>CM052812.1:62890933-63059947 GCA_028533885.1 Nasua narica
CCAACTCCGATCCCCCCACGCCATCTCGCCAAAAAAAAAAAAAAAAAAAAAAAAAAAAAAATTACCCCAATCCACGCCTGCAAATTCTTCTGGAAGGATTTTTCCCCCTCTCTCCAGGTTGAGCGCGTTTGGTGCAAGATTCTCGGGATCCTCGGCATTGCCTCTCCCTCCCCCCTCCCCCCTCCTTTCCTTTTCCTTTCCTTTCTTTCTTCCTTTCCTCCCCCCACCCCCACCCCAAACAAACAAGTCCCCAATTCTCGGCCGTCCTCGCCGCGGGCTGCGGGCGGCGGAGGCAGCGTGCCGCGGTCGCCGGGAGCCGGGAGCCTCGGGCGCCCGCTCCTCGGCGCAGCATGTTCCAGCCGGCGCCCAAGCGCTGCTTCACCATCGAGTCGCTGGTGGCCAAGGACAGTCCCCTGCCCGCCTCACGCTCTGAGGACCCCATCCGTCCCGCGGCGCTCAGCTACGCCAACTCCAGCCCCATAAACCCGTTCCTCAACGGCTTCCACTCGGCCGCCGCTGCCGCCGCCGCCGGCAGGGGCGTCTACTCCAACCCGGACTTGGTGTTCGCCGAGGCGGTCTCGCACCCGCCCAACCCCGCGGTGCCCGTGCACCCGGTGCCGCCGCCGCACGCCCTGGCCGCCCACCCCCTGCCCTCCTCGCACTCGCCACACCCCCTCTTCGCCTCGCAGCAGCGGGACCCGTCCACCTTCTACCCCTGGCTCATCCACCGCTACCGATATCTGGGTCACCGCTTCCAAGGTACGTGCCACGTCGCGGGGCTGCAGCGCGCCGCGTCCTGCACTGCCCTCGGCCTGCGCCGGGTGGGCGCCCGGCAAGGCCTGGGAGGAGGTTCCTCCAGCTCGCAGGCCTGCGCGCCCCGTTCGGAAACTGGGCGGCGAGGGGCCGGGCATGGTGCTGGTCCCCAGTCTTCGAAGCTGCGGCCGCTTTGGGGGCTGGCCTGGGGCCGCTGGACACCGTAGAGAGGGGCGCAGAGGGAGAAGTTGTCCCCGAACGCTCTCGAGTGGAGACAGGCTGGGACAGCGTTCTCTGAGCGTCGGCCGCCAAGGAGTCCCAGAGCCCGCGGGGTACCCAGGCTCTCCGTCTCCTCCGCGGTGCCCTGGTTACCCTAGCTCCGAGGGAGCCACGGCCACGGCCCGGCCAACAGGTTCGCCTATGACTGCGTAAGACCCTGTTCGCCTCCCACTCCTCGTCCCTTCAAGCCTAGCCCCGCGACTTCTCAGTTTCCGACCCTCTTCGGGCGGCGCGGAGACCCTCGAGCCGCCAGAGCGAAGCCTATGGGTTTGTTTTTCCTTTTTTTGGAGGCCTGGGGAGGGGCCTGGAACCCTCGCGGGTAGTAACCTCCGAGGCTCGGCACGCTCGCCAAGACCTGCTCAAATGGGGGGTAGAGTGTCCGCGGCGGGAAGGCAGGTTCTGGTTCTGTCTGGTTTTTGTTTTGTTTTTGTTTTTGTTTTAAAAGAAATGAACCGTATCGGGAGACGGGCTGGACGAAAAGATCTAAGTGTTTTCCTTTCTTGCCATTAAAAATTTTTTTTTTGTTTGCTTTTTTTTCTCTGGGTAGGGGTAGGAAGAAAGTTAAAACTCCAGAAAAGGGGACGAGTAATTAGTGGTCGGAGCTTGGGGGGAAAGACCTACCTCCCGCGACAGACTGCCGATCAATACTCCGAGGCTTGTCCATTCATTAACCCTTTGCGTCCCTACCAGAGCCTAGAATCCGGTAGATGCCACCACCACCCCCAATTACAAACAAAACAAAACAAAAACAGCCTTTCATCTTAATTCTGGGACCGGATTTGCCTCCATTCTCTCCGAAACAGTCGGTTTGTTTTTCTTTGTTTGGGTTTTTAGTGAATCGATTTCCCATCCTCCTGAGTGAACCTGAAACTACTCTGACTTTGCTTGCAAAGTTTATGGCTCCTTTCCTCATTCTCTGCCAGCTACGCCCTTGGTGCTCCCACCAGGTGCGAAGTAGCCGGGATCTTCTGGGACCGCGGACAGCCCCATAGGGCGCCCGCATCTCGGCAGCTCCTGGGTTTCGATCCCTTGGCTCGCGGTCTTCTAGTTCTCTGGAGCGGGGCAGTGCGGAAGCCAGGTCCTCGGGAGGCAGTGGCTGCGGAAACCCCGCGCACCCGCCGGCTAAATTTCGGTCCCTGCCGGGCGGCAAGCACACGCCCGGCCTCTGCACTTTCCCGGAAGGGAAGAGACTAAAATAATACAAAATTAAGTTCCCGAGAAAACTCTGGGTAGCGGCCCGTCGCCTCTCCACCCCGGCGGTTAAAGTTCCTCGAGGTTAGAAAAAAAGAAAAAGTTTCTCTGCATCTTGGGCGGCAGTCCCGGGTTTGCTGCCCCTCTGCGCCGGGCGCCCGGGAGCGGAGGTGGTGAAGCCCGTGGCGCCAGGGCTGCTGCGAAGCCCGCCGAGGTCAGGAGCCTGGGGACTTGTCCCGCCGGGGCGGCAGCTGGGTGGGTGCTGCACAGGTACGGGCTCGGTGTTCCTGGGCGGGCGGCGGGGCCGCCGTCCTCTTCGCGCACCTCCGGAGGGCCCCGGGTCCCCACGGGCCCAAGCCGAACCGGCCGCGCAAAGGCCATGAGCGCGGTGCCCAGCCAGCCCGGATCGGGAGAAGTGCGCGGCTCCGGCCGGCCAGGACGGTCCCCTCTAACGGGACGTCTGCTATATCCCCCGCAGGGAACGACACAAGCCCAGAGAGCTTTCTTTTGCACAACGCGCTGGCCCGAAAGCCGAAGCGGATCCGAACGGCCTTTTCCCCGTCCCAGCTTCTGAGGCTGGAACACGCCTTCGAGAAGAACCACTACGTGGTGGGCGCCGAGAGGAAGCAGCTGGCGCACAGCCTCAGCCTCACGGAAACTCAGGTGAGCCAAGCGTGCACGGGGCGATCCCATCCCACGTCTCTGGCCCCGCCAGAGGTGCAGAGCTCGGAGAGGGCCTTTGGCAAAAAGCCTGGGAACTGGTTCCATGCTTAGGTCCAGAATGTATCAGTTTTGAGGTGCCTGGCTTCTTTGGGTTCCAGCAAGTGACTGTAAGAGCC
This sequence comes from Nasua narica, assembly GCA_028533885.1. Taxonomy (NCBI): domain Eukaryota; kingdom Metazoa; phylum Chordata; class Mammalia; order Carnivora; family Procyonidae; genus Nasua; species Nasua narica. The sequence goes on from CM052812.1 coordinate 62,893,996, forward strand.
CACCCACCCCAGGCTCCGGGGAGACACGCTGCATAGCTCCCTGGCGTCGGGCTGGGCATGACTTACAGTTCCTGGCTAAGACACCTGTGCGCTTTAGGTGAGACTTTCGGTGAGAGTCTGGGGTCTCGGCTGGGTGCCGGGGGTAGGAGAGCACAGAAGGGTGAGGGGCCAGGGTGGGGGATGCAGGAGGCTCGAGTCTGGAGGTGTCTGGGAGTGGGTTAAATGCCAGTTCTGTGCCACTGCAGACCCAAGGTTCACACGGACGGCTCCAGTTACTCCCCTTGAGGGGATGGGAGAATCAGAAGGCAGAGGCCACACATCCTAGGCGCGTCCCTTAATCAGCGCATTGGAGCCGGAAGGTTGCAGAGAAGGGCTGCCTCAGGGGACAGACCCTTGCGTTGCAACAGGGCTCGGGAGGCGGGCCGGCTCTGGCCAGCTGGGGTCGGGGAGGGGGTCGGGGCTACAGTAGGAACTACTGTACGTGGAGCCGCAGGGCGGGGTCAAAGTTCCCGGCAAACAGTAACGTTTTGGGGCAGATTAAGTTGTAACACTTCTTCTGGGAGGCGCAAAGAGGTCGAGGCTTTTGTTTTAAAACGTCCCGCTGGACAAAACCGAGGAGGGCCTCGCGGGTTGGTGCGGGGCCCGGCACAAGGCGCGGCCCGGCTGATTTCTCCTGGATAGCCGAGGCCTCGGTGGTCTTTGTCCGCCTCGCTGCCCACGCTGCCTGGAGTCTTTGTGTGTGTGTCAAGCCCCGAGCCACCGCCGCGCGCCTTGGGCGAGCGCCGGGGAGAAATAAACCGTCCTCCCCCTCAATTAGCAAACTCAAAGCAAATTAAACTCAGCCTTGTTCCGGCTCGGCTTTTTCGTGGGGCACTTTGGGGGACTGGGGCATTGGGGAGAGCAAGCCGGGACCTGGGCCGGCCTTCTAAAAGGAGGGAGTGGGGGGGGGGTGTTCCGGGGCCTGGGCTGCTGCTTTCGGGAAGGGACAGGCCTGGGGACAGGGGAGGTGCTGTCACCAGCCTTTCCATCACTGTACCGCGCTGCTGGGAAGCTGGGACAGTGTTGGTGTCTCCTCTGGTGGCTGAATGGGGACCCACTGCCCAGCACCCCCAGGGGATGATGGGGATGGCAGCCCAGCCCCACTTCATTGCTCCCCGGGCCTCTAGCAGCTGCTCTGGGAAGATGAGGCCTCCAGCCCCGCTCTGATAGGAAGTGATGTGACCAGGGTGTGAGCTTGGGCCTGGCGGGTCCTGGGGCTGGTTCGCAGGAGGGATGGGAGGGCGCTCCAGTCTTCTTTCCTCTGTCTTAGTTTCTCTCTCACTTCCTCTTTATCCCACGGTCTTTCAGAAGCTTTCACTTTTGAGCTTCTTTTCCCAGTTAGAAAGGTACAGTTGGGCTTGTCCCCAGGCCTTGGCCTCCCACCACCTCCCAGGCTTCCTCCAGCACTCCTCCGCCCCTCAATTCCTGCTCACCTGCAAGGGTCCTGGGCTGGGAAGGGAAAGCTCAGGCAGATCCTGACTGCCTACCCAGAGCCTAGGCCCTGCAAAGGAGGTGCTATATTTAGGCAAGGCTGCCGAAACAGACAAAATAGAAAGCACATTGGGCCTTGCACCAGAACGCTGCCACCGCCGCTGGGAATAAGGTCTTCCCTTCACTGGCTAAGAAGAGGGAGTCAGGGACTTGTCTCTTTTTATTTTACTGTACTTATGATTGTTGTAGGGTTTCCCAGGGTTGGCAAGGCTTTTGCTCTCAGTAGGAGGTGGGTGTCCCTTTCAGGGAGAGGCAGGCAGGGGCGCTGTGCCCTCTGGCCACCTGGCCTGGGGGAAGCACCCCACCAGGGCCCAGAAGGGTAGGGGGCCAGGCTTCCTAGCCGACAGTACTAGGAGCTCGGCTTCCAGAAGGGAGGCCTTGGGGAGGCCAGCCCTTCGGATGCGCCGCTGGGGGACTGGGCTCTGGCAGGCAAGGCCAGGAGGAGGAAGCAGTAGGAGGGCGCTGTGGAGGGACTAACGCGCCCCATCCGCCTCTCCTCCACAGGTAAAAGTATGGTTTCAGAACCGAAGGACGAAGTTCAAAAGACAGAAGCTGGAGGAAGAAGGCTCAGATTCGCAACAAAAGAAAAAAGGGACGCACCATATTAACCGGTGGAGAATCGCCACCAAGCAGGCGAGTCCCGAGGAAATAGACGTGACCTCAGACGATTAAAAACACAAACTGAACCCCACAGAAACGGACACCACAGAGCAAAACAGAGACAGGGAGAGGAGGGGTAGAAGAAGAAGAAAAAAAAAAACAAGCTACAAAACAAAAACAAACCGCACACACACACACATTCACCGAGAAGAGGGAGTGAGAGAGAACGGCGGCGCGTCGCGGACTTTGGGCAGCGAGGGCGCGGGGTCCTGATCCCAGGCTGCGCGGAGGTGGCAGAGGACGCAGGCTTCTTGATCAACATGCAACCCTTGTCTAAAGAGGCAGCTGAGTGAGAGAGCGAGAGCGAGAGAGAGTGAGAGAGAGAAAGAGAGAGAGTGAGAGAGAGAGAGATCCAAGTGTGGCTCCACGGAAGGCGCTCTGACCGAGGGAAGCTGTCAAACAGCAGCCCAGAGAGACAAGATGATTGGCAGGTATTCCGTTTATCACAGTCCTGATTTTTTAAAAAAATAATAATGATCATAATAATGATGGTAAAAGAAAACCCCAACCAGGCACAGGACTTTTTCTTTTGCACTTCGCAGAGTTTCCCGCTCCCCCCCATCTTTAAAAAATAATTAGTAATACTAGCAATTGAAATTCCCTATCCAGCCTCATCCCGCACCTGTTCAAAAACTTGAATTGCATGTTGCAGTTGTTGGGCGAATGGTGTCTAAAGACAGAAAATGAATTGTAATTTTCTTTTCCTTTTAAAGACAGGTTCTGTGTGCTTTTTATTTTGATTTTTATTTTTTTTGAGAAATGTGCAGTCTGTAAACACTTTTTGATACCTTCTGACGTCAAAGTGATTGTGAAAGGTAAATGAAGTAGGCTCCGCGATAGTGGTCCTCTTACAGAGAAATGGGGAGCAGGATGGGGGGCTGGGGGGGGCGGGGGAGGGTGCCCACAAGAGGAGTCAGGACTTGTGCTGGGAAAGAAAAACCCTAAATTAATGCTATTTCTTGAACATTCCCTTTCCTAACATCCCGAAGGCTTAAAACCCCGAAGTAAACTCCTTTTGGTGGTTGGAGAGGTTGGCCAAATTCAACCATTCGCTGTAAAGGGCATTCCCAAACTTTAAATCTATCTGTTGCAAAAACTAAAGGACTGTAGTTAGCGGGGATGATGTTAAGTGTGGCCAAGGACATGGCGGCAAGTTTTCAAGCACTGAGTTTCTATTCCAAGATCATAGACTTACTAAAGAGAGTGACAAATGCTTCCTTAATGTCTTCTATACCAGAATGTAAATATTTTTGTGTTTTGTGTTAATTTGTTAGAATTCTAACACACTATATACTTCCAAGAAGTATGTCAATGTCAATATTTTGTCAATAAAGATTTATCAATATGCCCTCAGAGTAGTCGTTTTGAGAAATTGAAGTGAGTTTTGTTTTGTTTTTGTTTTTAAAGTATCTATAATTTGAGTGTGGTCCTTCTCCAATGAGGCTCAAGAAACCCAGACTCCTCACCCACAAAAAGGCCAGACTTACGGATTCTTGGACATTTTAAAGAGAGATGAGGGTGGAAAAGGGAAAGGATTAGGAAAACGTAAGTCCTTCAGAAAAGGGATGGGAGAAGTTTTCCAACCAGACCTTTGCCCATTGCAAAGCTCCCTGAGGGAGTTTAGTCCGAATTTCAGGTTAAAAAATGTTTGCTTCTCTTAACTTGTAGTAGCAGTAGCAGCAGTAATTGTTGTTGTTATTGTTTTAATCCGGACTTATAGTTAAGCACTGAAGAATATTTGCCCAGGATTGGAGGAAACACTTAGCGGAATCTGAATCCTGGGGCTTTTAAACTGTGCATCTGGCTTCAAACCCCAAAGTACAAGCCCCACCCCCCCCAGTCTTTTCCTTCCTTCCTTTCCTTCTGTTCCTCCCTTCCTTCCCTTCCCTTACTTCCTTCCCTTTCTTCCTCTCTTCGCTTCTCCCCTCCCTCCCTCCCTTCCTTCCTTCCTTCCTTCCTTCCTTTCTTCTTTCCTTCCTTCCTTCCTCTTGGGACCCAGTCTGCTGAAGGCAAGCCCAAGGCTCTCAGCAGCCTTATAAGGCAAGCATTCCGAGAAACCTTCAACTCTTAATTTTAACATTAAAGAAAAAGTTGTAACCAGTCTTGGAGGAAACTTAGCTTTTTTTCCCTCCTCCTTCCCCCTTCTGGGGGTGCGAGGTTGTTTTTGCATGCTTCATTTGCTTCTTATCCTGATAGGCTGCATTAATCAGTTTTATTTCCATTGATAGAGAAACCTCGTCTGTTCTGTCCGAGCTACAAAGCGTCCTGTGAGCTTTTGTGAAAGTGCAAATCAGTTTAAGCAATTATCATACCAGGAATATGAAGGGGAAAGAGGAGGCCTTGCCCAGTGGTCTCCTTTAATCTCTTAATCCATGGATCCAGGGGGGCCGCCTGGACATAATTTAGGACAATCTCCCCACCCTTTACACTGTGATAAGGCCAAGTTACAATGCAGGGCAAAAATACAAGCTTTGTTAACACCCTGCCTTGAAAAGTTAAGATTAGACATTCCGTGCACGTGTGGGGACTATAGGGCACTATGGAAATTTTTCTTTCTTTTTTTTTTTTCACCCCTCCTCTCTTCTAAAGTAGAATTCATTCTTGGTTTCTCTCCCTCTTTCCTTTCTTTTTTCTTTTTTTTTCTTTATCTCTGCCTGTCTCTCCTTTTCCCCTCCGTCTCGGTTCCTCTGGAGAACCCTGGCTGAACGCCGCACATTTTCACACAGGCTGCCCTGGGAAAGTGTGTGTATTTTGGGGAACGCTTGCCTGCAGGAGGATGCCGGGGTGAAGCGAGCTGCCCGGAGAGTTCCAGGCTTGCTTCTCGAAGGGACAGGTGCTACCCTGGGTATCCTGGAAACTCAAGTTGGCTTCCCAGCTGCTTTGACAGCGCGACCTCCCTGTCCGATGGCTGTTCCTGAGTGCTTTGCAGTCGCCACTAGAGAACCTCTTCCCCTTTTCTTAAACAAGTTACCTTTTCCTTCCACTCATTTCCCCAAACGCAGAATGCCTCAAACACGGACCACAGACCCGTCAAAATTCCGACTGGCCTTTCCAGAAAAAAAAAAAAAAAAAAAAAACCCATCTTAATAAAAGGCTTATTTCTGCAGAAACTCTATACTTTTTTTAAGTACAAGAAAAGGGAGAGGATGACCAAGATTTTTTCTTTCTTTCTTTCTTTTCTTTTTTTTTTTTTTTGGTAAACGTCCTATGTAGTGTAACAGCAATAAAATCATCAGAGAATACTATTAGCTTTGAAAAAAAAAAAAACTAAAAGCTTTATTACAAACCAAGCTTTGAAAATAGGGGGGATTAGGCGGCTGAAAGGGTCCCACAATGGTAAGAAGAAAAGGTTTCATGCTAATGAGGTTAATGCCCTTTGTATCTCAGGCCTCCACATCTTCATTACGCACTATCTCCGGCTGCACCGAGCGGCTCAGAGAGCCGCAATCCACTCCAACGCCCCCCTTCCCGGCCCAAAGAAGGATTTGATAGCAGCTCTGTTCAAACTAGATAATTATATCTTTTCAAGTCGGAATTAAGATAAAGAAAGTGAAGCAGAGGCGGCTCGCCTTGATCCACTGCAAACAAATTTGGCGCACTTTCGAGTCCTTCCCCCGCCTCAAAAAGGCAGGACAGTCAGCTTATTAGCCGCTCGTTTGCTTTATTAATTCATCTATTTAAAGTGGCAGGATTAGAGCGTCTAATGTGGACGCGGGCTGCCGTGGCGTTGAGGAATATAAATATTTGCGAGATGCCATCCCACGATGACTATCTGGGCGCGGGGCGCAGGGCGCGGGGCAGGGTGCGGGGCGCGTGGCCCTTGCGCGGCTGCGTTCTCTCGGCAGTGAGCGCACGCGGGACTGGAGCCCTTTGGGCTAGGGTACGTGGGAGCTGTGTGCCCCAGGTCTGCGTACTCCTGCGTGGTATACGGGTGCCAGGCCTAGATGCCCCTGGAAGGGCTCTACGGGCATCGAGGGGGCAGGTCCTGCGTTCTTCCCTGCCCATGGCGGAAGTGCACGCGTGTTGCCTTGTGTCCCGCATGTTACCCCAAAGGGGGATGTAGGTTACATCCGCTTTCTGCTCCCTTGTTGATTGCTGGTGGACCCTTCTCGGGTAGCCTCCTGTGCCAAGTGGATTTGGGGTGGGTTCTCAGTTGCGTCACCCTGAGAAAGTCTAGCGGAGTATACGGTGCCCATGTGCCCCCCCAGGTTCTCCAGCCAGGTATCCGTGGGCTCCCTGTGCGTTTCTCGCTTGGGGTCCTATTCCTCCGCAGGCAAGGGTCCGGTATGCGGGCGCCAGGCGGGAGGGGGTAGGGGTCGGGTTTTTCGAGGCACCAAAAACTCCTGGGGATGGGAGAAGCCTTGGGACCTCTGGAAGATTCCCCCTTTCTGCCTTTCCTTCTGGGTGCCCGGTGCCCCCAGCTCCCTCCGACTCGGCTCCTGGCAGCGGAGCCGAGCCGGAGCGGGAGCGTTGGCTGCGGCCCGGAACCTGCCGGGCCACTTTTGTGCTAGGGGCGGATTGTGGCAGGCAGACAGCCACGCCAAGTGGGCCTGGCAGAAAGGGGGCTCGGGCCTGCGCGCGGCCCTGGAGCCCTCGGCTCCTCCCCGTCCCCGCCTCGGAATCGCAGGAAACAAAGTCTCCGGACGCGCGGGCCGACTGGGGAGGGACCCTGGCGGCTCGGCCCGGGCCCCGCTCCGCGGAGGGGGCATCTGGGCTGGGCTGCCCGCCTGTGGGCAGTTTCAAGTCGGAATAAGCGGGTGGAAGTCGCTGGAATGAGGGGCTAGGCTCGTGTGTTTGTGTAGGTGGAGCGCCTGAGTTAGGTCCGTGGAACAGTTATGTTCGTGCGGAGATGTGATTGTGTGTCTGAGCCAGGACTTAAGTCAGGATGAGATGCGTAGGTGCAGAATGTGCTGACGGCGCGTTCGAGGCCCAGGAACTCAGTGCTGCCGGTGTGGGTTGTGTGAGCGTATCAGGGTGTCCGGCTCGTCCTGGGCATCGAGATTATACCGAGGTAGGGCGAGAACGGTCAGCTGCGTGGCTCTCGTGTCCACGGAGGCGGAGAAATGCACTTTGTGTGGGGAACGTGTGTGCCCGAGTCCGCTCGCAGAGTGCGCATCTGGGAGTCCAGCTCTGGTTGTGGATGGCAGGCAATGGGAAGGCCCTCGGCGTGTGGGACCCGCGGGAACATTTCTCTGCGTTTGGGTGGAGGTCCCCGAGCACTGGCGTCGCTGCCCGGCACCGGGGCAGCTTTTGTACGCCTCGCGATCCGGCCGCGTGTGTGTCCAGCCAGAACCCTGGGTTCACGTATTGTTCCTACAGAGCACGCCTCGCCCCGGAGTTTGGTAAACAACAGCCATTTTTTTAGGTAACTGCGCATTTTTCTAGGCCGGCCTTTCTTATTCCCGCAATCGACCTTAGATATCCTTAGGTGCCGCCTCTGGGCGGGGGCGGGCCGGGCGGGAGAGGGCAAGGGGCTTGTGAGGTCAGGGAGCCGGGAGGCCGGGCTGCGGGGCCGCGGGTGCAGGCCCAGGGCTGGGCCGCCGGATTTACCTCTCCCAACCAAACCCGCAGCGAGGGGGAAGTGGGAGTTTTGAGAACCCGCTGACCCCAGCCGTGACCCCGCTCCGGGAGGCGGCTTCTCCTGGAGCGACCCTGTACGCCGGGAAACCCGAGGCGGTGCCACGCTTGAAAGCGAAAGGTCCATTCATCAGCCGCGCCCCAGCGTCTAATTGGCCTTTTGTTCATTAGTGCCTATTGCCCAGCGGGAGTGGGAAGAGGGTTTGGAAGGGCCCCGGGGGCTGCAAGCAGGGGTGCTCGGCGCCCCGGGCCGCGTCCGGGGAGGGCTGGGCGCGTCGCACTCCTCCGAGGGGGCGCCAGAGCGCGCCAAAGATCGCGCCCACGTGCACGGAGGCTCGGCGGGAGGCTGGTCTTCTAGAGTCCCGGCCCGATCCTGCGAGCTGCCGGAGGCCCACCGCCCCTTCTCTTCCCTCACCTCCACCCGCAGACCCAGCCCACGTCTTTCCTCCGCACCCTCGGGATTTCAGACAGGCCTTCCTGCCTCTCGCAATTTCCCAGCTCAGACGCTGGCCTTGGGGCCAGGCTGGGCTCACGTTCCGCCTTTCTTCAGGCTTCTAGAGTTCTTTCGCCCTGTCTTGCCGCCTACCGCAGAGCGACTCTGGGTTCTCCTCCCTAGGCACCAACAACAGCATAGTCCTGACGGGCCAGTGCCCCGCTTCTCTGGGTGGGAAATTGAGAGAAAATTTTGGCGGGGCAGGGAGTTAGGAGTTGCCCCGATCTTCTGGGATCAGATGGAGGAAGAAGCCCAAGCCTCCAGCGCTCCAAATTCTAGCTCTTTCCCCAAATCACAACTTGCCTTCTCGCTTCCCGTCTTTTACCCAGTGTCCACATCAAGCCTTAGACACCGTGCTCTCTACCCCACACCTCTGTCCCTCCGCACACCCCCAGAGTCCGAGAGAAAGCGCAGGGCTAAAGGCTCCTCCCAGCATAAGCCCAGAGGTCCGGACGCACCTGAAGGGCCTGGGAGGAGCCTGGAGGGGGGATGGGGTAGCGCTTGGAAAAGGGTCCAGGGCCCCCAGCCCCAAGTCTTTCCTCTCTTTCCCTGGGAAGACCGGGTTTCCGGCAGTGGTCTGGTTGCCTGGTACTTCCGGACTCCCGGCGTCCCCCAGGCCCCAGGCCACCCCTGCCCCCCGTGCACTTCAGGCCCTATATATAGCGCGGGTCTCCATAGCCCTCTGCTGGACCTGACGTCAGGAAGAACTTGATCTCGCCTGCTTCGCTCAGGCTTCTGAAACTGATCCTTGAAATGAGAGAACAGACTCTACACAATTCCCATGGCCTTGACATAAGGTACAGCGATAAATATACACCACTAATGAGCAATTACCATATAATCACCTTCCAATTAGCTCGCATAATGATGAATTAAACATTCTAGCAGGCGGGATTAGGTTTCTTACTTTGTATATTATTTACGAAGGCTATAGCTTCTGCAAAGAACCAAATATCAAATTAGATGGGGAATTTTCACTTGGGGGTAATTATGCATTCAGGCCAGCGGCTGTGTTCTGGTCACTTGTCAAATGAGGCTTGCAAGGTACTGACCAGTTCGTTTGGGCATTTATTTCCTCCTTTTCCTCTTCTCTCTTTAGGTGCAATTGCCTTTCCTTTCCCTTTTACCACCCCCGCCCGCAGGGTGGGAGTAGGGGGGTTTGAGGGAGGGGGAGGCGGGGTTTGGGGAGGGACCTCGGGCTCCCAGGGAAGATGCGTGCAGACTTGCGACCCTCTCAGTGCCGGTCCCTCGAGCCTTGCCCCCTCTGGTCCCAGATCCCCTTTCTCTCCGGCGAGAAAGGACTCCCAGGGCGCGCCCTGGGGCCTCGGCAGGCGCGGCGCGAGCTTTCGGAGCAGAAGCGCACCGGGTCCGCGCCACAGCCGCCAGCCGGCGACCTGCTGCTCCCGGGGGCGCCGCGGCCGGACCTCCCCCAGGCCCTCTCGGGCCCTCAGTGCGGGCCACCCGGCCTCCACCCCCACGGCCGCCCCAGCAGCGGCGGAGACAGAGTGTGTGTGTCTGCGTGTCGCGCGGGGGGAGGGATACTGAAACAAACAACAAACCTCCACCCGCCCGCCCGCAGCCACCTCTCTTGTTCGGAAATGAATTTTGGCAAGAGATTAGCTCCTAATCTGATCTAACGCAGCTGACATTTGGGAAGAAGATGAAAATGGCAGCTCAATTTCATTCAGAAACGGGGTCACTTCGCGGGGGCTCTGCTCTGCTCCCCAGAGAATGTGGATGCTCCTCCCCCTCCCCCCTAAACCGGGGAGCTAGCCTGGAGCTGGGGGGCCCCGCAGGCTGCGGGACTGGCCCCCACCACCAGCAGGTAGAGGGTGGTTCTTGAGGGACCCCGTCTTGTCTTGTCCCGGTTGAATGGTGGAGGTAGGAGGGCCTTGTTGTCGGGGGACCCATCTTCCCTCCTCCCCCTGCCTCTCTTCAGGGTGCCCTGCTTGGACAGAGGGGGGGCAGGGGAGGCTCCTGGGCCCCCATAAGGTCTTTTTAGGTCTGAGCGCCTCTGTCTTACAGGGAGGCCTGTGGAAAATGAGAAGTCCGAGGAGTCCCCATACAGTTAGGTCATTAAAGCCAAGCATCTCAAGGCCAGCCTCCTGTCCCTCCCCTGGGTTTCCTGGGCCCACCTAGGAGCTGGGGGAGGGGGGGTTGGTCAGACCCTGCAGCCTGGACAGAGGCCCTGGCGTATTTAGAAATGATGGACCTGGACATAGCCTCTCCTCTGTTTGCCTCCAAGATGCTGCAAGGTCCCGGGCAGTGGGAGTCAAGGCTTCCTGGAGACAGCGCCTCCCTTTCCCCTCAGATACCCCCGCGCACCCACTGCAGGCCGACTCGGGAGGTGGGCAGGGATGTTCTTGGCCACCTGGAGGGCCCCACGAGGCCCAGCCTCTCCCCTCAGCTAGGACTGTGCAGGCACTGGCCTCATCCTAGGGCCAGGTAGCAGGGGACAGGTGGAGTCACTTGTGCAGGACCCTGCTCGTTGGATCCCGTTCTTGAGCCGGGGGTCCTGGGGGCCTGTCTGGGGGGTGCCAGGCCTGGCGTGGGGTTGGAGGGCATCGGCGGCAGCAGCAGCACAGGGCAGGACGAGCGGAAGGCTCTGGGCTTGGGTCCCTTGGAGTGAACATAATAAGGAAGAGAGCTTTGTGCCCCAGTTTGGTTGTGTACCCAGCATGCCTGAGTGTCTGGACCTGAATGTGCTCCCACAGCATGTGGGGCACGCAGACGGGCACGTGGGCGTGTAAGTGGGCACAAGGCCTTGGGGGGACAGGGGCTGCTGCAGCCCACACTGTGTCTGCAAAGTTGAGGAAAAGGCATCTCTTCTGGGCATTGGAGAGTGAGGTCTGAGCTGGATTTCAGGGAGCATTTCCCCCCTGGCCCCTGGCCTTTTCGGCTGTGCACACTCTGTATTGCACACCCTTGAGCTCAGGTGGGGTTTCTGTGTGTCGCCCCGATATTATTGAAGGTGCCTTTATTACTGAGAATCAGCTTTCTTCTGAGCTGTCCTTGTGTCACCAGTGTGCACGTAGTGGGGGACGGCCCCTCACCCCCTGCCCTTTTCCCAGCCTGGGGTTCCGGATGCCGCAGCCTTGGGTCTTGGGCACAGTGGAGTTAGTGCACGACGCGCTGGTAACGCTTGTGGCTGGTAACCACAAGCATGTTGGGGGGGATGCTGAGTAATTAACTGCAAAGGCACACGTGCGTGTGAACGTTTGGGAGTGCAAGAATGTGAGCGCTTTGTGGGTGAGAGCCTGCAAGAGTGTGTGTGTGTGTGTGTGTAAGTGAGCACGGGGTGACCGTGGCAGGAAGGCATGACTAAGTGTGTGAGCGGGGACCGTGTAAGGGGTTGGGGGTCCAGCTGGCTTCACTCCCCTGACTCTCGGGGCCTCACTGGGCCCCCCTTTGGTCTGCCTTGCAAAGGGCTCACCCGGCACGACTTCTTGTCCCCTGCTCAGAGTGACTGCACTGATGTCTTCATGAGAAACAGAAGTGGTGACTAACGCCGCAGGTCAGTTCAAGCGGAAGGCCACTGCTGTGGAAACAGCGCCCCGTTGATGGAGACGTCGCTTTCGGCACCTGTCATCTGGGGCAGCGCGGAGGGGACTTTCTCAGTTCCAGGGACCTCCTGGCTTGTGTGGGGGCTGCTCTGTGCTGAAATTGATGGAAAACTAGGGCACTTTCAAGGCCCTTCTCTGCCCCTCCCCCTTGAGTTTTGCCCGCTGAGAAGCAGATTTTCCAGACCCACCGAGCAGCTTCCGGAGGGTGGGTGTGGCTAGCCCAGCCTGGATATGCGTGATCAGTGTGTGTAGCCCCGTGACCGAGGTCCTCACTTGTTCACCGTCCATCAGCTGTCTGAACAGGATTCCTCTGAGCGAGTTCAGCATAAACCTCCGGAAGAACAGCCCAGAGAAGTTACTAGATTCCAGGTCCCAGGGAACAGGTAAGGCCAGGAGCCTCTCGGAGTTTGCATCTGGACCTGATGCTCATCTCAGGAGCTCTGACCCCTTCCTTGGCCCCTGGGCTAGAGCATAGGCCAAGTGTGAGCAGTGAGTGAGTAGCCATTGCTTTCACTTCAAATACCTACTATGTGTCAGCAGTTAGAAGCGGTCGGCCTATGCCTTCCCTGTGCCATAGGTCAGGCTCTCGTTACTGGCCTCCTGTTCTTTGCTTTCTCTGGCCTCTCTTTCTAGTGCAGACCGACGGGGAGATGTTGGGCAGCTGGGGCAGGAGAAGCCCTTGTAATCCTTCCTTCCCAGGTCCAGGACTTGCTCTCTCCTACCAGCTGAAGAGGCTAAGCTGGGGTGGCGCTTGGGTCTCCCAAAGAGATAAGAACTAGGATAGCCCACCCCTACCCTCTGCCCTTTCTGCTGCCTGTCGGATTGTGCTTTCCACCCATGCTTCTCCATCTGTCTCCAGGAAGGGTGGAGAGCCATTCCCTGGAACCCAGCCCCTTTCTCTAGGCATTTCTTCTCTCCCTGCCTCCCTCCCTTCTTCCCTCCCTCTTCTCCTCCCTAGCCCCTCCCTTTCTTCCTTTCTTCCTTTTATTTATATGGATTTATTCCACAGGTTTAATCATTCAGAGGTGAAGTGATATATGTATGTATGAGATTAATTAGTATTGTTCACTATAGGGAAATACTTGAAGCAATCTAAATATCCAGCAGTGGGGGATTGGTAAAACAATTTACTCCAGAATAGGATTTATGCAGCAGCTAAAAAGAATGTTCTAAAATGGGAAAATCTCCAAGATATGTAAATGTCCACTGATAAGAGCAAAAAGAATGCACATAGAATACCATTAGTTTAAAAGAATTACATAAAGGGTGTGTGTTTGCTTGAATCTTTCCAGGAGGATACAAAAGAAACTGATAGACGTGGATCCCACAGTCTTTTTTGAACGCCACAGCAAGCTTTCTCCCTCCCCGAGCTCCCAGCTGGCCCGCCACAGATGTAAGGCTCTAGCTCTGAGACACTTAATGTCCCCTTTGCGGTGGGGTTCCCAGAATGGGGCAGCCGGGTCCAAGTGGTTCCCTTCAATCCCATGTAGAGCACGACTCTCTCATCCATGTTTTGGCTGGTGCACTTTTATCACTGTGGTCCGAGACAGCATCTGCTCTTTTGGCAACCAAGAGTTGGAAGCCCAGCTTCCCTCCAGATAAGGAATCCTACAGTAGGCCCCACGGGGGGTCATGCAGCCTGGGTTTGGATGTTTCCAGAGTTGGGAAGCTCATGACCTTCTGAGTTGCTTTGTTTCTTCTGAAACAGATCTGAGCATTAGGACTTTCTCTGAGGCCTGGAGAATAAATCTTATCTCCTTGGAGTTCCTTTTGGCGAGGTGACAATTGTTTGGAACATTGCCTCCCCGTGTCCCCCTTTCTCCCATTATTATGAAATAAAAAAAAGCAGATTGATAGACTACAGAGTGAATAGTATAATGCGTACACACTCCATCTTCAAAAACTATGTTATGAGTTGAATTTTGTCCCCTCCAAGTTCATCTGTGGATGTCCTAAGCCCCACTACCTCAGAACGTGACCTTGTTTGGAGATGGGGGTCATCAAGTTAAAATGAGGTCATTGGGGGAGGAGGCTCTTGTTCTTATAAAATCTATCATGACTGGCGTTCTTACAAAAAGAGGAAATTTGTGTGCGTGGTCCAGACACACCCAGAGGGAAGACGATAGGAAGGTGCGGAGAGAAGATAGCCATCTACAGGGCAGAAGACAGGCCTCAGAAGGAACCAACCCTGTGGACGTCTTGAGCTTGGATTTCTAGCCTCCAGAAGTGCGAGATAATAAATTTCCATTGTTTAAGGTTCCCTGTTGGTGGCACTTGTTAAAGCAGCCTGAGAAGACTCATACACATGATAAACTCAAGGTCAGTTTTCTTCCAGCTTTCTTTCCCAGGCACGCCCCATCCCATCGTTAATTTGAAGCCAATTCCAAACCTCATACCTTTCCGCTAGTAACAACTTCAGGAGGTATCTCTGACAGAAGTCTTGTAAAAGCTTAACCACAACACCATGATTCTTTAATAATTCTATTCTCCATGAGGCCAGACAATGATGTGAGCAGATATGGGCCTATACCTATGCCCTCTTGGGGATGGCGGATGGGCTCCCCAGGTTACGGGTAGGAGAGGCAGCCCATCTGGGACACAGGGCAGGCCCATCTGCACACGCCGAGGCCCTCCTCCGATTTGTAGAATTTCTTTCCAAAAAGTTGCCTGTGTGGGGGCGCCTGGGTGGCTCAGTGCGTTAAAGCCTCTGCCTTCGGCTCGGGTCGTGATCTCGGGGTCCTGGGATCGAGCCCCACGTCGGGCTCTCTGCTCGGTGGGGAGCCTGCTTCCCCTTCTCTCTGCCTGCCTCTCTGCCTACTTGTGATCTCTCTGTCTCTCTGTCAAATAAATAAATAAAATCTTCTAAAAAAAGAAGTCTTTAAAAAAAAAAAAAAGATGCCTGTGTGTGCAACTTGGGAGGAGACATGGTTGCCTCCCCCTCTCCCCCTTCCTTTGTGGGGACCAAAAATCTCCATGTTGCCAGGCTGGCCCCTCCGCAGCAGGCAGCTCAGTTGCACCCTAAGCAAATTAAGCTACAAATTAAGCAAATTAAGGGATCATTAAGCTACAGGAGTGAGGGTGATTTAGCAATGGCAAGTGCCCTTCCTCACCGGGGCAGTGATCAGTGGCCCGAAAGCCTTCTGGAAGATCTGCTGGAGGCCTGTTTCGCTTCTCAAGCCCTCCTTGCTCTCAGCCGAGGCAAAGCGATGCCTCACAGCCAAGTTCTGTTTGATTTCTAAATATTGGGGAGAACCCTTGGATGTGTCAGGGCGCTAAACGTAATTAGCATTCTTTAGGAACAAAATAGACAACAAGCCTGCTATTGTTTCCTTAATTATATGTCTTCTGATATAAAACAATCCCTCAGTGTTGGTGATGTGTTGATTAATTATCCCCAACAGTTCTTTGTAAAAGTTAGGAAATGTGTCTCCTGACCTCCTTCTCCATTTCAAGGGAGCCAACCTCTCGAGTTTCAAGGGCCCTGTGGTTCCCTGTACTCAGAAGGTGGAGGAGGAATGGCTATCTGGGGCTGGCCTGGGGGATTTCTGGGGGCTTGCGGGCCTCCGGGCCAGCAGAGCTGGGAGACGGATCTGCTGTTCCTCCGCCTGCCCCAGCCGGGGCCTCAGTGGGAGAGGGGCGCGAGAGGCCAGAGCCCTCGTGGTGCTTGACTGGGGTCACCGGACCCTCCAGGCAGGATATCCTGGCGCCTCGCTGAGCAGTGTCTGCCCGCGGCCACCCCAGTGCTTAACACCCCGTTTCGAGCCCTCTCAGCACCTCTGAGGAGCAGGCCAAGGTGGCAGCTGGTGGCCTGACCTGAGAAGGTCCATGGGGCAGCCCCGGGGACACGGGCCTGGGAGCTCTGTCAGGTGTGTGTGGGTGACACCATGGGTGCTGAGGGGAGGGAGAGGCACCTCCAGAGAGCTGTGTGTGTGTGTGTGTGTGTGTGTGTGTGTGTGTGTGAAATGGGGAAAGGGTAAGGCCCTGCAGGGGATTCCTTTATGTTCCTCATCTCAATCTTTGCTCACAAGGGCCTAAAATGCCTTCCTCTGTCCCCTTACTGTCCCATCACACCTTCTTTGTGTTTTTAGGGCAGATTCCAGGTCCTCCGCCTCCAGGAAGTCTACCTGGATTCTCCAGCCAGCCCTCTGGGACCTCTCCCCACACAAAGCCTGCTGTCCTTTCTCCACCTCGATGCTCCAAATGCTTACCTCTCTCTAAGTGTGTAAATCTAGTCTCTGCAATGGGCTTTAAGGTGCAGGAGGGAGCAGGGCTGGGTTTAGGTTGTCTCAGGCTCTGGCCAGACCTGCTCAGTCTTTCCCCTCACTAGTCCTCCTCCTGCTGTCTTCTCCCTTTTCCCTCTCTCCTTCCCTGTCACTTCCCTCTCTTCTTCCCTTCACTGTCCGTGGGTCTGCGTGTCTCATGACAAAAAATGTTCGAAGTGGCCCGCAAGGAACATAATCACGCTTAATTCTTGATACATGCAAAGTACAAACAAATTATAATATAAACATAAAGCTGTAAAAAGCCAATGCTGGGGAAGCCATAAATTAAGAGTCGAGACCAGGGGGACGTTAGAGCATGGATGTGCTGTAAGATGATATTGTGGTTTCTGTGTTCGCAGCGATGCTTATTAAATGTGTTCCGTGTTGGGCTCTGAACTTCACGTGTCTTATCTCATTTAATCCTCTCAGTAGTAACCTCAAATGTGGGGACTCTCTTATCCCCATTTTACAGATGAGGGCACCTGGGCTCCGAGTGGTTCAGAATCTTGCCCAAGGTCACACAGCCGGACAAGACAGAGGAGGGGTTTTAGCTGAGGCGCTGTCTGACCTTGAACGAGCCCATCTGCATCCTGTACAAAGAAGGGACAGGTTTGGCCTGGAGGGGAGGGGGCGTTCAGGGGAGGCTTGGGGGGCAGGATGTTGGGGAGGGTGGAGAGGAAGGTGGGAGGAGGTCAACCCCAATGACCCAGAAATGTCAGGAGGGAGGTGAGGAGCTATGGGGGGAATAATGGAGTGGGGAGGGGGGAAGAGAGCAAGCAGCCCCAGCCGGAGGGTCCTGGGAGGTGAGATCCCACCTGGCAGGAGGAAGCAGAGCCCCTTCTCCCCTCCCCACAGGGAGCCCTTCTTCCTGGATAGGAAAACTAGCCTTGTGTTGGGGCACACCTGCCGCCCCACAGGGCCAGGCATTGGGTTTCAGGAGCGCCTGATAACATGCCCGGGGCAGTCCCCTGGGGAGGGGGCCGTGTTCTGCTCTCAGTCCGTATCCAGTCCCCTTACCTGGCTGCCCACCAAAAAACTACTTACTTTTCTGAAAGCAGGTCCATACTCGGCACACCTGTGTGGTGTCGGAGGCGGGACAAATGGCTGCTGAATTAAGTGGCTGTCTTAGCGGGAAGGTGGGGGGGGGTGGGGGGCGCAGAGGGAGGAGCCATTGAGAAGGAAAGAGGAGAAAGTGTCTTGTCTCAAGGGGCGAGTTGCCAGGCAGGGTTTACAAGCCAGAAACATGATCATTTCCCACCTCCTGTCTAGGACGGGAGTCTTGGAAAATCTCTTAGTGAGTGAGTTGCGAATCTTAGCCGCAATGACTGACTTGAGAAGAGGAGAAGTGGCCGGGAGACAGAGCCGCCTTCAACTTGGAGGGAGAGGCTTTGGACCCTGGGGATTTGAGGATGGTGCCTCTTGATGTGCCTCCCTCACAGGCGCGGAGGCATCTGGAGAAGGACCACGGGCACAGTTCAGTAAGCGCCAGGAGGCCAGCTTCTGGCTGTGACCGAGGTCCCCACCGCTCACCTAGCAGCTGTGAGACGCGGGGCAAGTTTTTCGGCCTCAGTTTGCTCATCCATAAATTCGGGCAATAACAACACTTACGCCGCGGAGTTGCCATGTAAGTTAAACGAGTCCAGCACGCGGTAAGTGCAAGAGCTCCGCGGATGCTAGCCACTATTAGGATTATTTCCGTGGTTTGGGGACCGAGTGGCTGCCGTGGATCACTCAGGAGCTCAGCTTCCCTGGGGCCGTGTCCGGCTGTCAGAGAGTCACTTTATGCAGGGGGAGGAGTCCTGGACTCAAATCAGGGGGCCCGGAGCCTAGTTCCAGCTCTTTCTCTGATGGCCGTGTGTAGCTTCGGGCAAGTCCTGTCCTCTCTCTGGGCTTCAGTTTGCTCACCTGGGCAGCGAAGGAGCAGGACCAAAGGATCTCCTCGGCCTCACAGGCCTGGGATGCTCCTCGGACAGCGAGTGGGGAGCGGCTGGGGAGGAGCCCCTGAGCAGCCCTCAGAGGTGGACCCCGCGGGAAGGATCCTCAGCTACGAGGACCGATTCCAGTGCGGAAGGGGAATGGAAAGTCCTGGGGAGTCTTCCCCTCCCCCCCCCACCCCCGGCTTTGTTCAGAGATGGGTGGAGATGCCTTGTTGAGAACGGCCCTCTCTGCTCTGACCCAGGAGGGTATGGGAGAGGATAGAGCGGAGGGTTGGCCAGTGCTCCCTCCCCAGGCCTCGGTTTGCCACACAGCTCATTTTGGTTTCCTGTACACAGTGGGGCCAACTCAGTGAAGCTCCCCACATCACAGGCAGGCTGCAACCTCGCAGGACAAGAGAGGCGGGTGGTCCCTTCCTTGTTCCCCAGCAAACATCCCAGAGGCCAGAACAGAATCTTCCTGGGCCTCAATTAGCCCATCTGCGAAGTGGGAGGGTCCCTGCGCACTCAGGGGGTTGATGAACAAAGAATGAGAAAGAGGGCTGATGCCAGCTGAGGCATCTACGGAGGCTGAGATGGGATCAAAGCTGGGTCATTCCCGCTGTCCCTTCTTTCCCTATGTCTATTCCGCCCTGGAATAGCAGCAGCGCCCAGGGCCGCCGCCGCCAAAACAGCAGGCCGAGGGAGTGGTGAGCAGGGCGCTGGGCAGCCAGGCCCTCATTCCCCAACAAAACGCTGAGCAATGCCCTGGACCTTTTCCTGTGTTCTCTCCCTTTTCCCCCAAGCCCCCAGTCGGAGAACATTCCAGATGAACTGCTTGTCTCCAAGCCCGAATGCACTCCGGAATCTTCAGTCCAATTCGTTGCAGCCTTGGGGCCCCCAGGATAGGGTTGCCAGGTGCCCTGTATCTCGGGACATCTTCCACCCGCCGAATGCACCCTGCATCCTGCATGGGCCGGCACGATGTCCTCCACGTCCAGGATCTGGCTTTTATCAATCAATTACGAACATTCAGTCCTTTTAGAGCTCTGTTCCTCATTTTTCTGGGCATCCTCTATTTTTATTTGCTAAATGTGGCAATGTTACCCCGGGGAGCTAAGCATTCTGAGACCACGAACCACACCACAGCACTCCCTGTCTCTCTCTCTCTCTCTTTCTTTCTTTCTTTTTTCTTTCAGATTTTATTTATTTGACAGAGAGAGACACAGTGAGAGACAGAACACAAGCAA
Organism: Nasua narica; assembly: GCA_028533885.1. NCBI lineage: Eukaryota > Metazoa > Chordata > Mammalia > Carnivora > Procyonidae > Nasua > Nasua narica. Next base: position 62,913,244 of record CM052812.1, read on the forward strand.
AGGGAGTGGGAGAGGGAGAAGCAGGCTTCCCGCTGAGCAGGGAGCCCGATGTGGGGCTTGATCCCAGGACCCTGGGATCATGACCTGAGCCGAAGGCAGACACTTAATGACTGAGCCACCCAGGAGTCCCAAAGGGGGTGGTTTTTACACAGACAATGTGAGCAGCTCTGTGTGTGTGTGTGTGTGTGTGTGTGCCCCAAGCCCCCTGCGAGTGTGCTCTGTGTGTGGGCAGGTATGAGCCTCGGGCTTTGTCCTACTGCTCAGGGATGGGGAAGACCCTCTCTTCAGCTCAGGATTCCATCTGGTTTTTATTTTCGTGTGTAGCAGTGACAAATGTTACTAAAAAACCGAAAAAGGCAAGAGAGCTGTACATCCTCCCTGGTCGGGATGTTCCTCGCTTCCTGTCCACGCGGCCTGATGGGACTCGGCATCCTGAGCTCATTAGGGCAGGCGTCCCTTACAGCAAGGAGCTTGCCACGGGGATGTCACAAAGGGGCTTTAACTTGGGTGTCCTGGAGAAATTTGGCTTCCAGGGAGAAGCCGTCCGGCCAGATTGACCTCCATTCTGAGGTTTACCCTTCCATTCGGCGGAGGCTTGGCCCAGCTGCCCCCCTCTCTGGTCCTTCCTGGGTCCTGGAGGCCACCCTCCGCCTTGCATCTCCCGGATCAAGACCCTTGATTGTCTGAGTTGGAAGAGATCTCAGCAAATCCTGCTCCAACAATTTATATGTAGGGAAACTGAGGCCTAGGGAGTGGAGGGGGATTTGCTCTCAGTCGTCAGGAGGTCAGGGACAGAGCAGTTGTAGGTTAGCTTCCAGCCTGTTAGCTCATGGTGAAGTCTTTTCTCTGCTTTGGTGAGTTGCCTAGCAAACGTCCCATAGCAGCTGGGTGGAGGAACCCCAGGGGCGGCCCTGCTCAGGCTCTGTCCCGTGGCCCGGGGGCTAAATGGTAGAGGTTGCCGCAGAGGAGACCCCAGGCCTCAGGAAGGCCGTGCTGCAGCAGGAGGGAATGTGCTCCCTGCGGGCCGTGGCGCGTGTCATTATTGTCATCACACAGTGCGGCCGGGCTCCAGAGTGCCCTACTGAATGAATGAATGAATGAATGATGCAATGCTTGCCTGCTGATTTCTCCAGACCTGCGCCCCCCACCCGCCCCGGGGCTTTCCTTTAAGGCAGAGAGCGTGTGAGTTTCGGAGCCAGCTGGCCTGTTTCTTCATCTGCAGAGGGGTGATATGCATCCCTCGGGGTGGGGGTGGGGGTGGGTGGGGGGTGGGTGGGGGGAAAGGTGTGCGGAACCTTCGGCAGGTGATTCTGGACTGGAAGCGGCCGCTGAGCCTCCTCCCGCCTCCGCCTGCGCGCGGACAGGCTCCTCCTTCCCTCGCGCTCCTCCCCACTCTCAGTGGGCAGGTGAGAACACTGAGGGGCTGCGATGGGCAGTGAACCACGCAGGTGGTCCTGAGCGAAGCCAGGGAGGGGGCTCCGGGGCCAGTCTTCGTGCTGCGGTGGTGTTTCCGGATCAGCAGGCTGACGGAGCCAGCGATAAAATGGATCAAGTCAGCGGTTTTTGGGCCCTTTTCATGTGCCCTTGGGGAGCTGGTGCCTCTTCCTCAGCAGGGCGTAAGCAGCCCTTTAGGATGAGAACGCATGGTTACTGCCCCCACGGATCTGGGTGCGCTTTAGGAGGGCTCCAGGGAAAAGGAAGGGGGTTCCTCAGCTGCAAGATGGGCAATATGGAGGGGGACAGCCTGACCCCAGGCCAGGGGTCCTATCTGGGCTGGCTTCCAGGCCAGGTGTACAGTTTGCTCCCTGAGCACCCTCCCCACCAGCCATGGCCGGGGCAGCCCTCAGCCCCTCCCCCCGCCCCCCGGGTGTCCCCTTGATCAGGATTTAATGAGCTGGTTGCAGAGATCTGGGGCTGTCCTTCCGCCTCTGTCCTAGTTGGAGCTCTGAGTTTTGTGTTTCAGGCCAACCTTCTCCTTGTGTGGAGAAGGAACCAGCAAGCCCTCCAGAGTATTTTATCGGGTTATTTTGAATTAGGAGTTTTAACAGCCTGCAGGGCAAGCATAGAAGCCTTCGAGGAGAGAGAGCAAATGAAGTCAGCCAGGGGGAGCGCGCCGGGGAGAAAGGAGGAAATCCCAAGCTGAGTTTTGGATCGGAGCTTGATTATGTTGGTGACAGCAGGCCGCATTTTGCAGGACAGGAATCTAGCCCCTGCGCTTTGCAACACACTTTGGCCCACATCATTCTGTTTCAGCCACACGACGACGCTGAGAGGTAGTGATCGTTTGTTTGCCTTATTATCTTGATTTTACGGACTGAAGCTCAGAGAGGTACGGAGGCTGCAAGATCGCACAGCAAAGAGCAGGTAGGGCTGAGATTTCTGGTAGCACAGGAGCCCCCTGAGGTCTTTGTTTTCCATCCTCCAGTTAGAGATCAGCGGTGAAGTGGCGGGGTGGCTGCGGGCACTCTGCCCGGGCCCGTGGGGCTCCCTTCCCGCTGTGTCTGACCGCCCGCCTGCTTCTAGGCACTCGAACCGTCTGTCCAAGCACGGTGCTGAGAATGCCTGGGAGTTAACCTCCTCTGGGTGGTCCAGCGCCAGTTTGACCGGAGCGGCAGGATGGAAGCCAGCTCCCTCGCCTGGAGAGACCAACTGCAAAGCCTGCTTCACTCCGCAGAGCTCCCGTGGCATCGAGCCGGCTCTGAGACTTCCCCTGCAATGGCACCCTGGCCTCACTTCTCTCTCTTCCCATCCTTCTTCACCGACTGCTTCCCTCCGCTCTCTCCTGGGAGCACCTTCTCACTAAATCCCTTGTAAATGAATTCTCATCTCGAGGTCTCCTTCTGAGCCTGACCTCACGCAGGTCTGAACAAGACCATGGATCCAGACTGGGGAAAGAATTGGGACCAGGGAAGAAGGGGGGCGGGGATGTGTTCCTTTGCTAATGTCCGACCTTCGAGGGGAGCTCTTAGTGAAGCTGTGGCCAGCAAGGAGGTGGGGAAGTCATCTGAGAATGTGCTGGAATCTGTTGGAGAATGGACAGAGTGAGCTCAGAGGACTGCAATCTCATCCACTCTTCCAAATGATGGAGGTGAGCACCTGGGGAGTGGTCCTGGCTTGGACCGGGGTGCAGACGTGCTGAGTACCACCTTGAGTCTGAAATGGAGGTGAAGCACGCAGGACCTCTACTGGGGAGTGTTTGGGAACCGAACCTACAAAGGAGCGAGGAAGGCAGGATTGGGCGGAGGGAGACGGAGCTGCGCTACAATCCTAACAGAGTCCCCAGCGGATCCCATGGGGATCTCTGGAGCTGGGCTGGCCCTTTGCAGTTGTCCCGAATCAAGGCTGAGAGTGGGGTCTTCATACAACTATATAGGCCGGTCCCTGGGCACTGGCTGGTTCTTATGGCTGGTTCATCCGATTTTGGAGCAGACATGTAGGAAGGAAACGTGCTCGCTTTCCTTTCCACTGAAGCCCACATGATTTTTAGAGGACTTCCTTTGGGTTGAGCCTTCATAGGCACCATGGGGGACTGACACCGGGAGAGAGCAAGGTCCCTGTCCTCTTCAAACTTCCGTCCAGTTGCAGAGACATGGCTTTCATCTGTGAAACATGAAGCGACAGTTCAGAGGAGCTGCTGTCATCATAATTAGTGAGCTCACTGTGTCCCAGACATGATGCTAAGTACTTTCCAAGCATTTCTTTACCCTCTTGTAGCAATTCTTGAGTCAGCCTCATTTCACAGATAGGCTCACTGACTGTCCCATGAATAGGTCATAAGTGGTCAAATCCAAATTTTTTTTTTTTTACAGTGTGTTTATTTATTTAAGTAACCTCTACACCCAACGTGCGGCTCGAACTCACAACCCTGAGATCAAGAGTCACATGTTCCTCCTACTGAACCAGCCAGGCGCCCTTCCAATTGGAATTTTCACCTCAAGCATTCTGACTCTAAAGCCCAATCCCCGACAAACCACCTTCTAGTGTCTATGTAGGAGCTGAGAGGATGCTGGGATCCCCTGTAGAGTATGGTAAGGAATATCGGAAGACTGCCTGGAGGTGGTGGCACCGGGTCTGTTATTGGAGCATGTGTGTTAGGGGAGTGGGATTTGCTTCATTGTCTCATAGAGAGAAGGCTGTCTCTCACTGTGCACGTGGTTTACGAAATAAATGCTCTTTCCTCTGAAAGGTCTCCCTATATTAATCAGAAGTTTGATGGGTTAATGTTTCCCCTGCTCCAGAGTGGAGGAAGAACTTTCCTGTCCACTCTTCAACGTCTGCAGTGGCCTCCAGGTTCCAGCAGCTGTATTCCATCTCTGCTGCTACCCAGCGGTGTCCTGGTAAGTGCTTAACAACTTGCTCTCTGGGGACAAAAAACAAAACAAAACACAACACCACAAAAGAACAAAAAAGCAATACACCTTGACTTGCGGTGGTTGCCAGTTCTGGGGCGTAAACATTTCCACCCTGGCCGCCTCATGCTACTGGAGTGATGTCACTGGTGGCGGAGTTGGGAAGAGGTCCCCTGGTGGCCCTCGTAAGGCAGTCATAGGTCTCCTGCCAGAGCTGGACTCTAAGGATCGAACTCGTTCTGGGAAAAGAAACGATTCCCTGGGTCCATTTGGCTGCGGTCCAGCAGGTATCGAACTGATAAGCTGAGGACGTGGATTTCGCTGTGGCACCAGCTGTTCCCGCAGAGTGGACCTCTCCTGCCCTCGCCCTGGGACATTTCGCTGCCCAGCACCCCCTTCCCCTGTGTCTGACTCTTCCGGGTCTGGGATCTGCACAGGCCCAGCCCTGCTCGGAGGCCACGGTGACACGTGGCCAGCACTTTACAGTTTGCAAAGCGATTTTCACTGCTGTCTTCTCACATAGCCCCCCAACAAGCCCTTGAGATAGGCTGTGTGTGGGTGATTATCATCACCCGACAGTTAAATAGTCCAGGGTTTGGGGAGCTTCCAAGACTTGCTCAAGGCCGCACTCCCTGGTAACCGGTGGCAGAGCGGGACCGAAACCCAGGCCTCTGCAGCCCGGCCGAGCACATTTCCATCTGTTTTGGGCAGATGGAGCGTCATGAACATTCCCGAATGCATCATAAATTAAAAGTTGGGTTGAAAACCGCATGGCGGGATTTATCCTTTTAACGTAGAAATATTCATTTTAAAAGTTCTGCCAACTTACGCCCATTTTTTTTTTTTCCATCATTCTCCTCTTGGTTTGCAGTAGTAGGTGAAAATGGGGAGAAACCTGGGGGCGGGGGCGGGGGAGGGAATGACACTGTTGACGGGTGATACCAACGTTCCCTTCCTGGTCTCCCCCAAACCCCAACACTGCAAGAGCCCAGGTGACCGCGCCGAGGGAGGCAAGGGCAATATTTCAGCCCTGGGCATTTCAGGTAAACAGCTTCTTTGGTCAAGAAGACAAAGGTATTTATTACAGGAATTCCCTGGCAAGGATGATCTATGCTTCTCCAAGAAACAGCAATAAAGGCACTTTTGCCCCAAGCAAGGGGCTTGCGAGCCTGGTCTGCGAGCATCTGACTGGGGCGGCGCTCACATTCCTGCAGGATGGGGACGCGGTGTGCAGCCCGCACCCGGGGTCCGGCCAGGAGATTTATACCTGTGACTTGGCCGGCCAGCTCCGGGAGGAACAGCTGTCCCGTCCACCAGACGTTCAGGAAAGATAACCCTGCCATCGGCGGCCGCACCCATCCTCTGTGTCCAGCCCTATCTTTGTTTTCTCCCAGGGTGGTAGGAAAATGTTACAACCTGGATGCATATTTCCGGAACTGGCATGATGGGGGAATTTGTTAAAAAAAAAAAAAAAAATGCAGACTCCCAGGGCCTCTCCCAATCTGATTTAGTAGGTCGGTGGGGCTGTGTTAAGAAGCCGTCTTTTGACAAGATCTTGTTTTTTAGATCGTCTTTTAACCGATCTTTTAACAAGATCGCAGGCAATCCTGGTGCTCGGCTGCATTCTGCAGGAGCGGACCCTGGCTTCTCCCACTGCGGGCAGCTTTGGGAATCAGCTGGAGCTCTGACCTTCTTATCTGGGTCTGAGAATTTGCATTTCTCACAAGCTCCCCGGGGCGTGGTGGTGGAGGGAGATGTGGATGCTGCTGGTGTGGGGACAGTGGGTTGAGAGCCACTGGGAATGTGTCAACAGACCTTGGAGCTGGGCGGAAGCTGCCGAAACCTCAGTGTCCTTGTCTGCAGTGTGGGCTTGGCCATAGTGTTTGCTACCTAAGGGGTGTTACGAGGATTAACTGAGTTACATTTGTAAAGCTCTTAAATTAAAAAAAATTTTTAAAAACATTTTATTTTTTTTATTTGAGAGAGAGACAGTGACAGAGAGAGAGCGAGCACAAGTGGGGTGAGAGGTAGAAGGAGAAGCAGACTCCCCACTGAACAGGGAACCCAATGTGGGGCTCGATTCCAGGACTCCGGGATCATGACCTGAGCCGAAAGCAGATGCTTAACTGACTGAGCCCCCCCAGAACCTCCATATTTGTAAAGCTCTTAGAGCAGTATGTGGCCCATGGTAAATTAGTTTTACGTAAGCATTAAACAGATAAAATACTGAGCTAGGTTGCAGGTGTCTATTCATTCATGCACTCGGTAATTACTAAATGACACTCTTCCTGTTGCTGGAAGCCTCATAAGTACGGGACCATACAGGGGTGCAGGAAGCAGACCCAACCACCTCTCACTTTGTGATAAAGAGTGGCAAATTTTCTGGTTACTGCTAGTGCATTCTTCCAGCATGCCATTTATCTCCCCAGACCTTAAAAACATAGTGATGTGATCAACATCAAGGCCGCATCCCAGCACCCCAGACTTCGTCTTCCTGGTACCCGTCCCGATCCTTAACCACAGGTCCATCTGTGTGATGGTGTGTTAGCTACTTCCTCGTGGATGGCGTGCTTGGTTAGGGCAGGCTCTGTCTCTGGGGCTCGTCCCTGCTGAGTCCCCAGCACACAGGGCAGTGCCTGGCACGTTGTAGCTGCTCAGCTAACTTGTTGAATGGATGGCTGGATGGATAGAGGGATGAGTGGACACATGAGGCACAAGGGTCTGCCTGGGTCCCTCACCAGCCTCTCCCATGTGACTACAGCAGTCAGGTGCCCCCTCCTCCATTCTTGACCCCTTCGATCCATTTTCCCCACGGCACCTGTAAAGATGACTCTAAAACCCAGGTCTGACCTGTTCACTTCCCTCTTTAAAACCTCTCCCATGGTACTCCTTTAATAATTTTCTCCTATGGGCCATGTGTAGACTAAACTCCACAGCTTATGAATTAATGCATGTCTCCATTTACAAATAATCAAAGCCACATGGCTGCCAAACAGACCTGTTGATTAGCAGGAGATAAGAAGTGCTAATCAAATTTCAGCTCGAAGGAAAGAAACTTACTAACCTATGCAGATTTACCTTGGGTAAATGTGTGTTTCCTGCTAAACTTCTAGAATTGCTGAAGAAAGCTCTTAGATACCTCCTCCCCATCACTGTCAGCTCAGACGCTCAGGGATGCCTAATGGAGAAACCACGTGATTAGGGGAGAAATGCAAACTTCTTATCCTAGAGCCTTATAAGGCTCACATATTTGGCCTGATCCTCCCTTTTGAATTTTGTGCCTTCTGATTCCCCACTGGCTGTCTATTAGTGGGTGTCTCCTTGATGGGGCGGGGGCCCCCAGAGGGCCAGAGGCTAGCCCAGGACAGCACGTGCTCAAAAACTATGGAATAAATGAACCACGTGGCATATTCTTTTCAATTTTCTTTTAAATGATCTCCCCGGGTTATTTCTCTCACATTTTGAGGTTTTCAAATTATAAGGCACAGGTGACCTTTATGAAGACTCATTCTCTAATTTCCATATCTGGGAATTCGTCTGCATGGGATAGGATGCTCACTACTCACAGGGAAAGGATTGAGCTAAAGAGGCCAGGAGAGAGCCTTTCTTTGAAGGGAGTAGTTGGAATATTGTGCCTTTCCTCATTTCCCAACATTTTCTGCCTGCATCCTCCCACCATGGCTGCTCCCCGTGTAGTATTTCCTCCTCAATTCAAGCTGAGGGAGACAGGCTCAAGAGGGACCACTCAGAAACCTTGACTTAAGTCCCCTAGAATTGGGACGCTTGGTGCATGAGCTTTCCCATGAAACAAGGGGATGTGCTGTTGGCCAGTAGGGCCATAGGACCTCAACTGTGAACAGCGGAGTGGGGGAGACCCTTTGAAGGGCTGGGATGTCCTAAGTCATAGGAGAAAGAGAAATTCCCAGCAGGAGAGTCTCACACAAACCCAGAAAAAGCACCTTCCTTCCCACCCCCTCAAGAGGATAAGGGAGCTTTGAACGTCCAGCAGCACGTGATTACATCTGAACAAGGAATTTTATATCAATATATGTACATACAGATTTAGCCGTATATGTAACACCTGTGTCCATATATACACACTACCATTTTTGGAGACTCCATTAGTGCACATGCTCTAGGCTAGGCATTTTTACCTATATTAGTGTTAATCCTCAAACAGGATACATACTGTCCCAATTTTTAGATGATAGAACTGAGGATCAGGGACATGAAATCTTTGATCCCAAAGTCACACAGCGGGTGACGGAGGTCTAATTCAGCCCTCATCCAGACCATGTCTGTGGTTCCTGTTCTATGCGCTATCCTGAGCTGGGTTTGTCCCCCAGGTCTGTCTTTTCCCCTGTATGCAGTCTGGAGATCTGTCAATTCCCTTGTCTCTGTATGGAGATCCCTCTGTTTTTTTTCTACACAGATAGGTCGTGATTACTTGATAGGCTATTGGCCCAGGTTAAAGGGTTCCCCCTTCCTCGTAGCTTGGTCAGGTTTCAGGCAGCTTCTCCTGGACAAATCAGGTCACATGTATCAAGGACAGGAAGAACGTGACTGAGTTGTGGAAGCTTTGGGGGCCAAAATAATGCTTGGAGGGAGGGGTGGGCAATGTCAGCACCGTGCAGACATCAGACTCACTGTTTGATTATTTGATAAAACAAATCGGCTTGCCCTGGCTGAATTTCAGGGCCAGTACCTCTGCCTTTTTCCCTCACTGCCCTCCCTGCATGCTGCCCATTTGGTGGAACGAAGTGCTTCATCTCTCGAGGACTCACCTTCTGGGACTGTGCACAGCCCACGCGTGGCCTTTTATCCCACCTCGTTTGGCACTGTTTTAGGTCTCCCTAAATCTGGTCTCCCTAAAGCAGGCTGCCATTCCATGGTGCTGGGCTGGGGGAGTGGGGCAAGAGCTGGGGACCCGGCCACGTGGCACTCTGCTGTCATTGTCTTGATGCTCTTTGACTAAGGTACCCCGCATTTTCATTTAGCACTGGGCCCTGAAAATTCTGTAGCTGATTCTGGAGGGGGGCACCTTTGTCTGATAAACCTGTGTGTCCCCCATAAGGCCCAGCACCGTCCAAATTCACCCTGCGCCACGTCGTGTGTGAAACCGTTCTCAACAGTCACAGGCTTGAGCTGCCCAGCATCGTCAGAGGGGCATGGTCTGGGCAGGGCAAAGAGGTGTGGAGGTGTTACCTAGGAAAGACCTGGCTTCCCCCCAGTGGCAAAGAAAAAAAAATACCACTATTAGCTGAGATCTCAATCAGGAAGTCACTCCTCTCAACTAAAGGAAAGAGATCAAATATTCCTCCCATTCCTCTACCAGAGGTGAACCCCAGAAACAAATACACAGAGCCAGGCATCTGGCCGCGAAAGCTTGGAAACAGCGAGAAGCCATCCCCTTGGGTAATAAGTAATTAGCAGCAGGTATTTTACTGAAGGATCGGAGGAATGCAAAGCTTCCCCAGCAAAGCGATCGATAGAGAATTGGCGCTTACACTGGACTCGAACGAGCACATAGGCAAAGACAATTAATGTTCTGCAAATCCCAAGGGTACCACATACCAGGTGACCAGCCACCTGTGCGGTCAGGGGCTGCCGGGAAAAGCAGAAACCGTGTCAGGCATTTATAACAGAGGGAATGTAATACAGGGAATTTGTAACAAACAGGGTTCAGCGAAGTGACTCAAATGAGTCGGGGCTGGAAGCCACGCCTACGTGAAGCTGGAGGGACAAAAGGAAGCGACCATGTTCCTGGAGCCCACTGTGATCTGAAATCAGGCAGCCTTGTTCAGTGAAAGCTAGAGCTACCGCAGAGCAGCTACTAAAGACATCCCAGGCGGAGTCGTAGGACGAGAAATACCCCGGCTTCTTCCTTGTCCCCGCCCTCCAATTGCTCACCGGTGCCTCCCATTGGCTGGCGCCGGAGTCCCGGAAATGCAGCCTGCTGGGTCATTCCCCCTGCGATACAGAGCGGGGAGTGGATGTAGAACAGATCTGAGGGCAAAAAGGACCCCAGAATGGTAGGTGACACGGCACACTTCGAGACGAAAAGAACATCTCAAGGCCACGAGAAAGTCTGGTAGGTTGAACAATAACAGTAATGCCAGCCAGTTATCGATAACATCATGTGCCAAGTGGTACTTGATTCCACCGAAACTTTCATGACAACCCTGGGAGGTAGGTGGTCTTATCCCCATTTTATGGCTGAGGAAACTGAGGCTCAGACAGTAAATAACTCGCCCAAGATCTCAGCCCACTGAGTGATGGAGCTGGAGGCCAGGTAGTACCACTCAAAGCTTTGCTTCTAACTACCACCCTGTACCCCTCACTTAGCTCTTCCAGGTAAAAGTTAGAGGGGGGATTGGCAATATCAGAATCCTCTGCAAATCATTCATAGTTTGTGGATATGACTATATTCAAGGTAACTGAGTTGTCAAATGTCTAGAATTTTCATTTATGGATTGATTCAGCAAATTCTTCTCCTTTCAGAAAATTCTGGCATTGATCTCATAGTCTCAACATTGTGGCATCTCCAGGTATTATTTGGGTCCAGTACCTAAACTGGGCAGACCCCTCCTGAAAGTCTAATTGAGGTTCTGATCTCCAAAGTGGGACCTTCTACACTAATAGAACACCTTGAGCACATCTTATTTTGCATTGTCTTTTTTTTTTTTTTTTCTTAAATAGCAGTTCTAGCAGTTGTATAGTAGAATCTCATTGTAGTTTTCATTTACATTTCCCGGATAACTAATGGTGTTGAGCATCTTGTCATGTACTTATTGTCCATCTGTACATCTTCTTCAGTGAGGTGTCTGTTCAGATCTCTTGCCCACGTTTTTTTCACTGGGTTGTTTGTTTTATTGAGTTGTAAAAGTTCTTTATATATTCTGGATGTATATTCTTTGTTATATATATATATTCACATATACATATATATGAATCTTTTCTTATAGTCTGTTGCTTGCCTATTCTTTTTATAGTGTCTTTTAAAGAGAAGATTTAGTTTTGATGAAATCTACTTAATCTTTCTTTTTATGATTAGTGTTCTTTTTGTGTCGCATCTAAGAAATCTTAGCTTGCCTCAGGGTCACGGAAATTTTTCTCTTCTCTTTTCTTCTAGAAAATTTTATTATGTTAGTTTTTATGTCCAGGGGTATGATCCATTTTTAGATTATTTTTTGTGTATAGTGTGAACTCAGGGTCAGATTCTTTTTTTTTTTCTTTCCTGTATGGATATCCACTTATTCCAGCACGATTTGTTGAAAAGACTCTTTTCCCCATAGAATTAGCTTGGTATCTTTGTGAAAAATCAACTGATCATTATTTGTAGATCTTTTTCAGGACTCCATGTATCTAGTCTTACTCTAACACCACATTGTCTTGGTTATTCTAGTTTTCATGCTGTTGAGTTTATCCAGTGAATTTTTATTTCATATATTTTTCAGTTTTTATTATTTTATTTGGTTCTTTTTCTATTTTCTGTTTTTTTTTCTAAATAGGTTCATGTTTTCCTTTAAGTCTTTGAAACCATTTAATATAGTGGTTTTAAAATTGTTTTCTGCTAATTCTATCATTGATCACTTGTGAGTCTATTTCCATAGCCCTGATTTTTTTTCTTGTAGGTATTGGCGACATTTTTCTTGTTTCTGCTTCTTTGCTTGTCTCGTAATATTTGACTGGATGCTGGACATGTGATTATTATGTAATTGAGTATGTGGATTTCGTTCTCTTTAGAAGTGTTGTGTTTTATTTTCCAGACAGTTAATTTACCTGGAGAAATAGCTCATTTCAAGACTTGTTTTAAGATTTTTTAGAATGTGTCTAGAATAGCCATTAGTTTAGAACTTCTTCCTTAACTCAGCAAGTCCATTATACTCTGCTTGGTCTCCCACTTTCTGTGTCACAGTATAAAAAGTACCCATCCCCTCCCCCACCCCCTGGCAGGAAGTTGCTTTTGTGAAAGTGCTCATCATTTTCATTTCCCTTCTCTCTGGGATAACAGTCCTATACTGCCTATTTTTCAATGTCAGAAAAGAATTGTTTCAGTCCAATGTTCTAATTGGCTATGAAGGGAAAAGGCTAGTTTTTCTATCATGGCCATAGGTGGGAATTCCCTCTTTATTAAAACATCTGTATGATATTCCATTGCTTGTGTGTTGTCTCATAATTTGTTTAGCCAGTTTCCTATTGATAGACATTTATGTAGTTTCCAATATTCCTTTTATAAACAATGTTGTAGTGTAAGTCATCATGCCTAATTAATTTCATACATATCTGAGTATATCTATAGAATAAATTCCTAAAAGTGTCAATGATGGGTCAAATGGTACATGCATTATATATATACATATACATTTATGAATGGTATATCCATTGTATGTAAATGTGCATATGTGATTGGCCTAAATATAAATATATGTATATATTATATGTAAATATATATGTGTGTGTGAATATATACACACACACATATATTTATTTATTTGTATTTATAGTCTAGTAAACATTTTCACAGTACTCTCATAGAGTTTTTTTCATCTTTAAATTTAAATTCAATTAATTAACATACAGAGGATTATTTCAGAGGTAAAGCTCAGTGGTTCATCAGTCTTATGTAACACCTAGTGCTTATTATATCATGTGCTCTCCTTAATGTCCATCCCTTAGTTACCCCATCCCCCACCCCCCTCCCCTCCAGCAACCCTCACTTTGTTTCCTGTGATTAAGAGTCTCTTATGATTTGTCTCCCTCTCTGATTTCCTCTTGTTTTATATTTTTCCTTCCTTCCCCTATGCTCCTCTGTTTTGTTTCTTAAATTCCACATTCTCATGGAATTTTCTATTTATTTTTTCACCAACAATGTAAAAGCATGCCTTTTTCTGACTTTTGAGAACTTCTTGATCTTTACATATTTCGTGGGTAATCTTCATTTCCCTTATTATGCATCAGGTTGCCAATGTTTCATATATATACATGAACCATTAGTAGCTCTTTTCTGTGAAATATCCATCTGTAACTTTTGCTCCACTTTCTGTAATTAAAACAAAAATCATACGAGGAAAATAGAAAGAAATAAGTACATAAGGAAATGAGAGGGTTGGATCAGCTCTTTTAGGTCCAACATGCTCTAAAATTTTAAAGTAAAACCACCGCAGTGCAAGTAAAGTCAACAAAAAGGAAAAATAAACTCTAAAAGACACAAATGGATTTTGACACTTGGAGCAGGGAGTGGAATCAAGGAAGTTGAAATATAACAAAGATAAGCATAAGATTCAGTGTTTGGATTAATCTGCATGCATCCACCTAATGAGAAACCAAGGGAGTAGGCCTTATTGACATGTGTGAAACAGACCTAGTTGGCTGAAAGAAAGTCCAGTATGAGTCTAAAGTCTGGGAGGAAATGCTGCTCCAGTTTCTAACTGTGAGCATAGAAATGCCTTTGCTGGGAAGGGGGAGGATTTCCCTGAACTGGGCTGGTACAGATTTACCGATGGTTTCCACCCTTGGCTTTTGGAACTAGGAAAATAAGTGGAAGCCTATTCAGAGATGAGAGGTCAAGTTGCTGAAGGAACTTGAAGCCAGGTCATGTGAGAAGTGATGGCGGGAACTAGGGATGTCTGACGGGCACACAAAAAGGCTCAGGGTCCTGTGGCTCAGTTCCTCAGATGAAGAAAGACCTATCCTGTGGAAGAGAAAGCCAATGGGTTCTGCTTGCTTCAAAGGGGAGAGATCAAATATCTATGAGGAGAGTAAACAGGAAGATAAATTTCAGCTCACTCTAAGTAAGGACTTCCCTACCAAACTGTTCAAACGTGATAAATACTTCCCTAGACAGTGGTGAGTTCTCTGAGTCATCAGAAGTATTCTACCATGGGTGACATCTCCTCCACTGGGAAGGACCTCAATGATCTTGTGGATGGCTGGAGTTGGACGGCCTGTAAGATTGCTTGTAATTCCAGTATTTTCTGATTTTTACACCCTTTCTGCAGATGAAAAAAAATCAGGCTCCTGCAGAATGCCTCGTCATGGACTAAATGACTGAAAAGTCATAGAGCCAGGTCTCGAAACTAGGTTTTGAAAGTCACTGTGGAGTTCATTCTAATTCATCTCCCTCTGTGTAACCTCGGACAAGGCTAAGGAAGACATCCCTGGAAAGCTGGGGAGGAGGGAAGGCATTGCGACAGCATGCCCAAGCCTGGAACCCAGATTTAGAGCAACTGAGCTCCAATTCTTGCTTTCCTGTCCTCGTTGTGCAAACCCTGTCAACTTTCTCAATCTTAGGTCCCTTACATACCAAACATCGATGAGCTCAAGTTGCACCCTCTCTGCTCCACCAACCTAGAGGAATTTCTTCTTAAAAACTCCTGTAGGATTTGTCGTTTTTATCAAGTACTCTCCCCTCTTTATGGTTCTCTCACACGTGGGTGCTCTGTGTTGAGAAGGGCCATGTCTTGTCATTATTCGAATGCCTGACTCTCCCACCACTGTTCCTGGCACTTAGCAAGCACGCCCCCAAAATCTCATCTTCTGACCTCCCCTCGACCTCAGCTCCTCAGGCCTGGGGAAGCTTTATGAGCAAATGAATCGAATCTCCCTTTACACACGTTAGGAGAAGGTAATAAATCAATAAAGGTGTTCAGCAAGATAAAAAGAAGATGAGGGCATCTGCTCTGCCCAGGTGGTTGAAATCAGCATGTTTCCTGAGGAAGTTTTGCCCAGTCACCTCAAAAGTGTTCTGCTGTTTTAACTGTTAGAAGGAGTTTAATGATAAAAATATGTCCTGGACACGAGTCTCTGTCAGATAGGAAGCTCAGCCAATTGCCATTTTCAGCCTTGACTTAGAAGATGCTGGTAGGTTCTCCATACCAGAAATGGTGATAAGGGTCACAATAGGGAAGATTGAGCACTTCTACTTTGACAAATGTAACTCCGTGGCCTCAGGGCTTTCTCCTCAGTGGGAAGATAACACCTTATCCCCCATCATTTACTGCAGACCTGAGCATCAGGAAGCTTCCAGGGAAAGGGCAGTCACCTGGCAGGGCAAGTCTACCTGACTTGCTTGTTACCTGCAGTTTTGAAGCAACTGAGCTGGGGTGGGGGAAACGGGAGGGTGAGGTGGTTCGAGATGAGGAGGTTTAGGTAGATTAAAAAATTGAATATAAGTCTTCACTTCTATCTAGGAGAATGTTCCATCCACACCCTTGCCATGGCTTCGTGGTGGACAGCGGGGACTCGCCCTGCCCTTTGACTTTGGGCTCAGGTATGGGACTTGCCTTAGCCAATGGGATGTTCACAGATGTGATGTGAGAAAGGACTGACGTGTGACTGTGTGGGCGCTCTGTCTCTGACGGTGTGTGTCCTGGGTTGACACTGCCCTTCTACTCCTAACCCTGGGAAGTCACATGTGGAAGAGCACAACCCCAGATAAGCCACAGACCTGCAAAAAACAAAAATGGGTACTTTCTGTAGGTCACTAATATTTTGAGGTTGTTTGTAACGCAGGATTCTGTGTCGGTTGCTGACTAATACGGAGGCTGAAAGCTGGCTGAGTGTGTGGGAAGTGTCACGTTAGTAAGAAGTTCCAGAATCCTTTCTCAGAATTCCCAGCAGGCCCCACAGCTCTCACTTAGCTGCTTCATGTTCTCTCTGGCTCCCTTGGTGGGCTTCAATGCTCTGCCTCCCAGAGGAGAGGTTAGAATGTGGGCTCCGTCAAGCCTATTTCGAGTTCCCTAATGTGGTAGGTTGTCGGAGTGATGGCCCCCACTACATTGAATGCTTCCTGTGATGGTGCTCTTGTGTGGTTCCTTCCCAGAACAACTCTGGGCTCAGCCGTGTGACTCGATTCGGCCAGTAAACATTAGCAAATGTGATGTAAGCAGAGTCTTAAAAAGTGCACGTGCTTTGGGCATACATCTTTTTGCTGTGGGGAACTCATCCACCATTTTGTGGAAAAGCAAGGCTAGCCTTCTTAAGGATGAAGGACCAGGTAGAGAGAGGGCCCAGTCATCTTAGAAGTCTCAGACATGTGAGTGAGGCTATCCGAGGCCATCTGGCTCCAGCGGAGGCCCCCGGACCACAGGAACTGCCAACCAACCCCCAGAACCCTGAGAACTTGTGCATGTTTGTTGTTTCAAACCTCAAGATTTGGGCTGGTTTGTTATGCATCAAAAGCTAACTAATCCACCCAGGCAAAGGATGGTTTAGAAAACCAGTGAGGCATTGTTCATGCATATATACTTTCTGAGCACTTACCGTGTTTCAACGTGGTGCTGTGGTCTGGGCTTGAGATCTCGGAGTAGGAGACATGTTTTACTTTTCAAATGCAGAACCAGAAACACAGATGGGCATTGCAGGACCCTTGTCTAAAGCGCAGTCAAGATGGGTTCCCTGCATGGAGATCAGGGGATCTGAGGCAACGTGGATTACTATGGGGGCAGAGGTCTGAGCTGCGGGTCTGAGTTAGGCCAATTTTGAGCAGCAGCAGGTGAAGACAACAAAAAGGGAGATGCCTGTTCCAGACAGGAAGCACTTGCTCCTTAACTGGGATAGTGGGCTAATGAGAATAGGCCCTGATGTATGTCGAACACCCGCCTACAGAGTTTCTCATGTGATTCTCACGATCCCATGAGTAGGTGGACCAGGTGTTCTGAGTTCCATTTACCAAAGTGGAGCTGAGGTAGAGTGGCCTGCCCCGGGCCACATGGCCACAAAAAGGCAAAGCTGGGCTCTGCTTGAGTCTATGGCCTGCCCACTGCATATATCTGGCCACTGCACTGAAAATCTTCCAGGACTTGGAGCCCAGCATGGGCCCCCAGTAGCTCTGGAAGATCCTTAGCAAGAAGAGCCATGGGGGAAAGAGTGAGCATGGGGGTAAAATGGCAAGCACTGGGTGTTGGTTGGTCAAGGCAGGGAATTAGGCTCAAGGGAGTTGGGTGAATGCCAAGGACCCTGGAAAGAAAGGCTGTGCAGTGAGCAGGAAATACATGAAGCCTATTAGGGAACAAATCAACCTCTTTACTACCTATCCATCCAACCATAAACCAGCCATTCATCTACTCATGTACCCATCCACCCATCTACTTATCTAGCTATTCTACTACTTGCTCAACCAGTCAATTACCTATCCACCTAAGTATTAACCAAGAACCCATCCATCCAACCCTCTCTCCTACCCTCCCTCCCATCAACCAACTATCCAATCAATCAACCATCCAAATAACCAACGAGCCAACCAACCTACCAGTAGACAACCAAGCATCCAACTAGTAAATAGTTCCCATTATGGACAATGCAGGATGCTAGAAATAGGGGACATATAAAAATGATGCTGAGTCTTCCTTGACTCTTTTTTCCCTTTATCCTCCACATTCAATCCACTAGCAAGGACTTAAAAATATCCACCCTAACAATATATTTCAAATCTGACTCTTTCCATTCCCATTGCTTCCTCCCTAGTCTGGACCATCATCATTGCTCCTTGACTTCTAAAATAACCTCTTTTCTGCTCCTGCCATCATACAGTGAGATGAATCAGTGAGATCCCTCTCCTGATTAAAGCCTTCCAGTGGTTTAAAGTTAACCACACTTAGAAAAAAATTCAGGCCTCTTACTAAGGCCTTCAAGAATTTCCATGATGGCACCCTGGCTATTACCTCTGACCTCATCTTCTACCACCCTTCCCCTAATGACCTCACTCCACCCTCACTGGTCTTTTTGTTATTCACACTCATAAGCTTGTTCTTGTCTTAGTCTTCCTACTTGTGCTATATTCTGGAACGATCTGTTCTCAGATCTTAACATGGCTGCTCCCTCTTAGGGAGTCCTGCCTTTGGGCATGGCCTCATCAGAGAGGCTTTCCCTAAGTGCCTGCTCCAAAGGCCACTCCAACCTCCCTCTCTCATCATTCCATGTCATGCTCTTAATAGCACATTTCATTCTATAGTTTATTTATTTAAACTCAATAAGTAAAGTTCGTTTTCTGTCTCCACCCTTAGGATAAGCTGGGCAGAAACAGGACCTTGCTTGGCTCATTCACCACTGAATGTCTGGTGCCTAGACCAGTGCCTGGCACATGGCAGGACCTCAGGAAATGGTAGTTATTGATATTATGTCTACCCCCTGATTTCTCCTCACTGCCTGATTTCTTTTGGCTTAGAATGTACTGGTCAGCACTCACTTCCATAACAAGGAGTCCTAGTTCCTTCCAGAAGGTGTGCTTAGTTCTTTGTCATTCCTAGGCCATTCATGAACATCCACATGTGTGTCTGCAATGATGCATGTGGACCAACTTCATTTTTAGTGCCTGGTGGGATTTTGGCTTCACCCATTTCTATGCAAGGATATCCTTTACCTTCTTTTCTGGGGTCTTGCCCCCTTGAAGCCTCCCCCACCTTCAAAGAACTCTCCCTTTGGTGTGAAAATAAGTGGATGGCATCAGAGCAGAGCCCCCAGGGTATGACAGAACCTAAGCACATTCAAGCAAGCATCCTAACTGGAGAATGTTCACCCCCTTAGCGAGCAGTGGGTTAATATGTATTCTTTGTCAGGAGTATAGTAGTAAACATTACCTAGTACTCTGTTGTCCCACGTAGAGAACTTTCCAGGTAACTGGTTTTGTCCCAGCGTCAACTCTTAAAATACACTTTTGGTAGAATTATTTTGGAATGTATCATCAGCGTTATTTTCTCATTAGGAAGAACCTATAGAACAGGCTTGGGGTTCTTGTTTTGAACATAAATGATTTGTGATCTCTAACACAGTTATCATATAAGTATCATATAGACTAGTCTCACTGCCCTAAAAATCCTCTATTCTCTGCCTCTTTGTCTCTTTCTACCCCCCAACCCCCGGCAACCACTGATTTCCTTACTGTTTGCGTAGTTTTGTCTTTTCTAGAATGTCATATAGTTGGAATTGCACAGTATGTAGCCTTTTCAGATTGGCTTCCTCTACTTAATAATGTGTATTTAAAGTTCCTCCATGGATTTTCATGGTTCAATAGCTCATTTCTTTTTAGCACTGAAAAATACTCCATTGTCTGGAGGTACCACAGTTATTTATCCATTTATTCACTTAAGAACCTATTGGTTGCTTTCAGTTTTTGGCAATTCTGAATAAAGCTGCTGTAAATATCCACGTTCGGGTCTTTGTGCGGACAGACGTTTTCAGTTCACTTGGGTAAATACAAAGGAGCACAATGGCTGGATTGTTGGGTAAGAGTCTGTTTAGTTTTGTAAGAAACCACCAAACTTCTTCCGAGGTGGCTGCGCCATTCGCATTCCCACCGGCCATGAAGGAGAGCTCCCGGTGCTCCACGTGCTCAGCAGAGTTGGCATTTTCAGGGTTCCAGATATGGGCCATTTTCATAGGTGTCCCTTGGTTGCTCAACCCTCCCTGTAGAAGGTACCCAGAAGGAGAGGTAACCACTTTTCTTGCAGTATTATTTATTATTCAGAGATTAAGGCATTTATACAAGCAAATGAGAGTATCGATTCTTCTTTTCCCCCCCTCTCTTACACAAAAGGTAATTTTCTGTCACTTTTTTTTTTTTCACTTCGGAATATATCTCAGAGATCTTTCTATTCCTGATCAGAGACATTTTGCTTATTTCCTTGTTTGATTCTTTTTTTTTTTTTTTAAGATTTTATTTATTTGACAGAGAGAGACACAGCGAGAGAGGGAACACAAGCAGGAGAGTGGGAGAGGGAGAAGCAGGCTTCCAGCCGAGAGGGAGCCCGATGTGGGGCTCGATCCCAGGACACTAGGAGTATGACCTGAGCTGAAGGCAGACGCTTAATGACTGAGCCATCCAGGCTCCCCTCCTTGCTTGTTTCTAGCTACATAGTATTCCACTGTATGGCAGATCAAATATATACATATGAATATCTATCTATCTATCTATCTATCTATCTATCTATCTATCTATCTATCATCTATCTATCTAAAACATGGCATGGGAAGTCTCTCGCCATTGGCCTCATCCACAGTAACCATCTCTCTCTCGGCAGGCAGCCTGCGGTAGTAGAAGGCTGGCCGTAGCCCCTAGAGAACCATTAGAGTAAACAGGACTAGGACCAGCCTTGGGGATGCTGTCCCTGCTCAGGGAAGCAGCCATGAGACAGCACAAGTGGCTGGAGACTAATGCCTTGAAGGCAAGAAAAGGACCTGCCTTTGCCCAGGGAGGGAAGCCATGTCCTTCATGAATTTTGAACCCGTGGGTACATCTACTGCCCGTAGGCTTACAGGTGGCCGTGGACCTTGCTTAGAGCAGTGGCTCACCCATATGTGTCCATCCTGTAGCCCTTAGAAGTGTGTTGTGCTTGCGGGGAAATGCGGGGCAGCAGATCTGGGGTCTAGGTGATGGTGTGCTGGCTTATGGTCAAACCTCTGAATGCCAGAGTCTTCTTATGGGATGTAGGACCGAGTCTGGAATTCTCCCGTTCTTCGCTCAGCATCTTTCAGGGTAGAGGTGGCCTTGTTTAATCTGCTGCTAAACTCATGAACGCACTAACAGTTATTCACGTCTTTCTGGTTGGTTAGTGGTGGTGGGTAGACCAAAGGGTCCTGGCCCAAGTAGAGCGGTCTTGCCAAAGGGACATCTGGGCACAGTAAGGAGGCCAGGTCAGGACAATGCAGGAGAAAAGCATACTATGGAGGTCCCACCCATGTTCCCGGGGAGGCAGACATGTTTGAAGAAGGAACAGGTAAGCAGTGGTGATGGTCGTTCTCTCTCTGCCCTTGACACAGAGTCTTGGAGGCATCAACTCTTTCAATCCGGGTAGACCTAGCTTTCAATCCTGGCACAGCCCCTTATGAGCTGTGTGGCCTCGAGCAAGCAACAGTCCCCCTACGACTTTGTTTCCTCATCTATACCTTGCGGGGCTTCGTGAAAGTGAGGTGAGGGGTGGATAGGAATGCCTGGCCCAGGTGGACATTCGGGACATACTAGGATTTTTCATCCCTTCCTGCCTATAAAGACAAAACCCAGCTCAATTCTTTCCTCCTCTCTTTTCCTTCTCTGCCTCCTTTGTCTTAGAGAACCTCAGTACTCTGTAGTGAGGAAGCTGGGAAATCCGGGCAGGAGAGCTCTGCAGCTCTGTTCTTTTGCTGTAGGTCAGGTACACACCCATGTGCCACGAGAGTCTGGGTGGAGGAGAATGCATCTTCTCCGATTCTAACCACAAGCATACAATGGGTACCATTACCTCTGCGTCCTCTTTGTGTCCCCAGTGATTTATTTTAAGGTCTGCTATAAAAGCAAGACATTGCTTAATTGTCTCGCTATAAAATATGTAAAGTATTAGACTCTTGGGGCTCATTAGCTAAAGCAGAGCTGCCGTTTAGTAATCCATAAGGTGCTACTTGTTAATGCACGCGGCAAATGATTCTCCTAACTACCTGAAGAGTAATAATAGATATGTCAGCTCCAACAAACAAGTCCCCGGTCCCCAGGGGGTGTGGAGACTCTGGATCATAATTAGATAGAGGGGCAGAGCAGACATATTTTTGCAGATCTGGCTCTCCAGGTGCTTTCCCACCCGTCGTCCCTTCTGCCTGTGCCGAGGTGGACCGCCACTTCCATCTGCATCCTGCTTCCGGCGAAGTCACAGCGGAAGTCGCAGCCAGCTATTACTGAGTCCCATTCTGCAAAATGTGGGGACGGCGGGATCCTTAGTTAGAGGGCTTTCTGGCGGAGTGGTGTTCTCAGTGGCTCTCTCAATCCCCTGAGAGGTGGAAGCTGAAACTCATTATTATTATCCAGGCAATGGCTCTGAAGTCTGAAATAAAACAGGGAGTAGATGTGGGGGTGAGGGAGTGTGTGCGGACACTGGTGTGTAAAAGCCATTTGGTCCTCAGAAAATAATATGGCAGTTCCTCAACAATTAAACATGGAACTACCGTATGGTCCAACAATTCCACTTCTGGGTATATACCCCCAAAGAATTAAAAGCAGCAAAAACACCCCGAATAATGTTCATCCATGGACAAATGGATACACCAACTGTGGTATGTCCATCCACTAAAATATTATTCACCTTAGAAAGAAATGAAATTCTGGTACAAGCTACCTTATGCCTAGACCTTGAAGGCATCATGCTAAGTGAAATAAGCCAGACACGAAACAACAAATACTGTCCAATTCCACTTATATTAGAGAACATAGAAGAGTCAAAAGCACAGAGACAGAAAGTAAAACAGAGGTTTTAGGGGGCTGGGGGGAGGAGGGAGTGAGTGTTTGATGGGTGCTGAGTTTCAGTCTAGGGTTCTAGAAACTCCAGAGACGGATGGTGGTGATCGTTGCACAAGTGTGTGAATGTACTGAATGCTGCTGAATAGTGCGCTTGAAATGGACAAATACACAAATTTTGTGCCGATTTTGCCACAAGAAAATGGAAAGCCACTGGGTCCTAATTTAGGTCAAACTAGTATCCTGTGGTCAGATCGGCTAGAAGCAGAGCCCACACAGCGCCCTGAGCCCGGGGCCGGGAGGAAGTGGAGCGTGGGCAGCTCAAAGCCGTGGACAAGCATTCGTGGGCAGTGAGCGAGGCCAGACCCAGAAAGCTGGGGCCGAGGGCAACCAGCCTTGGCTCCTGGTTCAATGCTGTGGCCTCCCAGCCTTGCAGACATGCTGTCTCTGCTCTTTCCTTTAGTTCTGACACTGTCCCTGGGCCCCATGGCCACGCTGGGAGACCCCAGATGAGTGACTTTCCCTCTCTCCCTTTATTTCCCCCTTGTGTCGGGGGAGGGGGCTTGTGGGAGGACGTCAGAGGCCCCCGAACCATGACCGTTAGGAAGCAGGGACACCCCGGGAGGCCTGGGAGAACTGAGAGGCGCCGATACCCTGGACCAGGCTTATGCAGAGCTTTGGAAGTCCTTCAGGTTGAGGGCGAGAGGCTGGGGATCTGGGCTGAGACAAAACCGTCTCTCGGCTGCTTATTTTGCAGTTTCCGCATGAAAGTGGTTAAGAGCCAGGACTCAGGAGACAGATTGTGTTCACGTCCTGATTCTTCCACTTTCTGTGGATTTTGGCCTATTAATGTCTCCCGAGCATCAGATTCCTCATCTAAAGTGATGGGACTCACCTCATCGGGTGCTTGTGGAAGGAAATGAGAATATGAGTAAAATGCTTGGCACGCACGTGGAATATGCTTTTAGATAGCACCGCCGTAATGAACACAAGGTACTTCTAACGGTGGAAGGAAGGGCCCTTGCATTCCTGTGGATCTTGGGCTCTAACCTGGGTCTAACCAACGCTCATGCTGATCTCTACAAGTCAGGAGCTCAGAGGGCACAAAGCAAGAATCTATGAATTGATCCTCGTGATATAAAAAATAAATAAATAAACGAATAAACACACTCAGTGGGGTTTACAGTAGCCTTCAAAGGATAGATGTAGAAAGGATGCCGGAACCGAAAATTAAAATTTGGCATCAGCTCCAGTCGTGTTGGTTTTGGACAAGGCTTGTGAATGGAGGCTCCAAGCACTGGTTGAAATTATGGTGAGACACAGGGCGTTTACGTGGTTTCAGCGTCTCTCTCAAGACATTCAGTCACCCCAGACGGGAGAGTGGTGGCTCTAGAGGGGAGAGAGCTGGCCGACACCACAGATGCCACACGGGCAGGGACCGATGTCCCTCCCGACGTGATGCTCTGACACTCATGACGCCCTCCCCCTCGTATTTCTGAAGAACGTGTGTCACCTGACCCTGATGGTGAGAATGTTCGACACTCACATTGAAGGACTTGCCACCAAATGACTGCTTTTTCTCTGCAGCACGGGCAAGACCGTGAAAGATTAAAAACCAAAGTTGGCTCCAGATTCGAGGAGACTGAAGAGACATGACAAGGAAACGGAACGTGTCGTTTTGGATTGGATTCTGGACCAGGGGAAGGACAGGAGTGGGACAGTAGCTGCCATCGGGGGAAAGTCTGTGGAGCAGACAACGCTCTTTTATCAGTATCAGTGCTCTGATCCAGGTACTTGCGCTGTGACCAGGTAGGCAAATCCCCCTCCTGCTTTTTTTAAAAGGAAATAAAAGCAAAAATATTTAGAGATGAAAGGACATTAGGCCTCCACCTGACTCTCAGAAGTTTCAGACCAAAAAATGAGATTTTTACACACATAAGCTTGTATATAGGAGGGAGGAAATGAGAGAATGAGAAGAAGTTGGCCAAAGGTGAACATTTGGGAAAGCTGGGTGAAGGGCATATGGAAATTCTTCGTACTGCTTTCACAAATTTTGTAAGTCTGAAATTATCCCCAAACAAGAATTTAAAAGTGTTAAAATGTGAGGCACCTGTGTGGCTCAGTGAGACTCTTGTTTTTTTTTTCCCCCCGGCTCTTGGTTTTGACTCAGGTGGTGATCTCAGGGTCCAGAGATGGAGCCCCGTGTGGGCGTGGAGTCTGCTTGAGATTCTCTCTCTCCCTCTCCCTTTGTTTCCACCCCAGTCCTCTCCCTTGTTTGGGCGAGCACATCTCCCTCTCTCTAAAAAAAAAAAAAAAAAGCTAAAAACGTATGAGCATTGTTTCTCTTACCATTTATCTCCTTTGATTGATTTACCCTGTGAGTCCACACCGGGAGGTAGGTACTGTTATTTCTCCCATTTTACAGATGAGAAAACGGAGGCTTAGCAAGATTTAGTAACTTGCCCAAGTCACGGGGCTCATAAATGACCACGTTGAGATTTGATTACAGGCAGTCTCACTCTTGCACCTCCATGTTTAAACACAAACATTTAGGGACTGCCTTTTAGGTGCTGAGGACTGTGTACCCCGCGGTTTACCGGATTCACGCCCCAACTCCGCGGGAGGCACCATCATCTTGGTTCTGTGCATGGGAGCGAGGCTAAAGGTGGGGCTAGAGGACTGATTCAGGTCCTCCGGAGGCCCAAATGCATCTTGCAGTCTAGGTCCAGGCTGGGAGCCCTCCGCAGATCTGAACTGGGATCCCAGCTCGCCCCAGACCCCTCCTCCTTGAGAAACAACTATCTATCAGTCAAAGCCACAGGCTCCGTCTTGCAAATCCGGGGAGCCAAGTGCTAGTTTGGCGGTAGCATACCCTGGCACTGATAGGAAGCCACACTGGTCACCGTGGCTGGGAAACCCCGAGGTTCCTGGAGGAAATCCTACAGAGCTGCCCGCATCTGCCGGGGCCTTGGACCCACCCGCAGTGGCCGCGAGCTGCGGCGGGGCCTCTCTTCCCCAGGAGCCTTTGGTCTGCGGTCCTGGTCCTTGGACCCTGGGCCTCGTCTAGAGTCTGCAGGTTTACCCGTGGCCTCTAGGCCTGCCTCCCTCTGTGAGGGGCGGCCGTGGATCGCTTTGCTCACAATTTTGGCAAGGCAGCTGGATCATGAGTTAGGTATAAAAATATTCAGGGGGAAGACAATGACTCACAATTGGGGAATCCGAGGGGACACACACGATGTGGTGTGGTTTCGGCACAAGAGCCGAGGGCCTGCTGTGGTGTGAAAGAACTGGTCCACGGAGGGAGCTCCCCGGGAGGGACCGTGAATTCCTGCACGCAAGCTGGAGGTGCCGCTTTGGTAACTCCTTAGATGAAAAATATGTCTGACGTCCCGAGATGCGGGTCCTGGAACGTACAAATTCATCAGTTTCCGGAACAGAATCCGAGGCTGTTGGCGCCCGCTGGAGCCCGCAGATCATGGAGTTCAGTGCGCACACCTTGGCCAAGGAAACTGAGGCAGAGGGAGCCCCAGCAGGCCTGACTCCCAGCCTGTACTTCTGCTCACCAAGTCCTTTCCACCTGGCCTCCCCTCCGAAGTCTTCCCCGGCTGCGCGGGCTGGCCTGCGTCCCCCAAGCTGTTTTGCATTAGAATTCCCCTAGGCTGGTGGTTCCTCAATGCTTGTAACCCACAGTGAGAAATATATTCTACATTGTGACCCAGTACACACACGCACACACACACACACACACACACACGGACTGGGACTGGGACTCAGTCTGCAGTAGTCAGGGGCCCAGCAGGAAAAAGAATTCTTCCAAACAGTCCAGATCAAGAGGTGTTAACCACGGCCGTCGAGGCACGCGCTGGGTTCGGAAAGCTAACGTCGGCCGTTGAGGCACGCGGGCGTTAGCAACGGTGGAAGCCCTTACCACCCCCAGGTCCGATGGGGCAGGAAGAGGAATATCTTCACCGGAGCTCAGCCGGTGCCGAGAAGGAGGGTCCTGGCAGGAGCTGGGGGCCTGGGAATTGTAGCCTTTATTGGAGACAGTGTGCACAGCCGGCAGAGAGAGGGAGGAAACACCCAGCCTCTCACCGCTCCCGCCTTACGATCTTAGGGCTACCCACCGGCCCAAACCAATAAGCAAAAAGGCCAAGGAGATATGATGGAAGGGTCCAGCCTGCGGGGCCCAGAGCAAAGCAAGGAAGGACAGGAAGCCGCTCGTGCCCACACAGACACCATTAGCTCATGTGGCACCTTTGGGAGTACAAGGGAGAGGGTGTGCCCTTGGAGGGGACACAGCCCGGTCTGCACCCAGCCGGGCACACAGGAGGGCCGCCTCGTGCACACTGGAGAGGGTGCCTTTTCCTCCTGGGGGCACATCTTATGTCAGAATGTGGGGCTGGCGAGTGAAGGCTGGGCTGGGGCCTTTAGAGTGAAGGTCACCTGCCAACCAGGGGCTGTGGCCATGCACACCCAGGTGCACAAAAGAAATAAGGTGTCTGCAAACTATACCTTGATGCTCGCACTGCATCGATCTAACTTATCCCCATGCCATGTCGCACCATGCCATTCGGTTCCATTGCATTCCAGAAGGTGGGTCATGGCGCAGCTGGAGCCCAGTAACCAGGTGTGGCCTTGTTTTCAGGGCACAGAGTGGACTCCAGCTTGGTACTGCTCAGCCCGAGGGCCAGACTTCTCTGAGCCTAGGCTGCCTGCAGGGGCAGGCAGGGTGTGCCGCTGGCGCGGCATTTCTGTGGCTTTGTTCTTAGAAGGATTCAGTGTCATGTATGACATTCGCTAGGTGAGCCAACCTTTTTAACCTCTAATGTCCTCTTCTGTGCAATGGCTGTGATGATTACCCAACTCGGGTTTATGCGAGCATGGAATGAACTGAGAGAGGTCAGTAACATGTACGGTACATGCACAGGCTCAAAAAATATCACGGCAGTTATTATCATTGTGATTATGGCTCCTAGGGACTCTTACTTTTTGCAAGGAGTCACCTGCCCCCCTGGGAATGGCAGGCAGCGGCAGGTTTCTCAGGCAGATGCTGATAACTCGAGGTCTGGATGGAGAGTTGGCTACCAGCTGCTGCTTTTCTAAATTGTGAATGAAATCTCCAAGGATCAGCTTCTAGGCGCGATGGGGCCCTGGGAAGATGGGCGAGGCCCCGTATAGTCACTGGACCCATACATGCAGCATCCTTCTGTTTACCCAGAATCTGGACTGAAAATCTGAACATTCAACATTTTTTTCTGCCCTTTGCTTTTATGAGAGAGACACACAGAGACAAAGCATCGGAGAGGAGGGTTTCGTGCAAGAGAGCAATTTCCCGGGCAGGTCTTAGAGGAATACAGACTCAAGTCTGCATCGCAGCCCCTCTACGCGGAGGATCACAATATAGGCCTGCCTGGCACGGAGCACCCCCATCACTGCACAGCACGGGCAGAATCTTCCGTCAGCAGAGACACCCGTAAGAGAGGACAGTGGGCAACCTTTTCCCTACACTTTGCTTGGCCCAGTTTTGCTTCTCAGGTCTCACCTTAAGACTCCTCTTCCAGGAAGCCCTCCGGTACCTCTCCGGCTGGGCCAGTCCCTCCTAGCCCCTGTGCTCCCTGGATAGCCACGCTAACCTCCCTCAGAAATGGCCCTCCCACGACTTTATGGAAACTCCCCTTGTGCTCATGGGATCCCTGGATGAGACTGTGGCCTACTCGGGGGCAGAGTCTGTCTGATTCATCTCCATGACCCACTCCTCCCAAGCAGGGAGCTTCCCCCGTGGCGAGCGTTCACTCCATGCTTGGTGGAATGAATGGAGTGAAAAACAGTCAAATCAAGAGCTTTTGAACTTCATGTCATTTTCCCCATTTGCTGTGTGCCGACTACATTTGGAGGAGGCTACTTTGTTAAATTAAAACCAAATGCAAACCCAGATCACATCCCTCTCACCCGAATGTGGTGTTTTGTGTAAGTAGAACATCAGTCAAAATAACTTCGGAGATAAAAAAATCAGGACCCTTCTTTTCATGCGTAGCATCATAGCTTAGGGTTTGTGGATTCTTCTTATGGTGACTCCCAGGCCACTGGGATTCCCTCCCTCCATCCCTCCCAAATAAAAATAGCTTTGTTCTCATCACCAAAACCATATATACTTATCAGAAGAAAATCAGACAACACAGAGAAAAAAAAAAATAAGGAAGAAAGTAAAAATTACCTCTAAGCCTGCTCCTGAGAGAGAACCCCTACCCTCAGATTTGAGTATGTTCTTCCAGACTTTTCTTAACATTTGTAAACACGTATACATATTTGAAAATAAATCTCATCATCCCTTACACAGTTACACTTTGTGACCTGCTTTTGTTGATTAACATCCCACTGGGACAGGTTTCCGTGTCAATAAATACAATTCTGAGTCATGGCATCGTTTTTAAAGGCCCCTTTATGTTCTATTCATTACATGGCTTTACTGCTCAGTCCCTCACTGTTGGACACGTCGGTTGTCTCCCTTCCCTTTGCTACTGGAAGCAGCACTTGCTTTGGACACAACCAAGGTCATGTACCCCCAGATCTGGGTGGACTTTGTGTCCTATGGGAGGCTTGGCAATAAGATGGGCTCTTTGCTCTCTGCTAGATGCACTAATTAGCATGTAGACAGCAGTAGAAAGAATGTTTGCTCTTCTGCCAAGATGATAGGCATCTTTACCAGAAGGAAGAAGAAGCCCTTTGGAGGGAGGCTAGGTGTTTTTTCACGTTGCCAAGGGAAATACCCACGGCCCTCTCTAGCTCAGCGAGTTCAGGGATGAGAGTATTTTCCCAACGGCCATCACGCCCGTCTTAGGGGCTGAAGCCTTCCCTCCACCAGTACACAGATGCGTGTTTTACTCTCAGGCATGACAACGTACTAGGGAAATATAGACAGAAAGCCCCAGAGAGCTCAATAAAACGACATAAACATGCCTCTGTCTAGAAGGTGAGAATTAAGACCAACACCCCCAAATCTTCTATCGATGTCCCTTCTTTTCACGACAAAGTGTTTTACTCCAACAGCCTGTTATCAAATGCTGGAGCGTGCACTGCGTTACAAAGGCACGGAAATTTGTGAGCTCCAAGAAAAATCCTGGTGATATAACTTGATTGTGTTGACAAATTAACCTAATGAGAATAGTTTCCCACTCCGAATTCATTAAGCAAAAATGTGCAAAGTAGGTATTTGCAGCCTGTTAACCCTTAATTGGCTCAACACTGAAAACACTTAATTGTGACCTGTGTCACCGAAATCCCTGATGTAGTTAACCGCCGTTAGACTTACAAAATTATACATTTTAAATGATGATCTTTAATTAAAAATTATTTGGGATTATCTTTAGCCCATGCTTGAAACTGAGCAGCTCTGGGACACTCAAGGAAATGGTGGCAGGGAAATGGTTCAGGGAGTGATGCTTTTTGCTCATAATCAAATTTCTACGTATAGGAAATGTGGAAGGAAGGCAGAGGAAGTTTTGAAACAAGCTTCAAATATTTCGCGGTGGTATGACGGCAATGCCAGACCAAAAGAGGGGAGAGGCTGTGCTCCAGCATTGGCCGTGTGATAGATCACTTGTCTCTGGGATCGGTAAGATGTGAGGGACTCGATTCGGTTGGATCTGGAAAAGTCTGGAGCACAGGACAGAGATGCAAGTGAGTATTTTAACTCACCCAGTGGCTCAGATAAAAATCAGGGCACAACTGATAAGCTCACTCAAAGGGTCAATGAGCAAATGGGCCAGAGACTCTAGCATGTGCCATGGAAACTTAAATGAATGGGAACACCAATAAAGGCGGGGCTCCTGACACATTTGCCTCCAAAACACTCGCTGACAGACATCTAATTGCCTTCCTCCTTCCTTGGCGGTGCCAGTAGGTGGGGAGAAGACTTTTATCCTACAACAAACCCTACAATGCAAAGAAAATACTTTTCGTGAGTTTAAAAACAAAACAAAAAAACAATTATCTTCTGGAGTTGCGTGAACCTTCTTTACACCTTCTATATCCTGCACCATCCATTTCGGTGCGCGAATACAAATTATAGTAGCATCTTTTGGCTCCCTGGTGACCCTTCATCACGTACACAATTTTAATGATCTATATTCTAAGGTGGTTGAACAGTGGTCTCCCCCAAGAGACCCGGAAGTCTCTGAGGCGCGTGTTCACAAAACACAGCTGGTGGCAGGCCTCGAAACCTCAGTGGGGCAAATGTGGAGCAGGCGGGGGAGGGGAGGAGGCCGACACGGTGACCAGGTCCACACCGACTTGTGCTGCCCCTTCTTCTAGCTGGGGCAGGCACTGGGGCTGTGGGTGAGAGGGACCCCCCCCATCCCAGGGTTTCCCTGAGGCTGGGTCCCCTGGAGAAAAGGGAGGAGGGGGGAATCTGGCGTGGGGAGAAGCAGATGGTGTGGCCGAGTGGGCTGACTCAGAGGGCACAGGACATTGGTGTCCGGCGCTGGGGGGGGTCTGTGGGGGCTTGGGACGGTGTGCTTCCTGCGGAATGGGGGTGGGGCAAGAGCCACTCATAGAAGTGCTCAGAGGCCCCCCAAGGCTGGCTTTTCATTAGGTACCTCGGTTTACTTCTGCCTTAAAGTACCTGGGAAGGGGTGATCCCGGATATACACTCTTCCTCTTCTCCCCGCCTCTCCCAGAATGCAGGCTTCCCTCTTCCTCCCTCCCTCTTCTTCCTTCCTTCCTTCCCTCTTCCAACACACTGCACTCAGCTGTCATCCCTGCACAGCCTCACTGGCCGCCCCAGGGGTCGGAGGGCAAGGGGCCAGGCCCCTCCAGGCACTCATAAGACCTGCGGGACAGGTGGAGGAGGACGGTGCAGACTGCACCCTCTGGGTGATGAGATTAGTCTCTGCCCTCAGGACACCCACAGGTCACTCTGTCCTGTCCCATCAGGGAGCCCTGAATTCCCATGAGGATCCCCCAAAGGCCACTTGAACTTCAGGAACTCATGGCTCCTTGGGACTCTCCCAGGCCAGGCGCCCTTTCTGACTTCACCACGTCCACAGTGGACTGCCCCGCCTACCTGTGAATTTCTCGCCCCTTTTCCTGGCCAGTGATATTGAAGGCAAGTGTTCTTCTGGAATCGAGGAGGGAGGCGTCATGTGCTATGTCTGTAATAGGTACCAGCAAGTTCGCTGTTCCATCACCGCCAACTACTTAAGACAATGGCTTTGCCAAAAGCAGTGCCATAAAAGAGACTTAGTAACAGTCCATCCAGTTAGCACGTACCTCTGAATGCAAAGCCCTCTGGTGTCCTCTGTGCTCCTCTTATTCTTATTCTTCCTGGCATGAAGGAGGGGTGAGTCAATACCAAATGTCCAGAGACAGTGGAAGGGACTAGCCTGCGGTGGAAATGGAGGGAACTAGCTTTGGTGTCTCTGGGATGGAGGGATCTCAGATTGAGGACAGGTTCGGGGGCATCTGGGGTCCAAGGAGGCCAAGACATTCCGTGTCTGATGAAAAATGCCTCCGTGGAAGTGGGCTGTGGCCCAGGGCTGAGACCTGTGAGTTCTCACAATGCGCTTATGGGGAAAGGGACGAATGGGTGGGTGTTAGGATTTCTTCCCATTGCCAAGAATGGAAATAAGGCAGAGCACTGAAGTCCACTCAGAGCCTGGTGGGGAGTTCCTGGTGGAGTATTGAGCTATCCCCATGACCTCAGAAGTCTAGGGGATTTTGTTTTGGGGAAGAAGTCTGCCTCCTCAGCGTATCCATCAGGATTTGTGTATGTCCCTGGGTTACAGAAATGTAGACAGAAGCGAGTGCCCCTACCCGGGCCTTGTGCTTGCCTGTGCATCCGTGACTGCGGGACTCTGTCTCGGGAATGCAGAAGGCTCAGTGACTATGATGTCACATGCTCATGGCAAAATGGAACAGGTAGACAAGAAGGCTTCCCCAGCAAGTCAAAAATCTATGGCAGGAAGCAATTGCAAATGACGCTTTGTTGTTTTGCTTTCTTCTTTTTGGTTCAGCATTCATTTCAAACTTCACGAGGAGACACAGCCCATTTTTCTTTTTCTCCTGAGAGAAACTGTCCGTTCTATTCTCAAACCATTAGGTTTGAGTGAACTCACATCATTCCGTGATCCAAGGTGAGCACATGAATCAGGTTTGGCCAATCAGAGCATTCCACTCCCCATTGGCCGTGGCACATGGTTCAGGGATGGGGCAGGTGACCTGAGCCCATCTGATGAGGCTGAATCCAGAGTTTTTTCTCTTTCTTTCTTTCCTCTTTCTTTCCTTCTCTCTCTTTCTTTCTTTTTCTTTTTTAAAGATTTTATTTACTTATTTGACAGAGAGAGATAGAGCACAAGTAGGCAGAGAGGTAGGCAGAGAGAGAGGGGGGAGGCAGGCTCCCTGCTGAGCAGAGAGCCCGATTCGGGGCTTAATCCCAGGACCCAGAGATCATGAGCTGAACGAAAGGCAGAAGCTTTAACCCACTGAGCCACCCAAGTGCCCCGAGATTTTTCTTGATAATATTGGGAATGAGGCATATTTCTATGACCAGCATTTAAGCCTGGAATTATTAGCAGTCATGTGCGGAAGCCTGTCTGAAATAATGTCATCAGAGACGGAAAACAGTTTAGAGATGGAAAGAGATTTCTTATAATATCGAGTATCTGGATTCAGCCATGCCTGAAGGCCACTCAAACTATCAGTTATATGCACCTACAAATACCTCATTCCCTCTTTTCTGACTTGTGTTTATGTCCCTGACCCAAAGGATACCAGCTAAATCAAGGTCTTACAGGCAGACTAATCCAACTGCCTCTACTTGAATGCTCCTCTGGATGTGGATCTCATTCTTTCTGGAGTCAGGAAGACCTAGATTTAAGGCAATACTCCTTCAGAAGCATGGGTTTGTGGGCATCTCTTCTGGAAAAAGTCTCTTCCAGCTCCTGACTGTCCTTTCTGTTAATTCTTTCTGACATATTCAAACTTGATTGTATTGCCAAATGCTCTGACCAGGACCTGGCAATGCCTGAAATGTAACAGTGTCCTGAGATCCATTAGCTGGCCATCTTGGAAAGGCAAGTAGCCGTGGGGACCTCAACACTATCCAATCCCCAAAGTGGAGCTGGGAGCTCATGGCCAACTAAACTGGGTGCATGAAGCTACGGCATCACCAAACTACCTGCCTATTTACTTTGCCATCCTTTTTTTTTTTTTTCTTGTCCAATAATAAAATTTTGTTCTTCAGAGCTAGGACTTGGTTACATCCCAGCCTGTGTATTCCTTACTTATTTATTGGTACGTCACGTGTGAAGATCCAAGCTCTGCCAATGCCTGGGGCTTGCTGTTGATGTGGTTGGTGGAGTCAGCAGGAGCTACCTGAGCTCTTCCTTATGAGGAACGAGTCTGTGAAAAGTCTAGAAAATTCTGTGAAACTTGCCAGAGGGTGCAAGGATACAGATGCGCCCACAGAGCACAAGAGGATAAGCGGGGCAGCCAGTGAGGTCGGGTCCCCGGACCAGCCTCTGTGCCCACAGCTGGGAGGCAAGGCCGAGTTATGGGATCCCCCAGTGAAGACCACGGAATGCACTGACTCAACAGAACTGGAAAGTTCATGTCATAGACCTGGCTTCCTCCAGGGTTTAAACATCACCAGGACTTGTCTTTCTCTTGTCTCTCTCTGCTTCCCCAGATGCTGTCTTCACTCTCAATTCTCAATGTAAGCTTTCGGTTTACACCTTCCCAGGGGCCAGCAGTCTCAAAGATGGTACCCTTCTTCTCCCTCGTCCGACATAATCTCTGGAACAAACTCTGATTGGCAGATTGGGGTCATGTGCCCTTCCCTATTAGGCACTAGAGATGGGACATGGAGCACTCTGATTGGCCAGCCATCCTAGAGGCCCCTTGGCTGAGGGCCCTATCAAAATCAAGTGGAGTTGGTGACATTAATGTACAGAGGGGAGGGACAAGGAGCCGACCCAAGAGCGAGAGCTTCGCAGCTGGCTGGGTAGCAGGCTCCTCTTCCTGCGTCAGTTCCATCGGCTTGGTATTGGCTGCTCGAAGCTGGTGGATTAGAAAACTGCAGTGGATTAGCAGGGTCTGCAGCGGGTGCAGGGTACAGGTGCAGTGGAGACGCGCTTTGCTTTTTTGCTGCATCTGAGCTTCTAGAGACTAGAAACTTCTTCACACGGGCTTCATCTGGAGAAAGTTTCTATTTGCACATCAGAGTTGCCGATCCCACGGTTCGTCCTTAACTTGCTCCCCGCCTCTTTCCCCTGTCCCATTTCCCTGCTTCACTGGAGTGTTTCCTTCCCATTAAAGGCATCTGCTTGGGCTGGGGGAGGAAGCCCGAGACACTCTAGCCAAGGACCCTCCTCTTCCCATAGTGCAGTTCTGAGGTCCTTGAGTACTTCCCCTCTTGGGAGGAGGGGGTGTTCTGGGTCCATGTGCTTCCTTCTTGCCTTCCATCCTGGAAGAGAAGAGGGAGAAGAGCTCTGAAGCAATGTGGATGTTTTACTCTGAACTGATTCTTCCTCCATCGAGGCATCCTGGCTGGAGAAAGGCAAAGGGCGATGACCTGGACACCTGGATTTGAGAGCCCTCTCTCACCGGAGGAGTGGGGGCCCTTGGCACTTTCTTTGGGTGCAGTTTCCCCTTTCCTGAAACAAGGGGTCAGTACTTTCCAGCCTTCTCCAGCCCAGACATTCTCCATCCACTGACAATTTGGGAATTAAGAATGAAATCCAATAGTAGCACCTGTTTACTTCTCATGATGGCTTCTCACCCATGGCAGGGAAGAGGGTTCCTTTCCATCACACACACACACACACACACACACACACACACACACACACTCCCAAAGATTGCTTATTTTTACAAACACAACTTTGTTCCAGAACAAAGAGGACTTGGACCCATGTGGTCTAGATACACTTGAAGTCCATTTGCTTCCCCCTCACAGGGTGATGGGTTAACTGACCCCCAGCTCCTTTTCAGTGACTATGAAACACCAGTTCTAGTGTCAACGCTGCTTTTTTTTTTTTTTTTTTGGCTGTGTGGCCTTGGGCAAATTACTTTGCTTCTCTGAACATGATATTCTTCCTCTGTAAAGCAAGAATGAGCATGTCCAGCCTTTATTGTGCTGCTGAGATGTTTGAATATGATAAGGGGTTTAAACATCATAAAGGGCCATACGGGAGACAGGGATGAGCTGTTATTAAAGTCTCACTCAAAACCGGCCTAAGAATGGGCCAGAAATTCCTTCAGGCCTGTTTGTACTGTGCCTTGCACGTAGCGGACATGTGGCAAATATTTGTTGAATGATTGGAATCCCAAGGGCTGTTTTGAGCTGTAACACAACTAAACATCGCACTTGGGCTGTGTTATTTTGTGTCCTGGCCGCAGGTCTCTGATGCGGTGGCCGGAAGTGTGGGTTGTGGGCCAGAGCCAGGCTTGCCTGGTGCCTGTGTGGCGCCCCGGCCACTTACCCGCCCGGGCTGGGCATCTGTCGGCCAAGGTGCAAAGGTAGATTTCAACCAGCAGGCGAGGAGGGGTGGGGCTAGCGGTTCCTGCTCCCGCTGTAGCTGTTTTCCTCTTTCCTACTGGGAATAAATTACTGTGGCTTTATAGCCCTTACAGGAGTTTCTGGAAACTCCGACTGGATGAATCCCCAAAAACAGAATTCTTTTCCGAGTTTCCAACTCCCCCAGATCCTCATTTAGAAGGAAAATGGGGTCAGTCAGCTTGCTTCTGGCTGACACCTGACTGTCCTCCAGATGGGGTCACCTCTCCTTGATCTTGGAAGTCTTTTCTTCCCCTGTGGACTCCGAGAACATGGCCGAGCCGCTCAGACGCACAGCCACCCCCTGAGTGTAAAGAGGCTGCTTTGGAAGCCATGTCCCGTCCTTGACCAAGGGCTCGACCCGATCAGGATAGAGCTCGGGGCAGCGTAAGCCATCCTGCTGCCCAGTGTCCTCGCTTTATCCTACATTCTTTGCTCCCGAGAAAATACACCGACATCCATGGGATGCTTTTACACCAGTGGAGGTGCGTGTGGCTTAATAAGCACGGGCAGTGCGATGTTGTCAAATAAATTAAACCACTCCCCTCGCCCCCAGCCCCCATCTTAGCAAAATGCTCTGTGCGGCCAAACATCTGTAGCCCTGGACACGTAATCTCCCTCTGGTTTGTTTTGCTTCAGACAAAATGGTTGAAAAGCTGAAATTTACGTCTTTGGAATCCGAGGCATTAACCGTTGTAAATCAGCCTTCGGTGCCCAAAGGTAACAATTACCGCTCTCATTAATAGATTTCCCCAGCCTCGCTCATAAAACAACTCTGGAACTGTCTCCCGGGACGGGGTGGGGGGAAGCGTGCCCGGGGATCATTAACAGTCAAGTACCCTGGGCATAGAGGGAGGCCACATCCCTCTCCCCAGGGCCTGCCCAGCGGACGTGAGAGAAGCGTGCACAGGGGCCCCCAGACGGGGCCAGAGTGCTGTTTGCAGGGGGTGGGCGTGCGGGCCGAGTGGGAGTTCCACATCTGTGCAAATCTCTCCCAGGCAGGACTTCAGGAGCTCGGGGTCTTGAAGAGGAAAGAGTGGATGGAGGGAGGGAGAGGAAGGCTGGCATGTCCAACAAGTGACTTTCTTCTCTTGGGAACACCAGGGCTGGAAGGGATCTGGCAGTCATGGGGTCCACTCCTTTAGTGACCCCACAGGGACCACGGAGCCTGGGGACTCACCCGGGCTCACCTGGCAAGGCTGTGGCTCAGCTGTGTGCTACGACGAAGAAGATCATGGAGGCCTGCCCAGAGGATTGAACGTATTTCTCACATGGCTTTGGACCCTTTCCGTCTCTGGTGGGTACATAAACTGGACTTGAACCCAGGCGATGCTTTCTTTTGTTTTGTAGGTGGAAGAGGGGTAACAATGTTTGAGGCCACCCCAGCAGCTGCTGGACAAAGGGGATCTAGGGGCTGCTCTCTGCTGGGAGGGGGTGCCGTTTCCCGCCTGAGGTTGGGCACCAGCCCGGGCCTATGGGACAGAAAGGGCAGACAGTTCCTTCTTGGGGACACCCCATCTTAGTTTTATTTTATCTTTATTTTTGGGTGGGATTCTTTGGTCTCTTCTGGGATACTGGTTTGTTGAAAGAATCCACCTGGGATTTGGGCCTGTGTGAGACTCTCAAGCACCTCATTAACAGAGGAACAAGTGCGGCGGCTTGCCGGGGTCACAGGACCCATCTGGTCCTGTCTGCAGCGGGCCCCACACTTCCTGCCCGGGACAGCGCTGAGAGTGTCGGCGCCTCGCTGTGTCCCCGCGAACGTCTGTGCGTCTGGCACATGGTAGATGCCCCCAAAGTACCTGTTGGGTGGATAGACACAAAAAGGCATCTGTTAGCACAAGAGAGGGCTATCCTACCCTCCTGGGTCAGTTTAATTCTTCCCCTGCAATCTAATCGGATGGTAAGTAATCAAAGGTTTCCTGATCTTGTGACTAGCGGCACTTGGCTGCCCAGGCCCTGTGTCTCCCGGCTCGAGACATCGTTTCTGGCCCGCAGCCACCCCACCAGACCGACCGACAGGGATGGGCGCCCCTTGTTTGTTTGTTTTAGCTGAGGTAGAATATATTTAACATGGAAGTCACCACTTTGTCCATTTTCAAGTGTGCATTTCAGTGACGCTACGCACACTCACACTGGCGTGCCAAGGTCCCCACCCTCCATCTCCAGAACCTCATCACCATTCCAGCCCCCGTTAAATGGCAGTCCCCATCTCCCTCCACCCAGCCCTTGGTAACTGCTTATGTTGCCTGTTTCTGTGAACTTGACTATCCTGGGAACCTCATGTAAGGAATCACACCATACTTGTCCTTTTGTGTCTGGATCTGTCCACTTGACATAACGTGTCTTCAAGGTCAAGTCCATTGTCACATGTGCCAGAATTTCATTTGTGTTTCAGGCGGCGCGACAGTCCGATGTTTGCGTGTACCGCGTTCTGTGGACCCCTTCGTCCACCAACGGACATTTGGGTTGTTCCCACCTCTTGACGGTTGGGAATAGCGCTGCTGTGGATGTAGGTGTGTGAGTATCTGTGTGAGTCCCCACTTTACACACCCAGAAGTGGAGTGGCTGGATCTGTGACAATTCTACGCTTAATGTTTTCAGGAACCACCACACTCGTCTTTAACTTTCCCTCGTCGTGTCTGACGAGGCCACCCATGACAACGCTGGGCCTTTCCCGTTAGGGCTGGGGGCTGGGCCCGAACAGGGATGCCCCCGAAGCTGGTGCGGGGCTCCCTTGGGGTTTCAGCAACCTCCCCTCCCCCACCAGCACCCCTTTCACACTAAAGCCCCAGGCAAGGAAACGTTAGCCCTGCCCACCACGGATGGAAAGAGATCGTTCTCATTCTTAGGAACCAACAACTAAATCCCCCACTCCAGGGCTGTGTAAACAAACTCCAGATTTGTTCAGAAAGGCAACTGAAGTTCTAAGATGTTGTGATTCAGTACGTGGGCTTTGGTGCCAGTTCAAATTCCGGTTTAGTCTCTTACTTGTCGGGGACTTTGAGGAAATCATGGAGCCTGGGGGCCTCAGTGTTCCCATCTAGAAAATGGGGCTGACAGGTTGTGACCTCAGAGAGACATTGTACGTGAAGAGCTCTGCACAGCCTTGAGCACGCCAAGATTTTATTCTCAGCGGCCAGTGATCATCCTATGAGTGAAGAAGTTAGATGTCCCTGACGGGCAGTTTGGCCCTGCCTAGCCTGCTCGCTCTGGCCAAGGAGGGCCCCGGTATTATGCACACTCCCCCAGGCCTTGCAGGTGTCAGGGCCCGCGCTGCCCATGGGGATCGCTCGCAACAGGGCGGATTTATTATCTCTGGTGTCCGGTGCTTCACGGGCCATGTGACAGAGCTAATCCTTAATTACACCTCGTGTTAAAGGTTAGTCCACCTTTGGGATGTTTCCCAGCTTGACGATGCCTCTGGAAAATTAGCTCATTCGTAAAACAGTGTCTGGTTACAGACCCAGTGGCTCCCCGCCACTCCTGGCGGAGATGAGGGTTGGTCGGGACTGCTGAGAAATGTCTCCAGGCTTCCCTCCCGACCCCTCCGTTACCTCTCTCAGGGCGTCAAATGAATGTTTCTCTTCCAGAAAGATAGTATCATGCCCAGAGGAAGGGCGAGTTAAAAGGGCCCCGGAAACATTGGACCATCACTCAGGTGGACGGAGGTCAGCATGGGGAAGGCGCGGGTGATGGTTCGGCTTTGCCGGGGCCCCCACAGCTGGGCCCCCGCACCCACCCCCGCTGCGCTTTGTCTAAGCGGTAGATTTGCTGCCCAACTGCTAAGAGATGCTGGGGCCCTGATTCCACCTTGGGTAGTGCCTTTAGTGCCCAGATGTCCTCACGGCCAAGTGTCTACGATCCAGAGCAGCTCGGCCAAGGCCAAGTTCTATAAGCCCTAAGTTGTCAGTCTCGACAGTCCCTATTGTTATTTGACAAACATCTACTGGGCACTCACTGTACCAGGTACTATTCTAGAACCTGGGGCTATACTGTAGTAGTCAAAACATACAAAACAAGAATGCCTACCCTCCTGGAGCTTACGTTCTCGTGCGGGGAGGTGCAGACAGGAAATGAGCGTTACCGTCTGGCGATAAGTGCACCGAGAGAAAGAGCAGGGGACAGAGGGAGGAAGCATTGGCTTGCGTGTGGATTGTAAGCTTTGATAGGGTAGTCAGGGAAGGAAGGCTTTACTAAAAGCCGAGACTGGAACAAAGAAAGGGATCTAGAAGGAAGGATCCTCCAGGTAGGGCCAGCTGCAGATGCAAAGGCCCTGAGGCAGAAGGTGCCTGGGTGTGTTGGAAGAAGCTTAGAGGCTTTGTGGCTGGAGCAGAGAGAGCAAGGGGAAGAGTAATAGAAGATGAGGTCAGGGGAGGTAAAGGTCAGGTGTAGGTCCCTGTGCCTCCA
The DNA here is from genome assembly GCA_028533885.1 of Nasua narica. Taxonomy (NCBI): domain Eukaryota; kingdom Metazoa; phylum Chordata; class Mammalia; order Carnivora; family Procyonidae; genus Nasua; species Nasua narica. Next base: position 62,953,754 of record CM052812.1, read on the forward strand.
GGCCCGGGTGCAGGGTTTCCTGGCCTTGACCGAGGGTGTGGCACAATGTTTCAGAATAGGTCAGCAAACTACAGCCCTGCGGCCAAATCCCCCCAACTTCCTGCTTTTGTGAATAAAACCTGGTAGGAACGCAGCCACACCCTTCATTTACATATCATCCTGGGCTGCGGTCAAGCTGCAAGGTCAGAGTTGTGCAGTTGTGACCCGGACCCAATGAATTGAGATTCCTGAAGCATCCCCTATCTGGCCCTTTACAGGAAGAGCTTGTTGACTCCTGTGTCAGGGCTTTGGAGGGAGAGCACATTGGTTCAAACCTCTGCTTGTTTATTATCTGACGACCCTGTCCTAGTTACTTAACTACGCTGAGCTCCATTCTCCCCTCTCTGAAGCGCTGGTGATACCTACCTTATAGGGTTTTGCGAGATTGGATTAACAACTAATAGGAAACATACACGCAGCCCCTGATAGTCCAGATACTGCGTTAGGAGGTGGTAGTGGTGCTCGGTCTTGGGCTCAAAGGCCCAAGATCTTGGCCAAAGTCTTCACTCGTCTTAGTTTTAGTCTCCCTGACTGTGAAGTGGGGGTAACTATGAAGCTATAAGGAGATATAGTGCATGGCTTGTAGGAAGTGCACATTAAATGAAGTTGGCTGCTTTTATTGTACCAGCCTTATTCTCCATTGTGTCGTATGAGCCAGGGTATCTGCAAGCTCTCCAGGATCTGGGAGAAAAACCCAACATCTGTCCCTACCTCCGTGTGCCATGCCAGGCCTCCTGCTCCCTGCACCTACTGCCAACGACAAGGCCTAGGGGGGATGCGTATTCAAAGGCCTTCCCTCCCACAGCTTGGCATCTGGCCTAAACCCAAGGCTACCCTAAAGGGCACCACCCACCTCAGCATGATCACATTTGCAAATAATCTCTTATTTATTATCAGAGGATCCACAAAGTGGAAGCTTGTCATGGGTTTCTATTACGCTGCCGTAAGTACTGCTGGGAAATGTCTATCACTGTGAGCCCAATCAGTGTATTTATTTACTTATTAGCCCCTTTGTCATCAAGTAAAAATAATAAGAGGACATTATAGGATTTTGCCCGCTGGACCCAATTTGAGCATGTAGGGATTTTTGTCGGGGGACCAAGGGAGTGGCGCTAAATAGTAAGAGTTTTGGGTGGGACGGAGGCCTGGGCTGGGAAACCGTTGACTTTTTTTGGAGAACTTGGTCATGCCGCTCGGCTGGGATGACAAGCCACTTGAATTACATTGCGTTACAAAAAAAAAAAAAAAAACAAACCCAAAACCATGGCGCGCGTCCAGTGGTTGAAATGTAGACGCCCACGTGCCTTTATATTTGCAACGTGCCGCGCCTGGGCCGCGTGTGTGATGGCACAGTGAACCAGGAAGCTGCGGAACTGAAAATAACATATGTCTGTCTCCGGTGCCAGAGGAAATCGTAGCAGTGTCGAGGAGGGGAAGGGCACAGATTTGGAGGCGGGGAGTGGGGGGAAGAAGTACGTGTTCGCCCGTGGAGTTCCTACAAAAGCCCCCGTGTCTCCTCACACATAATGAGCAACCACGAAACCGACAGGGAACACACGCGCGGCGGCGGGGTGGGTGGGGGGTGGGGGGGTTGATTGCTTCTTTGTGAGTTGGTTGGCTTCATGGAGTTCTGGATTGGAAATCAAGGTCTGGCAGACTGAACTTGGACACACCTTCCCTGTCTCCCCCCCAACCCCCGTCCATGATCTGCAGTTTTCTGGGTTCCCTGGGACTTGGTTCTGGAGAACGATGCTGTGGACATTGCCCCCACAGGTGGGGATGGGGATGGTGAGGAAAGGTCTTCTCATTCAACCACAAAACCTCCTTGGCTTAAAAGTGATGAGAATAAAAATCTCCAAGCCAGTTACTTCCAGTCTGTTGAGAGGCAGAGGATCGGCTGAGACTCAGGGACCCCTGCGATCACATTTCCCTTCTGGGTGGGATGCTATTTTTAAGGCTCGGTTACCATCCTCCAACTCAGGCTCCATGTGTCTCCATGTATAAATAGAAATGACTAAATTAAAAAAGAAATAGTAGGTTGAATTCATATCTCTTTAAAAAAATCTTTATGAAAATGAACAACTGGCTTGACTCTATTTTCCACATTTCACATTGCAGTTTTGACGTTATCTGACACAGCCGCAGACTCGGGGCGCCGCGGTCTTTGCAAACAAAACTCAGTAGAGAGAACTGGATTCTGACATCACCCTGCATGCTGTGATTCGTTTCTCTCAGGGCACCCCTGAAGACCCAGAACCCCAATCCCGACCCCAGAACCAACGGGAAACCTGCCACCATGGCCCTTGGCTTGAAACGAGATCCCCAGAGTTTTAACACACATGTCCAGCAACCCACTTAGGCCTAATTCTGTTCATCTGCAGGATGGACATAATACTCTGCTGCTGGGGCCAGCAGGGGATGGGACAAATTGGGGAAACATCGAGAACGGGGCTTGGGAGAGCTGGTGACATGAAATAGAATCCAGTGGTCACTCAGTTGTGGTTTTCTGTTTGTTCCTCACCTTTCAGGTGAAGTGTGGTCACACCCGATTTTCCTGCTCTGCTCTACCTTTGTTCAGGGGTGACTTCAATGTATCCTGGAGGCTGAGCGTGAGAACTTGAGGTGGGGGGCAGAGCGCCCCCAGATGGAGCAGCTCCGAGGGGCTGGCACTCAGCACCAGCTGCCTCCCTTCGGTTTGCTCCTTACTTTTCTTTCTTTTTTTTTTTTTTTGCTCCTTACTTTTCGCAAGAACCTCCAAGAGCGGCCATTGCTGGTCCCATTTCACAGATTGGGAGACTGACAAGCAGCTGTTCCTTTGACACCAATTGCAACTTAAGCATAACAGCCCAGGAGCTCAAGAAATATTTTCTAACTCACCAAAGAGAAATGATGCAGCTGTGTCCAGAGAAGGATGGGGAAGGTATGTGCCTTCAAGAACTGGAATCTTGGGAGGGAAGCACCAGATCCTTCCACATTGTGCGGAGGGAATAAATTTCTACTTGAAGCCACCAAGTTCGTGACAATGTTTGTGGTAGTCCTAGCTAGCTGTTTACATTCGGTCACCAAAAATAAAGGCAGGCAGAAGCTAATGCTAAACATACATGAGCAAGCATGGGATCCGTGAAGGAAAATGCTAGATCTCTTCGGTGAAACAAAACAAGAGAGAACTTCCTTTATTCTTTTCCTGGAGCATGCCTGAGAGATGGGACCCACAGTCTGCAGACGAGTGAGGCGTGAGACCGAGGGAGCGATGTAAGATGCTAGGACTTATTGCTTTGGTAAGCAATATTTTCAGCCCTGGATCTTGCTTTCACACTTACACTATTGCTGAAATCAGAGGCCGGCCCAGGGAGTTTGAACACACTGGGAATGTCTCCGGCCAAGGGAGAGTGAATCCGGCCGATGTTTCTATTGGGAAGGCAGGGGGCGGGCGGTTGGAGGATTCGATGGTGGAAAAACGGTGCAGGTGACGAGGTGACATCACCGATCATTTAGTGACCCTGGGTACGGGCAGTACTGACTTCGGCTGGTTGAACGTATCTTCGGGGTTGAGGGGACTCTGATAGAAGTCCTTCAGACTGGGGCCACAGCTGGGGGCCTCTGACCCCAACAGGTCGGCGGGCCGGGGGTAAGTTGTGGTCCTATGGGAACTCGGAGGGCCAGGAAGGGTCGGTGCCAAATGGGAGGCTAAATTTTGACGAGGACAAATGATGTGATAGATGAAGGAGGACCAGCCAAGAGCAAATTACGGCAGTTCAGCTGGGAGATGATTACAGCACAGACTAGAATCTTGGCAACAGGCATCCGTGTGTGAACACAGGCGTGTGTGTGACTGACTGCATTTTCCTTAAAACAGAGATTAAAATCTAACAATTACAAATATTGATTAATGTCTCCGAAGGAGTTGAAATGATAATCTATACCCCAAAGAACACCCGAATGCCTTTTTTTTTCTTTAAAGATTTTATTTATTTGACAGATAGAGACCACAAGTGGGCAGAGAGGCAGGCAGAGAGGGGGGGAGGCTGAGTGGAGAGCCTGACGCAGGGCTCGATCCCAGGACCCTGCGATCAGGACCCGAGCCGAAAGCAGAGGCTTCGACCCACTGAGCCACCCAGGCGCCCCAACACCCGAATTCCTAACCTGGGCCGAGGGTGTGGCTGGGATGACTTACCCTCAGGAGATGGCAGTCTGTCCTGGGGTGCAGACGGACCTACCAGGGTGGGAAGGGGTGGGAGAGGACTCCCCGGAGTGAGGGCCCCCTGGCCTTGTCTCCTTCTAGCTCAGCAAAGACCGCATGCCTGGGTCCATCTCTTCGCTGCTGTCCGGGGAGTTCGTCTTCCCATCAGGCTCTCAATCTGTGCCCAGATCAGAGGGGCTGATGATTATTCAAGTTGATGAAATGCAAATGTGATTAATAATGAAATAGATGCCCCCCCCCCCCCCCCGTATTGGAGGAAAGTGTGTAGGGCAGTGGCTCGGAGCCTGAGTGCTAGAGGTCAAAGCTGAGTACAAATCATACCTTGAGCTGTGTGACCGAGAGGATTAGATTAGTACGAGGCATCTCCTCTGTTAAGGAAGTGGGTTCTAGATCCACTAGAGGCAAGAATTAAACAGCGCGATATGTGAAAGACACAGTGCCTGGCCTCCAGGAAACCCCGAATGAATGTGGGCTGTTGTCCTCAGGTGCTTGCTCTGTGTTAACAAGATCCCCTTCCTCTGCACACTGCACAGGCACAGGGACGGCAGGCGTGCGTCCCGGACTCGTCCACGAAGAAACTAAGCCTTGGAGCACTTGAATAATTTGCCCGAAGTTCCACACCCGGTGAGCGGCAGAGGCGAGATTTGAACTCATGACTGTGAGCCTCCAACTGTTCTACTTCCCTGGCTCTGGGTATGTACCTTGGCTCAGATCAAATGGAGGGGTTAAGCAACACTGTGCACCCCCATCCCTCTCCCAGGTGAGTGGGCTCGCCTTCCCACAGGCACCACGGAAGGGTCACACTCCAGGTGGGAAGACCTTCTCAGTCTGGCTCCTGGATTCTGGGCTTACTATTTAATCTTAATTAACATTTGAATGTTAATGACACACAGCAGTGGATACCTCTAACACGCCAGCGCGTGCACACACACACACACACACACACACACACACACACCCCACTCACCTCCCATGCCTGCCTCATTGCTCCCTGTTTTGACAAGCTCTGCCCAGAGTTTTTTTTTTTTTTTCTGCCCAGAGTTTTGTCGGGATCCATGGAGGGGCACATGTCCAGGATGCAGAGGGGATCGAAGGTGGCTTGTTAGGGCTGTCAGATGACAAAACTCTCATGCCCAGAAGTTTTGGCAAGAAGGAGGCCATTCCTCCTTTCTCCATCCTGTAGGGTCCCCAGGTCTGTTAGCCTCTCCCTGCTCCATTGTTCTCTGCCTGGGGGTGGCTGTATCATTCCCAAACTCTCTGTTTGCCTGCATGGTCCCCTTTCTGGGACATCCTCACCATAAACTATATTGTGTTTCATGGCTTCTATTCAATGTATGTATCTCTTGTACTGGTGATGTATATTTAGGTCCTTTCCAGTTGGGGGCAATTAGGAATAATGCTGCAGTGAACATTCTTGTATTTTGGAGCACATATCAACACATGTTGGTTGAGTATATAGCTAGGAGTAGAATTTCTTGGTTTTAAGGTTATGTGTACCTTCATCTTTAGAAATTCGTGCCAATTTTCCCCCCACTGTACTTGTACCGATATATACCCCCATTGGCAGTGTAGGAGGGAAAGTTCCAGCTGCTTCATATTCTTCTCAAGACTTCATATTATCTTTTTTTTTTTTTAAGTCTTCTGGTGGGTATGTGATGGTGTATCAGTGTGATTTTCATATGCATTTCTGCGGTTATTTATGCTAAACATTATTTTAAAAAAGAACTTCCATTTTATTTTGTACATTAAATTTAATTTTTAATTTTTTATAAAAAAATTTATTTATTTATTTGACAGAGAGAGATAGAGATCGCAAATAGGCAGAGAGGCAGGCAGGGAGGGGCGTGGAAGCAGGCTCCCTGCCGTGCAGAGAGCCCGATGCAGGGCTCGATCCCAGGACCCTGAGATCATGAGCTGAAACGAAGGCAGAGGCTTTAACGCACTGAGCCACCCAGGCCCTCCTAAATTTAATTTTTTAAAGATCTTTTCTTATTTTTTATTTTCTTATTTTTTTAAAACATTTTATTATTTACTTGTTTATTCGTTTGCTTATTTATTTGGAGGGAGAGGGCTCATGTACTCATCCGGAGCTGGGGGCAGAGGAAGAGGGAGACAGAGAACCCCATGCAGGCTCCACACTCAGCACAGAGCCTGACGTGGGGCTCAGTCTCACAACTGGAGATCATGACCTGAGCCGAAATCAAGAGTTGGATGCTTAACCGGCTGAGCCACCCAGCCACCCACTGAGCAAAGATAAGATTGCTTATTTTTAAGCAATCTGTATACCCGACATGAGGCTTGAACCCACAGCCCCGAGATCAACAGTCATGTGCTACTGAGCCAGCCAGGCACAGCTGAACATTTTTTCTTAACCTGTATTGGCCATTTGGACACCTTTTTTGGTGAAGTGCTCATTTAAATCTTTTGACCTTTTTCTATGGAGTTACTGATATTTTTCTTATTGAGTTATAGGAGTTATTCACATATTTTGGATGCAAGTCTCTCAGGATTGCTTTCTCATTTTCTTCACGAGTCTTTGTTGAACAGAAGGTCTTAATTTTTTTTGCGTAAGTCAGCCACATTTTAATAGATGCTAATAATGAAAAAAGACCATGAGTCATCCTAAGTTATTTCCTTTTGAATATTATTTCCTACTTTTAAAAATTTTGATTTTTTTAATTGTGGAGAAATTTTTAATTTTAACCACGTCCAACTTATCAAACCTTTCCCTTATGATTATTGCTTTTTGCATCTTGGTAATTTGGAAATTTTTGCCTATCCTAAGGGTATGAGGATATTCTCTTATGTTATCTTCTAGAAGCTTCCTTGTTTAACTTGCACATTTAGGTCTATATTTCATCTGGGATCAGCCTGTATGTATAGTGTGAGGTTGGAGTCTCTGTTACATTCTTTTCCATGCAGACCTGCAGTCTGGCCCTGCGGAGGGCATGGCCCATCCTTCCTCTGAGCATCGCAGATGCACCTTTATTGTAAACCAGGTGACCATATATGTGGACATCTGTTTCTGGACGCTGTCGTGTTGGCTTGGTAAATACTTCAGGGATGGATGGTAAATGGCCTGGGCCTCACCCTGTTCCCAAAGAAGACCTAGATACAGCTGGCCTCTTGCTTTCCGAGGAGATTCTGGGCTTTCTTTGCTGAATCACTTGGTCTGTGTCTGCCTTTTCTGACTTCTCATAGATACAACTAATTGGTGACAAAATGATCAAAATAGCAAATGCTTACATAACACGTACCATGTTCCAGGCCCTGTTCTAAATAGGCTTTAACCCATTTAATATTTACACAAATCCAGATGTAGTTGCTCTTATTGTACCCATTTTCCTGATGAGAAAACAGGACACTACCTAAGTGGTATGTGCCAGAGCTGGAATTTGAAGGCCGAAATTCAGCTTTGGAGTCCTTGTCCTTAGGTGCAGCATGAGTCTCTCTCTCATCCAATGGCAGCAAGTGAACGGCGACGACACAGTCACCCTGACCTAGGAGGAAAGGCTTGCAAGTTCTTTTCTTGGCTTCTAGCTCAACTAGATGGGAGATTTGGGACACATCAATCAGTCTCTCTGAACCAGTTTCTTCCAAAATGATATTTTTACCTCTGACATTTTATAGTGTTCTCTATCTGGAAGATTCCTAAAGAGACCGTGGAGTTTTTGGAGATCAGACAATTATACAGGGGGGACTGGGGCTGAGGCACAGAATGAGGAGGAGCTCTCAGTGAGCTCGGAGCGGGGTGGGGAGGGGTTGGGGGTGGAGAGGGTAGGGGAGTGGGAGAGTTAATAGGAGGGAATGGGCTCAGCCCTCCGACCTTATCCCTTCCCATCTGCTATTCCCCTTCCTGGACCTTCTAATCCAGCCTCTCAAGTTACTTGCTGGAGGAGGGGATGATTCCTAGGTGCTAAGTTCTCCAAACGACCCCCTGTCTGGGAATTAATTTGAGAGTATTCCTATTTATTCCCAAGGCCGTGGTTCCTGTGTGAGCCTCCTGGGAGGCAGTTTCTCGGTCCAGAGCTGGCTAATGTTCACCTACCATGTCCATTCGTCGGTGAAATCACACTGGGCTCTTCCATGTAGACACTGACAGTCCATGGTGGGGGTGGGGGGCACTTGGATGACCCTGGAGGCCCTGGCAGCCCGAGGCTGGGGCCTGGGAACAGCCTTTTATCATTAACTCCTGGACAGGGACATTGGTGGGGATGGGGGGGAATGGTTAAAAAATAACTTAGAAATGTCACGTAAGTAATATACTATTTTCCAAAGTATTTAGAAAATTCAGATACATGAAGAGAAGGAAACAACAAAAAGTCACCTGTAATCCCTTAATCCAGAGATAACCATAATAATCATTTTTGGAGTGATTCTCTTTAGAGGATTTTTGGATCTTTCTGCTTCTTTCTCTGTAGATCTCTATGTATAATATATATGGATATAAATATATACCATACACATATATAGACATATACATTTACCTTTCTTATAAAAATAATTTGCACTCTTCTGGAGCTAGGTTTTTAAATTTGGTGATAGATCCTAAGCGATTCACTCACCGTATTTCTCATCTTTCATAGCTGCCCGATCAGCCCTACGAGGTAGTTTATACACTCATGTATTCTTTTTTTTTATTTATTAACATATAATGTATGATTTGCTTCAGGGATACAGGTCTGTGAATCATAAGTCTTACACATTTCACAGCACTCACCATAGCACATACCCTCCCCAATGTCCATAACCCAGCCATCCCATCCCTCCCCCCGAACCCCCAGCAACCCTCAGTTTGTTTCATGAGATTAAGAGTCTCTTATGGTTTGTCTCCCTCCCGATCCCATCTTGTTTCATTTTTTCCCTACCTACCCCACACAACCCCCCACCCTGCCTCTCAAATTCCCCATATCAGAGAAATCATATGATAATTGTCTTTCTCTGATTGACTTATTTCGCTTATCGTGATACCCTCTAGTTCCATCCATGTTGTTGCAAATGGCAAGATTGCGTTTTGTTGATGGCTGCATAGTATTCCAGTGTGTGTGTGTGTGTGTGTGTGTGTATCTCACATCTTTTTTATCCATTCATCTGTTGATGGACATCTAGGTTCTTTCTGTAGTTTGGCTATTGTGGACATTGCTGCTATAAACATTTTGGTGCACATGCCCCTTTGGATCCCAACATTTGTATCTTTAGGGTAAATACCCAGTAGTGCAATTGCTGAATTGTAGGGTAGCTCTGTTTTCAACTTTTTGAGGAACCTCTGTACTGTTTTCCAGAGTAGCTGTACCAGCATGCATTCCCATCAACAGTGTAGGAGGATTCCCCTTTCTCTGCATCCTTGCCAACATCTGTCGTTTCCTGACTTGTTAATTTTAGCCATTCTGACCAGTGTGAGGTGGTATCTCACTGTGGTTTTGATTTGTATTTCCTGATGCCAAGTGATGTTGCGCACTTTTTCAGGTATCTGTTGGCCATTTGGATGTTTTCTTTGCCAAAATGTCTGTTCTTGTCTTCTGCCCATTTCTTGATTGGATTATTTGCTCTTTGGGTATTAAGTTGGATAAGTTCTTTATAGATTTTGGATACTAGCCCTTTATCTGATACGTCATTTGCAAATATCTTCTCGCATTCTGTCAGTTGTCCTTTGCTGTACAAAAGCTTTTGATCTTGATGAAGTCCCAATAGTTCATTTTTGCCCTTGCTTCCCTTGCCTTTGGTGTGTTTCTAGGAAGAAGTTGCTGCAACTGAGGTCAAAGAGGTTGCTGCCTGTATTCTCCTCAAGGATTTTCATGGATTCCTGTCTCACATTAAGATCTTTCATCCATTTTGAGTCTATTTTTGTGTGAAGTGTAAGGAAATGGTCCAGTTTCATTCTTCCGCATGTGGGTGTCCAATTTTCCCAACACTATTTGTCGAAGAGACTGTCTTTTTTCCATTGGACATTCTTTCCTGCTCTGTCAAAGATTAGTTGACCATAGAGTTGAGGGCCCATTTCTGGGCTCTCTATTCTGTTCCACTGATCTATGTGTCTGTTTTTGTGCCAGTGCCATACTGTCTTGATGATTACAGCTTTGTAATAGAGCTTAAAGTCTGGAATTGTGATGCCACCAACTTTGGTTTTCTTTTTCAACATTTCTCTGGCTATTTGGGGTCTTTTCTGGTTCTATATAAATTTTAGGATTATTTGTTCTATTTCTTTGAAAAAAGTTGATGGTATTTTGAAAGGGATAGCATTAAATGTGTAGATTGCTTTAGGTAGCATAGACATTTTCACAATATTGTTCTTCCAATCCATGAGTATGGAACATTTTTCCATTTCTTTGTGTCTTCCTCAATTTCTTTCATGAGTACTTTATAGTTTTCTGAGTATAAATTCTTTGCCTCCTTGGTTAGGTTTATCCCTAGGTATCTTATGGTTTTGAGTGCAATTATAAATGGGATCAACTCCTTAATTTCTCTTTCTTCTGTCTTGCTGTTGGTGTATAGAAATGCAACTGATTTCCGTGCATTGATTTTATATCCTGACGCTTGATTGAATTCCTGTATGAGTTCTAGCAGTTTTGGAGTGGAGTCTTTTGGGTTTTCCACATAAAGTATCATATCATCTGCAAAGAGTGAGATTTTGACTTCTTCTTTGCTGATTTGGATGCCCTTTATTTATTTATTTATTTTTTGTTATCTGATGGCTGAGCCTAGGGCTTCTAGTACTATGTTGAATAGCAGTGGTGATAGTGGACATCCCTGCTGTGTTCCTGACCTTAGGGAAAAAGCTCTCAGCTTTTTTCCATTGAGAATGATATTCACTGTGGGTTTTTTATAGATAACTTTTATGATATTGAGGTATGTACCACCTATCCCTACACTGTGAGGAATTTTGATCAAGAAAGGATGCTATTCTTTGTCAAATGCTTTTTCAGCATCTACTGAGAGTATCATATGGTTCTTGTTCTTTTATTAATGTATTGTATCACATCAATTGATTTGCAGATGTTGAGACAAACTTGCAGCCCAAGAATAAATCCCACTTGGTCGTGATGAATAATCCTTTTAATATACTGTTGGATCCTGTTGGCTAGTATTTTAGTGAGAATTTTTGCATCCACGTTCATCAAGGATATTGGTCTTTAATTCTCTTTTTTGATGGGGTCTTTGCCTGGTTTTGGGATCAAGGTAATATTGGCCTCATAAAATGAGTTGGGAAGTTTTCCTTCCATTTATTTATTTATTTATTTATTTATTTATGAACGGTTTCAGAAGAATAGGTATTAATTCTTCTTTAAATGTTTGGTAGAATTCCCCTGGGAAGCCTTCTGGCCCTGGGGTCTTGTTTGTGGGGAGGTTTTTGATGACTGCTTCAATCTCCTTATTGGTTATGGGTCTGCTCAGGTTTTCTATTTCTTCCTGGTTCAGTTTTGGTAGTTTATTTTTCTCTACCATGTACCCATTCCTCCAGATTGTCAAATTTGCTGGTGTATAGTTGCTCATAATATGTTCTTATAATTGTTTGTAGTTCTTTGGTGTTGGTTGTGATCTCTTCTCTTTCATTCATGATTTTATTAATTTGGGTCCTTTCTCTTCTCTTTTTGATAAGTCTGGCCAGGGGTTTATCTTATTGATTTTATTTATTTTATTGATATTATTATCTTATTGATTCTTTCAAAGAACCAGCTCCTAGTTTTGTTGATTTGTTCTACTGTTCTTTTGGTTTCGATTTCACTGATTTCTGCTCTCATCTTTATTATTTCTCTTCTTCTGGGTTTAGGCTTTCTTTGCTGTTCTTTCTCCAGCTCCTTTAGGTGTAGGGTTAGGTTGTGGATTTGAGATCTCCCTTGTTTCTTGAGAAAGGCTTGTATTGCTATATACTTTCCTCTCAGGACTGTCTTTGCTGTGTCCCAAAGATTTTGAACAGTTGTGTTTTCATTTTCACTTGTTTCCATGATTTCTTAAAATTCTTCTTTAATTTCATGGTCAACCCATTCATTCTTTAGTAGGATGCTCTTTAACTTCCATGTATTTGAGTTCTTTCCAAATTTCCACTTGTGATTGAGTACTAGTTTCATGGCATTGTGGTCTGAAATTATGCAAGGAAAGATCCCAATCTTGGTACCAGTTGAGACCTCATTAGTGACTCAGGATGTGATCTATTCTGGAGAATGTTCCATGTGCACTAGAGAAGAATATATATTCTGTTGTTTTGGGATGGAACGTTCTAAATATATCTGTGATGTCCATCTGGTCCAGTATGTCATTTAAAGCCTTTATTTCCTAGTTGATCTTATGCTTAGATGATCTGTCCATGTCAGTGTGGGGGGTGTTAACGTCCCCTACTATTATTGTATTATTGTCAATGTGTTTCTTTGATTTTGTTATTAATTGGTTTATATAGTTGGGTGCTCCCATGTTAGGAATATAGGTATTTAAAATTGTTAGACTTCTTGTTGCACAGACCCTTTAAGTATGATATAGTGTCCTTCCTCATCTTTTATTATAGTCTTTGGCTTAAAATCTAATTTATTTGGTATAAGGATTGCCACCCCAGATTTCTTTTGATGTCCATTAATGTGGTAAATTATTTTCCACCCCCTCACTTTAAATCTGGGGGTATCTTTGGGTTTAAAATGAGTTTCTTGTAGACAACATGTTGATGGGTCTTTTTTTTTTTTAATCCATTCTGATACCCTGTGTCTTTTGATTGGGGGCATTTACCCATTCAGGGTAACTATTGAAAGATATAAATTTAGTGCCATTGTATTGCCTGTAAGGTGACTGTTACTGTATATTGTCTCTGTTCCTTTCTGGTCTATGTTACGTTTAGGCTCTCTCTTTGCTTAGAGGACCCCTTTCAATATTTTCTGTAGGGCTGGTTTGGTGTTTGCAAATTCTTTTAGCTTTTGTTTGCCCTGGAAGCTTTTTATCTCTCCTTCTATTTTCAATGACAGCCTAGCTAGATATAATATTTTTGGCTGCATATTTTTCTCGTTTAGTGCTCTGAATATATCATGCCAATCCTTTCAGGATTTTCTCTTTGTCACTGAGATTTGTAAGTTTTACTAATAGATGATGGGGCGATCACTTATTTTTATTTATTTTGAGGGAGGTTTTCTGTGTCTCCTGGATTTTGATTTATTTTTGATTTATTTTTTCCCAAATACTTTTATTTTATTTTTTCAGTGTTCCAAGATTAATTGTTCAGGCACCACACCCAGTGCTCCATGCAATATGTGCCCTCCTCAATACCCACCACCAGGCTCGCCCACCTCCCCACCCCCTCCTCTCTAAAACCCTCAGTTTGTTGCTCATAGTCCACAATCTCTCATGGTTCATCTCCCCCTCCAATTTCCCCCCATTCACCCTTTCTTTCCTTCTCACAATGCCCTCCATGTTTTTCATTATGCTCCGCATGTAAGTCAGACCATTAGATAATTGACTTTCTCTGCTTGACTTATTTCACTCCGTATAATCTCTTCCAGTCCCATCCATGTTGATACAAAAGTTGGGTATTCATCCTTTCTGATGGAGGTATAATATTCCATTGTATATATGGACCATATCCTCTTTATCCATTCGTCTGTTGAAGGGCATCTTGGTTCTTTCCACAGTTTGGCAATTGTGGCCATTGCTGCTATGAACATTGGGGTACATGTGGCCCTTCTTGTACTGCATCTGCTTCTTCGAGGTGAATACCCTGTAGTGCAATTGCAGGGTCATTGTCTCCTGGATTTTGATGCTTGTTGCCTTTGTCAAATTAGGAAAATTCTCTACTATAATTTGCTTCAATATACCTTCTGCCCCTCTCTCTCTTTCTTCTTCTTCTGGGATCCCGATTATTCTAATATTGTTTTGTCTTATGGTATCACTTATCTCTCAAATTCTCCCCTTGTGGTCCAGTAGTTGTTGTCCTCTCTTTTGCTCAGCTTCTTTATTCTCCATCATTTGGTCTTCTGTATCATTAATTCTGTCTTCTGCCTCATTTATTCTAGCAGTAAGAGCCTCCATTTTTTATTGCAGCTCATTAATAGCTTTTTTGATTTCAACTAGGTTAGATTTTAGTTCTTTTATTCCTCCAGAAAGGATTTTATTTCTCCAGAAAGGAATTCTCTGGTATTTTCCATGCTTTTTTTGATCCCAGCTAGCACCTTGATAATTGTCATTCTGAACTCTAATTCTGACATATTACTAATGTCCATATTGATTAGGTCCCTAGCTGTCAGTACTGCCTCTTTTTCTTTTTTTTGTGGTGAGTTTTTCCACCTTGTCATTTTATCCAGATAAGAATAGATGAGTGAGAGAACAAAATACTAAAAGGGTAGCAACAATCCCAGAAAAATAGACACTAACCAAATCAGAATAGACCCAAAACCAGGGGAAGAAGAAAGGGGATATATATATATATATATATATATATATATATATAGGTTATAATATAACATAACATATAACATAACATATATATTATATATATAATATATATATATGACTGGTGAATAGAACAGAGCCACACACTTCATTTTGGGTGTGTTTTGGTCTGTCAGAAGAAACCACCTCCCCAAATTTTAAAGTAAGAAAAACATATATATATACATGGGTAAACATGATGAAGGGATGGAATATGACTGTAAAGATAAAAATTAAAAAATATTCTAAAAAAGGAATTGATAAGATTAAGAAGTTGGTTGAAAGAAAAAAAAAAGAGGAAGGAATGTGATCAGGCTGGAGACTAGAACAAAGCCATGTGCTAGATTTAGGGTATATTAGAAGAAACTATCCCAAAATTTTAAAAGAAAATGAAACCTATATGTATACAAAAATAAGGTTAAATACAATGAAGGGATAAAATACGATTATAAAAATGAAAATTAAAAAATATTTTTAAAAAGGTATTGATAAGATAAAATAGTTAAAAATGTTAAGTAGGAAAGAGGAAAAATTAAAAAATAGAATAAGAAAAAAATAAAATTAAAAAAATGTAACTTTGAAAAACTAAAGGATCATGGGGAAAAAGCCATGAATTCTATGTGTTGCTTTCCCCTAGCCATAGAGTTCTGCAGTTCTCATTGATGGGTGAACTTGGTCTTTGTTGGATGTTCTTGCTAATCTTCTGGGGGAGGGGCCTGTTGCCGTGATTCTTGAATGTCTTTGCTGGAGGTGGAATTGCACCGTCCTTGCCAGGGGCCGGGCTAAGTAATTTGCGCGGTTTGGCTCTCGGAAGCTTTTGTTCCCTGAAGGCTTTCCGTTCGGCTTTGGAGGAGAAGAATGAAGATGGCGGCTCCCAGTCTCCGGCCCATAGGAGCTGAGAGCTTGGGCCCCACCCCTCAGTGCGCCCTTGGAGAAAAGCAGTCAATCCCTCCCGTCTTCCTGGTCTCTAGCCTCAGTCACCTGACCTCACCCGGCCTGTGACCCTGCGTTTCTGTCTCTGGTGCTCGGCCCCATTTGAAGTCTCCAAACCCAGCAGATTCTTGCAGTGTGCTCCCGCACAGCTCCACCTGGAGGAGGAAGGTGAATCTCACTGGATCTGCCACCTGTGGGTTCCCTGCTCAAAGAGCAGTGGCCTGATTGTGCCTCGGATCATGGTTTAAGGTAAGTCGGAGCTGAGAGCTCACTGCTCGGCTCTGTGTCTGCGGCTGGCTTCCCTGCTCTGATAGCTGGGAGCTCTGACACACTCAGGCACCCTGGTGTTTCTGTGACCCCACAGGTCCTGAGACCACACTGTCCCTGAAAGGGTTCCACCCCCTGCTTAGCCTCTGGAGCAACATCCCTCAGTAGAGCAGACTTCTAAAAGTTCTGATTTTGGCTCTGCTGCTGTACCGCTTGCCAGGAGCCGGCCCCTCCCCCTGGGGGGGTCTATCTTCCCATATATTGCCTCCGATTCACTTCTCCGTACATCCTACCTTCCGGAAAGTGGTCAATTTTGTGTTCCTAGAATTGCTGCTCTTCTCTTCTAACTCCTGTTGAGTTTGTAGGTGTTCAGAATGGTTTGATAAGTATCTAGCTGAACTCCTGGGACCTGATGATATTTAGGTCTCCTACTCTGCCGCCATCTTGCTCCTCTGTTTATTCATTCTTGTACAAACTTCTGATTGCTTCCTTAGGAAATTGTTGGACATATCAGAACAAATATTGATTCACTGATGTTTGAAAGATGTTAAAGTCCTTCAGACTGTCCTCAGCATTACCAATAAACATTCATATAGTACCGAAAACAGTGACTGCTTTAAACCAATTTTCCATTAAGTAGCTTTTTATAAATATTTAAATAATTTCATTATTGAATGGCTTATATATTCCCAACTCTTTCACTATATTATCTCATTTAATTTTGCATTGGGGCATATAGTTATTAGGTCCATTCATTCCCATTTTACAGCTGAGACAACTGGGGCCTTAAGAGGTTAAAAGGAGTTCCCCAGGAGTTCCCACCTGACAAGAGTAGGGACAGGGAGCAGGTGTGGGTTGCTGTCCACTCTGCTGGGCTCCTGGCTCTCAGACACTGTGGATGGGAGACTGGCACCCACTGAGCCACTGGGCATGGTCATCTGCTAAGGGAGGAGTGGGCCTCCATGAGGAGAGTTCTGCGCTGGGACTTCTGCGCTGCCTCCTTGAGCTGAACCTTGAGGGAAGGGGACAAAAGAGCCGAGACAGTACTCCAGGTGGTGGGGGCAGGGCCCGGGTGAGGGGGTGAAATCAAGGAAACCGACACATTTCCCTATGACTCGCTCACGTCCCTGTGCTGAGATCAGCTTACCAGAGTCCTGTTCTAGCACCTTCGCCAGACCCTGACAGCGAGTGTGCAGTGTCACAGGCAACAGGGGTAATAATGGAAATTTAATTTTCCATTAAGTAGCCTTATATATATTTAAATAATTTCATTATATAGCTAGAAATGTTTTTCTGACTTCTTTTTTCCTCAAAATGATGATAGCCTTTCACCTGATTTTAAGAATGATATCTCTGTGATGCTAAAAAATAAAATTTTTCGCAATACAGACCAGAGTAAAGATAAAAGCAAAGGAAAACAGAACCGCCCCACCCTGAGATAAGTACTCTAGAGTCCTGGTTTCCAGACTCTCTCCATGCCCAGAGACTCATGGGGGATTTGCCTTTACGGTGTTACATAAATGGAGTCTGGCCAGACACACTCTTCTGTTGCCTGTTTTCCCGCTCAGCCATCTTTCTTGGACACCATCCCTGTCATTACGTATGGATTTCCATCATTATTTTTATTTATTTTTATAGTCTCACAGTAATTTTAAATGGTCAAATTTCCAATGCATAAAATGTTCATGAAAGCGCACAGAAATTGGGGGTTTGACTCTCAGATGACAGTCTTTGAGCTCCTCCAAATGACATGGGCTTTGTAAGCCACAGTGGTCCATGAACAGGGGGGTCCTCCTGTTTTTATCTGTGATGTTTACTTTTTATTATGCAAATTTTCAACCTCCTCAAAGGAGAGAGGTTTGTACAAGGAACCCGCTATTACCCATCCCCAGAATTCAACACTTACCAAGATTTTGCCACATTCGCTTTGTGTATCCCTTATTTATTTTATTTTTTCTTTTGCTGAGATATTTTAAGACAAATCCTGTTATCTCGTCATTTTACCCCTGCATCCTTCACTGTGCACTGGTTAAAAAAAAACAACAACAGATTATCTTATGCCAACATAATGGCAGTGCCTCACCTATTGGAATGGACCTTGACTCCCTGGGGTCATCTGGTCTATCAGCAGGTTTCCCTGGCGGTCCCCAAACTGTCTTTTTATGGTTGTTTTGTGTGAACCAGGAACCAAACCAGAAGACTACTCTTCATTTGGTGGTTGTTTCAGAAGGTTGTTTTCTAGAGCAATTCCCAAATAATACTAACTCACAGAGTTGGAATTTCAATTATACTTCACCCCTCCTGTTTCCATCAAGGGTGAAGTCCCAGCTTGATGTGAGAATGTTTTTGGCACTTTCTAGAGTACTTCTAATATCTCCCCTGCTTTCTCGATGATTTCCTTTCCCAACCTCCCCTCTCCATCCCTTCTTTCCTGCCTTTCTTACTTTTTAAATAAGCAGCCCTCAAGCTCACAGCCTTAAGTGGGCAATCTTATCTTGCCAGATTTTAATAACAAGATTTTCTTTGCATTGTGATTCCTAGTACTATTACTTTCTACTGATGCTTACAGACTCTAATAATTCTATTTAGGGCAATATGCCCTTTCTTCCTTCCTTCCTTCCTTCCTTCCTTCCTTCCTTCCTTCCTTCCTTCCTTCGTCCTTCCTCTCTCTTCTTTCTTTCTTTCTTTCTTTCTTTCTTTCTTTCTTTCTTTCTTTCTTTCTTTCTTTCTTTTTTCCTTTCTTTTTAAAAATTTATTTATTTATTTTAGAGAGAGAGTGAGCATGGGGGGATGGGGAAGGACAGAGGGAGAGGGAGAGTGGGTCCTAGGCAGACTCTGTGCTGAGCGTGGAGCCCAATGCGGGGCTCGATCTCATGACCCTGAGATCATGACCCAAGCTGAAATCAAGAGTTGGATGCTTAAGCTACCCAGGCGCCCCTCTTTCTTTATTTCTTTTTTCTTTTCTTTTCTTTCTTTATTTTTAAAGAAAGTTAAAGTTAGTCATTTATTTAAGTAAAGTGAGTGAATCTGTTTGTAGAAAGCCATTGGATGGATGATACCCCAATACAGCAACCCTTCGGGAGCGTGGTTTGACGATAGAAGAGGCTGTGCTCGTTCATCGGCTTCTGCAAGGCACTTAGAGTGTTTCTCGTTCTTTATCTTCAAAAGACAATGCTGTTGTGAATAATCTTATGCACATCCCTCTGTGTCCCATCTGATTTTTTTCTTAGGTTATACATTGTGGAAGGGGCATCGCTGACCTTAAAGGATATGAATATCTTAAAAAGCCGTGGATTCCTAACCAGAGTATCCTCTACTCAGTCTTATGCTTTGTCTCAGGTTTTATGTTTTGGGGGCTCGGGGTTCTATCGGGAGCAGCCACAATTCTGCCCTCGTGGCTTTGGGCTCTCCTGTACTTTCCTCTATCTCCCAGGCTGTGATAGTGGAGTTTTGCCCCGACTTTTCGCAGTGTTTCTGCCACATCCTTTTTGCTAAGTATTTGGTTTTCACTCTCCTGGCCATTTTTAATTCATTCCTGCTCAAGTACAGTGGGCTGGGAAATGGGTAACCAGGCTTGTTCTGGTTGTGCCCGCCGGCAGAGCGAAGAGGCTGGGAGGGAGGGTCTGATGGACAAACAGGCGAAGCTCCTTCTGTCCTGTCCACCCACCTTCTCTGTGCTCTGCCCGGCTTCCTGTCTCCAGGCTGTTTGGAGGGTTGCTGCTGGTGATGGCAGCAGGGGTTACTGCCGCGACAGACCAGGGCATCGTGGGTCCCTTGCGTTCCTGTAACGAGTTTTCAGGATACAGTGTGGATTTGCTACCCGCCTCCCTCCATCTGCATGGCATTTTGATGTAGACGGAGTCAACAGTATGACTCTCAGTTTGCGGTTGAGAGAGGCCAAGTGATCTTGCACAGGCTGTGTGGCTGGCTTAGGACACAGCTGCGCTAGAATCCAGATCTCAGCAGCAAATCGGGTGATTTGTGCACTCGAGCCTCTTGTCGGCTCTGCGCCGGGCCAGATGCACCTGGAAGTACCGAGCGGCGGGTGGCTGCCAGAGGAGGGCAAGAGGCCCCCTGCAGCAGAGAACCAGCATATCCAGCCACTTGCCCAGCCGGAGCGTGGACAGGATCCAGGAGGTTGGGACAGGCAGATTCAGGGGGGTTCGGCTGCTCGGGGTGAGGCTCTTACATGGCTCATGGTGTTCTCCGCCTAACGGACAGCTGGGGAGGAGTGGGGGCCAAGAACGCTAAGTCCTCATTACTCCTCAGCTTCCTGGCCATGGAGAGAGGAGCAGAGCTGCAGGACTCCCTGAGCTGGGTTCTGGAGCCTTCCTTCCTAGCTGTGTGCCCCGGGCCAGAAAACACCCCATCTCTGAGCCTCAGCTGGAAAGATCGGCTTGGACCCCAACCTGGGGCAATCCCGGGGAAGTCAACCTCTCTTTGCACCTCTCCAGGCATCTCAGTAATCTAAAAGAGCTTTCTAGTTTTGTTGTTGTTGCTTTTTGTTAAATCCTTAAGACGTAGTTAGAAGGGTTCTGATGTGAACATTTTTCTAAACAATCGAACAAAATGATTGTGCATGTCCCACTCTCACCTCTGCTGCGTCTCTGGGCTCAGCTCAAGGAACTTCACCCGCACTGACAT
Organism: Nasua narica; assembly: GCA_028533885.1. Classification (NCBI taxonomy): domain Eukaryota; kingdom Metazoa; phylum Chordata; class Mammalia; order Carnivora; family Procyonidae; genus Nasua; species Nasua narica. Next base: position 62,974,239 of record CM052812.1, read on the forward strand.
TAACCAGTTCCTGGAGAGCGCCTTGCATCTCCCCTCCTCCCCTCCACTGCACTTTATCTGCCCCGCTTCCTCAGTTTCCCTCTTGGCCCCTGCATGGTTGCCTTGCCTCACTGGCCTCCTGGCCCTCAGCCTCATGCCCTGCACTGGGCCATCCTTACAGTGTGTTCACTGGCTTCCCCTGCTGGCAGAGAAAGCTCCTCCTGCCCCTCATCATCTTGGAGCCATTGGACTCATCCTGCAAGCCTCCACTCAGATGTTGTGTCCTCAGGGAAGCCTCCAGCAAGCACCCTGCCCTAGCAGATGAGCTCCTTCTCTGTCTGTGCAGCTGCTGCTAAGCTTCATTGCGGCCCTCCTCCCAGTCTGGGTTCCTGCTCCAGCTGGGGCCTCTTGGGGACTGGGGTTTCAAAATCATCCAATGGCGGACACTCCATGTATTCAGCTGGCCCGACCTCAGCAAATTATTCTGGAGCCAATGGATGAGTTTCCTCTACAAGCAGGGCAGGGTATAGGACCTGCGACCTTGCCATGGTGACCCCGTGGACGTGTAGATGGTACCAGGTTGACACCTAGAATTCTCTGACTGCAGCTTTTTGAACACAAACTTTAAAAAAACTTTAAAAAGAAATCTAAATGATGCAAAAACAGATGCACGGACACAGAGAGATTAGAGCAGACTCCATTAAGCCAATTTAATGGGTTGATGACTTTTCTCTAGAACGTGATTAAATAGGCCCCGAGTTTCTTCTATTTTTGTCAGTACCAATTCTTTTCCAGGTGCGTTTTACAGTGGATATTTGCTTCATTGATTAGTTTTTTGGCACTGACAAAGTTTTACAAATGATGGTGGTTCTTGTTGGAATTTTCTTTTATGGGTGTTATTTCTACCCAGTCTGGGTTTTCTGGGAGAAGTTTTGCGGTAAATTAAAAAAAAACATTAATTAACTTTTATTTTTTTAGGGCAGTTTTGGGTTCACAGCAAAACCATATGGGAAATGCAGAGCTCCCCCGTCCACAACCGTGCTTGGCCTCCCCCATTGTGGACACCCCGCACCGCTGTGGTGCTTATTACGGCTGAGCCTGAGCAGATGTGGCATCACCCGAAGCCCACAGGTCATATTCGGGGTCACTCTTGGTGTTGCCCATTCTATGGGTTTGGATGAAAGTATAACAGCACGTGTCCCCCCATTATAGCATCGTCCAGAAGAGTTTCATGGCTCTAAAACTCTTCTTTGCTCTGCTGGGTCGTCCCTACCTCCCCCCAACCCCTGTGATACGGATGTTATCAGAATCATTTTCACATTCCAAATCTATAATAAATTTTAACCTGTTCAGTGGGAACAGTTGTCAGTTATCTTTTGTGTCCATTGCTTTTACTGGTAACAATTGATTACAAATTAATTAGTATTTATATTTTCAGGTTATGGATATGTGGAAATTGTGGGGAAGATCCTCTTGCCTCTTCCAGGCTTCCCCAAGGGACAAGTAGCCAGCAGAAAATGCAGAAGTCAGACAGTGCCTTCTCCGATTCCACCATCATTCTCTTTACTCTGAATAAGAGCTGGTCTCTGTCCCAGCAAGTCAGAGAGCTGAAGCCTCTGGTCAAGGTTATGGAGCTTATATTGAGGTCAGAATCAGGACCAAACCCACCGACCTGGATCCAAAGTCTACACTTGTTAATTGGGCTCCTTCCTGGCCTCACAACTGTCCCAGGTGATGACCAATTCTTGGAGAGTCCCTTGGTGGAGAGTGACCATCAGTCTCCCACAAATGGTTGTGGATCAGACCAGATAAACTCTGGGTTAGGAAAGCCATGGAGTGTGGGGGAAGCCTGTTGGAAGCAGGAGACTGGCTTCTAGACCCAGTGTTCTTTTTTTTTTTTTAAATTTAATTTTATTTTTTCAGTGTTCCAAGATTCCTTGTTCATGTACCACACTCAGTGCTCCATGCAATATGTGCCCTCCTCAATACCCACCACCAGGCTCACCCAACCTCTACCCACCTCCTCTCCAAAACCCTCAGTTTGTTTCTCAGAGTCCACGGTCTCATGGTTCATCTCCTGCTCCGATATCTTGCAATTCACCCTTCCTTTCCTTCTCCCAATGTCCTCCATGTTTTTCCTTGTGCTCCACACGTAAGTGAAACCATATGATAACTGACTCTCTCCGCTTGACTTATTTCACTCAGCATAATCTCTCCCAGTCCTGTCCATGTTGATACAAAAGTTGGATATTCAACCTTTCTCATGGAGGCATAATATTCCACTGTATATATGGCAGCAGTGGCCACAATCACCAAACTGTGGGAAGAGCCAAGATGCCCTTCAACAGATGAATGGATAAAGAAGATGTGGTCCATATATGCAATAGACTCAGTATTCTAATTGACCATTGGTATGACCTGATGCAAGTCATTTGCCTTCTCTGACTCTTGGTTTCCTTATTTGTAGGATTCATTCACCCAATAAATATTTATCAGACACATATTATGTGCCAGATGGTTATAGGCACCAAGGATACAGCCATGACGAAAACACAGAGCCTGACCCCATGGAGCCGACTGAGCTCATGATTCTGCAGGAGAAGGGAGGTGGCACTGGTAGGGACACGGAAGCAGTTCAAGGCCAGCCCTTGTCTGAAAGTAGTTTATCATTAGGCTGTGAAGACAGTCTGCCCACCATAGAGCAGGTGGAGACGCTGATCCCCTCCAGGCCCTGCGTGACTCGGCCCCTGGCATCCTCAAAGGCCAATCTTCCTTTGACTGACCAGCTAAATCCTTATCAACCTGTCTTAGCCTGGATCCCCCAGAAGCAGGCTCTGAGATTATAAATGAAGGTGCAGACAGTTGATGGCGGCAGTGATTCTAGGAGGCAGCAGTGGTGGAGGTGGGAAGTAAGACAGAGAAGGAAAGGAAAGCAAACCAAGGGTGTCTTGTTATAGCAGGTTATTTTTGAAGGCATTGGAACTCAGTCCTGATAGAGGGCTCTGGAAGACTGTGGAAACACCACCTAGGGGTGAGGCAGCTGGGGTGTTTACCCATTAACTCTTAGGGAACATTGGCTGATGGCTGCACCTGCGGCCTATCCAAGGCACCATCTAGCAGAGAGCCATCAGGTAGGGACCCTGGGGTGCTTGCACGAGGGCACTGTAGGTGTGTGTGGGAGAGCTAAATGCTGATATGGAATATGGGAGGCACTGCTCTAAGGCCTCAGGGCCTTTGCACTTACTGTTGCCCTCATGGGAGTAACCTTCTCCCTAGCTCTTTGAAGGGCTGGCCCCTTATCTTTTAGCTCTCAGTCCAGAGTCTCTTCCTCTGACAGATCATCTCCAAATTAGGTCCCCACCCTCCAGAACTGTTCATCATATCATGTTTATTTTTTTTCTCAGTGCAAGCCACAGTCAGAAATTAGCCTACGGGGATGCCTCAGTGATGTAGTCAGGTAAGCGGCCTACTCTTGATTTTGGCTTAGGTCATGATCTCAAGGTCGTGAGATGGGAGCCTGCAGCAGGCTCCAAGCTGGGGGTGGACCCTGCTTAAGTAAGATTCTCTCTCTCCCCCTCTGCCCCTCTGCTCGGCCCTCCAAATGCATAGGCTCTCTCTCTCTCTCTCTAAAAAAAAAGAAAAGAAAAGAAAAGAAAAGAAAAGAAAAGAAAAGAAAAGAAAAGAAAAGAAAGAAAAGAAAAACGAAAAGAAATTAGCTTCTGTATTTGTTTCTTTGGAAGTACTGCCATATCTCTAGCACCTCAGAGAAGCCTCTGGCTTAGCCATCTACACCCCAGCTAAATACGAACATGCCTTCCCCTGCTACCTCTATGCTTATGACCTGAAAAGGGCAGTAACCACTTAGTTTGGGTTCTGGGAACATGAAGATGCTTGCTAAGGTTTCCATGCACATTGCATAGACATTTGCTCATAAGAAAAGTCTGAAATCTGTAATGCCCTTGTGTTGTGGGGGATGGGTGGTGCTGATGTCCCAGCAGGGGAAGGGAGGAGGTGCCTACGATTGATGAAAGTAGGTGAGCTTGCAAGTTCTCCAAATGATTGGGTATTTTTACTTCCGATGTACAGAGCCCCTCTGACAGCCCCCTTGTCGGTATTAAATGGACAAGAGCCCAGCGAATGTCCTTCAAGATAAATCTCATGTCTTTTTTTCTTGTGCAAAGAGGTTTATTCCATCCCTTCAAAAATCTGTAGGGTATCCTGCTTCTATTTTTTTAAAAACTATATTTAGTTTGCTTTGAAGATGAATAAAACTGAGATGCTATTATATTCCTTCCCTACTCTGCAGCATCCAGAAATTCCTTTGCTATTAATACTCCAGAGAAACAGATTTCTTTGATTTTTTTCTCAGTTTAGAAGATCAAAAGCTGCCAGAAATTGTTTCGAAAGAAAAATAAATCTCTATGAGAGGTTGGATTTGAAATTCCAAGGGGCCATCGCCTGCGTCCACTGTGTTGGGAGCCATGTAATGAGTCGCTCCAACTGTGGCATCTGGCCCCTTCCTCCCTCCCCTCCCCTCCTAGAGAAGCCCCGCCTTTGCCTCTGCCATCTGCTTTCTCTTGGAAATCTTAGAATATTGGGCCTAAAATTAAATTTATTGTAAATCTGAGCAAGCAGAATCATTTCCCAAAGAGAGTGAGTAAAATAAATGACGACCAATCTCTGGAAAGACCCACTATTTCCTGGAAATGAAGACTTAGATCATAAAAAAAATTCGAATGAAGGTTCCAATTTTCTTTTTGCGTCTGAACATACACATCAGATTTATATTTTATCATCCCTATTCTATCATAAAAGAAGTGGCCGGACCAATGCTTTGCATTGCTTCTCCCCTCTGCTTTGGGAAGGTCAATGGTTTACCCACCATCTCCCTGTACTTTCCTGTGTGCTTTGGGACATTTGTGTTTTGGGCTGTGAAGAGCACCTAGGGTTCTCGCAATGCACACGGGTGGAAATATACATATATGTGTACTATTTGGTGCATACACACCTATGTATCTTCATTTGTTAAAAACACCATGAGTTTATACTAAAACCTGCTGTTGTAACCCAACACTACAGTGCTCATTCTAGCTTCTTCCCTCTCCTTCTTTGTAACTTTCCCCAACCTGGAAGAGAAACCTGGCTCTTATTATTTAGAATATGCTTACTTAATTGTTCTGCTATTCCTCACACATAAAGCAGTTTCAGATTAGCTAACGCTTACTGTAACAAAAAGACAGTTCTCGTGTACTGTTTTTTTGTCTTTTGCCTAAAAATACCTAGTCAGCATATTATTTGGAAAGTGATTTAGGTTAGTTCTATTTTCCTTGCTCCCTTTATTGTGGTAATATGTTTCATTTTTAGTATAGTCATCTTTATTTGCTACACTTGGCCTTTGATTTAGGGTACCCATCCCCTTTTGATTTTTAGAAGTTACATCCAGTAAAATTCATTCTTTCTGGCTTTTGTGGCTTTTGACATATTCATGGAGCTATGTATCCATCACTCTAGTACCATACAGAATAGGTCATCACCGCTGAAAATTCCTTCATGCGACTCCTTTGTAGGCAACCTACCATTTTATTTTCCATTTTGATACTTTTGCTTTGTCCACAATGTCATATAAATGGAATCATACACTATGACACCTCTTGAGCATAACTTAGCATCACTTAGCAAGTTCATTTAAAAATTTCTCTGTGTTGTTGGGTGTATCGATAGTTTGTTTCTTTTTGTTGTTTCTTTTATTTTATGGATGTACCACAAGTTGATTTTTTTCTTCTATTTATTGCTTGAAGTAATTTTAGGTTATTTCAAGTCTTTGACAGTTATAAATAAAACTGTTTTAAACATTTATATGCTGGCCTTTTGGGATGTGTATGCATAAATTTGTATTTCTTTTAGGTAAATACCTAGGTGTGGGATTGCTCAGTCACATGTTATGTGTATATGTAGCTTTAATGAGAAATTGCCAAACTGTTTTCCACAGTGGCTGTACCGTTTTGAATTTCCACCAGCAATGTATGAAAGTTCCAGTTCTCTGCAAGCGTACTAGAACTTGGTATTGTCAGTTTTTTTTTTAAAAAGATTGCTTTCTTTAGTTATTTGAGAGAGAGATAGGAAAAGAGAGCACAAGCAAGGGTAGGGGTGGAGAGAGGGAGAGGGAGAAGCAGATCCTACGCTGAGCAGAGAGCCTGACATGAGGCTCGATCCCAGGACTCTGGGATCATGACCTGAGCTGAAGGTAGCCACTCAACCAAGTTAGCCACCCAGGTACCCCAGATACTGTCAGATTTTAATTTTTTAAATTGCAGGCATTCTAATAAATGTGTAGTGCCAACTCACTGTAGTTTTAATTTGCATTTCTTTAGTGACTAAAGATGTCGAACATCTTTTCATATGCTTGTCATCTATACATCACCTTTGGTGAGCTTTTCATTTATCTTTTGTTTATATCATTTTAATATAAATTTATATAATTTTTGAATATTTTTTGTTTATATCTTTTGCCCATTTTTAAGTGGGTTGCTTGTTTTCCTTGCAAATACTGTTGCCTTTTGGAAGTTCTTTACATACTCTGGGTACAAATCTCTTGTCAGAGATATAATTTGCAAATATTTTTCCTACTCTGTGACCAGTAAGTTCATTTCCTTAACGGTGTCTTTTGCAGAGCAGAAGTTTTTAATTTTGATAAAGTTCTATGTAACCTGACAGTTGCTGTCTTTTAATTGGTGTGTTTAGATCATTCACATTTAATATAATTATTGATATGTTTGTGTTAAAATCTACCATCTTGTTAGTTATTTCTTTGGTTCCATCTGTTCTTTTTCCTTTTTTTATTTTTACTGCTTTCTCTTAGGTTAATTGGACATTTTGAAATGGTTAATTGGACATTTTGAAATTTTTTTCCTGTTGATTTATTATTTATACATCTTTTCAATTGTTTTATTGGGTGCCCTAGGGTTTATAAAATGTATTTTTAACTAATCAGTGTCTGCCTTCAAATTGTACCATTTTATGAATGGTATAAGGACTTCCAACATTATTTTCCCAATTCCTCTCTCCAATTCTTTGTGCTGCATTTGTTATACATTTTACTTTTAAACATTATAAACACATAATACATTGCTACTATTTTTGCTTTAGATAGACAATTCTCTTTTAGAGCAGTTAAAATTAAGAAAAATAAATTTTATTTTACCTTCTTTTTTCTATTTCCAGTGATCTTCATTTCTTTGTTTAGATCTAAGTTTCTGTCTAATTGTGTTCTTTCTGCCCAAAGAACTTTCTTTAGCTTTTTTTTTTTTTTTTAGTGTAAATGTGTTGACCATGAATTCTCTTAGTTTCTGTTTACCTGACAATGTCTTTATTCATTTAAAAAATATTTGCGCTGGGGCACCTGGCTGGCTTAGTCAGTAAAGCACATGACTCTTGCTCTCAGGGTTGTGTGTTTGAGTCCCATGTTGGGTGTAGAGATTACTTAAAAAATTATTTCAAAAAATCTTTAAAAAAATCTGTTAAAAAATAAAAAAAATATTTGGCTAAGTGTAGAATTCTGGGTTGAAAAGTTTTTTTTTTTTTTTTCCTTTCAGCTCTTTGAAGATGTCACTCCATTAACGGCTGTTTGTGTGCCTTTTGATGTGAAGTCTGCTGTAATTATTGTTTTTCTCTACAGTTAAGAAGGTTTTTTCTCTGGCTGTCTTCAGAATTTTTTCTTTGATATTCTCCCTCCCCTCATATACCTATGTAGTTCGTTTGGGTTTTCTTTTGTTTTCTATTTATCTTCCTTGGTGTTGTCTGACCTTTCTGGATCTGTAGTATGGTGTCTGTCATTAATTTTGGAAAATTCTTAGCCTTCATACGTTTCTCCTTCTTCATTCTCTTTTCTGCTTAGGTGTCCAGAGGTGTCTGACCCAGGTAAACGAGTGTTCCTGTCATATCTCTTCCTCTAGGTACCTGTCTTTTTCTGGGTTTTCAGTTAGTTGGCTCTCCTGTGACCTCAGTGCTCTGATGAGTTCAACAAATTTTGTATCTTTGACTTTTTCTTCTTATAAGAGTGGGGATAATGCTCTTTCCACTTCTTTCTGTCTCTAAGTGGAAACCAAGAATCTGTAACATAATATTTAAATAATTACATGATATATTATTTTATGGCTATATTGTACCTTGTTAAAGCTATTCTCTATTATTTGGCATTTAGGTTACTTAATTTTTTTATTATCAGTAATAAAGCAATAAATATATTTGGACAGACATATTTGTGCTCTTATATGAGCAGGACAAACTACTAGAAACTGGATTAAGTGTATATCTTTTGAAAGATTTTCATGAAATGTTGCCAAATTGCCTTCTAGGAAAGCAATGACAACCTATCCATCAGAAAGATGAGTGTTCATGATTACAGTTTTGGGGCTCTGGGGAGCACTGTCTCCATGGTAGAGCTCCTTTCCCTCACTAACCTGACATTTGTTTGGACATGTCTAATCCTGACCCAGGATTTCCTGGTTTCTATCTCTGGCCAGCTCTCACTGTGTGAACATCACCAGGAAGGAGGCTCGATGTGAGGCTGGATTGAATATTGAAAACAGGTTGGAACTACAGTGGGCGCTTTCAATCACTAATGAAGATATTGGAAGAGTTTCGACATTTCCTGTCTTAGGAGTTCTAAGTCGATTCTGAGGCCCAAACGAACCACGTTTATGCAACGCTGGTAGCTCCAACATGGTGGAGATTAATTCTTGATCAAGGTAACTTCTAATTACTGTGCTAGCAAACAAATAACTCAAAAAAAATCTTTTAATATTTTTGGTAGTGGGGGAATGTTTGGACCTTTAATTCCGAATTAAAATATTTAATGCTTTATAAAGCAGTTGCTATTTAAACTGCCAATAATATTTAACTTGAATTTACTCACCATTTCCTATCCTCATCCTGTATAATTTATAACACTAAGCCTTTCAATACTCCAAAATGCCAGATAAACTTTTCTCATTTGCTCTTAATTTGGTCACGCAGGATAATACCAACATCTGAAGGCTCTTTAAACTGCTTTTTAAAATGCATTCCTGTGAGCGCCACCCGTGCCCCCTCTGCTCCTTGTCATCATCCATAATTATTTCCAATCCAAAGCAGCCCTTAATGCACTTATTAATCTGGCATTCTCCTCAGTGTGAAGCACATACAGCTCTATTAATTTTTAAAAACCCCCCTTTTTATAGGGGACTGCAGATGCTTGGCTATTACTGAAAAGCTATTAGAAGTTAACACCTTTCTCTCCCCAGAGACTGGCATCATCCTAGGCCTCCAAATGCCACCCTGTTTTACATTATCAGCTGCTAAGGCAAAGTATTAGAGACTTTTTTCTTTTTGCTTCAGGATTGGTAATGCTATTATTCGCTAATGGCAGAATTCTGCCTGGCCCCGTGGACTGAGGAGGATGGGTCCCAGGCTGAAGATGGCCAGGTTTTCTGGCCTTCTGAGTGGGTACCTGCATCTCTGGAATGCATGTACTTCTAGGTGAGTGAGACAGGACTGTCTTCTTGGAGAGAGAGAAAGGGACAGGGCGGGCAGTGTGGGGAATTATTCCTCTCTCTCCCCCAGTGGCCCTTTCCATTTGGATGACACCCATGGGCTATTCCAGGCACCATGAAAACATCAGAAAAGGCTGAAACTGTTGTGTAGTAACAACAACATCAACAAAGCAGGTTTCCTGTTTTCTCAGAAACTACAACAGGAACACAGTGAAGTGATGGCTCTTGGCTTCCCGAGGCCTGATGATGCCCTGGGGGCCTGGGCGGGAAATAGGAAAGGACGCTAATAAATGATTTGCCATGGCCCATTTCAGGATATCAAGTTTAACGGCTTGGGGGTATGCTTCCAGGTCATCTGCTGGGAGGCAGAAGGGACAGGGGAGCCAAGCTCTCAGAAACAGCTACTCCTTAGGAAGTGATCACAGCTTGGGATCCCAAGTGAAGAGAGAGCTAGGGGAAGACCATCCCAGGAATCAGAGTCTCTGGCTGAGTTTCCTGAGCTCCACGCTTGACCTCAAACAGGTCAAGAGCTGGCTGCAACCGGCCAGATTAACAGGATGCTTACAAGGCATTTTTAGTCTCATGGCTCCTCTCTCTGTCTTCCTCTGTGAAATTCTCCGTATTTGGGAAAACAGAAGGAAACAATGCTGGAAATGCTGAGGGAGAGACAATGAATCATCCTGACCACAGCCCTTCCTGGGAGCATCTCTGCTAGGGTGCAGACAGCGCTGGTCCCCACCCACTAAGGCTGGACTTCTGACCGCACATCCCACTTCTGTTTTCCTGAAGCTTGGCCATCAGTCACATCAACCTCACCTATAGACAGTTTCCTTAGAGAATGTTCTATTAAAACATTCTATCCAGAGTGCTGGGGAAGACATTCTTCTCCACTAAGAGAGGAGGAAAAGGAGACTCTGAGAAGTGAAATCATTTCCTAAGGTCACACTCCGATAGGGACAAGACTCAGCCCCAGCCAGGATGCTGTTTGGATATGGGCTTATTCTGCTTCAACACCCTGCCTCCATGACTTGCATGGTTTAATTAGGGTCTTGAGACTTTACCAGCATAAATTTCCAGAAAACAAACCGCTCTGATTAGTTTAAGTTGGTATTGCTGGTCAATGTTTGACCAATCTCAACCATGATTGGTTTCCTGAAAAAACTGTTTCAAGGCCCTTTTCTAAAAGGTGAGAGTAACAAAAATTTAGGAAGGAGTTAAGATGTGAGAGAGTAGTCCAAGAATAGAAATAACTCATAATAGAACTGTCCTAATATAAGCCTTCAAAACAATAGTACTTTTTGTAACATTATAAAGACTGTTTCATTGGTACTTCTATTTTCTGGATGCCCTAAACAAATATAGTTTGCTTTACCTCAAAATGATATTGCTTATAACTTAAAACCTTTGTTTGACTAATTTTGAAGATTGCAGATTAACTATTATGATGCTAAGCATGACAACAATAATACTCTCAACAGTTTCCGTACATTGAGTACCACTCACGTGCACCTATTATTTCCATTTTGGGCTCTGAGAGGTTAAGTAACTCTCCCCAAGTTCTAGAGCACAAATTGAAAGGACCCAGGTGCTTTAATTCATTCCTGATACATGTTGTATTGTTGCAAACTTTATTGAAGAAAGTAACCTGATAATAACTATTAAGAATCACAATACATACACACTTGACCCTGAAATACTCTTTGAAGGAATCTAATATATAGGCAGTTGACCTATGGATTTTCTGCCCCTGGCACAGATCTATAAGGATATTTTTCTTTAGCATTGTTTGTCACAACAACAAGAACAACAAAAAGAAAAAGGAAGGAAGGAACGAAGGAAGGAAGGAAAGAAGGAAGGAAGGAAGGGAGGGAGAAAGAAAGAAAGAAAATAAGAACCTAAAAGCCCATTAAAACAAGATTGGTTGAATAAATTTGTGTTGATATGGAGTGGTCTGTGATATATTAAATGTCAAAAGCAAACTCCAAAGTGTATTTTTAGTATGACCCTATTTTAGCAAAACCCAAATCAAACCAAACCAAAGGCCATATGTGTATCTGTGATCCAACTTGTATTTGTGTGCACAAGGAAGATATCCTCCATGCTCTTAATATGGGTTATTAATGTGGCTGGAAAATTACTAATTTTTCTTCTCTATCTTTGGGTGGATTTACTTATTATAGCAAGCATGCATTACTTTGGAATAAAAAAAAGTCAAATAAAGAAAATAAGTGAAATAAAATCAACAGGTAAACTCAAGGCTGAAGATGTGGATTCCCACTTAGAATCAGAAGATGTGAAAAATTGGCTGTGCTTCTGTTATAGGAAAGGTTATTCCCATGACTAGTCATTTTGAATATGTACCGAGATTTTTCCATTTTTTAAATTGCTGGCTTTCAGGGTTGTGTTTTTATACTTGACTTGAAAAAAGAATTTACATGTTAACACAGTCAGCAATAATATAATCACTGCAATGGAGAATATTCTTCAGTTATCATAGAGTGCTTGTCTCTCAAATAACTTAATTTTTCCTCATGATTTAAACAGCAGATATGGATGGCAGAATAGATAACAGATAGTAAAGCCAAGGTTTGAATAAGGAAGCTGTGGCTGAAACAGAATGTGCTATCTTTCTAATAAAAAGTAATGCCGATTTAGTGTCTGATAATGCACTTGATTGAATAAAATTTTTAAAAGGCTGCTGAATAGATTGATTTTCTAGTGGACTTTGCTCTAACTCATTCCTACCTTCCCTGTCCCGCAAGGAAGGTCCTTGTTTCAAATGAGTTCTACTCTTAGTCTAACGGTTATAACAGAACCATCAATTAATTCCTATTGAGGCAAGTGTCTCTGAGTTCTAGAAGCCCTGTAATGAGATAGGAACCATGTGTGAATATATGACGGTGCACAGTCTTGTTCTTACTCTCAGTGTTCTTGTGACTTTAATTTGATGGCGATCACAAGATCACATCTCTCTGTAAAGACTCTCTCTACATCATTACCCTGGTCAAAGTCCCCAGATGGTGGAGCTGAGACTCTCATCTACTGCTTCAATCAACTGTGTCACTTTGGGGTCTGTTTTTATTGATTAATTTTTCTCCTCATAACAGATTATATTTTCTGCTCCTTTGCGTGCCTAATAATTTTCGGTTGGACACCAGACATTGTGAATTTTACCTCCTTGGGTGTGTGATATTTTCATATTCCTTTAGATATTCTTGAACTTTTTCTGGGACACAAATTCTTTAGAAACCATTTGGTACTTTTGAGGCTTCTCATTCAGCTTTTTTGGGTGGGAATAGAGCATTCTTCAGTTCCAGGTTAATTTTAATCTGGCACAGAAAATATCCTTTTGAGTACCCTGCCTGGTGCTCCTCTATTCTGAAGTCTTCCACTGTGGCTTGTGGGAGCAGACAGTTCCTAACCAAGTGTGAACTCTGGTGATGGTTCTGCTTAGGCCTCCTGGTAGAGCCCCTCACCCCACTTTCTTGAGTAGTTTTCTCATGAGTGCACACTGGTCAGTACTCAGCTGGAGACTCAAGAGGAGCAGATCCCTGGAGTTTCTCTCTGCAGATTTCTCCCTTCTGTGCAGCTCTCTCCTTATAGCTGCTCTACCCTTCCAATCCTAGCCACACCAGCTTCCCCAAATTCTTAACCATGTCTCTTCAACTCAGGGAGATGGCTCTGTTTGGGTTTCCCCATCTTGCATTAGGGTCTGGAAACTCACTCCAGTGGTAAGCTGGGCCTATCATAGGGCTCAGCTCATTTATTTCCCTTCTTTTTGGGATCACTGGCTGAGCTACTCATTACACAATGTCTGGAAAATGTTTTCTCACATCTTGTTCATTTCTTGGTTACAGTGAGAAGGTAAATCCAGTCCTTATTCTTTCACCATAGTTGAAAGTGGAAGTCTTGGAGTAAAGGCTCTCAACCTCAAAATGTCAGCTGGAGCTCCTGGTCTCAGTGGGTTTCCTCATCAATGTCTCAAAAATCTGCAGGGAAGTAGTGTCCCTTAGTGAGGGCCTAACACTGCAAAGTCTGAATTGGGCCTGAGAATTTTAAGCAGACTTTTGGTTTTAGGAAGGGACAAGAAGTCCAAGGAAGGACTCTTAGTGACACTCTTAGTGACAAAGAATAAGATTGTACCTCCTGTGTGGTAGTCACAAGAGCTTCTTTAAATTACAAATCTGTCACCTTCCTGCTCAAAACCCTGCAATGGCTGCCCATTGCTTATGTGATGAAGAACAACATTATGCTTCTTGTCTACATCTGCAAACTCATCTCCTGTGTCCACCCCCTTCTTCCTGCCCCCCCTGAGATGCTGGTTTTCTTTTGGTTCTTTGACCAGTCCAACCTCCCTTGGGATCCACTCCCTGGCATGCTCTCACCTCTAGTCCCTGTTTATCTGTCAGATCTCAGCTGTGATGTCACTTCCATAGACCAGGTCCCCTTTGATGATCTCATAGTCTTCTGTATTCCTCTTACAGCACTTATACCAGCATAATGGTGGGAGGTCTTGTTGTCCATGGATAATTATATCTGGAAAGATCACCTTAGACCAAGCCCACTTAACATGGGAGCCAATCTTTTATGGGAAAGAGAAGGGCTTAAAAAAAAGATTTTATTCAGAAAGCTCAGAAAACCAAAACTAGAAATAGGATAAAAATAAATTTATTTTTATCCCATTTCTACCCAATTTTAGATTCTAATTCCAACACCATACTGATGTTTTAGCGTGAATAGAGAATGAATCAGCTGCTGATCATTTTGAAGAATGTAATTTTTATGATAAAACTGGATGGTGTCATGAGATGACTTCCTTTGTTTCATGTTCTTTTTCTTTTAAAAAAAAGTTTTGCAACACAAACACAGAGAAAGCTGTTTATTGCAAAAAGACTCTAGGGCTTCATGGGTTTTCCCAAGGGCTTTCCTCAACCACTGGATGGTCCAACCATTCTATTTTGGCCATCAGTTCATCACTTCTGTCAACCCCCCTCTTTCTGCTGTTACTGTTCCTGTTGATACCAGAGCCTCATCTGTCATTGGCTTGCTGTGGGGTTCGGGCAGTTCTTTCTTGGACCTCAAAAAAACCTACAGCTTTGGTGAAGTCTTCAACTTCTCTTTGCAATTTGTTTGTATTATAATTGCATCGTACTGTCAGATTACCCACAATGAAGAGAGTCAGATCAAAAGTGATGACAGCTCTTTGGCTGGTGATGGATGCTGATGATATATACATTGTTTGAGTGGAAACTGATCTTACAAGTGGTTGGTTCACTGATGAATCTCTTTCACATTATTATGATAATTTTTGATTCCCTATACAAACGCAAAGAGTCTGAGGTCCTCCTGTGTGCTAGTATTTGCATACTTCTTTTTGACATGTTGTCTCCCCAGCAGGACATCAGCTGCAGGAGAGAGGGACCTCTGAACTGCAGGTGCCCACATCAGGCCTGGCCAAGGCAGGACTGGATAAAATGTTTACTGACAAGCCAAAGAAGAGCCAGGAGGAGAGACATCGGGAAGCGTGGCCTCGGGTCATCACATCATTCCATCTTCAGTGAGCTGAGCTCCTTAAGGT
The DNA here is from genome assembly GCA_028533885.1 of Nasua narica. NCBI lineage: Eukaryota > Metazoa > Chordata > Mammalia > Carnivora > Procyonidae > Nasua > Nasua narica. Next base: position 62,989,326 of record CM052812.1, read on the forward strand.
GAGACGCCTACACTTTGGTGGCAACCATTGCTGCTGATTTGTTGAAGTTCTTTTCTTGTCCTTTAAGTGGTGTTGTTAAGATGAATGCATCACCCTGCTTACTGCCCTGCAGAAGACAAAGGAGACAGGTGCTTATCTCTCTGAGGGCACAGATTTTGGACAGAAGGACTCTTACCCAGAACGCAGTATGTGGGAGGAGGTGCTGAGCGAACTCCGAAGTTTGGGGGGAGAGACGTGCTGTCACTTCCGGCCTCCACTGGGAGATCCCCTGCCCGCTTTCCGCTCTGCGCCAACCTGGGAGGCTGGTGCGCGCATGCGCGTGTGCTTAGCAAGCTCCTTGCCTGACTTTGAGAGGCTCAGGCCCGTCTCTAGGAGACTTAATTCTCAGGCCCAGGAAGGTGTAATAAGGAACCAGAATTTTTGCCTCAGACCAAAATTTCCTTCTTTTAAAGGAAATGAAGTGCTTCCGATGATTTTCTTCACTCAGGAAAATATTACTTGAAAGTGGCTTGCTTTGGCAATGATTTAGTCCCTGGAGATCGTCTAATTTTGAGCTTTTACCCTTAGACACATAACTATCCCTGACGGCAGAGGAGAGTAGCCATGGACAAGGACATTGTTTGATATTTTATTGGAAAATTAATGTAAATTTTGCATTTGATTTTAAGTAAACTGTTATTTAAAAATAATACCCTCTACAACCCCCCCCCCAACAAACATAGAAAACCCTAGAAGACAGCCCTGCCAAGTAGAATCACACTCCTGGGAGTTGCTGCAAGTAGCTTCTGTGGGCTTGTGTTCACTCAGCCAGTAACCCAAGGGTTCACCTGGTCCTATTTGTGAAAATCCCATGTTAATGATAATTTCTGGAAAAGTAGCAGTTCCCTCCTACCACTCCCCTCCTGCAAACTTGTTCCGGGATGTACCAGCGGCATCCGTGTCTGGGTCCTCGTGGACACTAATCCTGAATTAGAAAAACAAGACCACTCTTGGCTAATGGACGCTCTTTATCACTGCAGCTCCAACTCCAGGAACACAACTCCGGGAAGCGTCAGTTCTGTTTAGAGGGCATTTAGATGTTCATTATGATCTCCTTCAATCACTTAAAAACAAAGAAAACCCAATCTCTTGCTCCTGTTTCCGATTTTTATCTAAGTAACTTTTGAAAAGAGAATCGTTGGGTTAGTTTCCAGATAGGCGAAAATATGAACTCACTGAGTTTTCTTCACATTACAATCCCATTACAATAGGGGTGGGGGGGTTTTCTTTCTTCTCCAGAAGGTCTAGTCTCAGCTCTGCTCTTGCATTTTCTGGAAGCCTCACAGGCCAGCAGAAACCCTTTTGGTATTCAGATGTTGATAGTAATTTCCTTTCTTCACATGCCAGGATCAGTCAGTTTCTTACTGGGCAGCTTTTTCTAACTTCATATTTTTGCCCAGAATCCAGCGAGATCATAAACTGTTGAAGAGGCATTTTATGTTTATGCTCACATGTCAGGTAACCAATCTCAGAATCTCTTGCCTTGAGACAAGAAAGCTCTAGAGACTCAGCTACGCCTCAGTTTAGTTCATGGAATTTTACTGCATCCCTATTTGTTACGAAGATTTAGAATCATAGTGAGTGAATCACGGAATCACAGAACCAGAAGGGGTCTTTTATGTTCATTTTATTCTGATTATTAGTTGGCTCTTTATTCTGTAGGGCCAGAAAGATTCAGTGACTTGCCAAAGGTCACACAGAGGTGGGGTCCCTGACTCCTGGCTCATTCTGGGATGCCACAATGTAGAGTTAACTTATGCTGCATATCCAGCTCCCTCCAAATTAAGTGGCTTAGAGTAACCCCTGGTTTAGGTCATGATTCTGCAGGTCTCTTAGCCTGGGCACAGCTTGGTGGTTCTTCTGGACTGTGCTGGGCATGGCCGATCTTTGCTGGGCAGTTGGCTGGCACGTTCTTTGAGGCTGGCTGGTTTATAGCGGCCTTGTCCTCAATGGCCAGAATGACTGAAGCTTCTCTACAAGTGGCAATCAGGAAGTTCCTAGGGCTGCAAGGGAGAGACCCCTCGATGTGCACTTTTAGACCCTGCTTATGTCATGGTTGCTAATATCCATTGGTCAAAGTAAATCACAAGGCCAAGCCTAGATGAAAGGGGCTGAAAAGAGACAGGAATAATTTATGGCCACTTTGCAACTTGCCACATGTGGTGATCCCCATTTTTTAATGACAGGATGTCCTACGGGCCATCTTTTCAAGAGTCTTACTCCTAGTTACCTTGTAGGACAACATTGAGATGCAGTCTTTGTAAGTTAATCATGGGCTAGCCTCCTGAAATCCAATAATTTTACTTCATCTAGTGCTGGAGATTGCAATTTATTGCATCTTATTTCCCTCTTGAGGTGCAATTTTAGGTGGTCATATGGCAATATGGAAGAAAAAGTCATTTCTAGCCCCCAATTTATGATGGAAACATTTTTTTAATTTTCCAAAATGCTGTTAACAAAGAAACCCAAATATCTGTGGGTCTACCCCATTATTTCCTGCATAGCTCCAAGGGGCAACAATAATTTTACTCTTCATATTTTGGGGGCCATTATATGGTTTGTACATGAATCCCATCCTTCTGGGATTTCAGACCATGACACTGACTCTCAGAGCTTTCCTGTGAAGTAGTCAGACATGGGTTACATGCCCCATTTTACAGATTGAGTAACTGAGGTTCAGATAGATTCTCAGTACCTCCCAGGGATTCCCTTGGGGCTCCCTAAGTGTGAACACCTGTGTTGGTTCCTTCTCCCCTCAAGTCTCTTCTTACATCTTGGGGGGGAGTCTGTGGAGAACCACATGGATAGCCCTTATGTCTGCTTTATGATCTCTCCATTCTTGAGGATCATCAAGATGCTGTCACTCTGGCAAAGGGTCCCATGTTTCCTTCACTTAGAGGATCAGGCATGGGGTGACATCCTCTCCTACTCTTGCTATGTCTGGGTATATCCGAGTGTTGCCCCACTCCCGTCATCCTCTGGCAGGGGTTCTTTCTCCTTCACCTCCTTCTCCTCTAGGTTCAATTCTTCACCCAGGAGCCTGATTCCACCTTGCTCCGGGGGTTCAGGGGATGTTCTTTGGAGAAGGTGACATCCCTGAAGGAATAGTATGGTCAACCCAGTGAAAGACATTGGCAATAACATAAAGCATTTTCTAGTCAAGAGAAAATAGGGGTGACCAATGTGAGAACCATATATGAGATTTTATGATTGAAGGGTAAAGTGTGTGTGTGTGTGTGTGTGTGTATGTAGTGGGAGGGGCAGTAAGAAGGGAAAAGATGGACCCTTCCCTCAGTTGGGCCCACCATGACCTGATACCACTTCAAGGGAAGAATCACTTGCTAGTGGGAGCAAGTCTTAAAAAGATTGGGTGGAGTCCCAAGTTAGTGGCTTCCTGGTGCTTCCTCCATCCAGTGCAGAGGAGTATGTAGGCCCTCAGGCTCTTGAAAAGCCTGGAGTGGTGCCATAAAGACCCTTTGTGGAATACTGAAGGCAGGTTGTGAGGATGTCACCTCCACATCAGTCAGGATCGCCTCTCTCAGATCTGGGTGCCTGGAAAAGTTGGGCTTCCTCTGAGGGACGGCTGTGCTTCTGCTTTGTTTGAATCTGGTGAATACCACGCTTGGTCAGGCTACAACTGATTGCAGGTCCCTTTTCTCTCTGGCTGCTAGGAAGCTCAGGGAATGAATGTTTTCCTAAAAATTAAAAATCACTTTGTTGATTTTTACAAACATCAATTAGAACTTATTAAATTTTATAAATATATGATTTTATAAATCTAGTAATAACTTTAACATTTCAACGATGTAGCCCTGTATGAAAAAGAAAGTTTCAGAATCACTTCCAAATAGTCCCATTAGGTGAGAAATATTCTAAATATTATCTTATGTTGGTGTATACGTACTTATCTTTATATATCAATGACTATGAATGGACTTCCATACATCTATTTATTTACTTACTTACTCATCTATCTACTTAGATGTATGGGAGAGAGATCATATGAATTATGTCTTTTATTTTAAACATGATGTGTTAAAGTTGATTCTGCTTGAGTTTAAAAGAAGAAAAAGAAGCTAAAGGGAAGTAGAGGGAATTGTTGAAATAAAACTGCTTTCCCCATAAGGGATATTCTTCTCTAAAGGATCTCTCTAAGGTTAAGAAAAAAGATTATGGAAAACAACCCACTGAATTTGGAAATTAAGTTTTTCGAACCACATGTTTCAATTTAGACACCAGCAGTTACTATCCCACCATGGAAGATGAAGCCATTAGCACGTTCACACCCCTCCTACTCCCTTCCCCCCCATTAGTTGATTTTTGTTAGTTTTATCATTATTACCCTTTGGGGACTTATAATATGTTGCAGCACACACAATGGTTCAGTATTATTTTTTTTAAAGATTTTATTATTTATTTTCCAGAGAGAGAGAGAGAGACAGAAAGACAGAGAGAGCACGCATAAGCAGGGGGAGAGGCAGGCAGAGGGAGCTGGGAGCTCGATGCGGGACTCAGGCCCAGGATCCTGGGATCATGACCTGAACTGAAGGCAGATGCTTAATGACTGAGCCAACCAGGCATCCCACAATGGTTTAGTATTAATTCTATGTTTAAATGGATTCTGTTGTCACCATTGGCCCTTTCCCCACACTTTCTCCATCGCTCAGTTCTTTTTGATTTTGATATATCTCTTAATTAGCTTGGTTTCGTGGTCAAGTCATTTTGCCAAGAAGACCCCATAGTCCCTGAATTTTTAAAATGTCTTTTAATTCTTCTACTGTCTGAGAATATCTGTTTGTTGTCTTTATGCCCGACCAGAACCTTGCCTGGATAGAGCGCTTTTGATCTCCCTTTCTTTCTTTTTGAATGCAGTGTCCTTTTTCTATCATGATGTTGAATGCTGTGCCGGACACCCCGGGAGCAGCCTGACCCTCTCCCTCCTCAACAGTCATTTGCTTTTTATACCTGGATCCTCGAAGAATTGTTACTCCTTTATTGAAGTTATATTACTTAATCAGGACATATCACGTTGTTGAACACTCTGCATTTTTTTCTTTCCTTTTCCTTTTTCTGAAACATTATGTATTGTGGATTCTGTTCTCCCTGCATTTCAGACAGTGCTGAATTTTATCATTCAATATTTTACCACTGGACACTTTTTCCATTCTATTTTTTGGTTTCTCTCTATCAGGGACACTAATTACACTTGTGTTGGATTCTCTTTCCTCTATTTCTTTGTCTTTTTCATCAATGTTCTTTGTAATCGTCCAGACTTTTCCTCTTTGCCAATCATTTGATTTTCATATCTGTGCTGTTCTTGCTGATTTTAATGATGTTATTTACTTTTAAATATTGTTGTTTTGCCTCATTTATTTCCTCTGGTGTGTAAACTGCATTTCCCTCTCATTCTGTCATTTTGTCAGATGCTTCATCATTTTATTATGAAACTTTCAAAGATACAGAAAAGTTGAAAAAAATTACGGTAAACACACATTTACCCACTACCCAGATTCTATAATTAAAATTCTGCTCTACTAGCCTTGTGATACATCTGTTAGTCAGTTCACCGCTTGGTCCATCAATCTACTGTATTTTTTGCTATGTCTTAAAAGCAAATGTTGATGTTGGCATAAGTCCCTCTACTTCAGCATGAACATCATTAAGTAGATATTTAATATTTGTTTGCAGTTACTTATTTTTTTCTTTGAGGTAAAATTTGTATACCACGAAATGCACAAATTTTAGGCATACCAGGCACCACTGAATGAGCTTTTCCCACAAATTTATTGTGAAAAAATTTTAACTATATGGCAAAATTGAAAGACTTTTACAAGCCAACTATATATGTATTACCTATATGTTCCCATTGACAGTTAATTGTACTTGCTTTATCATAGCTGTAACATATTTCTTTTGAGGTAAAATTTATATGCAATGAAACGGACAGATCTTAAATGGACATTTGATGAAGTTTAACAAGTACATACACTTTGTATTCCAAACCATTATCAAAATGCAGAATATTACCTCAGAAGGTTCCTCATGCCCCTTCGTAGCCATTCTCCACCCCATTACCTTGAGGTAACCACTACTATACTTTTTTACATGGTATAAGAACTAGAACTTCCTACAAGTGGGATCACACATATGGTATGCATTCTTTTGTGTAAGTCTTCTTACACATACCACACTGTTCTTGAGATCCATCTGTAGTGTTGCTTGTTCCTTTTCCTTGTGTAGTAGCCTTCCATCCTATGGCTGTATGATTTACCCATTCATTCTCTTATCCATAGATACCCAGCGTGTTTCTAGGTTTTGACTATTATAAATAAAGCTGTTAGGAATGTTCTTGTGCCAGACATTTTGTGAACATATGCTTTTGTTTCTCCTGGGTAAAATGTCTGGGATTGGAACTGTTGAGTCATAAGGTAGATGTCTACTTGGTTCACGTTGCCAGATTTTGGAGAACTTTTCTCCAGTTGTATTATCTTATACCACCACCAGCAGTGTTAGAAGGTTCCAGTTGCCCCATGTCCTTGGCAAAATTTAGTGTTGTCGGTGTTTTTAATTTTTGCCCTTCCACTGGAGAGTAGTGATCATTTTAGGCTATTTATTTATTTCTAAGGAAGTTCCATGCCCAGCACGGAGCCTAATGCAGGGCCCAAACCCACAACCCTGAGATCAAAATTTAAGCAGAGATCAAGAGTCGGATGTCCAACCCACTGACTAAGATGTCCAGGTGCTCCCATTACAGACTCTTTTAAAAAAGTTTGGAAAAAAAAAAAGTTCGATGCATGTTCTTATTGCATTCTGTTTTTAGCTAATGCCCTCGTTGTTTTGTTAACGTTTCTTTCGTGGCATGTTCCTGTATTTCTTGTTTTGTTTGCTGTGTCTCTTTTCCCCTTTGAGAGGAATGCCCATCAATTGCACATCCCTTGTTGTCTACTCGCTGTCCCATTTCTTGAGGATGGCTTGATGTCCCCCCCTTTGGCTACATGATTTTTTTAAGTCATGTCAGTAAGGAATTATGATATAGTAAATGATACAATAGGATACAGTGGGATAAACACAATACTGTATGGTAAAATCCATCCTTTTCTGGGCATCCAAGTTCCATGAATTTTGGCAAAGGTGGACAGTGGTATAACTGCCATCACAACCAAGATTATATGCCACCTGAATCATCTCCCCAAGTTCTGTCATCCCCCTTGTAGTCAGTCCTCTATCCCCACCCCCAGTCCCTGGCAACTGCTGGTCTGTTTCCTGTGCCTATAGTTTTACCTCTTATAGAAAGTTCTATAAATAGAACCATATACTGTGAACCTTTTGGGTGTGACTTCTTCACTTAACATAATGCTTTTGAGATTCACCCATGTTTCTTGCTTGAATCAGTAGTTTTTACTTCTTATTGCTGTATTATTATTTATTGCTCAACTTTTTATTGAGCATTATTCCATGGTATGGATGTATCACAATTTATCTCTTTAGCAACTAATTAACATTTGAGTTATTTCCAATCTTGGATGATTATAAATATAAATATTTGCATATAGATTTTTTGGTGGGTATTTCTACCTTTGCTATATTTTGAGGAATGGTGTTTCATATCATAGTCATCTATTTTTGTCCTGAAGAACTCCAATAAAAAGGTGTCTGTGAGAGACTCCCACTTCTAAAGTTTTGCTAAATACCCTCTCTTGGGCTCACCACACCTAGTTGGGGGATGTATGCCATTCCCATGGAGGTCCCCTTGGCCTTGGATCATTTACCCTAATTACCATGGAACCCTGGCACCTTCACTTTTGTCAGAGTCAGTCAGGGCCCTGATTGACCCCACTTTCCTCTCATTCTTTCTGGCAGCTTCTTCTACTCTTCTGCAGTCAAGGGAAGGAAAGCTCCATTCCAGATCTGATGGTATGAGGGTATGAGGGAGGACTGCTGGGATTTAGTGGCTCCTGTGTTAGTCAGGGTTCTCCAGAGAAACAGAACTGATAGGAGATTTATACACACATCTATGTTTATTCTAAGGTATTGCTTGTGTGATTATGGAGGCTAGGAGGTCCTATGGTGGGTCATCTGCAAACTGGAGGCCTGGGAAGGCTGGTGGTGCCATTCGAAGGCCTGAGAACCTGAGAGCTGATGGTGTAGACGGCAGTTCGGGTATGAGGGCCTGAGCACCAGGAACCCTGAAGACAAATCAATGTTCCAGCTCGATAGGCAGATAGAGAGACAGAGAGAAAGACAGAGCGTGAATCCCCCTTCCTCCACCTTTTTCCCTCTTTAGACTCTCAAAGGACGGGATGATTGCCATCCACACTGAGGAGGGCGATCTACTTTCCTCAGTGTGTCTGCTCAAATGCTAACCTCTTCTGAATCGCCTCATAGACACACCCAGAAATAACGATTAACCAGATATTTGGGCATCCCGTGATCCCATCAGGTTGACACATAAAATTAACTATCACCGGCCCCTCCCCCAAATATCTTCTGGGGGTGCTGGGTGAGGCTGAACATCTCGCTGCACTGCATCACTTACTCTCCTCTGTAACTGTTTGTTCCTTTCCTTGGCTGAAACTTTTGAAGTTTCAGGCTTTGGGCTGAGCCTTTTTCCTTGATCACTGTGTGTGCGTGTGGTTTTTTTTTTTAAATCAATTTCTTCAGCTATTAGGGAAGGATGATTCCATGTGCTTCTATGAGCTATCCCAACTCAGAAAACTCTGTTTACCATTAAGAATCATGCAGATCTTTTTGACTTGTTTTTCCATGTCCTAACCTTTCCTCCGGCCTCATCCTACCATTCGAGCCTGATTTTCCTTCCTGTGGATTTCGGCTGTAAAATTTTACTGTGCTCTTTGTATGTTTACAAGTTGTCTCAAATGCTTTGGGGAATGTAGTGGGATATGAATAAGTCTTTCAAAAGATTGAGAAAATATCAGAATCAGTCAAGGGTGACCTAAAACCCACAGAGCCTGGCAGCTGTTGGCAGATCGGTATTTTGGATAGTGGTGAGCTCACTAGACTCGGGAAGCAGTTCCATGTTATGACAGCCGAGACAGTGTTGGGCAGGAGTCACAGATGCAAATGCCTGTGGGGCCGGGCAGGTCCAACTAATTAGTGAAACAGGCTGGTAGAAGGCAATAGGGAGTGGTGGGGACTGTAGCAAACCATGAAGCCTCCGATCCATCTAATGCCGGCTGTTTCTCCTCAGTGTCAGTGATAGGCAAGCATGTGGGCTAATCTTGCCAGAATTTTAGATGTGAGCCAAATGGCTAGGTGCTAATTTTGAACACCCGCTTAGTCCCTTTTGCCGTGAAATCCTTCTTTCAGACAAAATCTTTGATGGAAATCAAACACCTACGAGAGTAAGTGTGGGGCAGCTTAGTTGGTTTGAGTGTGGCAGCCTGAAGAAGTGACCTTCTGAGGCCCTTCCTTAAAGTCCTCATGACTCTAGGGATAATTTGGAGACCAGATTTTCAGACCAGATCATGGACAAGGTCCTTCCTCCTGGCTCTGATCTTTTTTTTTTTTTTAAAGATTTTATTTATTTATTTGACACAGAGAGATCACAAGTAGGCAGAGAGGCAGGCAGAGAAAGAGGGGGAAGCCGGTTCCCCACTGACAAGGGAGCCTGACATGGGGCTCAATTTCAGGACCCTGAGATCATGACCCGAGCTGAAGGCAGAGGCTTAACCACTGAGCCACCCAGGTGCCCCTCGACTCTGATCTTTTCTTGTGCCTTACGTACCCATGGGAAGAGTCATTCACTGGCCTTCCCGCCCTGGACACAGTGACTTTGTACTTTATGTATTGATCCTGAGCTAACTTTATGGCATATGTGTGCTTTGTAAATGTGGGCATTATTTTCAAGGAGTGTGTTTTATCTAACAGATAAAACACTGAGTGTGTGTGTGTGAGAGAGAGAGAGAGAGAGAGACAGAGAGAGAGACGGAGAGACAGAGAGGGAGAGAGAGAAAGAGGTTGGGAGTGCATCTGACTCGGCATTTCTAGTTCTATGAAGCCCAAGTTGGTCTCCAAGAAAATGCCTAAATTTAGTGATAATTCTAGAACAAAGGTCAGCAAACTACTGCCTGTGTGCCAAACGCAGCTTGTAGCCTGTTCGTCCATGATGTGAGCTAAGAATGGCTTTTACATTTTTAAAAGGTTTCCAAAAAAATAAATAAAAGAACATGTGACAGAGACCCTAGGTGGTCTATGAAGCCTAAAATATTTCGATCTGGCCTTTTACTGAAGACGTTTGCAGAGCCCCTGCTCTGGAATACTTGCTATGTTTTTATTTAGTCGGAACCAGCCAGTCCCCAGCCGGTAAACGCGCAGCATCTACAGAAGCTGTAGGTACACGCCCCCTTTTCCTGCCCTGACAAGCATGCCGCTCTTCACTCGCTCACCGCCTCTCCAACTGGCCCGAGTGGTCCTCCCCAGGGCAGAGGAAGGCAGAGCAGGGCTTGACCAGCCGCGCCAATGGGGGCTACACCCCTGCAAAGCCTCTGGCCGGGGGGAACCGCTCACATGTCTCTGTCCAGGCCGGGCCCCCTAGGAGCCGCAGACCGCCGACGGCTGAAGCTGCCCCAGCCGTGTCTGGGAAGCCGCTGGCCTCCAGCTGCCTGACTAGAAGCCACAGGACCCACGGGCACGAGCGCTTCCCCAGAGCCGAGGACTCTTGGCTTCCTTTTTGAGCTCCAATCCTCTCTGAGCTCAGGTGGGTCCCGCTGATGTTCTTTGGGGGTAAGTCGGGGGCTTCTGGGGCTGCGGGAGTCCCACTGATGTTTTTTTCGTTCCTAAAACTCTGGGAGTAGGGGTACCTGGGTGGCTCAGTTGGTTGAGCAACTGCCTTCGGCTCAGGTCATGATCCTGGAGTCCCAGGATCGAGTCCCACATCAGGCTCCCTGCTCTGAGAGGAACCTGCTTCTCCCTCTGACCTCTTCCCTTTCATATTCTCTCTCTCTCTCTCTGTCTCAATTAAATAAAATAAATCTTTAAAAAAAACCAAAACAACTCTGGGAGGGGCTCTCGGAAGCCATTCCAGCCAACCGTCCAGCCTGTGGGTCCCTGTGGGCACGGCCCAGTTGCTGGCCTCCGATGTCGCTCAGGGTGTCTAGGGTGCACAGCCCCCTCCCCCTCTCCAGAGGGAGTCACTCACATCACAGCTGGAGGCCACCCCTCCTGGGTCCCAGGGGACAAAACTCTGCTCTGGTCAGCTGAGAAGCAGGGCACCTCTCTGTCCAAACCTGGCTTCGGCCCCGACTCCCACCGTGACCTTGGCAAGTCGCATCCCTTCTGGGGGACTCTGTGTCCCCACTGGGAAACCGTGAAGGGTGAGCTAGACCTCTACTTTTCATACTGGGCTTCTCAGACCAGTGGACAGAATCTTTAAGGGATATTTTAAAGATTTTATTTATTTATTTGACAGAGAGAGAGAGAGATCACAAGCAGGCAGAGAGGCAGGCAGAGAGAGAGGGGAAAGCAGGCTCCCTGATGAGCAGAGAGCCCGATGCGGGGCTCAATCCCAGGACCCTGAGATCATGACCTGAGCCGAAGGCAGAGGCTTTAACCCACTGAGCCACCCAGGCGCCCCAAGGGATATTTTAAAATATTGTATTTTTATCTTACTCGTAAGTCAAGATGATGAGTATAAAATGTTCTGGCCCAGCTCGCTGGTCACCTTATACCTGGGTATGGCCAGAAGGTGTTCGTGCCCAAGTTTTAACCGTGTTCAGGAGGATGCTGGCTCAATGAGGACAATGCACTTGAATTCTCGTGGGCTAATGAGAGAAAGAGCGGAGGTGGTTGAGTCTCTGTAGTCACCGAAGGCCTGTGACATCACGGCCTTTTGTGTGAATGAAAGTTTTTGCAATAGTGAGAGGAGACAACCGAGTGGGAGAATTGAGTCATCACGCGGTCCTCTTCACAGCAGCCTTGCCAAGGGCAGCCCGTCCTGCCGGGAGTTGTGCGTCTTCAGCAAAAACAGCAGCAGCTGCATTGTCTTCATGCCGTTCGTTATCATTTTACTGTTTTTGTCATTTTGTTGGCGTTTACTCCAAGAACATTCTTTGGTTTTCTAGTTGTACAAAAGCTAAAAACCTATGATGCTTGTACCTAGCTGTGTGTGTGTGTGTGTGTGTGTTTAAGTAATACCATAATCAAAATAATTTCAGTCAAAGTTGGGGCCCTGTGGATATTTTTTCCCTTTCAAAGTGGTGTGCACTTTACTTAAGAATCAAGAGTCTAGGGGCGCCTGATTGGCTCAGTGGGTTAAAGCCTCTGCCTTCCACTCGGGTCGTGGTCTTGGGGTCCTGCGATCGAGCTCCGCATCGGGTTCTCAGCTCAGCGGGGAGCCTGCTTCCCCCCCCCCCTCTGCCTGCCTCTCTGCCTGCTTGTGATCTCTCTCTCTGCCAAATAAATAAATAAATAATCTTAAAAAAAAAAAAGAATCAAGAGTCTAGCACAGGGGTGGCAAGCTGTCTGAAGGACTAGAGGTGAACAGTTAGGATTTGCTGGTCATATTATCTTTGTTGTAAGTACTCAGCTTCGAAGTCATTATGCATGAGAAGCCATAGATAATAAATACATGGTTGGGCATGGCCACCTTCCAATAAAACTTTATTTACAAACATGGGCGGCGGGCCAGAGGTAGCCATCAGGACACGGTTTGCCAACTACAGTGTATAAGATGGTTGAGGTGCCTTACTTCTTCGATATTTGGCAAAGTAGTCTTACTGAGGAGACAGGTTTTCTCCTCTGGTTTCTCAAAAGAAACCTGATTTCTGTTGCGTAAACTTGCTGAGGTACTCAAAGGTGAGTGGTCAACTGCTCAGTGAGGGAGTAAGGTTCATCCCCTACGCCAGACACGCCTAGCTTGGGCCCTGGACTCCTGCTCCAAAGCAGGACGTCGATCCCGCTGAGATTTTTGCGTCTCTCCTGGTGGCCGCCCTCTGCCCCTTTACCGAGGAATCATCCCGGTTCTCCTGGCGCACACACCTTGCCAACATTTGGATGCTGTTATTGAAATAATCCTGCAGCCAGCCTTAGGAAGCTGGGCCCTTTTATCTTTCTCTATAAATCACCCTCTCCCTCCACTTAATCCTGCCTGGCCCGCTCCTCTGAACTCCCTCCAATCTGTCTCTGGGTGAGCGGGTTCTGAGCGCTGCAGGCCGCAGGCGGCCAGGTGCGGCCTTGCTGGAGCTTCGGAAAAGGGAGGGTCCCTCTCCCATCTGCCAGGGATGGGGCTTTGCCTGCAAATTTCTACACCTTTTCTCTGCTTTTCTTGAATGGGGCCCAAGTAGATTGTTTATTCAATATTCATTCAATATTTATTTATTGAGGGGCGCCAGGGTGGCTCAGTGGGTTAAGCCTCTGACTTCGGCTCAGGTCATGATCTCGGGATCCTGGGATCGAGCCCCGTGTTGGGCTCCTCACTCTGCAGGGAGTCTGCTGGTCCCTCCCCATCTCCCTCTGCCCGTCCTCCCACTTGTGCCCTGTCTCTTGCAAATAATTAAATAAGACCTTTAACAAAATTTATTTATTGCACTCTCCACTAAGGGTCGGGTGTGTGCCGGGTATGGAGGACACAGCAGTGAAGACGATGGAGGTGCTACGCCATCTCGGGGCTGACGTGAAATGGATGAACAAATGCACAAAAAACTTACACATTTTCAAAGTACTGTGGAAGAAACCGGTAATAGTGGAGATGGACAATGGGGAGGGGTAGAGAGCCCAGGGACATCTGCTCAGGCAGAGGGATTGAGAAGACTCTGTAAGGAGGTGACTTCTATGCCTAGGACTAAAAGATCAACAGGAGCCAACCATAAGAACAGTGAAGGGAAGAGGAATAGCATGTGCAAAGGTCCTGTGGTGGGAAAGGGTTTCTGGGCTTGATTGTGTGAGGAGCAGAAAGGGGCGTGTCTGTTCAGAGACTCGTGCCTGGGAGTTTTTAGGACTGTTGTGGAAAAGGGGCTCAGTCGTGGCCTAGGTGGTGCAGGAAAGCACAGGCACAGGCAGATGGGACTAGCATGTGAATACTATTCACGTAATAGCCTAATAATCACATAATGAGCCAATGATCATCATCATAATAGCTTCTACATAATGGCAAAGACCATATGCTCTACGCTTTACTGAATTTATTGCACTCGATATTTAGGGCAACCCTTACGAGGAGTTATGCTGTCTCCTGTGTTTTACAGATAAGGAAACTGAGACCCAGAGAGGTCAAGTATTTGCACACTGTCACACAGCTCGTAAGTGAGGGAGCTGGGATTGTAATCCACACTTCGATTCAATTTTTTTTTCTATTACATTTAGAAATAGATAAAGTCTCCTGCTCGTTCGCTCATACCCTATGCAAGATGCTGGCAATACAGAGATTTAAAAACACAGTATTTGCTCTGAAGCTCATGGTTTCATGGAAGAGACAGATGAAGAGGCACCTGAAAGACAGCATTCTGGGTGCGATGCTGGGGTCAGCATGGGACCGTGCACAGAGCGGCGTTGCCAGGTCAAGAAAGGCTTTCTTTTTTTTCCCCTGGTGGCTTATTGCATTTTTTAAAAATTTTATAAACATATAATGTATTTTTGCCCCAGGGAGGCTTTCTAAAACTGAGTCTCAAAGGGACAGAATGGGAGTTGGAAAGGTAATTCAAGGCAGAGGGAACAGCAAGTGCAAAGGCTCAGAGGTCTGGAAGCATCAGCAGTGTCCCGCTGTGGTCTCAGTGCCATCTGGCTTGGCTGCAGCCCCGGGTGTGGAGAGAGTGAGGACAGTCCTTTTGGGGAGATTGGTTGGGAAGGCCATGTTCTCATGCCAAGTTCATCCTGCTACGGAGGGTATTCGGTAGGGGAGGCCAGAATCGATTGGACTAGGTTCATATCTCAGCTCTGCTCTCCTCTCCATGTGGCCATGTGTGCCACATACTCACCCTGTGCCTTGGTTTTCTCATCTGCAAAATAGGGAGAGGGATGGTACATCCTCCACAGAACTGCTGGGGGCGCTCCATGAGCTAATTTGAGGCCAAGGACTTGGGACAGGGCTGAGCACAAGGTCAGCACTGGAAAGCATTCATTCTTGTTACCGTCCTGACCTTCATGGGCTGTGATTCTGAGGGGACCCACCGTGCAGCTCTGTGCATGCTGGCCTAGAGGCAGCCTCACCGGGGGCTGGAAGGCCGGTGAGGGGCGTTGGCCCCGTTCTGGGGAGCAGACAAGAGCCTGGACTGAGCTGGGGCTGGGCAGGACGAGGAGAGGACTATTGAGGAGATGAGCAGGAGCCTGAGGTGACAAAGTCAGAGAAGCCAGGCACAGGGTCGGCCAAGGGGAGACTAGAGTTAGGCCGGGGTCGGGGGCCGGCAAGCTAAAAGAAGGTGCTGCCAATCCACAGATTTAGGGGCACGGGGGGGTGCAGCTGGGGGAGGGGGTGAGTTCAGTTCTGAGTACAGAGCTTGTGATGGGGCACTGGGGGACACCCGTGAGGTTGTGTCCCAGGCCCAAAGAGGTGAGACGGCCTGCACCAGGTCTCATGGCTGGTATGCGGTAGACCAGGGGTTCCGCCCGGTCTTCCGCTTGCCCCAGATGGTCTGGGATGGCCCCCTCCCCCGACTGTTCTCAGGGTGGGCCGGCACACGTCCCAGACTGCCACATGGCTGTGAGCGTGGCCACACCCCAGCTCCCACCCCCAGACCCCCTGGTTTCAGCTGGGTTCCTGGCCCCTGAGAAGGGGGAGCCCCCAGCAGAAAGGAGGTCCAGTCCACGGCCCCTCTTCTTCCAGTCACTGACGGCCTGCACGGCATTTCACAGGGAGGTGGACAAGAAGGCCTAGAACTCGCCCAAACTGAGATGGGGAGCGGGAAGGGAGTTAGTTCCAGGGCCTTGGAATGTTCTGGTTTGTTGGGCTCCAAGGGTTGTATTTAACAGGTTGGAGTGTGGACACTCAAGGAAGCACAGACTTCCCTGAGCCCCAGGTTCCTGGCTCTCTCCTGATGGACTCCAGATGCACAGGGCACGGTGGGAGCTGAGGGCATGGGGCCAGCGGTCGCTGCGCACTCCCACCCGCCACCGCCAGGCCCTGCGCTCCGTGCTTTGCTGTGAGGCGGCCACGGCCGTGCCTGCTTTGTGGGTGAGGCACCAGGGCTCCGAGAGCTTGGGTAACTGGCCTGAGGTCACACAGCCGATGAGCCCTAGAGGCGGCCTTTCTGACTTGAAGCCTATTCTGTTTCTACTTCACAGTTTTTGTTCTTCTACTTAATCTACTGCTTCCTCTAGTGGCTGACTCCGCCCCCCCCCCCCCGCACGCCCCCCTTCCCCCCTTCCCCCCCCCCCACAGGGGCTCATCCTTATGTCGGACTCCCCAAGGGGCCTCTTTCCTGTTTCCTGTACACGTTTGTGCTTCTGACAGCAGGTGACCACTGGTGCCTTTAACACGCCTTGGCTAGGTACCTGGCTTAGAGGGAGGGCCCAGAATCTGTAGATTATGGTTAGTATTATTTTGAATTTGTGCCCCACATGGCAGAGGGCGTTCTGCTGAGTCCGTGGGGCCAATGTCTTCAAAGTCTCTCTCAGTTCTGAGCTGAGTCAGGAAGAGCTGCTCATGCTGTGTGCAGGTTCAAATCCACCAGGAACTTGCCAGAAAATGTGCTGTCGTGGGGCAGCCCAGAGAGGCTGGGCCTGGGTCTTCTCATGGCCTTGGCCGGGAGGAAGCAGGCCTCCCCGCCCAGCCTCCCACCTGTCTCCGCAGCTCAGCGGAGGTGCTGGGAATGGGGGCCCCAGGAGGGCCGGGAGCTGAGCTGCAAATGTCCGGCCCAGGCTGGCCTCTCTCAGCACGTGTGATGCATTAGGCCGTGGGGGCTCCCCTGGGACTCTGTTCCCATCATCTCCTCCGCAGCAGCTCCGAGGTGGTGGGAAGATCAAATGAGCACATTTTCGGATCATGTGCTGAAGGCTTGTTGGATTGGGGCCGTCCCGCCTGGGGTGCAGGGAAGGAGGCAACATTTGAGGTCTGAGTGAGAAGAAAGGTGAGCGGAGGCAGAGTGGGGCTTGCAGGAACTGAGCTCTGTCAGCCCTGTGCGCTCTCCCAGGCCTGAGCAAGGGCTGCGAACCTGCTCCCCAGGAGGTGGGAGCCAGCCGGCTGGGACAGCCAAAGCGAGCACACTGGGATCTGGAGCAAACTGCAATCTCTGGCATCAATGGCTCGGAGGGGCCGCGAAGGACCTTCCCCATTCCAGACTCCATCCTGCCTGGGGTGCAGCTAGGCTTTTCCTGGGGATGGGGACCACTCGGCCATGGGGACATCCTGGCCACCAGTTTGAGCTCATGCCTGACCCCAGGCTGGACTCTGGCAAGCCTTTTCTCTGAGTGATTAATTCTTTTACTCATTTATGTTAAAAATGTATCAACCATTCAGTTCATGCAAAGTGCTGAGGAAACAGGCAAATAAGTGGCAATTCTTGCCCTTGAAAGAAGACAGATGCATACATCCGTTCGTATAAAATAAGGAGCCGGTTATAGCTTATCTTTGTGTTCGGCAATGTTTGGTCACCTCGAATTCAGGAACTCTCCCCCGCGGCAGACAACATCCCTGAGAAAATGCGGTCAGGGTCCCTGGGTCCCGTGAGGGTGGGGCTGACTGGGTTCTGAGCTTCCTCCCCGTGAGGCACGGCACCCCCAGAATCTCTAGGGGACACGCCAAGGAGCACAGAATGCCGGCTGGGCTGAGACGTGGATGCTGGGCGGAAGGCTGGGGGCACTACCTGTAAAGGGGGCGTTTCCACCATCCAGCCCTGGGAAAATTCCAGAACCATACGCAAGCTTCCTGGACGGCTTGCTTCCAGCTCCAAATAGCTGCTCTTTAGAGCCCTGCGTGATCAGCTCTCTCCGAAGAGCTCAGCCTAGAATTCCCTGGCGTCTCTGTCCCCAGGGCCCGGGCTTGCACACCAGCTCTACTGTACTTCTTCATCTCAAAGACCACATCCTCTCCTGGACCAGGAGAATTTACATTTGAGGGGAGCTGTGGTCAGACAGGGGTCCTTAGGAGAAGCTCGCTTGGTGGGGTCACTCAGAGGCCATGGCCTCTTGGCTTCTGGGCTCAGGGAAGCTGTGTCTAGACAGGTTCAAGGAGCGCAGGTCTCATGATGGCCGGGACACCGCCCCCTCTGCTTGCTTGAGGTTAGGCAGGAGCCGGGAGGGCTTGCTTAAACCCCAGAGGCAGGGCTGACTAATTCCGGGAGGGCTTGCTTGACCCCAGAGGCAAGATTGACTACTTCGGGGAGAGCTTGCTTGACCCCCAGAGGCAGGGCTGACTACTTCCGGGAGGGCTTGCTTGACCTCCAGAGGCAGGGCTGACTACTTCCCATCAGGTTACCAGGCTCTTCAGCTGTGAACGTCATCCGGGGGAGGGCCCAGAGGAAGGCAGGGGAGAGGGCCAACTTCGTGAAAAATCCCACCTTGGGGCAGGCCTTAGAAGAGAAAGCCAAGGTCTCCCCTCTGCACAGCAGCCCCATTCAGACACCGTGCTCACCCCAAATGGCCGCTCTGTCTGTGATTGTCTGCTTGCACCTTTTCCCCATACCAATGGTGGGCTTGTAAGAACCCTCATTTACATTTCATTAGGAGCTGTCAGGCCGGTGTTAAGGAACCTAGCTGTTCCCTTCCTGACCCCAGAGTTTTCAGGGCAGCACTCAGCCATAATTCCCCAGCACCCACCTCAGTGGACTTAGCTCCTCTTTCCAAATCAGAGCCCGGCCTCCCACGTCAGGTTCAGTCCCAGGCCCTTTGCCCGTGCTTTTGCCCATTCTCACGACAAACCGGAAAAAGTAGTATCATCTCCATTTTGCATGAGAGGAAATGAAATCAAGGCCCAGAGAGGTGAAGTGACTCACCCCAGGCCACACAGTTAGGAAATGGCAGAGCTGAGTTGCAAACCTAAGTCAGCCTGCCTCTAAAGTTCATGTTCTTTCATTTCTCCAAGCTGACTCCCAGCTACCCAGGTGGTGGGAGCTCAGGTGTGATACTTACCTGCACCAAAGAATCTCAGTGTTGGTAGTGTGGCCTTTTTAAAAAATGTGAGAGGGAGCAAGAATAAAAGAGAGGGAGGGAGGAAGGGAGGCTGTGTGTGTGTGTTTGTGTGTATTTGGGAGATGTTCCCACAGCTTTCATTGACTTCTTAATATCCCCCAAATCATGGAGCCCAATGGGGGGGTTTCTGTCCTAGAAGGCACCCTGTGAAATTGTCAGGGTGTCCCACATCACTCTGTGGGTACACAGAGACCTCCGATCTATGCTTTCTGGAAGGAAAGTGTCACACAGCTAGTCCCCCACCCTGGCATGAAAGGCATAAATAATTTGGAATCTCGGGAGAAGATACGCCTGTGGCTTCATCTCAAAGACAGAGACCAGGGGCTCAGAGCGGAGTGGCAAAGCCTGTTCTCTCCTCTTCATTCCCGGGGGCTTGCGGAAGCAGAGCAGTGAGACGACTCTGAAGAACAGAGCTGTGCCCCTCCTCCCCCCAAAAGCCAGTTTCTTCTCAGGTTCGTAACAATTTGTGTTTTATCACATTTCCACATGCAAAATGTGTTTCGGCATTTTTCATTAGATTTTTAAGGCTCAGATGGATGAGGGCGAGGTGAGAGCCAGACACGGGGTATAAGAGACAAAGGTTTAGTAATGAGTTCGAAATTTACAAAACACAGAAGCAAATATGGCTTCAATACACGACGTGACCCTTTATAAGGCTGGAAATTACTCTTCAAAAATCATTCTGGCCTGACTTCAGAGTCGAGTGGATGCTGGGATACCACAGATTGACTTTGAGAAGTGGGTTGGTATTGCAGGAATTTTTTAATTTCCTGTAACTCACAACAATTTTCTCCCAGTGAGACTCCAGAGTCACTCCAGCAATGGTGCATTGACTGCTTTTTCTGAACGATCCGCAGCACCAATGGGCTCCTGCTGAAAAAGAAAACCCAGGGAAAACCCCTGCAAATGGGATTACCTTCAGAAAATCATTAAAAGTCTTGAAAAAATATTTCCAGGTAAATGAAGGACCAGCTACTTTGGCTTCTATGGTTTAAAAAGCGAAGTAAGAATGGCATCACTTACAACTTCTGAACTGAAAAGAATTTGGGAGAAGATTACTATTAATTATTCTTAATAACTTCTTAATTAGCCCTTCAAACAAGTTTTTCAAAATCCCCAAAGGTGTCTAATTTGCATGACATGTTTTTACTTTTTTATGCATTTCATTAGCAACCCTCCCCACCTCCCCCCTTTAAACCTAGCAGTAAGGCAGTATTGCGATGTTTTCAGAAGGTGGACCCCCCCCCAAAATGAAGAATTTGAATTATTCCTGTAAAGTGTGTTGTGTGTCTTCTCCCATTTCAGTGGCATCTTGCCTGTATCTCAGGGCACTTATTAGAGCTTATCTGTCTTCAGGAAATCGCTAAACAAATCTGTGAGAGAGAAGATCGCCATGGAGGAAGGACTGGGGAACAGACCCGCTGGGGCGGGGATTTATTAGGCTGACGACCCCTTCTTCTTCCCAACAGCAAATCCATTACAATAATGGGCTCTGGAGCCATCAGCGGGCCAACGGCGGGTCAGGAGGAGCCCGATGTGTGGACACTGAGCAATCCGCACTCAGCGGCTTTTTACAATGTGTGAAACCAGGCAGAAAAGCGGCACATTTGATTGAGAACAGAGGAGAGTGGCCGGAACCAGCCTTGCCTTTGCTCCAGCTTCCGGGGGGATTCAGGGCCGGGGAGCCCGAGACCACACTTGGCAGCTGGGGGCGTGGGGCTAAATGGTGGGCCTGAGACCCGGAAAGAGAGGAGGGGGAGCTAATTAATGTTTGGCCCTGTCTGCCCTGCACTCTCCCTTCCCCCACCCCTGCTGCCAACACCACCGCCATAAGAATAAATAGCAACGTTAGCTGGAGCTTACCATGTGCGAGGTCTTGTGCTAAAGCGCTTCGCTTGAATTTTCTCCTCTTTACCCTGGCAGCAAAATCAGCCCTATTATTAGCCCCGTTGAACAGATAATGATAATTTAATGGCTAACTTTTATTAAGCACTTACTATGTGGCGGGCTCTCTATTCTATGTGTGTTAACTCCATGAATCATCGCAACACCCGGTGGGATCTGTGCTATTTTTGCCTCCCTTTTACAGATGCGGGAGGGAGGCCCAGACACGTTAACTCGCCTTGGTCACGCAGTTGGTGAATGGCAGATATGGGATTTGAACCCAGCAGTAGGAGGCTCTGTAGCCCTTCAAGACCCATCCTAATTGCCTCTTTCCTGCTTCCCACGGATCTGCGTTTCTCTTTTTCTTTGGCCAGATTTTATTACATGTACAGTCTTTGGAGAGAATAAAGCCCCAGGAAAGCAGGGGCCGTGTCTTTTCCCCACTGTATTCTCAGCATCATCCAGCCCAATGTCTGGCATGTAGTAGGTGCCCAAGACACAGTTGTTGAATCGAGCGTGTAATCAAAAAGCCACTTTAGTTCTGAACTTGAACACTGGGTAGAATTGTACCTTAGCATATATGACATTGTTAGGAGGTGAGGGGCTGATGATTGGTTTGTTGGTGTCAGCTAGATTGGGCTAAGTGATGTCCAGACAGCTGGTAGAACTTTATTTCTGGGTGCATCTGTGAGGGTGTTTCTGGAAGAGATGGGCATTCGGATCAGTCGATGAGCACGAGGTTGTCCTCATCAATGTGGAGGACACCATCCAATCAGCAGGGGTTCGGAGCAGAATAAAAAGGCAGAGGAGGGGTGAATTGACTCTCTTGCTTGAGCTGGGACATCCATCTTCTCCTGCCCTTGGACATCAGTGCTTCTGGTTCTCAGGCCTTTGGACTCAGACTGGGGCTCACACCATAGTCTGCCCTGGTTCTCAGTACTTGGGGTTTGTAGTGGGTCTACACCACGTGTTTCCCTGGGCCTCCATCCGCGGATGGCAGATCGCAGGGCTTCTCAGCCTCCAAAATCATGGGAATCGATTCCTACAATAAATTTCTCTCTCTCTCTTTCTCCTCTTCACACACACACACACACACACACACACACACACACACTGATTTATACTATTGGTTCTGTCTCTCTGGAGAACCCTAATATAGGGCCCCATATTGCTTATTGGATTTCAAGGTGATTTGTCTCTTTTTCTTACCTACTAATGGAAAATTCTCCTCTGAAATCACACTCATTAGCACTCAGAGTCTGCTGTGGCAAAATCTCCAAAATAGCCCCAAGTATATTTGTGGGACGGAAAGAAGCTAAGTGGGGTACAAACATATTAAGGCTCAGCATGCAGGAAAAGTTTGAAATGAGGCAGATGGTGGTCTCTTGCCTTTGTCCTGGCGTGAGGATGGGACACTGCCAGGCCCTAGAGGGGATGGGGGCAGACTTTGTGTTTAGTGAGAGAGCAGCGAGGAGAACCGAAGAGGAACTTTCTAAAGCCAGGTGGAAATGACGTGGTGTTGGTTTAACACCAACACACCCATGCCTCTTCAACATACCTAGTTTCCAGCAACACAGAACCAGTCAATGGCAGTAAAAGGCTCGTGGTCGGAACCTTTTTTCTTAATAGACAGGTAAATCAAGAGAGAATCGCTTCCCAGTCGGAATAGGGACTCAGTCAAATCAGAGCAGGGCTCTGGAAAGGAAAAGTGTTCTGTTTCCTTCAGGGTTCTCTCTTTGTTCATTTTATTTTACTATGTGCATGTCTTCTTCATTATCCCACTTTAATTTGTCCACCAGCTTTTGAGGTAGACATTATCCCCATTGCACAGATGAATAAAGTGAGACCCAGAAAGTCTCATTCAGGAGAACTGTTGTCACGTAGTAAGCCGAGATTTGAACCCAGACTTCCTGATGCCGAGCCCAGGGACCTAATGCTGCTGCTGCCATTGCCTTCAGCCTACCAGTCCTACCCATTCTTCGGGAACAGGAAGGGATGCTGGAAGCTTCTGAGTGGGTCCAAAAGGTCACAAATTCCCCAACTGGGTTGGCTGCCTCAACACCTACCATGTATCTGGCATTCCACTACTAAGGAGATGTCTTTGAGTTAAAATATTGCCCACAGTAGTTTCTTGCTACAAGACCCAACAGAAGTGCTCTGGACTCTATAGGGAGATAGAGTTAGAAGTCTGAAAAGGAGATAATAGAATCTACCTCATAGGATTGTGTGACCAATGAAATACTGAATGTAAAACTCTGGCACAGTGCCATCATCACCATTGTCATCATCATCACCAGCGTTGACACCTCCACTGTCATCGTCATCACTGTCATCATCGTTATCATCATCATCACCATCGTCACCATTACCACTGTATCACCACTGTCATCATCACTGTCATCATTATCATCATCACCATCATCATCATTGTCATTGATATCACCATCATCATCATCGTCGTCATCGTCATCACCACTGTCATCATCACTGTCATTGTCATCATCATCATCACCACCACCGTCTCATCATCACGGTCATCGTCATCATCACCATCATCACCACTGTCATCATCATCATTGTCATCATCATCATCATCATCATTGTCATCATCATTGTCATTGATATCACCATCATCATCGTTATCATCATTGTGACCATCACCAGTCATCATCATTGTCATTGTCACCATCATCATCACCACCATTGTCATCACCACTGTCTTCATCATCATGGCCATCATCATTATTGTCATCCTCCTCCTCCTCCTCATCATCATCCTCATTCATAGCTCCACAAAGTTGTTGTGGAGACTAAATGCCCCTTGTTGTTTCCACTTCATTTTAACCAGGCTTATCGAGGGCTTTCCATGTGTCTAGCAAGAGACTTTCCCATACTCTTCTGCATACTCCCCTCACTGAATCCTCCCAAGGAGAAAGAATTGGAATCCAGGCACACAGTAGGTGCCCTCTAATTGCTTCTTCCTCCTGAAAACAGAGGGGCTGATTTACATGGACCAGGTGCAGGACTCCCAGGAGCTGTGAAGGAGGAAGGGTAGAATCTCTCTGCGTCTCTCTGGAGTGGCAGGCTGGTGGGCTTGGTGCCGGGCTCCTGCAGGAGAATGGAGTGGCATGCCCAAGACCTGACAAGCTGATCTAGGAGTGCTCAAAACACAGAGAGATGCCCCTTTGGGACTTGTAAGATGGTCCATGCTGAAGGGAGGGGCTTCAAGGCTTCCTGATTCAGGCTGTAGTTAGAGACTTCTGAGGTTCACCTCTGGTTCTTCCCTCCTGAGCACACGAGAGAGTTAGGTTTCCTAGTCCTCTGCTGCTTGGTGAGCTTTTTGAATAGTTTTAGCCAACGAATTACCAATGGAAGTCATGTATTTGGGATCCCAGCCGAAGTGATCCCAGCTGAAGTATTTAATTGCCAGCCTGGGGGCACTGCTTTGTTCTTCCCCCATTGCAGAAAAACCCCTGAATTTTGTATTGAGATCATATTGAGATCATCACCCCATAAAACGTGGAGAAAGATTACAGAACATTCTGTAATCAACGGAATTTCCCTCCTTCTCCATTAGCCCAGATTGGGCTTGTAGTACGAGCAATAGATAAGCTTTTATTAGTTGATGTTAAGATTTGGGGTTGTTTGTTATAGCATCTTAAGTTAGCCAATCCTAGCTGATACATTTCCCTATTTTGGAAGGTACCCCATCTCCCGCTCTGACCCCCAGGAGTTCATGGCTGCCCTTTTCTCTTCTTCCTCACATCAGTTTAAAATGTCACCTTCTACAACCAGATCTCCTGATCATTCCACAAAGTAAGTCCCTCCCTTATGCTCTTTCATGCCACCCATGTCTCTTTCATTCACTTATGTATTTATTTGCCAGCTCCTTCTCACAGCAAATAGTAAATTCCATGAGGGCAGAGACCTTGCTGTTTTGCCCATAGCCTGTGTCTAGCACTTACTCCACGTTTGAAAGAAGGTTGTAGGTGAGGAAATGAGCTCAGAGAGGAGAAGTGACTTGCTTAAGGCCACATAGCAAGCAGGCAAGATAAGCCTGGCCCTTGGTCTCCACCGTCCCCAATAATTACACCTACTTCTGAGGGCCATTTGGGTGGTTGTGGAAACTAGATGAAATAATTGCATAGAAAGCTCAACACAGGGCCTCATTATTGGGGCTCAGTGACTACTGGTGGTAATGACAATTAGCATTATTGTTATGTTATAGACGCCCTACTCTCTTGTGAAGAAACTCTGAGCCCACAACTGGGTCCTCCGTGGGGCCAGACTGTGGGGAGATGGTGGCTTCATGATCTGGAATCTCCTATTCCCCACCCTTCCTTCCCACGCCTCCTGCCTACTGAGTCCCCAGCATCTTCCCCACTCTGACAAAACTGCTTCTGGAAAAAGGACTCAGCACTAGCTGAAGAAACCCTATGGGGCAGCTCAGCTTGTGCCATCTTTTCACAGACAATGTCCTGAGGCCCAGAGAGGTTGGGGATGTGGCTACACTCACACAGTTCATTGGACTGTGGACAGCCACTGTCCCCTTCCCTCCATAAAGCCCATCACGTCTACGGGCAACAATGGATCCTACTAAAGTAGTGGTTCTTGACCAGAGTTGATTTGTCTCCCCAGGCGACACTGGATAACATCTGGGATATTTTTGGTCATCACAGCCCCGAGGATGGGGGTCCATCTGCTTCTGGCATCTGGAGGGTAGGGGCAAAGTGTGACGTGAAACATACTGCAATGCTCAGGACAGCCCCATAACGAGGGATTATCATTCCCCAAATGTCAACAGAGCTGAAGTTGAGAAATCTTGTATGAAAAGAATCTCAGAGATCAGAAGGGAGATGTGTTTGGGGACCCAGGGACCACCATTCTGGCCTCCCTGGAGGAGACAGAATAATAACACAGAATAATCGTAACTCACACCGGGAAATCAATTTACAAAGGCAACGGGCTTTCACAAGCATTGTTTGATTCAAGTCTCACAATCACCCCGAGAAACCAGGGGTGATGACCCCATAATACAGATATGACAACAGAGTCCCTGAGTCTAGGTGTGACCTGCCCAGGGTCACAAAGGCAGGCAGGGGCCAGCGGCAAGGCCAGAGGCCAGATCATCTGACCACAAGGCCCTTTTCCTTGATATGCTAGCTTCTCCCCCGTCTAGGGCCAGGCCCTGAACGAGAGCCACTTGAGGCTGGGGAAGGAGGGACCCAGGATTGTTTAGAAGACGGACAACTTCCCAGCTACCTAAAATAAATTGTGTAGTAAATTCCACCTCACTGAGTCTCGCTGATCAAAGAAAAGGATCATCAAGAAAAACAAATCCCAGGTCTTGGGAACGACTTCAGGATGGGTGTGAAATTTTAACCAAGACTGTTTGGCTGAGCAGTGTTGCCGCGGAGAGCGAGGGCGGTCGGCCCACTGGGGTACTGCTGACAAGTCTGTGTACTCCGGCGAGATGCAGCCCCTGCTCGGAGTAAAGACTGGCTTCAGTTTCTCTGTGAGGAGTGAATAGTCTTCTCGCTTCCCGTCCCCGTGCACCTGCAGGCAGCCGGGAGCTGGTTTTCCTACACAGTTGATGGAGGCCCAGAAGCTGCTACCTCTCAGCTCCCAGCACTGGGGCTACCAGGCCCAGAAGGGCCTCTCTTGCTAGAAGGTTCCCAGCAGCCCATCCTGGGAGGCCTTTTGCAGAAGCAAAGGTCAATCCTATGTTGCCCACACTTCTCTTTCCTCCTCTTGCCTGCCAACATACTTGCCCGCATGTGCAAATGGACTTTGAATGTAATCATAACTAGTCTCCAGTCTTATGATGTTAATGGGCTCATTGCTTACTGAGCACCTTCAGTGTGCTAGAGATTCAATGGTCAGCAAAGCACACTGGCCCCGGCACTCATGAAGGATATTATGGGAGATGAGCAGAGGTGGGGGTGGATACACAACCAACACATTAGATCAAATGTAACCCATGTGACAATGGCATCATGGAAGCTAGATATGCTGCTAGTTGGAGCATCAGGGAAGGCTTCCTGGAGGAAGGGCTACCTGAGCTAGCGTTTAAAGGATGTCTACAAGTTTGTCAGTTGGAGTAACTTATCCTACTCTTAGAATCTCTTCGTTCAAACCCTGTCACTAAGGTTCTGAGAACACAGGACAGGGGACCGTTGGGTGGTGTGGGCAGAATGGCTCCCCCAGACGGACTGACGTTTCTTGTCATCCGAGGCCTGGTTTGGAGTCGGGGCGAGGATGCCAACAGAAGTAAGATTTTGTTCATTTTATCCACCAGTCCGTACAAGGAAACCGAGTGCCTGGCGTGTTCCAGGCTCCGTGCCAGGCCCTGGTGTGCAGAACGCAGAGCTTCCGTGCAGGTGGAAGACCTGTACAGACCTCAGGGTGATCGTGGCACAGAGAGGTGAGGCACCCCTATCATCTACTGGGCACTCTTCTTGCACTGAAATACTTGTATGTAGTAAAAGGCAGCACGTTGATTAAGAAATGAAAACATAACTAGCAAATGTAAATGCACTAGTAGTAGCAACCAGTAAATGTTGCCTGAGCCTAGATTGTCCCCCCGACTCGCTACCCAGTGGCCTGCTTATCTTTTCTTTAGTTCAGAACTCAGCGAAGCTTTCCAAGCCCCCCGCCCATGCCCCAGCCTTTCCCTGGCCTCCACGGCGCATGTCACAGATTGCAATCACATGCTGGTGTCATTACTGACTAACGTCCACCTCCCTCACGAGTCTGCAAGGTTCTCGAGGGGAGGGACCAGTTCTGTTTGCATTCTCAGGGATGCCTGGCATACAGTAGGTGCTCAGTGCATGGCTGCTGGGTGAATGAATGACACGTGGACACTGTTGATACGACCAGAGGGAGGATGTTGGATAATTCAATCTCCTTCTCCCTCAGAAGCCATTCAGGGTCCTCCCAGATGCCCCTTGCCTTTAAATCCCCCAAGCCTTCCTATGGGGCTGACTTGAATGTCTCTGGCCGTCACGGGAGGAAATCGAGGCATGACTCCAGGTTCACCTGTCAGTGGGGCTCAGCTGGGTTGAGGATGTGATTTTTTTTTTTCCTCTAGTTTATGAATTCTGTGTGTTTCTGGAGCCCTGCGGGGGGAAAAAGGCCACAGTCTGCAGCCCACGGAAGCAAGGAGAGGCCTCAGTTATCTGCCCTCACATACCCATTCCTGGCGGAGGACTAGAACACTCCCGCCCAAATGGGCTCCATGATGGATGTGGAGAAGCAACCAAATGTCCCTCATTAATCACCAGCTCCATCTGGCTCCCCGCCTGATGGTTTTCAGCTGACTTGAAAAAGACCCAATTAGATGAAAACATTTTGACAATTTATCTTGTGGCATGAACAGGTCCAGATTGAGGCTATGATTTCATCAGCAGGGCGGGAGGAAGGGATCGGGATGTGGGTCACGCACAGAGCTTGGGGAGACGTGGGGATCTCCCCCCCGAGCCTTCCTGTGAAAGCGGAGGGCAGCCTCCCTCCCTCTGGCTGCTGACCCTGTCAGCCCGGGGGCCGGCGGGAACCGCAGGAGGAAGGGTGTCCTTTGGTTCGGGTGCAAAAGGCCCGAGAAGATGGACACCCAGAGAGGACCGAACAGGCGAGCAGCGTGGCGAGCGGGTGTTGAATGCAAACCAGAATTAGAAGTCAGGATGTGACAAAAGCCAGGCCTGTTCCAGCTGTCACACTCGCAAGGTGCCTGGGGACCTCGTGACTCAGATTTCCTGGCGGTGCTGGCCTCCTGAGGTGGGCCTGGCGGATCCCGAGAGAGCCGCACACCCTCCTCGCAGAGCTGGGAACCCGCCAGAGTCTCCGGTGTGGCCCGTCTGCAGTGGGTAGTTGTTTCCCTGAGATCACAGCTTTTAATTCTTAAAATCCACGTTTTTAGCCGCCGCCTCAAAGGTCACCGACCACCACCGCCTAGGATTCGTTCACCGCCCTCTCTCCTCGGCATCTGGAAGCTTCCTTAGGAATAGAAAAGCAAGTTAGGGTCTCCCCCGAGTTCCCGTGCGCAGCCCGCCGGCCAGCATGAGGTGTGTTGGCCCACGGGGGGTGGGGGTGGTTTGCGTCTCTGGGCCGGACGTCTGAGGGGGGCAGCGTCCCGTGGGGCTGCCTGCCGCTGTCCTCTGTGGTCCCCGGAGCTCAGGCTCCAGGACGAGAGGGCCTGCCCGCCGCCTCCCCCGGCCGGGCCGGGAGGGAGATGGGCTTCTCCCCACGAGCCGCTCAGCCCCCTCTGCACTGCCGTCTCCCCACCCCGGGAGCCCCCGGCAGAGAGACGCTCCAGCCCTCCCCAGGCGCGGGGCAAGTCCGGCTCCCGTCACAGCTCGTGTTGTCGCAAATGCAGGCGCGAACCTGGGCGCGCGTGCACACGCACACACGCAGTGTTCACATATCCTCTTCCCACCCTTGACCCACGTCCTCCTACTCTTCAAGTATCTCTTGCTCATGTTCTCTCCGCTACCCTGTTCACGGGCGCACTCGCTCACCCACGTACACCCAGCGTATTTCTAAACTTCATGCCCCTCACACACACACGCGCACGCACACGCACACGCTCACACGCACAGAATCGCAGGTCATCCACCAACCCCAACTCAGATGCCTCTCAGTTCCTTTGCACGCACATGCTCCCGTTTGCACACACATGCAGTACACACGTGTGTATCAAACATACACGGACCCTTCATTCAGACACACAAGGTGCTTGGGGGCCAAGCCTGGCAGGTGACCGGGCACGGCTGGTGTCCTCGAGAGAGCCGGTGTGTGCAGGGCAGGGTACCAGAGGTCTGACCCGTGGAGCTCTGGCTCCCAAGTAGATCTGCCAAGTCCCCCCTTGACTCTAGGCTCACTCTTATTGGCCTGCTTTTCTGGGGCTCTCGGCAATGCTTTTTCCCCTCCATTTCCATTTTGTTCTATGGGATCTCGTTGCTTCCCTGTGTCTCTCTGGCTGGAGTCTGTCTTCATCCCTAGGACTCAGTTCCTCTTGGGGATTTTGTGCCTGTCCTCAGCCCAGCTCTGAGCTTGAGGGTCCTTCTCCCCAGAGCCCCCTTCAGGAACCCGAGTATGTGTGCCGGCATCAGGAAGGTTCCCATCCAGCATGCTGGCAGGAGTGCACGAGGGCAGAGGGGTCGGGTTCCTGTTTGGGGTGGAACAAGCCTCCATCACAAATGGTGACGATCTCTGGGGAGCTCTGTGATCAGGATGAAGTCTTCCGGAGCTCCTGGTCTACGAGCCTTACTTAGGAGTCACTGAGGTGGCACTCAGGCCCCACCTAGGCCCCACCAGCAGTGACACTGTTTTAGCAGATTTGGTTGATGCATGACTTAGAACGTGCACCCTCTCCCTGTTTTTGCAAATAACAGAAACCCAACTCAAACAGGCTTGAACCAAATAAATCAACTGGCTTAGGTAATTGCGGGGGTGGGAGTTGCTTCTGGGACTTTGGACAGCTGTGAGATTACCTCTTCCCCTCCCCACGGACATTTCTGGTTGGTCTTGTGCTCTCAGACACCTCCATAGTGGCCAGTGACTCCAGGGAAAAATCCACAGATTATCTTAGGAAGAAAAGCTATTCCCCCTCTCCTCCTAGTTTGGAAAAAATGAAGGAGATCTCTGATTGGCTCCTTTCGAGCCACGTGTCATGCTTAGGTGCCATCACTGTTTCTAGGTGAGCTTCTACTGAGAGGGATCCGCCATGGTATGACCCACTGCCCTGGCCAGATGGCAGAATCTGTCCTCATCGAGATCCCTGAAGGAGGAACAGTGGGGAAAGAAACCACGACTGTTTATTACAAATGGCCTCTGATGCCCCCCTGCCCTCCCACCTAGGACGTGGACAATAGCAACAGTAAGTAGTTGGGGGATCTCTTCTTGGCATCATTGTCTCAATTTGCAAGCTCCTTGGCAAACTTCTGTTCTAAAACCCCTTCCTTCAGGCTCCTAAAAGGGGCATCCCTCCATCCCCCCTTTTCCCAGGGATGTGGGGAACTATTCTTGGGGCACAGCCAAGAGGGAGCTAAATGGAGGCCAACCTCTGAGCCATTCCCTGTAGGCACACTCCCTGAGATGCCAGTGCTGTATTGGGGTTCCTGCCCACCCAGGATCCCCACTGTGTCATGAGCTGGGCTGGTCGAGTACCATGTCTCCACTAGTTGGTTCAGGGGTCAGCGGGGCACAGAACTCCCCTGTCCTCCTTTCTTTGATCTCCGTGCGCACTCAGCAGTCAAGGCTCCCCACGGAGGCTGGCGCTTCTGTGCTGGTGAAGTTGGAAAGTGGTCTGCATTAAACCCACCTTAGAAATAGGAGCCTCTCTAGCCCCCAGGATCCTGATGGGTGACCTTTCCCGTTGAGTCCGTTCACGCAGGGGAAGTGTTACAGGTCTTTGGACATGAGATAGCGCACCGTTTGGCTTACTTTTCCCAAAGGATTTTTGATGGTATTTCTGGGTGAATTGGCTTGGGCAGACGACTGGCTAATTGGATTAGTAACAATAATATAAATGATGATGATGATTTGTTGTAATGATGCGTGGTAATAATACCGGTAAATCCTGCCACTTTTAAATACTTCCTATGTGCCAGCCACTGGATTTATCCCTTTTTATACAAAATTATTGAAAACGGAAACACTAGTCCTGTGAGGTTCCCACTGGACAGACAAGGTATCCGAGGTTCAGCGAGGTTGAGGAACTCTTGGAGTTCACACGGCTAGTCCAAAATTCGATTCCAGATTTGTTTGATTCCAAAGCCTCTGCTTTTGTCTCCTGTACCAAAGCTATACTTCAAAGAGTCAAAGACTAGAAACCACCTAAAGGTCCATCAATAGGGGAGTGATGATATCCAAACCATGAAATATCAAGTAGCTCCTTAAAAACAATGTATGCCTATGTATGCCTACATGTCCCGATGTGGGATGATTTTGAAGACAGTGGGCAAGTGAGAAAAAGCAAGTTGAATAAGGTAAGTAGTGGATAGTTTCATTTACATACCCTCCAACCCTACAGCAGACCTGTGGAGCTTTGTGTGTTCATGCTCCTGGAGAGAAATAGACCAGGGAACATGCTGGTGGAGAGAAATAGACAAGGAACACACACCACCTGCGGAGTGAGCATTGCTCTGGGGAGGGGAGTGAGTTTGGGTGAGGGCCAAGAGTTCTTTGGCTTGATCTGCATTTCTGCGACTTTTTAGATGAACTTGGCTTCCTGCATTCCCTGAATAATTCGAGAGAGGAAACTTGTGTCCTGGCTGGGAGTTTGACTGTCTGGGGTGACATCCAGGCTCTGCCCTTACGAGCTGTGTGACCCCAGGCAAGTAAGTCCCTTATCTTTGTTTCTACATCTGCAACATGAGAATAATGACCAGGATCACCACCATCAAAACAACAATGACTACTATACAATAATAGTAATACATGTACATATACATATCTCACAGGATTAATAGAGGGTTTCCCAATCACAGCACTGCTGACATTTTATGCTGGATGATTCTTTGTTTTGAAGGGTTGTCCCGCCCATTGTTGGATGGTTAGCAGCATCCCTGGCCTCTACCTACTAAAGGCTAATAGCACCCTCTCACCATAAAATTGTCCCCTGGGGGGCAAAATCGCTGCAGTTGAAAACCACTGGGTTAATGTGATGGTAAGACGAGTTAATGCACGTGAAATGCGGAGGACAGTGCCCAGCACAGAGTAAGGCCTGGATAACGGGAAGCTCCTGTTGATTCAAGGGAGGGAGAGGATGCCTGGGGTGACTTTCTCATCCAGCCCAACATGGGTGTAGGGGAAGAATTCTGGGCTGGAAGTCCAGGTGCCTGGGCTCTGCTTCTGCCCCTGCCCCTCAGTGTTGGGGAACTTCAGGTTCACCTCTTGGGGCTTCGGTTGCCTTACGTGTGATAAATTCAGATCCCCAGGGAGCCCTCCTCCGTCTCTCAAAGCAGGAGGCAGCGGGGAATCCGGCCCCCACGCACTTCCCTCCATGGCGGCCCCGGCTGCTGGCTTGGCTGTCTGGGAATCCTGCTCAGACATGGCCTCCTCCCTCCCTCCACAACTGGGGAGCAGATGCTGTCCGTGAGGTTGTTGCCCAAACACAGGTGGTACCACCTGCCACAAGTTCCTTGATTCTTGATCGTCCTACAATCACTTCTGGCCCCGAAACAATTTGCCGGGTGAAGGGAGAGAAGGGCCTGGAGGGAAGGGAGGAAGAAAGGGAGGGAGTGGGGGGGGGCGGGTCAGGGTTAAGAGCGGCCTTTGAAGTTTGCAACCCTCTTATATAAAACATCCTCAGTCATTCTCCATTTGGATGATGTCAGGAGAGCACATTACCATCCCGAGATCAAATGCAACAGCAAGAATCACTTGTTGCTCACCAGGCTACAGTCATATATCAAGGATTCCAGGCACACGCAATTCGTAACTTTCCCCGAAACAGATTGATATTTTCCTCTTCCACTTTCTGGGAAGAAGACATCTGACTCTGCTTTGAGGATTTGAGGCTTTGAGCACAGTTTGGGAGGCGGTGGGGAAATTAAACCAGCGCCCATTGTCTTTGCACGATGCTGGCCAGGCAGCCGACCGCATCACTCTGTTTCTTCTCTCCTTTGTGTTCCCTTGGCGATAGGCGGTTCGCTATCGGAGCCATGCAGGGGAGGAGAACGCCACATTATTTGCTTGGGCTCTCTAGGATTTGACCCAAGCAATAAATAGAGCGGGAAGAGTTGTTTATTATTATTATTATTTTTTTTTGAAAAAAAATCTGCGTCTTGTATATTCTTGTCTTGTCTTTTTTCTTTTTGGTTATTTGGAACTTGTATCTTCCTAGTATAGGGGTGCTGGAGTAATTCACTCCTTCCTGAAGAAAGATTAAAACTGGGGGATGGGTTTTTTCTTGGCTCGGCCCCCCTGAGAACTGCAGATTGTTGGAACTGGAAGATCCCTTATGAATCAGCAGGTCGACCCTCCTGTTTTATAGACGAGGAAGTCGAAGCCCAGAGAGGGAAAATGATCAGCCAGGGTCACACGGCGTTGCCTCTGAGCAGTTTGCTTGCCTTCTCTGGGTGTCACTTGTCTTTACTGACAAGCAGGGATAGTTCTTACCGTTCCTTTCAAAGGGGCAAGTGTCGCAAAGCCCCAGAGTGGAAGGCCTTCCAGCGATCATGACGTGCTGCCCAAAAGCAAGGTGCTTGAACTCCTGGTTAGGAAGGGTTAGGAGCCGAAACGATGAACTGAAATGGAACTGGCTTTACCTACTTTTCTGCTCTCTGGCTCCCTTCATTGTCCTACAAATCTGTGATAACAGCCTGGAGTCTGAACTTGAAGCTAGCACAGGCAGAAATTGAACTTGAAGCAAGTGCAGGCAGATTTCTGCAAGTCCTTGGTGAGCCGGGGTCACCGTGTGTCCAGTGGCAGGATGCAGGCGGGAGATGCAGAGATTGGGGTCCCTAAATGCAGCGTGAACAAGGGCGCAGGCCAGTGCTGACCTTGCCCCGAAGACTTCCGGCCCTGGGTGTCCCCAGCCTCTCCTTACGGAGAGGGATGGGTCATCACTCTCAGTCCCCCTGTGCCCTGCTGTCACACGTGGGGCTAATACCTATTGCGGCTCTTGAGGCCAGCCTCGCATGCAACCTCGCACACAGCAGGCAGCTGAGCTCAGGGGCTGCCCTGGGCTCGGCAGCCAATTGCCTGGTTTCAAACCCCGGCATGATCGGCTGCTACCTGTGTAGACCTGCCTCAGTTTTTCGGCCTCTCAGCCCTGGCTTTCAGCACTGAGAAGTTTTTTAGAAATCATAATTGAATGCACACATAAGAGAAGACATGAGATGTGCAAGTCAGTGATGGATCCCCAGGAACTTACTGCCCGACCTCAAAAGTACGCCTTTCCCCCTATCTGTGTATCACGGGAGATTCAATCCCTTGCTTCTACCACAGAAGTAACCAGGATCCGGAAATGTGTCTGCAGCTCCAGTCCTTAAGAACAAAACCAACTTTCTCATTGTTTACACATGCATCCCTAAATAATGTCTAGCTTGTTTTGGCTTGTGAGTTGTTTTATTTATTTATTTATTTGTGTGTGTGTGTGTGTGTGTGTGTGTGTGTGTGTGTTTTGAGCCTTGGGAAGGTTGCATCATAGTCTAGGAGGTCTGTGTGAGTTGCTTTTCTTCCTGCTTAAAACTACATTTCTAAGATCCATCTTAGAAATTGTGTGATTGTGTGAGGCTGTGTTTCATCTGTTTTCTCTGCTAGACACCGTCCCATCGTGGGAATATACCACAACTGATTTATCCGGTCTCCTTCTGATGGGCATTTGAGTTTTATCCAGTTTTCCCCCCACAATTATTAATAGCGCTGCTATGAACATTTCAGCACATGCCTTCTCCTGCACACGCGTGTGAGCTTCTCCAGGACGGGGCTATCGAGGTGCAATTGCTGGGTCTCAGGAAATGCAGATATTCACCTTTATGGGACAGCATCAAATTATTCTGTACCCAAATCCTTCGTTTTTCATTTGTCATATAGAGGCCAATCTCCAAGGGCTGCTGCCAGAATTAAATGCACGCAAAACACACGAGCTTTTAGCACAGTGCCTGTCCCTGGACAGGAGATGGTCAGGACATGGGATCTATGCCTGGCTGCCTCCATTCTCCTGCCAAGCTTGGGAAGGACCTTACCGACTTCAGGAGTCTGTTTTCCTGCTACTCAGTACGAACACTTTCCCGGAGCGTGCGCCGTGACTCTCACTCCTGAGCTCGTCAACCACTGGGCGTTTTTTCTGTCCACACAGAGTCTTGGTGGTGGGTATGACTACCCACTGTTTATCCCACAGGGCTCTGCCCCCCACGGTGCCTCAGTTACAACAGCCCCTGAAGGTAATTTCCAGTAGACCGGTGCTTGTCAAATTTTAATGGGGATCCTGCAAAATTGGAAATCGTGATTCAGCAGGTGTAAGGCAGCTTGGAGATGTTTGTATTTCCAGCTCTTACCAGTGTAGGCTGACGCTGTAGTCATGGGCAGTGGGTGGGAAAGAGCGGCACCCCAGCTGAGCCCTGATGGAAGGCCCGAGTCAGCCAGCCTATGGCGTGCTGAGACGTGGCCAGGCCAAGGAGCAAGGCCTTGCAAAGGAGCAGCCTATGAGCTCGTAACACCTGTTAAATTACATAGGGTCTGCTGCTCCTCCAGGAATTCTTTCAGTGACTTTTATAAAGAGTTGCTCCCTGTATGATTAGGGGGTCATCCAAACTGGGTGGCCCCAACTGCCTGGTGTGGTCCCTACCTGGACGTTGCAAAGAAAAATGTAAGGAAGCAGATTCCCATTGCTGGTTAGGACTCCGGTGTGGGGTGAGACTCCTACTTTTTCTCATCCGTTTTATCTTGGACCCCAGAAAAGCACGGACCCGACTCAGCTTCAACTCCCATGTCGTGCGCAGGAATTCCAAAGCTGACCAGCGCGGACCGAGCGCGCAGGGATCGCGCAAATATAGGGTTAGGAATGCACCTTTTTCTCTTAGCCCCAAGCTGCCCCCTACCCTGTCTCCAGGTAAAATCATCACTTTGGTTTTCGAAGCCAAGAGCTTCTTGGAATATCCAAGTACAGGGCACGTCTTCAGAACGTACGTGGGACGAAACTCTTGCTCTACTCTTAGCTCAGTATGTTGGGCTTTAGGAGATTTAATTCTTTTCATTTTTTTTTTTTTTTAAGTGGAGGCTGATGCTTTTCCATCATCTCTGTCCTTGCTGTTGACAGCCAGACACCCAGGAAAGCGTGCAAACGCAGTTAGCCACGGCTTGTTGCCAAAGATATTTATCGCTTTTCAGCACTCCGTGTGACTCCTAAATGAGACACCCAAATGCACCTAAATGGGGCGGGTTTTGCTCCTGGTTTGAAGTGAAAATTTCCAAGCAACATCTGACGTCAGGATAATGATGACTCAGATTTTCCGACACTTAAGCCCGGATCCACATGTCCAAACATCTAAGATGATGTTCCGTGATCTGTGAGTCCAATTCTGCCTCCGACTCCAACAGGATGCTCACCTTAGGGCATCACCGAAATCCTGGCGCCGCCGTTCTCCAGGTCTTGAGTCAGAGCCATCTCAGCAAGGAGGAGCGGAAGGGGCTCTAAACCTGATTGGAAGAGCTCGGCTATACCCTAGCAATGCCGACCAGCGGCTGTCCTGTCCCAGGCCCTCTCCTCGCCCCTCTACATTGAGGTCTGGCCATTTGAAAAATAATCAGCCATTTCCAAATATTTTGTAAAACAAAGAACCCTTTGGTCAAACAAAATCTTAAATGAAGCAAGGATAGGCGTCCCATATATTGCTCTGCTCCCTCCCAAACAAAGAAGCCCCTAAGGTCACTTTGGGAACCGCAAAGGTTCTATGGACTAGAATTTGAAAACCACGGAACTCGTTAAGCCCCGAAAGTCCTTTTACCGTTGTTGGTCGATAGACCTTGCTCTTGGACTTCTAACCTCCAGAGCACTGAAAAAATAAATTTCTGTTGCTGAAGCCACCCAGTCCGTGGTCCTTTGTCAAGGCAGCCCTATGATCAAATTAATATATTGAAGGTGTGGGGAACAGTTTTCCATACGGGTCACCGTTTTAAGGAATTCTATTTATCCCACTCTACAATGCCTAGGAAATATTGTGTATCTCCTCTCAGAAGCTCTGAGCCC
Organism: Nasua narica; assembly: GCA_028533885.1. Lineage (NCBI taxonomy): Eukaryota > Metazoa > Chordata > Mammalia > Carnivora > Procyonidae > Nasua > Nasua narica. The sequence continues at coordinate 63,027,019 of CM052812.1, forward strand.
ATGTTATTTACGGGGGAGATGCACCTGCTTTCCCAAGGAATATAGCCCTGTCTTTGGGAGGATAAGCAGCGTGTTCTTGAGCTTGGTTGTGTCTGGTGGGGGGTCTGGGTTCAGCAGGCATCCACAGGCATGGTGATGGGGGGCCTGGCGACCAGCGCCTCAGGAAGATCTCCCTCTGGCTCTTGGTCTGTGAAAGTCTGGCCGCAGGAACATTTAAGGCCTGTGGAGAATATAACCCAGGTTTTATTTTTTCCTGATCAAATTGTGCTAACCTAGCGCCCATAGTAATAATAGTCATCAGTGGTAGAGCTGTGTGAAACTAGCAATTTTCACTTCACAGGAATTTGTCTGGGAAAATAACAGTTTTTCACCTTTGGAAACTGCCATTTGGTTTCATGAAAAATTCAAGGTGAAAAGAAATGTAGGAGGATATTTTCCATTTTTCATGAACCGGGTTTTGGCAGAGGTAGGAAGTCTCTTCAGTCTCGATGGTGAGAGGGCCCACCATAGCTTTGGGCTGGAAAAGAAGGGGGGTTGGTGGAAGGCGAAAGGGGTGTGGAGAGCCCGCGTGGTGCCACTGAGGGTCTTCCAAGGGCCTCTCTGAGGAAGGAGCAAGGCAGGAGTGGCACCAAGCTCTGGGAAAGCAAAGAGGGACATAGGACTTTGGGACAAATCACTTTCTTTTTTGACATTTTGCCATGCCTCATCTGGGAAAGGGCTAAGCTTATTTCTCACCTAGTTTATGGTCCCCTACCTTCAAATCTCACTGATTAGCCATTTGTATCTGGCTCAGACCTTCTTGGGGGTTTGAACATGTGGGGTTCATTCATCCAGCACCCCCCTAGTTTCCCTTGTACATCACACGTGTGCCGTCATGATCGACATTGCATAGGGATGTGTGGGGGGTGGGAGGGAGATGGCAAAGTGACGGCAAGGCATAGAGAGGTAGAATGAGAGGTCACATCCTTATACTTGTGGAATTGGAAGTCTGCTAGAAGAGACAGAGTTCCTGCTTAGGAAATATCTGGAAAATAGTGTGTGTGTGTGGGGGGGGGAGGTGGCAGGCAAAGACACAGTTTAAAGTTCAAAGTGTGGTTTTAAAAAAAAGGGATGCCAGGCACCTGGGGGGCTCAGTTGGTTAAGCAACTGCCTTCGGCTCAGGTCATGATCCTAAACTCCGGGGATCGAGTCCCACATCGGGCTCCCAGCTCTGCAGGGAGCCTGCTTCTCCCTCTGACCTTCTCCCCTCTCATACTCCTGCTCCACGCTCTCCCTCTCACGAATAAATAAATAAAATCTTAAAATAAAAAAAAGGGATGCCTACTGAATTTGTCAGTATGACTCAGCCTTAAAATTGCTCTTCTGAGAAACTAGCCTAAGGAAATAATCAGAAATGCAGTCAAGGACGTTGGCACCAAGATCTTCTCTGCACACTTATGTATCCAAATTTGGTACCAGCTAAGCTGTAACAGTGGGAAGGATTGTTTTAATAAGTGATAATCCAGCCCTCGGGGCCAGGAATCTATGGCCCTCGGGCCAATCTGGCCCCATCAGTTTGTGTAAATAAAGTTTTATTAGCACTCAACCACGACCATCCCATTATTTACTGTCAGGCTGCTCTGGCTGCTCTACAATGGCAGTTAGGTAGTTGCTACAGGGCCCACATCACCTGCAAAGCCTAAAATATTATCTGGACCTTTAATAAAACGTTTTCTGACTCCTGATTAAGCCATAGGAAAAAATGCCAGGCAAACATTTAAAATGATATTAATAAGGGACTTTTTTATTGTCATGGAAAAATGCATATGTCATAATGTTAAGTAAAAAAGTAGGATGTGGGGACACCTGGGTGGCTTAGTCAGTTAAGTGTCTGCCTTCGGCTCAGGTCATGATCTCAGGGTCCTGGGATCGAGTCCCACATTGGGCTCCCCGGTCAGCAGGGAGCCTGCTTCTCCCTCTACCTGCTGTTCCCCTTGTTTGTGTGCTCTCTCTCTGTCTGACAAATAAATAAATAAAATCTTTTTTAAAAAGTAGGATGTGAAATTTTGATATTAATAATAGTAACTAACATTTGTTAAGTATATATGAAGTTCCCAGGACTGTTAAAATGGTATTTACAAGGACTTCTTTTTTTTTAAAAGATGTAAACGATTTATTATAGAAATGTGTAAAACAATTCAATTATAACAAAACACATTTGAGTAGCTAATAAAACAATGTAAGTCTGTACCAATAGGGAAGTTTTTTTTTTTATAAGGACTTTTTAATAACAGGAGAAAATGCATATGGTATAATACCATGCAAAGAAAAGCAGGATATAAAATGTTGATATTAGTAATCATATTTATTAAGCACATATTAAACTCTAGGCATGGTACTCATCACTTATGTATTATTTCATTGAGCCTTCAAAGAACTCCACTTGGAAGTTACTGTCATTTACAAATCAAGAATGGAGATACAGAGAGGTTAAGTAGTTTCCTTCGGGACCTACCTGGTTAGGGAAGGAGCCTAAATTCAAAGATAGGGAATGTGCCTCTACACAGAGAAAGTCCTAGAAGGAAATGGGGCAAAATATTAGCAGATGTATATGGGTCGTGGGAGGAGAGCTGAAGAGTTAAGGTTCTGTGGCTGAAAGTATCTGAGAACTTAGAAAATCACAGCATAAGCAAGTGGGGTGCTGTTTTCTCACATATGGGAGATCAAGGAGAGGCAGCCAGTGCTGGATTGGAGGCTCTCTGACCCCACAGGAGACCTGACTACGACCAGCCTGAACATGGGAGTTTTGTTTTCAGGCTTGTCACTTAGGTCTCAAGGTGATGGCCCCACTTGGTGGGTCATTTCCTGCAGAAAGAGGGGTCTGGGAAAAGGGCTAAAGGTGTAAGTTGATTGAGTGGCCCCTTTATCAAAGGACTTTCCTCTAACTTCCAAACAGCAACTTTCGCTTGTGCCTCCTTAGCGGGAATGGGGTCACGTGATTATCCATGGTGGCAAAGGAGGCTGGGAAGTGAGGTTTTCTAGGCAGGCACATGGCAACCCTGAGGAAAATTGGGGTTTTGTGAGGAAGGAAGGAGAATGGTTAATTGGGGGTCCACTTGCAGAGTCTGCCAATGGATGGTTGCTAATTTATCCTTTATCCTTTTCCTGAATTTTCCTGAGTAACTCTTGCTGAATCTGAAGGCATCAGGACTGAGGACAGGGATCGTGTCTTAGTCGGTTTGGCCTGCTGTCACACAACACCATAGATTGGGTGGGTTATAAAGTAAGAAATTTATTTCTCCTAGTTCTGGAGGCTGAGAAGTTCACGTGAGATCAAGTGCCGGCAGATTCAGTGTGGGGTGAGACCTTCCTGATTCATGGACAGCAAACTTCTCCCTGTGTCCTCCCATGGCAGAAGGCGTGAAAGAGTTCTTGGGGACTCTTCTTTTAAGGACATTAATCCCTTTAGGAAGACGATGCCCTTATGACCGAATCACCTTTCAAAGGTCCTACTTTCAAACACCATCCCATTGGGGGTTAGGTTTTGCCGCAAGAATTTGGGGGTGGGGGCACCCACATTCAATCTATAGCAGGTAAGGAGATCAGGGGAGGCTTCTTGAGGAGGCACTTTGGTTTATGGGGTGACTGGGGAGCCTCCAGCTTCTTTTGTTATGCAAGGGAGCCTCAAGTTTTGGGGGGTGTAAAGGAAGAGCCTCAAGATAATCTGCTTGATTGGCTTCTCCCACCTTGTGCAGGAGCATGGAGCACTGGGGTCAGCCTTGTCTCCATGCAGGCTGTGGCCAGGGCCATGGCACATGGACTCAGAAGGCCACTCAGGCCCACTCAGAGAGCCGGGAGTCCAGGAGTCCACTCTGGCAAAGATGACTTTGGAAACTACTGTGGGTACAATTTCACATGCATGAAACAATGTCGAGGGCCTTGGAAGATACAAGTTCAGTGCAGAGTCCTCCAGTGGAAGCTTCTGGATGTGTCAACTCTAGGTACTTGTTTTGCATGTGTACCTTCAAGACAGCATCCCAGCCCCTTCCCACCAGATTTTGGCCACCTGTGCCCCACAGACCCTTTCGAATTGAGGTGTAAATGGCTGTTATCAGACCCTTTCTTGAAAGCCCAGAGAGCAAAGGTGGGGGAGGAGGAGGGAGAGCCCAGAGGTCGCTGGCTCTTTGAGGGGGTGAGAAGCCCACCGCTGACACTTTGCCAGCTGCGTGACTTAGTCTTCCCACCTGTCAAATGAGAATGATGGCTAAAGATAGACCAGAGCAGGAGACAGCCTGATACAGCCCAAAAACAGTAGGTACTAAATAAGTGTCCTCTCTCTTCCATCCTTTGCCTGAACATGGAGATCTGGGTCACTGGTCCCAAACTCAGCAGACTTCCCAAGGGCTGACCTCACCGTAGGGCCCTGAATTCCTTTTCTTTCTCAAATACCTGGTCTTCAGGGCTCACCAAAGACTGCTGGGCTGCGCAAGCGACGACCCACCCTCCGAAGGGTGAGGGGATCTCCCATGGGTCCTGCGAAGTCGCCGAGTAGCGGCTTGGGACAGGCTGCCAAGGTTTGCTGGGCAAGCCCCGCGGCCTCAGGGCTGCCGGCGCCGGGGAGCGAGGCTTCGTGCGCTGTCAACGGAAACTCAAGGCTTCTTGCCATTGGCTGGGTCTCTCATTCATGCAGAAAATGAGACATGATATCAAAAGCACATGGGGCTCAGCGGTATTAGGCAGCCTTTATGGGCCTGTCAAATCCTGGCTCGGAGGGGCGGAACCTCCTTTATCTGATACCTGCAGTAACTTTCTGGTGATTAGGGTTCCTGGCGCCCTGGCCTGACAGCTTTTCTAGGACACGGTAACATCTCCTTTCTAGTCAGGGCCGGGAAGCTGGTCTCTCGTCCGGGGTCTCCGAGTCCGGAGGGCATCTCATCCGGGGCCCTCAGCCCCGCCCTGGTCATCATCAAGCATGTGCAAAGTCTCCCAGAGCTTGGATATAGGGACCGTGTCCACTCTGGCCCCCGGTGGGTTACGTCCAGCTAGTCGTCCTGCTCCTGGCATAGCCCCTGGCGACGAATGTATCCATCAGGATGGGTCTCGGGCTCTATCTTCTCCATGTGAAACACTGGAGGCTCGGCCTCCCCAGAACCTGAGCTGGAGAAAGAACAGCCATTAGGAACGATTTCCATCCGAGTCCCATGAGCCTCCTCAACCTAAATGCTGAACCTGGCAATGTGAGTCAGTGAATGACCCCGTGATATAATTGCGAGTATATATTTAATTGTGAAATGTAACTTACATATAGGAAAGTACAGAATACAGACGTTTACGTGCTAATAAATCATTGTAAGTTAACACTCACGTAACTTCCACGTAGGTTCCATTCCGCGTAGCCCAGCGGCCCCCTATGCCCCCTCCCCACCGTGGCCACTGGCGTCTCGGGCAGCCGAAGACCCCATGCTCTTACAGAAGTCACTGCCCTGCTTTTCTTTTTGGTTTTATCACCTAAGCAGATGTGCCGAAACTGCGCAGTTTTGTTTTGCCTGGTTTTTGAACTTTACAGAGCTGGGATCATGCCACACGGATCTAGCTGAGTCTGGCTTCTTCTAGCCAACAAGCCATTTGTGAGACTCATCTTGACGATCAACAGTTTGCTTATTTTCATTTCTTTATGTGACTATTCTGCAGCGTTACTTGTCTGTTCCTCTAGCGATGGACATTGGTGCTGTTTCCAGTTCAGGTATTACGATGTTGGTGCTACGAACATTCTTACCCCCCTTCCTGAGTCTCTGTTCAGTAGAAAGCGAGGAGGGAAATCTCAGCATCACGGACATGCAGTTCTGACTTTAGTAGATACTGACGAGTGTGGTCGTGCCCATTTACACACCCGGTGGCAGTGCGTGGGAAGTCTGGTCGGTCCACAAATTCCCCAACACTTTTGCCTTTTTCGTGGGTGTGCAGTGATGTTCCACTGTGATCCCAGATACATTTTTCTATGATTCTATTTGTTCTGGAGAAGCACAGATAGGTTTTCTTCAGGTCGATGGGATTCCCGTGATATCAGCTGAGGCTTCTAGCAAAACTTACTGGTTGGCCAGCATCCAGGGCACTTGGTATCATTGCTGTTTACACACGGGAGTAGAGGGCTGTTGAGGATTTCCCAGGCTGAGCTCCCTGAGACTCGTAGGCAAAGTGGTCCTGAGAAGCTGCCTTGTGGAAAATCGTGTGGGTGTTTGGGCTTTTGGATCACCAGTCAGGGGAGCACCTGGGCACGGATGACCGCCCGGCTGCTCGGTGGCCGTCTGCTGGTTCTCTACCCTCGCTCCAGCCTTTTCTATCCTCTTCTTGTCCAGATGCTCTCAGTCACCTGAGATTTCCGGGGGCTGCTTCCAGCTGGAGCCGATGTTTCCTGGGCGTCTGGGCTTTGGTTTCCTCCCTGGAGAGAGGGGTTCCTGGGAAGATGGAAGGCGATGGGGTGCGCAGGCTCCAGCTCCCAGCCTGGACCAGCACAAGGTTCCCAGGCTGAGACGATGGGTGGCAAGAGATGTAACTGGGGAACACAATTTAAGGCCCACTCTCCGGTGCTGCCCCTGCACCGGCCCGACCCCGGGAGGGAGCACCTACTTACATTGCCGCTAAGGGCAGCTCGCCCACCTCCTCCTCGTCCGGGCCATGCTGGCCGGTGACGTCCTGCCGCTCCCCCGAGCTCCGCCTCCTGCAGAGAGTGCTTTTCGAACTACTCATCATCAAACTTCAGTGGATTCCAAAACAGCAGATCCCAAAATGTAGCACTCATAAAACAGGAAGTGGAAGAGGATAGAAAATATTAAAGTTCATCCGCTGTAATTCAGGAGCAGGGTCTCAGTGATATGTCTGTGTGCACGCACTAGGTCACGGTGCTTGGTGTCGCCACCACGCCTCACGCACAGCAAGGCAGGGCAGTACTGACCAGCTGAGCGAGACCACGTGGACTCAGATCCCAGCCTGCCTCTTACTAGGTGTGAGACTGGGGCAAGCCATTTGTGCAGGCCGTGCCTCAGTTTCCCCATTTGTAAAACGAGGGGGATAATAATAATCCCTATCTCATGGGACTCATATAAAGATCAAATGAGCTAATAATACATGAGGAGTCACCTGTACCAGCCCCTGGGGGGTTCCCAGGGGCTCATCAAGGGCTCACAGTTCTCAGTCTCTGCCATAATGGTGATTTCTCTGCCTTTTTATGATGGGGTGTCTTGTCTGCTCGTCCTCCTGGTCTTTGGTTCACTGCGGGGAGGGTCTGTGCCTGGTTAGTGCTCAGAGCCCCAAGCGCTGGGCCCGACACACAGCAGGGGTAGCCCAAGCCTCAGTCTTCCCCACCTCGAGTTACCTCTTCCCAGGACACATGGGGCAGCTCCAAGATTGCCTCCTGTCTGCCTCTCCAGGCCGTGGGTCCCAGCCTTGCTACCACTGTGTGCCTCAGTGGTGGTCACTGCTGGCACTCTTGGGCGGTGAGCCTTGGCAGGCTGAGGGGCCTGGAACCTCCGGGGTATGAGGGTGAGGCCGAGGACACACAAAATTGTATGGCCCTATTCTCTGTCCCTGCAACTTTGTCACTCGATGCCACACAGCTGAGGCAGACTTTATTGGAGAGACGAGAGGGGCAGGAATTACAACACCAGAAGGGGAAGATGCCCAATTCATGGGATTCCCACCAAGATTCTCCAAAAGAAAGGCACAAAGATGACCATCCACAGTGGGTGAGAGCTTTTAGCAGGGGTGGCCCTATCCTGGGGTTCTCCCTGTCCTAAGAGCCTTTAAACCTTTCCCCCTTTAAACCTTCTAGATGAATTTCCACCTGACCCTAGGGAAACTCCGTGCTCTGCTTGGAGGATTGGCTTGGCCTTGGACTTCACCCCCTGCTTTAGGCAGCCGGTCTTTGAGCTTCTGTCATCCCTAAATTCATTTCCAGAAGGTGGGCGATTTGGTCAAGACTAAAAAAAACGAGTGCGTATGTGTGTGCACACACGTGCAGAGCTGTCTGCACTTCAAGACCAGAGGGACTTGACCAGCATAGTTTGGGGCAGAATTGGGCCGCACCAGCTCAGGTCTTCTTCCGGATTTCCCGGCGGGGGAGGTGTGAAGGGATAGTCAACCAGTGGGCAACTGGCGTGTCATCCCGCCCACCCACCCCGCCAGCCCCGCAAACTCAAATACGACTGCAGATGAACACGCACACACACACTGCAAACACAACCACAACAACACACGTATAATAGATGCACACATCACACCTACATGGATATGTAGGACCACGCAAATGCAACCCCATGTACACACAAATATGAGAACATAAGCAAACCACACACACACACACACACACACACACACACACACACTCTTACCTGCATCTCTTTCAATGACAACTATTGATTCTCAGAGATCAGATAGTCTAGAATATACTAAGGAGTAAAGACGTTTTCCCAAACTCGACCTCATCCTCACGGACTCCTGCTCTCCAAGGCAAAGCCTTTAGAGTATTAATCAAGGTGGTCTATCTCCTTAATCCTTCTTTGGCCAGTCCCGGGCTGCCTGCTGAGCTCTGGCAGCGTAACGAACTGGTGCCCGTCTCAGAGCTGTCTGCACTTCAAGCTTCACGAAGACCAGGTAGAAGTTTTGAAATGAACTCTAATTTGTGTCTTGGAGAAACTCATTGCGTGAGCAGGGCATTCTCCTGAGAGTGGAAGGGAAGGAGGCAACATGTGGATTTATGGCCCTCCTGTACAGACAAAACCCTGGGATTCCTGCTTCTATTACCCACATAATCAGGGAAGCTTAGATGAATCAGTGAGAGAATGAATCATTACAGAGATTTTGGAATCCAACAGATGTGGGCTTGAATCCTTGCTCTGTATCTGTGTGAACTTGGACAAGGCACTTAATCTTCAGGAGCCTGCGGTCTCTTGTCTGTAAAGCAGACATAATAATACTGCATTAAAGATGAAGCTGTTGCAATAAAACAAATGTCAAAATACAGTGGCTCAAAAAAAGATAGGTCTACTTTCCTCCCATGTATCAGGCTGGGTTAATGACCAAGGTTGGCAGGCAGTTCTGTTCACATGGTCATTCTAGAACCTAAACCCCTTCCCTCTTGTTGCTCTGCCTCCCCTGGGCCATTCTCATCCACATGGTCAAAATCAAAATGCAGCAATGAGAACGAAAAAGAGGTAAGTAAGGGGATTTGCCTTTGGAGTGAAAAAAAAAATACGACACAAAATTTGCACATATAACTTGCGGTAACATCCTACTGATCTAAATGTAGTCCCATGGCCAGACTAGCTGCAAAGGAGCCTGGGAAATGTAGTCTTTAGCTGGACAACCATGTATTCAACTACAATTCTCTTTCTATGGAAGGAGGAGAGATTCCTCTTTGATGGATACCTAGCTGTCTTCCTACAAATAGCTATGTCAGATGTCCATAGTGAGGACTAAAGCTGGTAATGTGAATAACCTGCGAAATACAGGGCCCGACATACAGTCTGCACTTGAGAAATGGGAGCTATTATTTGATAATTTCAAAGGAATTCTTTTAAAAGGAAAGTTATAATGTTGGTCCTTTGCTGGGGCAGGGTGGTATGGAGAAAATAAAAGGGTCCAGCCACAAATGCTTGGACAAGACTCAGGAAATATATGACCTAGAAGGCAAAAGCCCTTGTAGGAAGTGACACCTGCTTCAGGGACATCCCAAGGTAGAGTCTCCAAAGCGGTATAGACAGCTCAGGGGTGTCCCTTAAGATAGGAGGATATCAGGAAGCCACCGTGATGACCATCAGGGACGTGAATTTGTTCTCATGTTCCCGGAAAGTATTGCTTGTCACAATGAGGAAGTAAGTTTTCAGGCGTTTGAGGGGCAAAGCCGGCCGGACCCGCATGTTCATGGGGAAGGCTGCATGCTGCAGTGGGGTCCCTGTGTTCTAGAAGTTTTGTCACTAGGAAAATCACCTCACCTTTCTGAGTTTTGTTTTCACCCACGCACAAAATGGGGACCCAAACAGTTCTTACTCTAAGGGGGGGTTATGAGGCCGACACAAGATAATGGGTGTTCTGTAAACTCTGAAAGTCTCGACAGATGTGAGGAATTAGGGTAATTAAATAAAAGTGGGGGAAATCCATCACCCGCAGTCAGGTGTGTCGCCAGACCCGCTCTGGCTCATGTGGTGGGTGGAGCCCACTTACCTGTCCAGGAGAAATGCCGTCCCGTCGCCCCGGGAGTGGCAGCAAAGCCGTCAGTCTCAATCAGAACTTCCTTTCTGGGAGCGGCTTCCTCCGTGTCACAAACTTGGCGCAGTTCAAACCTCGGCTTCAAGAGTTATTTTCCTTGGGTTTCGCAAATCCTCTTTTACCCGGAGGAGACAGAAAGCTCCACATTTCTTTCCACCTGGAAATCACCACGGTTCTAAGGCTGTCCTTGTTTCCTTGTTAAAGACATATTTGTGAGTCTACGCCCCTCAATTTTCCCATGTAACTTTCATTAAAGTTAATTGGCGTCACAAGATTAAGGCAGGCAGCAAGACACAAAGAAGTCAGTGCCAAATTGCGCCTGGCCAGGGTGCCGGGGGAGGGACAGGCGTCTGGGGCGGGGGGCAACACCAAATGGGAGTGCCGGGCTTTGCTTTGGGGGTTTCTGCAGAAAGGGCTGAAGAAGTGCATTGTGGGAAGAGCCACGGCTGGGGGTTCTTGGGTAAGGTTAGGACTGGAGACTCCTTCTCTCTAATGCAAAGGAGCCTGGATGGTGTTTTGACCCTTCTCTTTTTTACGGTGATTGGCAACAGTAATGCATCCTACAGTCCTGATGGTAACCGTTCCTTGGGTGTCTAATGTGCTCCTCTCTGGAGCAGGGGCTGCCCTTGTGCTTGGATTCTCTCCACCACTTTGGGAAGGGCATGTATCTCTGCATGCTATGGATGAGAAAGTTGAGGCTCAGAGAGGTTTCATGATTAGCCTGAGCTTAGACAAAGAGTAAAGAGCAGAGTTAGTGTGCAAGTCATTGTCACCTAACTTTATAGTAAGACACTGGACTGAAAATGTGGTGGGCGGGAAAGCTTTCCTGCCACATCATGTGGAGAGACCCTTCCAGGCAATCTTGGGAGTGCCTGGGCATCTGGGACCTGCTCTGTGCAGGGCTGACATTGGCAGGGTCTGTGGAAGCTCAGGAGCAGCTGGCCTGGGGCTCCCAGCCTTCCGGGGCTCAGCCCCCTCCACCTTCTGCAGCCGGTGGAGCCCCACCTTCTGGGGCTCTCTGGAGCCCAGAGTCCACAAAATCCACTGGTTCTAAACCCTTTTTGCATACGAGGACCCATTTAACATAAAAAAATGCAAAATATTTTTAGTATCTGTTAATGGAAAAAACCAAAATGATAAACAATGATGATACTCCCGATTTAATAATATTTGGAAATATTTCTATATTTTATTTATCACACCTATGTAAATTAATAACAATGCAGATAAAATAGACAATTCACAGAGAAAACACGAATGGCCAATGCATATATGAAAAGATGATCAATCTCACTAGTAATCAGGGAAATGCAAATTAAAACAACAATGAGAATCATTTCACTCATCAGGCAAAATTAAAAGTTTGATGCTATCTAGTGTTGTCTGGGGTGTGGGGAAATGGTTACTGTTATCTATTTTCTGTTTGTAGGAGTAGAAATTGTGGCAGCCAGTTTGGAGGGGGACGTTAAAATGTAGGCGCACAGACCCACACTAGTTTAACAACTTTCCTTCTTGGTGACTCCTCTAGCAGGCAAGATGAGAAGGACATTAACGCACTGTATGGAAGAGCAAAACATCAGGCATAAGTTAAGTGTCTATCAATGCTGGGATGATTACAAAAAAAATGTAATATTTATACAATGGAAAACCACACCACTATTAAATGGAGTTAGTGGATCGATATGTACCGAGGGAGTAAAGCTTTCCAGACGAACTGTGAGTCGAACAAGTCAGCGGCAGAATGCTGCTACTCTCTGTGATATTATATGGCGCCCATGGGTAAGTCTTGTGCACATCCAAGTGGCGTTGACTGAGGATCCCAGCTGTGGCGCTTTCAAATCCATCCCGGTGTTAGAGTCCAGGTCCTGCTCCCCGTGGGCTGCTCACCTGCAATGACCCGGTGTGGGAAGAACACTAAAACAAACTTGTTCCTGGGAGACACAGGATTCTTTCATTGGCCAACTTTGCTCTGGGACTCCCCCCGAGGTGGTCTTGCCTTCCTCCACTTACCCTTCTCTCCTTTCCATCCTTGGGGTCAGACCTGCTCTGTGGTCTGATGGTCTTCCCAGAATTCCTCCTAATTCCACTCTGTTCCCTCCCTACATCATGCCAGCCCTATATCGTCTCATCCAGGGACTTCCCTTACTGAAAATCAAATACACTTAGCCCTGTCTGGGTGTCTACCTCTTGGAATACCCATTGCATACCGGGTATACAGGTATACATACTTCTGTGTACAGGAAGGCAGTGGTTCTCAAACTTCAGCATGACCTGGAATCACCTGGTGATGCTTGTTAAGACACACATCCCTGGAGTTTCTGATTCAGTTGCACTCTAGGGTCGGGTCCGGAAATTTGTACTTGGATGAGTTTCCTGGGTGATGGCGATTGGTTGGAAAAGACCACGCTTTGAGAATCCCTCTGTTCTCTGTTAGAACAGAGAATGCACGCAATTTAAAAAATGTTTTTATAGGTTTGCCTATGTTTGTCAACACGAAGGAAGGTATCTTGGAGGCACCACCGCAAGGTGATGCTAGTTTCTTTCTCTGGGTAGGTCTGAGGGATTGAAATTGGCCTGTTGCGACGTTAAGGAACAAACATGGCCTGGGTTGAGATCTCAGTCTTAGCACAGGCTAGCTGTGAAACCTCAGGCAAGTTCTTCACTTCCCTGTGCCTCGGCTTTCTCATTTGTAAAATGTTGCTAATACAAGCAGCAATCTCCAGCATTATCTGGAGGAGAATAGAAGTTAATACATGTAAAGTATTCAGAATGGTGTCTAGGACAAGTAAGTACACAGGGTTATTTTATTCTTGTTAAATGAAACAAATGGTTAGGGGGTCTTTAATTCTGAACCTTTTGCAACAAGAATTAGGTGTATCACTTGTATAATTAAAATTTTTCCAATAAAGAAGAAAAACAGTTGGGCGTGTATGTGTGTTTAAGGCATATTCTGTATTCAATCTGTATGCTTTGCTAACAATTAAAGGCAGAGATCCCTTATAAGATTTTTGCCTATGCCCCACCCTCTGAGGGCCCCAAACTCATAAGTTTTGAACCTTTAAATAGGCAACCACCATGGCCTTGACGACCACATTTTTAAAAGTTAGTGTAACCCAAATAGAAGTCTGTCCCTACGTGACCCAGTCTTTATAGGATCGTATCTAAAGGAACACAATCCATCAGCCAAAACTAATTAAAAAGGAATTCCAAATTTGACTTACATCATCACAGAAATACTAAGGGAGAGCCACTGAATAACCTCAGCTACAGGACTTAAAACACCCCTTTCTCCCTCTCCGCAGGGAAACCCTAGGACTGCTCCCGTGTTAACAATTAACAGTGTTGGTCCCTGTCACACCGGATTCTTCAAGAAATCAGTTTAATTAAGCCCGAGTGTTAACGGCCCTCCTGGTTTTAAAGCGAGCCTCTGCTGCTATAAAAGATTCCCTTTCCCTGGGCACATAATCCTATTTGAGCATTGAGCTAGTGGCCATGCGACCTTCCTGTGTTAGGCAGATTATCAGGCGAATCATGTCCTACTCAGCAAAAGAAGGGAGGTTGTCAGGGAGTGAAAAGTTAGGACAATTTTCCTTTTAAAAAATTTTTTTTTTGTTCATACATTTATTGACTTAACACTTAATTTAGGCATATTCTCTTCTGGTTCTGAAGGTGGGGGATGTATCTGCATCAACTTATTTGATCCTTGCTGCTCCGCCTAGGAAGTAGTAATGATTTCCATTCTTCAGACGCGTAAGCCAAGGCTTAGGCAAGTCCAGTAAAAACTCACTGAAGGTCACGGAGCTCATTAGCGGCTGAGCGGCTGTGTTTTCCCTGTAGTAGCTCTTTTGCTGGCCTAGAATGAGCCCAGCTATGCCATCCAGTCTCGGTACAAGGTCGAGAAAGTTTCTTAACACCTCCAAACATCAGTTTTCTTGACTGCAGATAAGATGGTAAATACCTCGTGGAGGTGCTCATCTAGATAAGTACCTATACCCTAGAGGTATATTGTGAGCCTTATTGTCTATAGGTTCATTTTTTTAAAGATTTTATTTATTTATTTGATAGAGATCACAAGTAGTCAGAGAGGCAGGTAGAGAGAGGAGGAAGCAGGCTCCTTGCTGAGCGGAGAGCCAGATGTGGGGCTCCATCCCAGGACCCTGAGATCATGAGCCGAAGGCAGAGGCTCAACCCACTGAGCCACCCAGGTGCCCCTATGGTTTCATTTTTATAAAAGAAAAACCAGGATTCCTCCCCATATTATTCTTCGCAACTCCCTTCTAGCTTATCTTTGTATTATAGATGCTGTAGAGCTAAAAACAAAACTACATTTCCCAGGTTCCCTTGCAGCTAGGAATCTGCATAGGATCTGAATTCTGCCACGTGGCTGTGCCACCCAGATCCTGGAAGTGAAGAGAGCAACAGAAGTTGGTGGCCAAGCCCAGGAAGGTCAGATGGGCTGTCGAGCGGAGTGTAGGCATCTGGGTTTGGAGCTGGCTGTGGTGGAGTGTGTGGAGTTCGTTGTTCAGTATGATAGGTTCTGATCAGCGGGTTTGATAGCACAGCAGGCCCATGGTGTGTGGTTACTCTTCTAGCAAAGTGCTACCTTGGCTCTGGTATTTCTTGTAGCACCCAAATTTGGTTCTCTAGCCCTCCTGGAGGTTCTGTGGACTGCTTAATCCTCCTTAATAAATTCCTTTCTGCTTAAACTGACTAGAGCTGATTCTGTTGTCCAGAAATCATATTCAAAGGCTGACATAGTATCAACCAGGAATAGGGTGTTGTGAATGTCAACATTAGGGTTCAAATTGTTCATTGTCATGGGGCCAGCTCTCTGAACGAATATAATTTTAAATACATGATATGTCTCCAGGTGACCTTAGCAAGGAAAAGAATAAGATTGATGGGGAACAGAGATAACTTCTGAACTCCCTCTTGATTTTTTTATATAAATGATTTTGACAATCTGTAGTAATTTCAAACTGATAGTTCTGGTGCGCTAGGTGACGTTGACTGCAAACATGACACAGATATTTTAAAACTTAAAAACCAAGTCATAAAAAGATAAAATGAAAACCCAAGTTACAATTCTGCAAAAGAATGAAGGAGGTTTCCATGTCCCCAAACAGTGTAGTTAACCTTTGTGTTGTTCTAATTGCTGGTTTTCAGTGAAAAACCAAAATAGGATATTTGGACAAGATTAACAGGGATTCTGTGTGACAAAGAAATAGTATGAGAGACCTCACGACAAGCCAGGGTAGAGAGAGAGAATGGGGTATGCTGTCAAGCCGCCCCCAGATCCCAACTGTGCCACATCCTGGGTGACCCTGGACAAGGACAGAATGTTTACGTGGCTTACTGTTTTTTGCGGTAAGAAATAAGCGAGACAGTGTTTGGGAATGGGGCCCAACGCATAATAAACACCCAGTTCATGATGGATCCCTCTTCTTGTCTCCCTCTTACCTGTTTCTGTAAATAGAGAGATTGAACACAACCAGTTGCTACACTTCTGAAATATTGTGTGTGAATTGAATCTTGGAACGTCAAATTATCTTGACATAAGTATGTGTATATATGCACACAAATGCTCACGGTTGGTTTTTTTTCGTTTGTTTTTTTTTTTTTTTAGCTTTAAGGAATTTAAATAAACATATGATAAGCAGGAGACCTTCCACCTCTGCATGTCTGGAAAGGGTCCTTGTCATTGTGTCAGTCCCAATCCATAAACCTTCACATTGACTCCTAATTGGCACCCCTCTGCCCTACTAATCCAGGAGGCCACGGAGCGAATGGATTGCTTACTGGTGTGGCCCCTTGAGCTGATCCCCCACTCTGGGCCTGGGGTGTGTGGAGGAAGGACCGAGATCCCTAATACTGCTACTGCCCGCACTATATTTCTTCCTTAGATAAACGGGATTTAATCTCTGTCATTGTCCCCGCAAGATATTTTTAACAGCACTGCTATCGAGGGCATGTTGTGAACGGAAGTAAATAAAAGAAAGAGAGACAGAGAAGGTCAAGGGTGAATGTCGTAGATGACCACATTTTGCCACTTAGAGGTTGCCCCCGATTTTGCAAAACTCTCTCATTTGGTGAGCCATTGCTACACTGGAGCACATGGCTCTTTTTAAAAAATGAAAGCTGAGTAAGAAGCTTGGCCAGATTCTTAGACCCAAGTTTTCCATGGGTTAGGTTAGCTATAAATTAACCAGTCTGCAAAATATATAAATAAATGAATTGCTTTGTTCCGAGCCGTCTCCAGCAGGGCTCTGGCTGCTTGCTCTGAAGCCTGGTGGACGTTCCACTGCCCAGTGCTTTTATAAATACTAATGAGTGACATATTGAGAAAAATTGTACCTACAAAAGCAAAGACTTCTTCCATGCAAATCAGGCCCCAATTCCCCACAGATAAGGATCTTTTTGATGGAACACATGCAAAATCTCCAGCTCTTAATTCTTTCATTAGTATTCCAGGCAGATGGCTGCCAAATAACAGAGAAAACTGTCTGAATTGCTGTGTCTGAAACCTAATATTGATTTGTTTAATAGTGTCAGGAAGTCAAAATTCACAAATCTCCTGTCGATTGTTTATGAGGCAGTTAGCAGAGAATTGGTTGCCCCTGCTTAATTAATAACTCATTACTGAAATTTGATTATATGCTCGAATGCTTTAAATGGGTTCTAACACAGCGTCTGCAAAGTGCTGTGGCGACAAGGTGAGGCAGCTTGGACAGTTTCCCTTTTTAGGCTTCTTCTGCCCTTTGAATTTCATGTCAGTCCTATGACACAGGCCTCTTTGGACTTTCTTTCCCCACTCATCCTCCCTGGGGTTAATGTGTTAGTTTAGAAGGTGTTCTGGGGTCACGTGAACTGGAAAGAGTGGGTTTGAAATCTGAGGGGGAGACAGTTCAAAAAAAAAAAAAATACCGGATGCGAACCTAATATTGTGGTCCCTTGGTCAGAAGAGACATATATCTCATATTGTCTGTTATGCACACAAATCCTACAGGAAGGAGCAATTAAAGGGCAGATTAACTGGTGGGAAGATGGAAAAGGGTCTATCCATGAAGGGTTGCTGTTTCAAAAAATAAAAAACATTCAGGGTGGCTAGTGGCCCCAAGGAGACAGCAGGCAGGGCCAGAACCCGGGGGGTCCTGGTGTCATCTGACCTTGCACTCCGAGGCTGGGAGTACGCAGGGACCCTCTCCCGACCGTGGCCGCATGCCAGGGACAGAAGGGGGAAGATCAGAGAGCCAGTTAAGGTAACATTAGAGTGAATGAGGGTCTTTGCTCTATCTCTCCACTAAAATAATGCCTTTGGGAGATAACACGTCTTAAGGCAGGGAGAGGGGATTTCTAGCCTTTCTGGCAGGGCTTGGGACAGGGAGGAAGTGTGGGAAGGTGAGTGTGCTTCTCACCAAAGCATTTCCCTTTAATGTTTATAAATGGGGTCAAGTTCCGAGGCTAGCCCATGAAAAGCTCTTTAGCTCACAGTGGATTAATGCTGTTAACGGCATCTGTCTGTTGAATAGCCCTGTGGTTAGGTTCTAGACAAAATAGGACTTTGTGGGCTAGCCTGGGGCCGGGCCCCTCCAGAACATTCTCGCCTCGTTTGAGAACATTGTTATTGTGGAAAAAATGAAAGCGTACACTCTAAATTCCAAACAACTGATTCAGGAGTAAACCTTTGGAAACCAACCAACCCTTTGTCATCAAGGGCTGCCAGTGTGCAAGCCCGAGGGGTTAGGAAGGGCCATCTTCAGTCAGGGATGGGACGGGCTCTCAGAGGTTTTGTTCCACCATCTGGAAGGCTCCTTAGGGACCTGACAGTCCGATGGCTCGTTGGAGCTGAAGGCAGACGTCAGTAAGACCCTGAGTGAAGGGACCCGCAAGACGCCTGTGAGGTTTTCAGGGGAGTAGAAAGGTCTCAGCCAGCTCGTAGGGCCAGGGGAGGCTTCTGGGAGGAGGTGGGCGCAGAACAGGCCCCGGAAGGGTGGTCAGAATTCATGGCAGGGTGGTGGGGGAGCATCCCTGGCAGGCCCAGGAGTAGGCTGGTCAAAGGTAGGTCTTGGGGATGGTGACTGGCCAGACCAGCTGGAAAGAAGGGTAATATGACCGGCCTGTCTCCTGCCTGTGATCTTAATTGAACCAGTCAAGCTTTCAAAATGAACAGTTGATCATTTGATTAAGAAGGGCCTTTGACTCTTTCAAGACCCACGGAGGCTGATTTTTATCAGAGTGGATCAGAACGGTCTGCATGGAGGAATGCTGCCCAGATTGGGGGGGGGGGGCGCAGTTCTGCGCCGTTCCCGGGGCCCAGCCTGAGCTGCTCTTGCTCCCCGAGGGGCCCCGGGCCCGGCGGGTGTTGGGGCGGAGGCCGGAAATTGGCGGGCGGCTCAGGGTGGCTGGTCCGGAGCTCCTCCTGCCACCCCGGGAGCCTTATCGAGCTCGGCTTCAAAGGTAAAACCTGGGTTTCTCCCCACAGCCTCCGATCAGGAATGTCTCCAGACAGCTTCGGCTTGGCTTACGCGGCCTCCAGTGCGAGGCGGGTTCGCCCGTGTCTGCCACAAAGCTGATTTGTCAAAGTGCTATTAAGGATTTTCGGTTATCCAAAAAAAAAAAAAAAAATGGAGTCAACTTTTTTAAAGTTCTAATTTATTATGCTTGATTACGCAGCTGGAATGGGAAGGTAGCTGCTGTTTGTAGTTAAATAACTCCTCACAATTTCTTAAAGAAATGATCTTCAAAGCTTTAACGGGTCAGTGGCTCAAGTACAAAGGAAAGATTGATTTTCTTCCTCCCACTCTTTGTTCCCAGAGTTTAAAACAGACACGTTTGGGTAAATTAGTTTGTCTATGTTATTAATGGAAGAAGTTATTAAACTCCCATAAATATACGGTGGTATCTCGCTTAAGAGGCCAAATTTGCTTTAAGGGGGGAAAAAATCTTCAAAAAAAAAAAAAAAGTGGAAAAGCCCAGAAGGGTCTATTGGTTATTTTAAAATTTTGTTTCTAGATATGAATTTGGATTAGGAAGCTAGAGGAGTCTGACTCCAGATATCCCCCGAGTGGTGGGATAAATGCCCAAGGAAGGAGACCCCACACTTTTTTTTTTTTTTTTAAAGAATCACTGAATTTAATGGAAAACACTCAGAGGCTGGATTGCAATAGGAGTGGGGGGCATGTGGGTGGGAGGGGGTAGGAAAGATTTTCTTCCCACCAGGAAGGGGATGATAAAGGACTTACCAGCTGTTAAACCTGAGGCGATAGAGAAGCTTTGATGGCTACAGGGGGACCTAGTTTTGCTGCTCAAGGGACCTTTGGGGGAGGGGTTCAGAGAGGACTCACCCGAGTGAGGGCCGCAGCCCCCAGCCCCCAGTGAGGGACACACAGCCACAGGACTCACCCGTGGGGAAGGAACCCTGTGCAAAGAGCTGGAGGGTCAAGGTTCCAGTCGTCTTATCCGGGTAACCCGCTCCCCTAGGGTACCGCCCTTCGCAGTTTAGGAACCCTTCGCCTACAGTGTTTCTTTGGAACCTCTTGGTGTCCCTGGGAGGTATGCCGAACGAAGCTTGTCATCCTGATTTTGCAGGTGATGAAAATCAAATGTAAAACATCCCCACACCCCTGAGTAGAAAAGTAAAATAAAGAAAATCATTTGAAAAGTAAAGAAAAGCCTATAGAAGAAAAACAAAATTACTGTCAGATGATATTAACCATTTCCGATTTTTTTTTCCCTTTTGGATTCTTCTCCATGGCCGTACACACACACACACACACACACACACACACACACACTGAATACTCAGAGTGCCAGGCGCTATTGTACGTGCTTCGTACGTATTTATTTATTCCTCAAAACAACTGTAGCCGGTAGGGACTGCTATTGTCTTCATTGCAGATGGGGAAACAGAGGCATGGAGGTTTTGAGGTGCCCAAGGCCGCACAAACAGCGGCAGTGAGAGGTAAGGTTTGAACGGAGACCGACTGGCTGATTCTACTACCTGTCCTATGCCCCGAATCACTCTGGCCTTCTCACACGTCTGCACTACAGGGGAAATCTCGCCAGACTTACAAGACTGCCTCCTGCCCTTTTCCCTTCAGTTGTGCCTTGTGAGCATTTCTGATGCCACCCCATCCGACTACAATGATTTTCAGTGCCGCACCACTGGACGGAGAAGTCTGGGCTGGCTAGAGCTAGCTGTCTTGGGTGGGGTCCCGCAAATGAGGACCAGACCTGGGGTTCTCAGGCTCGCAGTTCAGCACTCTTCCCGGGGTGCCCAGTGTGGAGGTAGTCACAACAAGAAACAGAACCCAAAAGCCAGCAGGATGCGTTGTCAGGTTCAGAAGTGGCACTGAGATCTGCAAGGGGCTGCTGAGGCAGGATGACTGTCCTGGGACTATTTTTCCTGTCACTTAGTGTCCCTGTATTAAAGCCTGTGTGAAAAACTAAGTTTCTAATTCTAGACGAGGAAGAGCTCTGTATTCCTCAAGAAGCTAAAATGCTCCTTTCCATCACCATGTTCCCCTTTTCCCTTTTGCCGCTGGGAAGCTCATTGTTAAATCTGAAGCCATATTAGGGCAACTATGTGATCCCGTGTGACCAGCATACTCCTCTTTTGCTCTCCCTGGTCTTGATGGTTTGTTTCTGTTTTATGTTTCCATGTTGCCATGACAAATGTTACAAAGTTTCCTCCAACAGCAACCTCCCTTGTGCAACCTTCATCTACTCAGGACTGGCATCTCCACACTATGGGGAGAACTGGGAACAAGAATCTGGAATATTCTACGTGAAAGAAGTCAGTCAGAGGAAGACAAATACCACATGATTTCACTCATATGTGGAATTTAAGAAGCAAAACAGACTAGCGATGGGGAAAAATGGAGAGAGAGACAAACCAAGAAACAGAAACCCCTCTGGTTACCGGAGGGGATTGGGTGACAGGATGGGGAAAATAGGAATGGAGGTTAATGAGTACACTTACGATGAAGAAATAAAATAAAATGATAAAAAATCTCTAACATTCAATTTTTGCTGTGTCACTATAAAGCTCACAGGCAGCCACAATCCCAATTAATCAACCTTCCAAGCATCCCAGGGGGGAAAACGATCATGCTTAGCCTCATTTTAGAGCTGAGGACATTGAGGCTTGCGATAGAAGGGGCTTAGTCAAGGCCACGACGCCATGCAGCTCAGCATGGAAATGGGAATTTCTTTCCCTTCTCCTCTCCCAGCCTCACGCTTCCCTGTATGGGGGCTTCTCCCCTACGTGTCATGCTGGTGGCGTGTGAGCTGATGGGAGGTTTTACACTGAGGAACATTTTTATATTTTGAAGATTATATGTTTGCTTTAATGAGTTACAGGGAGGGAATTTGGTTTTCCATTTCCCATACTAAAGCGAGGGGTTCTTTTCAAATGGATGTAGTAAAGTGCTTAAGAAAAAAGTTCCAGATCCATTGGAATGAATCCCTAGTGTGAGAATTTCAGGCCAGCAGCAAGTGGGAGCCCTTAGGTCAAAAGCAAACGAAGCTTCAAATCAAATATCCAAGGACCAAGTAGCGTCTGGAGATTCAGGTTAGGTTCCTCTTAGCCACATGCCAAGCCAGTTAATCTCACTGCACCTCCATTTGCTCATCTGAAAAATGGGCGATCTCTGCCCTGGTAGGTTATAGCTGCTTCCCTCAGGCGGCTCAGGCTCGTGTCACCCAATGTTGTGATGTTACTCCCCTTTTTCCTTCTCAGTAGGCCCAGTGGTATGAAGCGAATTGATCACAGGTGGTGGGTGGTTGCAAGGGGCTGAGAAGAATGAGCTCTGTGAGGCACCGTGGGCTGTGTCCACACTCTGGATGCCATTGGGCAGATGTGGTCTGGGCCTCAGTTTGCTTATGTCTTGGGCGAAGGAGAGGGACTAAGTTCTGGCAAGTATGTAGGGGCAGCATGGAGCACTGTGCTCCAAGAATTTCGAGGCCACAGCCAGGCTCTGGGGAAGCAAGGACCAGTGACTGACCTGTAGCACACAGAGGGTGGCGTGATTGTTGACACAGAAACGGCCCCTACCGGCAGGACCCTCTGGACCACTCAGGTCTTGGGGCCTGTGACCATGGTCTCGAATTCCCGTTGTTTCTAGTTGTCCTAAGGGCAGCTCCTAGAGAAAGCCTGCCCATCTGTCTTCCCTCCTCCCTACCTCTCTTCCTTCCTTCCTCCCTCCCCTTTTCCTAGTCCTGTCTCCATGGTGATAATGTGATCTCCATCTCTTAGGAAGGCTGCGGGGCTCATATGAGCCCTTTGTAGGGATCACCACTTAGCATACACTTTGAGACACCTGTGAGAGCGAAAGGCCACGCTCTGTAACTCTCCTGGGACCTCCGGGGTCGCCTGGGGCTCTCCTGCAGAACTGGGAACAAGGCATTACATAAGGTGGTAGTTCTCAGACTTTACCAGGCTAAGGATTGCCGAAGGAGATTCGTGGGTCCCGCCTTCAGAGATTCCCATTCTGGAGGCTTAGGGGCTGAGAATCTGCATCCTAACTAGTTCGCTGGTGCCGCTGACACCACAGGTCCGTGGACCATACTTCAAGTAGCCTGACTTGGAGCATCAGTGCTTGATAGTCTCACATGACTGAGGGAAACCGTATTGATCAAACATTCTAGTTGATCACAAAGCCCAAGAGGCCTGGAAGGTGATTATCCAGGCTAAGCCGAGGAGCCGAGGCGACTCAGAGAGCTTCAGTACCAAGGACTCCCAGCTACTGGGGAGAAGCCCTTTGCTGGCTCCCACGCTCTGCTCGGCTAACTGCACGCAGCACCTCTCAGCTCGGCGGCACGAGCCGAGCTGAGCCGGTCTCTCCGGCTCGGCAGCATGCTTCCTTCTCAACAAATGCTTCTGGCCCACATTAAAACTGGCTCTTTTTGCTTTAAAGACAGCACTTAGGGTCAGCCAAGAGGTCAAGGATTTGGCGTAAGAAATTACTTTCCCAACGCCTTTGTCTACGTTTTAATTAATATTTCAGGGTTTCGTCCTTTTGATGTATTAATCATTTTTAATGTTTAAGCAATCAGATGGACAGTATACCCTAGATATTCTCCATGCTCTCCACCCTTGAAATGGAGCTCCATTTATAACCCGTCAATCTATCAGTCACCTTCCA
Organism: Nasua narica; assembly: GCA_028533885.1. Taxonomy (NCBI): domain Eukaryota; kingdom Metazoa; phylum Chordata; class Mammalia; order Carnivora; family Procyonidae; genus Nasua; species Nasua narica. The sequence goes on from CM052812.1 coordinate 63,050,406, forward strand.
GACATCGAATCCTCATGGATATTGTCAGGAGCGTGGTAGGGGACCACTTTTATTATTTCACTTCTCTATGCCTCAGTTTTCCCACCTATAAAATGGGACAAATAATGGTGCCCTCACGATAGGGTAGCTGTGAGGATTCAGTGAATTAATGCTCGTTAGACTAAGAGAGGGCTCCGCAAGTCCGGAGTGTCCGTAAATACCAGTTATTCATTTTGTTATTCTCTGGGGGACATCCATTCGACTCTGCCTTTCCACATCGTTTGCCATTTTTATACCTGCCCACTAGGTCTCTCTGTCCAAGTGTAGCCCTTTTTTCCTTCCCTGCTTCATCCCTCCCAGTCTTGCTTGCACACAGTGGGATGAAGATGTACATATTGAATGAATGGGGAGTGTAAAGTGTGTAGAGATCTCAGGAACTCACCTCTACAGAGGAAACCCATAAAACCCAGAGCACTGAGCACTGACGCTCCATGGAGGTTGCTGGAACGGCCCAGTTTGGCCATGACCCAGCTTCCAGAATCTCACTTCTGGCTGCCTGGAATGTGCTGGGGGCTCTGCAGTCTGCCTCCAGACATGAGGTCCTACAGCGTTTCCAATGTGAGCTCCACTCCGGGTTTGGGGAGGCCCGGAATCCATGGATCCTACGGGAAAATGGAAAATAAGCTGGATGAGTCTCATTCAGCCCTGCTGGCTGCTGACGGATCTGGGAGGGACTAGCCTGCGCCTCTGGATTCCTGGCTTTGAAAGGAAAGAAAATAAAGGCAAGCGTCTTGGTGGATATGTGGGAGGTTTTGTGGTTTGGTCCAAAGTCAGAACCAAAAGTGGGAATGAGTCGCATGTCCAATGGCTGCCGAGTTAGAGCTTTTGAATAAAAATTCTCATTTGTCGGTTGCTCAGCGAGCAAAGAGATTTCCTGATACTCGAGGAGGGGGCACAGGAGGAGCACATTGAAACTGGCCAGGTTGGTGGGTTTTGGGGTCTCTAGCAGAAGTCCTTACATAGCCCTACAAGATAACCAGTCCTTCGAGGAACTGGAGGGCACAGCATGAGTAGATCATGGATGGCAAGGAAAACCATCCAGTTTAGAAGGTGTGTTGTAGTTAGTGCCTGCTGTGTAAACAGCCATTCCCAAATAGAGTGACTTAGGCAGCATTTATTTGTGATTCTATGGGTCAGCAAATTCGGTTGGGCTCAGCTGGGCTGTTCTTCTCTAAGCACGCATGCTCTTGCGTCTCGGTGAGCTGTAGGTCAATGAGGTGGCTTTGCTTCTGGACATTGGCTGGCTATTAGCTGGGCAGCGGGGACAACTGGGCCATTTATCTCCCATTATCCAGCAGGCCAGCTGGGACTTACTTAGGTGGTGGTGGCAGGATTCGAAAGGATGCAATGTCTGGAGACCTGCTCAGCAGTGTATATTCTTAATTGCTTCTGCCACATTTTACTGCCAAAAGTAAGCTTCAAGACCAGCTTAGATTCAGAAACACACTTTGCAAAATACATCCCAGCCCTTGAGGAAAGGAGCTTCTAAGTCCCATTGCGAAGGAGGAATGGATATGGAGAAAGGTGGAAAATTAGAACCAGTTTATGAACTGCTTCAGGTGGTGAGGGCTGGCCCACCAGTAGCTGTTAGGGGAGGGAAGCACATAGGATAAGGAATCATGTACTGACATTGAGCCCTGCTGAGGATTTGGGAAGCCAGGCATTCCACTCAGGTTCCTGGTTGCCTTTGGGGAGTAGAGGCAGTTCACACGAGGCTGAAGAGTAGATGTGTGTGTGGTGGGGAATGGTGAACGGAATGAGGTTTAGGATCCTGATCCACTGTCTATGAGCCTAGTGGCTTTGGCAGAGTCAGTGAGTATGTCTTCGCCTTAGTTTTCGCATCTGTAAGATGGGATCACAATTTCTGCCTCATCAGGTTGCTGCGAGGATTCCAGATGCAATGGGCCCAGCATGCGGTGGCTCTGGAAAAACAGCCACAATCCTGAGTAGATTATCAGAGCAATCAAGTAGCCGATAACAGCATCTATGTTGAAAAATAACGAATAATTAGAATTTCTTCCTCACTAATGAGCCTGGAATCTCTTACCCCAGAAGGCAGAGTGGCATCCCGGGGTTTAAACTGGCAAAGTCCAACATCTGCATGGTGCAAATACCTGTCTGGTGGGCAGAACCGGCCACTAGCCCCTGAAGGCTTCCGTGGCCCCAAGGCATATCCTAGGGCTCTGTGGGGCCTGGGGCTTCTGTTCCTCATGGCCAATGCCCACCAAGCTCTGGGCCCCAGGCCTGACCCTGGCCTCGCACAAAAGGCCAGGTACAGTGAGGAGGGGTCCTACTGAGGAGGCAAGGCTCAGGGAAACTTCTCTGGCTTTGTACTTGGACTCTGTTAAATGCCACTGTCTCTGGGCAGAAAACTATTAGGACAGAAGACAGAGAATAGGTAGAGTTCTAGACCAACGATCTTGAACGTATTCCATATCTGCACTATCTAGGACGGTAGCCACGGGCCACACTTGGGACACTTGACATGTGGCTAGTGCAACAAGACACCGAATCTTTCCTTTCGATTGATTACTTATATGGCCCCTCATGACTAGTGGCTACCATGTCGGACAGTGTGACTTTAGATGCACGAGCCTCTGAAGAGAAAGGGCTTTGAGGACACTGAGCCATGTGGCCGTCAGGCCCGAGTGGGTGGGAGACGTCACCTGGTGCGGTGTTGGGATCCCCTGGCAAGGGTCCCGCGAGGGTCCACGGAGCGGCCGGTGTTGGTAGAGACTCCAGGCCTGTTGCATACTTTCTCCCTCCTTATTCCTAAGTAGGGCTGAGAAAAGAGGGAAGCTCATGACTGCAGAAATTCAGAATCCAGCATAGATTTAGCCTCTTGGTCCCTCTTGCTGGGTTCGCAGTGGCCCCTCGGGGTTCCCCGCATGGTTCTGTACCCTGCCTCCCCCTTTCTTGTGCCAAGTAAAATCTGACCTCGGCTGTCCAGTTGGGGAGAGAAGAGGGGACCTCCCGAGGAGAGAAGGGCCTTCCCATATGGGGGTTTGCTTTCGAACAACAGGGCCCACATGGTCCAAATTGGCTTTTGAAGATATTAACATTCGCTCTCGCACACAGGCACACAGACATGCAAATACAGAAGTGTACACACACACACACACATACACACACACACACAGAGTTTGTTTACAAAGCGGGTGACTTTTGAAGAGTTGGGACAGAAGTCCCAGTCTGGAGAAACTGGAGGTTTTGCTTCCTCTTTAATTGGGTTCAAAAAAGATGACAACCCAAGTCCTTCTCAGGGTTTGCTCTGGAAACTCGCAGTGGAATTTATTTCAGGACCTTCCCCAAGTCACAGCAGGACCTTCCCCAAGCACAGAAGGCTCCTTGCACAACCAATGGTGGATTTTGCCTAGACTTTTTTTTTTTTCCTAATTGCCCTTCAACTCCTGCAGGAATAAATGGCCCAAACCAGTCATAGTCTTTGTACGAAAGCTGGATGAAAAGGCCACTCTCTGTCCACCTCACCAGTCTCTCAATCTTCTGGTATCTCTTTAAGTTGGGACTCTATTGCTGGTGAGCGTTCTAGCATCCTTTAAAGCATAGAGTCTTTCTGGATCCTTCGATTAACGGACTGTGGTGGATACCGGCGGCTCCTGCATGGGCTTTCTGCAGTGGCACGGGCGAGATTCGTTTTCTGCTATCACCATGATTTACAAGGCTCACATAACCATGTAACGACTTGGTGATTACATGGAAAAGATCGTATAAATACATAGTAATTACAAGTTCATGCAGATTACTTGCTATATACATTTGAAGTTGCCGAGGAGTTCAAAGATTAATTAGCCTGTAACTGGCAGTATTTAAATCATTTTTTTCTCATAAACGAATACATTGAGGCAGACTTCAAGGCTGGCGAGGATGGGGATGTGATGAGTATGATCTGAAAAGAAAAAATGAAATCTGACAGGCATGGATTATTTAAAGCATGCATATGTGCGCTGAGCAGCCACTGCACTTTGATGCAAATCGTAGGGGAAAGAGCAGGGGGATGGTGTGTAGAGAAAGGTGCTGAACAAAGTAAGGATTTCCTGCTGGCGACTTGAAATTTAAACAAATAATCATTTAAATGGCGGCCCGGCATTACATTCCGAGTTGTGTGCATTAATGTCAACATCTGGTACCAACATTTTGACAATTCTATTAAAATGCCCCAGCATTCCCTATCTAACACCTGTTAGCTCTAATTTTCTTTCCTGAGAAGCACACCAGTAGACAGGGTAGATTCCAAATCATTTATCACTTTTAAAGTGCTTCCATATGTGTGTTGGACCCAGCCTGGCCCTAGGCAAATGTTTTCTGAATGCATTAAAATTCAGGACGATTTTTTTTTTTTTTTAAGTGTAGACACCAATGTTTCATTGAATTCATGTCTGGTAATTATTAGCTTAAATTATGGCTCACACATGACTTGACAAAGTGGACCATGAATTAAAACACACACACACACACACACACACACACACCCAAACTCTTCAATAGATGCACCCAACTCCTACATTGCTCGTTATTGAGATGTCAGTCAGTAATCATTAGGCAAACACTCTTCATGGAGGGAACTGCTAAGAGGCCCAGGAGTCCCAAGAGACGATCTAAAAATGTCAAAAATGTTACAGTATAAATGAATGACACCAACAAGAGAACATGTGTTAGAGATGCAAGCAATTAGTTAATATATTACAAGTTTCAACCTCTGAGCAAAACAGGCAACAAAAATTTCCGCTTGACAAAAGACTACAGATAAGATCAGGTTGATTCCCAGACAATACAGTCTGCCTGAATTGGAGCAGCCCTCCAGCAGGCTGGGAGGGAGGGATGATGGGGGGACTCAGGGATTTGTAGGGTTTGCGCCCCCAGACGAGGTCCCGCTTTGCCTGGGAAAGACTGGCTGGACTGCTGAGCTCTCACAGTGGAGAAGTGGGGTCTGACATGAAGGCGAATATCCTGGGCTCCGTGGATCTGGTTCACGAAGCTAGCTGCCTTCTCCTTCCTGGAGCTTCAGAATGAAATATAGAAGGTCGAATGAAATCATATTGCTGTTTTCAAAGGAAAAGAGGTGCCTGCAAAAGGTGACAGGGGTGGGGGATGTTATACGGACAAATGCTTTTTCATTGCTTTTCAGAGATTTAAAAAACAAAATACTCTATGTTGTGCAGTTTCCCTCTCTCACTCCCTCTCTCTCTGACTCTCTCTCTCCCCCCATATGTAGATATACATATATACTACATACACATACACGCATACATACAGAAAAGATGTTTTAAGCAAAAAATCCTCCCACATATATACACATCCAGAATATATGTTTTAAGCAAAAATACCCACGATGTGCACTTGGACTAAGGATTTGAATAGGTCCCTTAGAAATCCCAAGGAAACATTGAGAATACAAGAAAAAAAAAAATGAAAACCTGAGCTCACCAACTCTATAAATGTAAAAAAAAATTTGTAGACAGTTAAAAATGTCCGCCCCTGTACACACGCACACCTACACTTTCACACTTCCTCTGTTTACTAAATAACATTTCAGCACAGTTTTCATCTTATAAGGAAAGTGTTTGAAACTTGGAATAAGTGCACTTAATTAAAGGAAGGCTGTGAAAATGTGCACTAATCTGATATGACTAATAGCAAAGTGCATGAAATTGCTAATTAGAATTTCATTAAAGGTGCTGCTTTATCAGACTGTGAATATCACAACCTTTAAAATTCTTTCAGGAGAGCTTAATTCCTTTTCAAACAGAAATATTCTTTAAAGACATTTGATTGGTTCTGAAGGAATTCATGGCTTAGGCTGGAACTTAAAATGTTGCCGATATTCCAGGAGGTGATATCAGAATAGGAATATAGATCAGGGACTTTGTTTCATTTGCCTGATGAATCCCTTCCTCCCCCATTTCTCTTCAAAAACCCAGTCATGAAAATAGAGTTGAGTCCTTGGTTTGATCCACTTGTAATCTGTTTTCTGCTGAAGCCAAACGGTTCTTTTCTTTCTCTCTCACACACACAAAAGGAAAAACTTTAAAAAATTTTAAATCATTAACAATCGAAGTAAACATTGTAATTTTCACTTTCATTAAGAAAATAAAAGGGAACAACAGACAATAAAACATGTTTTCTTTAGAGGAAAAAGCCACCCATTAAAAAAAAAAAAAAAAAAGAAAAAACAACTAGCAACTTTCACTCTAAATTAAAAAAAAAAACCTCTTAAAATACTAATGACATTTTAATCACAAAATTGGACTTTTTAAAATTAGAAAAATCCAGTGTTAACAATAGCAAATGCATTTTTACTCCTTTTCTGACTTGCTTTTCTAGGTTGTAATTTTTCATATTTCATATTTTAATTATTCTGTGCACTCAATCTGCACTTCAGTTTGTTTTTTTTACCATTCAGATTTTAAAAATTCTACCTTTCCTGTCTTCCATCTTTTCTAATTTCAACCTTATTTTCTGTCACTTCTCTTTATTTTCACAGGCAGAAAGTTGCTGTAAAATGTTACTCTCTCTGCCCACAACTCTCCCTGTTACCAATTGTATTTTTGTTTTTGCTGTTTTTCCTGATGGTTCCAGGGCTCTTATAATTAGTAACTGGGTTCCTTTTAATATTCAAGCTTGATTGAACAGTTACATTTTGTTACTGAAAAACTATTAATGTTAATGGAAACTACAGCTCACTCAAAGCAGTAGTTTACTTTTACAGAAGTTGTTAAAACCTAGCCCGGCTTCAAATTCGCTGAACACACAGGTTCACGGTGATGTAATTTTGCAGAATTGAATATTTTAAATACACTTGAAAAATGTTGGTTTAAAAGCTAATCAGTCATGTTTACCTGATGACCATATCTGAAAGGGGAGAAATGAGAACAGAAGTAACTTTATTTGAGAAGCAGTGTGATTTCTTTGGACATTTAAACAAATCTCAAGTGAGTTAATTACAGTTTGCTCTGATTTTAGCTCCAGCAGGAGGAATTTCCATGGCATTTAGATAATTTATCAACTGGGCTACCTAACAGATTAAAGGTTACATTTTCCTTTCCAACGTTTGGGAGGTACATTTGTTCAATAAAGGCAACGATTTTAAAAGATCAGTCTAGACTCAAATGAATGAAAATTACGCTTGTTAACTGTAACGTCTGGAGTTCGAGGCGGGGTGTCAGCCTTGCCTATTCGAGGGCCACCGTAGTCAAACAAAGCTGCTAATTCGAATGTTTTAAGTTTCGAATTGAGAAATATTGTTCTAATACGGCAACAATGGAGCTGTTGTCCTTCCCAGCACTCAGCGATGGCAAGCTCCTTACAGCTCGTTTTATGCAAAACGAATGGCAGGTAATTGTGATTTAATTCTTTTCAAGTAAATTACAGTGAGTGCGTGACACAAAGCCGCGGCGGACCCTCCATTCCATGTCAATAGTTGAATTAATGATGGCAGGAGTAAAAACAGCAATTGTGCACAACACCCCTCCCCGGTCCCCACCCCTGCCAAGGGGGGACCTGCCAATCAGGCCGCGCCAACACGAGGCTGGCGACCCTCGGGTTGCGGAGGTTCGGGGATGGAACGTTCGGTGGCTCGGAGGCGGCGGCGGCGGCGGCTCCAGCGGCTCCGGGGTCACGGAGCCCGGGGCCGCCCCCGGTCCCCCGAGGTGCCCGCAGGGGGCTGCGCCTGCGCGCTACCGGCCGGGGCGCCCCCAGCTTGGCCATCCTGGGTTCCTTGGGCCCCCGGGGCCGGCCTACGGAGCGGGACGTGCTTGGCCCTGTTGAGGGCAGAAAGGGTTCCCGGTGGCCTGGCTGTGCCGGCTTCCCGGAGAGGCGCCCCGAGGGCTCCGGGAGGAGGCAGCGTGGCGGAGCGAGGGTGCCGGGAGGCCGATGGGCGAGCCCGGTCTGGGCGTGGCGCTGGGGGGCTGCGGGCGCGCCTGCGGTCCGAAGGGCCCCGAGAGCAGAGCCGCTCCAGGCTCGGAGCGCCAGTTCTCGCCCCCAGACCCGTGGCGCCGGGATTGGACGGGAGAGCCTGCGGAATCCCGGCTGTGTGTTGGGGGGGGCGGGCGGGGGCGCTGGTGGGGCTCTCCTGGAGAGGCTCACCGCAGGCAGCCCGGGGCGCAGAAGAGGGCTTCGGGATGGGGCTGGGCACCAGGCACCCGCTAGGCGCCAGAAGTCATTGAACTGACCGCTAACAATCCATGTGAACTGGTCACTTCCCCTGATACTGGAACAAAATGCGAGCTCCTTGCTGAGGCCCACGGGGCGGTATCCTCTCGCTCCTACCTGGGATCGGCTCCACGGAACTCTGGATTTGTCAGAGGTATCCGAGGTGGAGTCCTGGCTGCCTGCCCTCAGTGGGTCACTCCGGGCAGGTTACTTAACCTCTCTGGCCTCAGTCTCCCCAGCGGAAATGGAGTGGATACCGGAGCCCTACCTTCAAGGGTCCTCATGGGCACGTAATGAACTGCCAGTCAGGGCGGGGCCGGTGTCGGGCTCAAAGTGGGGTGTCTACCCCTGTTAGCAGGTCTCACCCCCCTCCCCCCACCCAGCCACCTACACCGGCTCCCTTTTCTTGGACCTCCCTAAATGCGTCGCTGCCCCAGGGCCTTTGGCCCTAGCTAGGCAGAGCGCTTCCCTTGTTCTTGTCTTGGCTTCTGTTTTAGGCTTCAGCTTAGCTGTCATCTCAGAAAGCTCTTCATGACCCTCTAGCTCCCCCATCCCCCCCATCACACAAAGCTCTTTGTTTTCTTCCCAACATTTATCCTGATGGGAATGTTTTTCTCTATTTGCTTTGTGTTGATGGTGTGTCTCCTCCCCAAAATTGAAGTTCTGTGAGACGGGGCCTTCCTTGGTCTTGTTCTCTGCGGTTCCGGCACCTTGACCGGCGTCCGCTCCCTGGTAGGTGCTCAGTAAAAACTGTAGATGGATGGATGGAGTCACACCTTCTGATGTGTGCATCAAAGGGCTCGAACCCCAGCACACGTAAGTGCCTCCTTCTGTTGTTCGGTAAGTGAAATTGTCAGCATGGAAGTTCTATTTTTTTAATTAAAAAGGCAATTTTCTGAGGTAAAGGATCTGTACTGTGGAACTATAGAACACTCATGAAAGAAATTGAAGAAGACACAAAAAGGTGGAAAAGCATTCCATGCTCATGGATCGGAAGAATAAACATTGTTAAAATGTCTATACTGCCCAGAGCAATCTATACTTTCAATGCCATCCCGATCAAAATTCCACCAGTTTTTTTTAAAGAGCTGGAACAAACAATCCTAAAATTTGTATGGAACCAGAAAAGACCCCGAATTGCTAAGGAAATGTTGAAAAAGAAAAACAAAGCTGGGGGCATCACATTGCCTGATTTCGAACTTTACTACAAAGCTGTGATCACCAAGACAGCATGGTACTGGCACAAAAACAGACACATAGACCAGGGGAACAGAATAGAGAGCCCAGAGATGGACCCACAACTCTATGGTCAAATCATCTTTGACAAAACAGGC
>CM052812.1:63060447-63215750 GCA_028533885.1 Nasua narica
CATCAGGGAGACTCAAATCAAAACCACACTGAGATACCACCTTACACCAGTTAGAATGGCCAAAATCAACAAGACAGTAAACAACAAATGCTGGAGAGGATGTGGAGAAAGGGGAACCCTCCTCCACTGTTGGTGGGAATGCAAGTTGGTGCAGCCACTTTGGAAAACAGTATGGAGATTCCTCAGGAAATTAAATATACAGTTACCCTATGACCCTGCAATTGTCTACTCAGTGTTTACCCCAAAGAAGCAGATGCAGTACAAAGAAGGGCCACATGTACCCCAATGTTCATAGCCACAATGGCCACAATCGCCAAACTGTGGAGAGAACCAAAATGCCCATCAACAGACGAATGGATAAGGAAGATGTGGTACATCTATACAATGGAATATTATGCCTCCATCAGAAAGGATGAATATCCAACTTTTGTATCAACATGGACAGGACTAGAAGAGATTATGTGGAGTGAAATAAGTCAAGTGGAGAGAGTCAATTACCTTATGGTCTCACTTACGTGTGGAGTATAAAGAAAATCATGGAGGGCATCGTGAGAAGGAAGGGAAGGATGAATGGGGGGAAATCGGAGGGGGTGATGAACCAGTAGGGACTGTGGACTCTGAGCAACAAACTGAGGGTTTTGGGGGAGTGGGCGAGCCTGGTGGTGGGTATCGAGAAGGGCACGTATTGCATGGAGCACTGGGTGTGGCACATGAACAATCAATCTTGTAACACTGAAAAATTAAAATAAACATATTTGGGAAGAAAAGAAAAAAAAAGAATGGCTCTCAGATACGTTATCCAAACCAGTTTTCCTTCCCATCTGGGTACCTAAGAAAACTACATTTACCAGACTCCTTTGCAGTCAAGGACCCCACATGACTGAGTTCTGGCCAATGGAATGTGAGTGGGAGTAACATATGTCTTTTCCAAGCCAAACCCCTAAAGTTTCTTGTAAGATCTTCATGACCATTTTCTCCTCCATCTGCCAAAGGGATGTCACTGTTCATGGTGACCTTGGAGGACACATGTTGGAGATGGTGGCACCCCTGCCAGAAGAGCGCTGCTCTTCACCACTATACCTTATCAGCCTGTTTGGACTGTGATGCATTGCATTAAGCCATTGAGAGTTAGGGGTTTTTATTGCAGTGAGCAGTTAGTCTCTCCTGACATGTATAGAATCTTCTAGAACCTCTACCTAGTATAAACACCTGCATACATTCATGTAAGATTTTGCACCAATTTGAGAGACTTCCTGGCCCTAGGTGAGGACTTGGACTGCCTTAAGGAATAAGATCCAGCCGAATGTGGTGATGAAATGGCCTTTCTGGCTTCAGGGCCTCCCTGCAGCAGAGAGGTCCGAAGGCTTAAGGGCTTTTTGTGATGGCCTAGCCTCTCGGGGAGAAGGTCTCCTATGAAGGCATCGCTAACCATACAGACGCTCTGGGCCATGCCGCAGCTGCCGAAGTGCTTGCTGTCATCCTCGTGGCACAGCCAACAGATCTGATGGGTCACAGGTCATGGGACCTGGCTGCAGCTGCTCCCAGCTGAGTCCCTGGGACTCTGCCCAGGGCCCCCCTGCATGCAGCCCTGCCCTCCTCCTGCCCTGGGGGAGATCAGCTCTTTCGGTCCTGCCTCCCCTGTTCCAGTGAGTGTCCCCTGGAGGCGAGGGCTGGGTGGCTTTGATCCCCTTTCTCCTCACAGCCTGCTGCAGAGTTGGGGTGAGCCAGACATCATGTATTTTGCACGAGGTTGTTGATTCTGGCGGGTCAAGGACCATCTTAACATTGTTCTAGAAAAAGCAAATGCTCTCAGCTTGGCTGAAGGTTCTAGAAGTTAAAAATAAGAAAGTATTACTCATATATTGAATGTTTGTTCTGTTCCAGATCCATCTATTATTTCATTAAATCCTCCCTCATAATCCTATCAGGTGAGTTTGAAATAGCCCATGTTCCAGCTAAGGATCTGGAGGCATGGACATGCCGGGCCCAGGATCCGGAGCTGCCGGAGGTGCTTCCGAGACTCTACTGGGGTCGATCCAATGCTAATGACAGCAGACTTTTTCTAAGCCCCTACTATGTGCTACCTAAGTGCTTCTGATGCATTATTGCATTTGATTTTGAGAATTTCCTGATGGAGTGGGGACTACTATTATTTCCATTTAAAGGAAATGCTCAGTGAGGCTAGTTTGCTCTTTTCCCCAAGGTCTCATGGTTAAAAGAAGTGGTGCCTGGATTCAAATTCAAGTCACTCTTTAGAGCTTTTGCACTGTCACTCCCTTGACACCTGGCGATGCCTCCTTCCCCCTCTTGGAAAGTGCAAGAGGGACCAGGTAAATACTCCTCCAGGGGCTGGGACTTTGGGGTGGGGAGCCACCCTGTGGTCAGCCTGACCGCCTGCCTGAGTCAACACCTACTGTGTGCAAACTTGGGTCCTAAGCCCCGCGGTGATGCAAGAGAGGCCCGGGCTGTGCCAAGGCGCCCACATGCGGGTGCGGAAGAGAGCCGCGTACCTACACCTGCTGCCTGAAGAAGTCAGCACGGGGTGGGGGCTGGGGAGGGGAAGTGGACACTGCAAACCTTGGAAGAAAAAGCGCACCCACGTAAAAGCAAGGATGGATTTACCAAGGAAGTGGGATTGAGATGAGCTTTGTCTACCTGGATTTAAATCCCAGTTTGCTGAGCGACTTTGGGCAAATTAGCTAGCTTCCCTGAACCTCCATTTTGCCATCTATAAAACAGAAATACTAAAAGTACCCACCTTACAGGGTTACAAGCATTAAATAATACTTAAAGTGCTTGGAATATAGGAAGTTCTATATTATGTATTTATTTACTCTTTTCATCATCAAGGACTAGGAGAGTTTCAGTAGGTGAAGAAGGGAGGCGTGCACACCTAGTGAACGCCATGAGCAAAGCTTCAGAGTTGAGAAAGCAAAAAAGTGTTCTTTAAGTAGCTCATTCTGGTTGGCTGATATGGGGGCAAAAGAAGATGAGGCTAGAAAGAGAGTCTGGGCTCAGGTTGATGCGTATATACTTAACAAATGGCAATGGGGAGCCACTGAATGTTTCTGAACAGCCGAGTTTTGTAGCCGCAACTAGGTTTAGCTGCAGAATGTCGGGTGGATTGGAACGGGGGTAATGGGAGAAGCCCAGTGGAAAACTATGGTCATAAGCCAGGGGAGAGGGTAGTGACAGCTGGCAGGGCAAAGAAAGCAGAAATTGGCACTCACGGTGGAGGGAGGTGTGTTAGACACACCCTTGGCCAAGGGCAGGTGTGGCAGTGGTGCCCATCCAGGTCCAACTGAGTGGCTGGGAACCCGCAGCAGGACTTTCCTTTTGCAGGCCCAGGCTTGGGATGCAGCCCCTCTGGGCATCACATCGTCAGCGGCATCTCTGTGCCAAGAAAGACATAAATGAGAGGTAGAGAAATGGGGGACCAGCCTCCTTTGGTCCTGAGAACCCAGGGCACCTGGTATCCTTAGGGTGGAAAAGCTCTTTGATGGTCCAAACACAGGTTCCAGAAGGCTCATTTGGAAGGGAAAAGGGAGGCAGGCTCCTTTTGGGTTTTCATCGAGGTTTATGAAGAGCAAAGCAGGCTGCTGAGAGCTGCCGGTCTGACGTGTGTTTTATCTTAACCTTTCCATGTAATCCTGAAAGCCCACCTAATCAATTGAAGATCATAAAATATTAGACTTAATGCTGCAAAGTGCTGCTTTTTAATTCACATAACAAGCTCCTAAATAATTCAAATAGCAAACAGACCCTGCAAGTCAATGGTGGGAGGCTGCTTGGATCAGCGGGAGAGTGTCAACACATGTCACATTTCCCGGATCGACTCCATTTCAAGAACCCTATTAAGTTAATTGCCGGTTTCTGACAGCAGAGAGCATGCTGGGAGCACAGCAAGCTTTATTAGCCTCCGTGGCATCTGGAGACATCAGCCATTTTGCCCCTACTTGCAGGCACTAGGAGCAGTCTGGAAAAAAATAAATCAAATTATAAGACAAATAAATGCGTTTGGCAACACGTGGGCATCAGATTCATTGGTGAATCCAAAACAGTTCGAGTGTCAGTTGCTGGCCTATTAAATTCTTTTGGCAACACCGTCTCTATGTTGCAAAAGTCTCAGGGGATGCCACGGGGCAGTTGCACCCTTTAGTTGCACCCTTTGGCACCGCAGGTAAACCTGAGTGCAAGCCAGGGTTCCCCACCTCCCAACGACACGGCTGGGTAAACAGAGTCTCTAGCATGGGAGTTGGGTGGCCATTCGGAGCGATCTCTGGTTATCCCTGATATTCCGTGTTACACGTTCAGGTTTGTAAGCAGATCTGCTTGGGTTTGGAACCCCAGGAGGGACCCACAGGGTTCTGGAGTTGGTCAGAGGTGGGCAGGGAAGGGAAGACATGTGAAGTCAAGGTCGCCGGCCATCTGTCGCTCCCATCCGGAGGTTCCCAAACACGCATTGTTCCACGGCATCGTGCTCTCCGCTTGGTCCCCGGGGAGTATATTGACTATGGAGTGGGGCGGGGCATCCCGGCGACTCGGAGATCCTGCAGAGTGGGGCTCGCTTGGATCTCTCCAGGGCCCTGCCTTTATATGAGAAAACACCAGCAAAGAGAGATCCTGGGACAGCTCCAAGGTCACACAGCCAGCCACTGCCAGCTGATTTTAGGACGAAATTCTGTTCTTTTGCTGGGCATCCTCCCATCTGTGCTGTTTCTCTTTACATGATGATTGATGGTAACAGCCTAGACGAGCTCAAGATTAGTATCCCAGTTCAACCATTGATTGTCAGGATGACCTCAATTTAAGCAAAAAGCATACAGCTTTCCTGTCCCTCTACCCTGCTGGCAAAATGAGGAGAGGAGTGCTTGCCTGATGGGATTCTTCTGGAAAGGACTGAGTTAGTGATAGTACATTAACCATGTGGTTAAGGCGTCAAACTTCATAGCTAACACCCGGTATGATATCCTTCCCATCATCTATGCAGAGACTCCTATGAGCAAGACTCGGGTGAGCAAGATTGTTTGCATTTCTAGATGATTCTCTCCACAAACCGAGAATCTTCTAATTTATTAGGTTTCCACACCTAATTTTTTTTTGTCAGGGGTGCATGAAGGGAGACAAACTACTCTCTCAAATCTCTTCTTACCCTTGTCCTCAGATGTAGCCTTAGTGTTTGCAGGAACAATGTTTCTTCCTGAATCGGGCCTTCAGAATGATAGGAACACAACTGGAAAGAACATCCGAGAATGGATGGCAGGGGTGAGGATGCGGGGGGCAAAATCAGTGGACTGGCTGTTTCGATCCCAGCTCTCCAGTCTCTCTGTGTCGTGGGACTGCTGAACTTGGATGCTGGAGGGGGCCCCAGACATGGAAGCTGGAACCCTCATTTCATGCGGGGTGAAACTGATGCTCAGAAAGAGGCAGTGAGTGACCCACCGGAAGTCACCCGGCTAGTCAGTGGTGAGGCCAGGGACGGAAGCTGGGTCTCCTCCTTCCGGGTTCTGTCTTCTTTCTAGTTCGCAGACAGTTGGGAGTGACCTTTGTGGCACATGGGCAGATTTCCCCCTGTCTGGGAAGAATGGATCACTGCCACTGGCCCAGAGCCTTGCTCCCTCCTGACTTTCCAGGGAGAGGATGTGCCTGTGCCCCAGAACCTCTTTCGGAAAATAATGTCAATTCATAACTCATCTCTAATAATAACAGCTATCATTTCTGAGGGCTGAATTCCAGGCACAGTGTTTACATTTTCTATATAACCCTTTGAAATGGGTGTTACTGTGACTCCCATTTTTCAGAGGAGGAAACTGAGGCCTGGAGGTGAAGTGACCTCACAAAAGTTACACTGCTGGTAAGTCAGAGGTAGGGCTTGAACGGGAGTTCATTTTGAATTGGGCTGTTTTCCTCTGGCAGCACCCCGCCCCCTATTAGACTCTGGCTTAGGCTAGAGGGCTCCAGAAGGTGACACAGGGAGAGATGGATCCCTCACCTGGGGCCCAGCACTAGCTGAATGTGATAGGCACTAGCCGGGAGGTGCTGTTGGACCCTCATCCTGTACGTGACGTTTGGTCCCCTTCCTCCCCACATCCCACTTGTGTCTCCTGCTAGGATGGATGGGTAGCCAGGGACCCAGGGCTCCTCTTTCACACACTCACCAGCCTCTGGTAACTAAATATATGTATTAGAATTAGGTTCAGCTGTACCTAACAGAAAGCTCCTATAACAATGACTGAAATGCATAGTTTCCCTTCTGATGTACAAGAAGTCCTAGGTAAGCTGGTGTGGTAGCTTCATGATCCTCTGGAGCTCGGGCTTTGTCCCTCCCCATGCTCTGCCATTGCCCACATTTGGCTCTCCTCCTCAGTGTTTCAAAATGCCTGCTGCAGCTCCAGCCATCATGTCCACATTCCAGGCAGCAGGAAGCAAGAAGAGGGTAAAGCAAAAGGGTGTTTCTCTAGGTGTCTTTTCTCCCTTTCAGAGAGCCTTTCCAGAATTCCTTTTATGAGTTTTTCTTGATTCCATTGCCAGAACTTGGTCATGTGGCCACATCCAGCTGTAAGAGAGGCTGGGAAGCAGATTCTGTAACCGGCCACATCACCACCTCCAGACTCTAGATGCTCGTGAGTGAGGGAGGATGGGTACTAGGGAAGTGGCAGGTGGACGCTGCCACACCACGATGCTGTGCCCCCGCCCCCCCCTTGCCGGTGTGCTGATGACGGAGAAGGTGGCCTCTTGAAAGAGAGAAAACTCAAGTTATCTTTGGTGAGCATTCTACAACACACTTTGAGATCATTGGAAATGCCCGGGGATGCCGCAGGCTTAGGATTGGAACCACTGTGCTTTCTGGGGCTGTGTGTTCTATGGATGGCAATAATGATGAAATCGACAGTAATTTACGCGTCGACGGCTTTCATCCCACACTGTCCCTTTTGAAAGTATGGATAAGTTTTATTTCTCCGGATGTCTTCTCTTCATGACACATTTATCCCGTGGGTCTTCTGAGGTTGCTTGGAGAATGGGTTTCTTGCTCTGGAGGATTCTGATGATCACGGGGCTGTAGAAATAAGCACAGATACCACTATGCCCGCTCTGCCTATGCACCAGGCACTGTCCCTGTGCAAGTCACAGCATCCGCAGACCCATAGCCAGGGGCCCGATGATTCCATTTTATAGATGGAAAGCGAAGGTTCAGAGACGGTAAGCCATTTGCCCAAGATCACATAGTGGTGCTATGGACTGAACATTTGTTCCCCCTCCTCCTGCCCCAGTTTGTGTGTTGCAGCCCGAATCCCCAACGTGGTGGTGTTTGGAGGTGGGCATTTCATGGGTAATTAGGTTTGGATAAGGCCATGAGGGTACAGCTCCCATGATGGGGTTGGTGCTCTCATAAGTGGGTAAAGGGCACAGAGCTCTCTCCCTGCCATATGAGGACACAGCGAGAAGATAGCTATCTACCGTCCTTCACCATACTGGCGCCCTGAGCGCAGACTTCAGCCCCCAGAACTGAAAAAAAGAGATGTCTGCTATTCTTTTTTTTTTTTTAAGATCTTATTTATTCCTTCGAGAGACAGAGAGAGCATAAGCAGGGGGGGTGGCAGCAGGCAGAGGGAGAGGGAGCAGCAGGCTCCCCTCTGAGCAGGGAGCCCGATGCGGGCTTGATCCCAGGACCCTGACATCTGAAGTCAGATGCTTAACCCACTGAGTCCCCAGGCACCCCAGATGTCTGCTGGTTAAGCCCCGAGGCTGTGGTATTTCTGTGAATAGTGGCAGAACTAAGATGGCTGGTGATGCGAGAGCCCGAGGTTGGACTTTGCCCCTTCCCCGGCCCCCCCCCGATGCTGGGTGCGTTCCCCAACTTTCACCCTCATCCCCCTTGCAGGCAGTGTGGCTCTTGTGACAAGGGGTGCATCGCTGTGACCTCCGGTGTATGCTGTGGCCCGGAGCTCCTTCTTGTCTTCTCCACCTCCTCCCTCCTCTACTCAAGACCCGCCTATAGCCTCGGAAAGACCCCTGCCGGAGGCCAGCCCCCGCCCCCCCGCCCCCACGTGGGCTCCGGTCAGCCACACCTCCTTCCTGGACCCCACGTGGCTCACGCCCTCGGGCCCACCCCCTTCCCAGATCCCAGCTCACTCACAACCCCGTGGACGCAGTGGTGCTCACGACGTTAGGAGCCACAGTGTGGGCTGGCTAGGACCAAGGTTCATGAATAGGCACAAAACAGAGGCTGCCCTTGTCCCCCTCTCAGTGAGCAGAGCCACCAAATCCGAGGACCCGACTGGAAGCCCTCTTCCAGCAGCCCCGAGGGGCAGGGGGGCTGTGCGTGCGGCTGAGACCCTGCTGCCTACTAGGTTTCCATATACATAATCTAAATATATGCTTTGCAAATTGAAAAGGGTTCACGTATAGAATGTGGCTATGGGGAGCGAACGCTCTCTTTGAACGTGTCTCTTTAAAGGCAGAATTTGCCAAGTGTTTTCTTGCCCTTGAGGAGCCACTTGAACGTGGCAGCAGATGTAAAATGGAAATTGGAGTGTCTCTCCCAGGCCACCGTACATGCATAAAGCAGGCGCAGGCTATTCTAAGCGCTCATTAATAGCAGGTCTCGGAGGGCCGGGCAGCAACCAGAGGACTGTACTCATTAAAAAGGTGACGAGGTAGAGTTTTGTGCCTTCCCTGCTTGTCACGGTGGGATCCTGGTGTTCAGATGTCGCCAGCGGACCCCAGATGAGGGCCTCTGGTTTGCTGGCATGGGGGCTATTTCTGGAGGGTTCGGAAGCATCTCCCACTCATGGATGGGGCAGAAGCCCTCGGTGTCTGTCGAGTGTGTTCGCCTCTCTTCCGAGGCAGGCCCTGGAAGGCATTATCTCAAGACAGAAGCAGAGAGGAGAGCTTTAGCTCATCAGCTAATGAGCGCTTGTTGGCGATTCCCAGCACCGTCCTTTAGACAGCGTAGAGAAGGGCCCAGAGCCTCTGGCGTGGTCTGGGGTGGGGGCCTGGGGTCTTCGGCAAAGTCTGGGAGGGATTGGACCCTTGAAACCGAAGGGACTGGCTGAGAGTCCCCCATCCCAGCAGAGTCCCCCTTGCTCAAGGCCACTGGTTTGTTTTACAAGAACGGGGTTCTTGGCTCATTTTTTACCCCCACTTATTATTGGTTCTCTGATTTGGGTCTCGCCCTGTCAGGAGGGAGGGGTTTTGTGTTTTGTCCTCTTCTCCCTCTCACGTGAGAGGGACGACCTTGGGTTTTCCCCGCAGGCACATAGGCAGGAACTCTGGAGAGTTTCCCGGGCACCCTGAAAACTGCCTCTCCACCCTAAAGCCTCAGGTGGAGGAAGGCATCCTTGCTGACCTTTATACTCCTGCGCCTTCCAGGTCCACATTCTTCCCTGTTCTGTCGTTTTCCTTGACTTTTCCTTCCCCTCCCCTTCCTGTGGCCAGCTCGGACATCGCCTCGTCTGAGAGGCCTTTCTTAATGTGTCCGTCTCCCCCTCCCCCTCTGCTCGCTGTTACATCACCATAGTTTGGAATGACCTTGTTCATTTGGTATCTCCCCTGCTTATTGTGGCCTCCCCATGCTGCGGCATTAGGACTGGGGCTGGGGGCACGAACCTTCTTTGCCTCGTTCATTGGTCCCCCCGCTCAGCACAGTGTCTGACCGGAAAGGTACTTGGTTTATTGAATGGGCCAACAAAGGAGAGCATGACGGATTTTCTGATGCCAAAGCCTGGCCCTTGGTCACTCCATGAAGAGCAGCCCTTTGGGGATTTTTTTCACTTGTGACCTTTCGTAGCTTCTGGGCCGTGGCCCCCAGCTTGAAGTCAGGGTCACTACAAGAGCACAGATCTGAGGAAATGAAGACAAGAAGATCGTGGCCTCAAGTTCCTGTATGAAGTGTTTTCTCTTGTTTGTTTTTATGATATGGTATCAATACTGTGTTGAGAAATAGGTTTATTTTTACCCCTCATTAGCAGGTAGAAAATGACTGTATTATTTATGAGATGTTAACAATAACTTGAGTTTAAATTAAACTACACTTCAAAAATAATTAAGCTCAATATTAATAAAATGGATTCAGGGTTGGAGGGGGCAGGGAGATAGGGAGGATGTTCTGGAATATTTTTTTTTTGTGCAAAAGAAAGACACTTGGCTCACCTCTGAGAGGACGTGAGTCTATCACAATTTCAAGAGAAGACGAGAAATCCGAGGGAAAGGTAAATATGGCAGCAAAATCTGTCCATCTGAAGACGTACTATGTAGCACATCCCTGGTAGGGCCTGGAAGGTTGTGGGCTATACTGTTGGCTCTGAGTTTCTGAGAAGCCAAGGCAAAGAGAGAAGGAAAAGCAGTGATGAAGTTTGCAGGAGGTTCAAGGCCTTGGGCTTTGGAGGGAAGAAAACCAAGAGGGAAGAGTGAGGATAACCTTGATCCTTTTTTTGGAAAAGAATTTTGAATAACCCCTTAAAAGACCAAAACCCTGTCACTTATGGTCTCAGGGTACCCACCCTCCCGCTGAAGTAGGCCTCCCTGACGTAGGAACTGCCTAGTGGGCGTGTCATGTGCTCTGATGGCCCGGAGTACTGCTGCTCGAACTCAGCCCGGGCGTCTATCTGCAGACCCACCGTTAGGAAGGGTCTTCCCTTCCTGGAAAGAGCATCTGATTACGCCCCTGGGTGATAGAGGGCCCAGGAGCAGGCTGCGATCAGGGTGAGGGAGGGCCTTGGGCGGGGGCCCTGTGATTGGGTGGGGTTAGAGGGTGAGGGTCCAGGGGGATGCTGAGGATAGGTGCACACTGATTTCACAAGCACAGTGGAGCTGGATGCTGCGGCTGGTGGGTGGGAGGCCAATCCAGTTATGGCACTCCTGAGTCATGCTCAGATGTGACCGTGGTGTCTCCTACACATCAGCTACCCAGAAGTGGGAGTGGGCCACAGAGTTCTTGGAACCTCTAGATTGCCCTAGCAACAGGATCAAAGTCTTCTCCTCCTCTAGTAGCACTTCGTGGGCATCTTTGTGTTATCTGACCTGATATGACATTTGTCACAAGTCTCTGGAATGAGGGAATGAATTAATGATTGGATAAGTCAGTGCCATGACTACCATGGTCCAGATCCCATCCTTCCTTCAGTTGCTGTTCTGGGTCGCTTCCTCCGGGAAGCCCTCCCTGAATTCTCCTGCCCTTTTTTACCAAGACTCTTACAGTGCTGGATGTGTGATCAATGTGTAAATGCCTTCCTAGGTGCTAAGAATTGGAAGGTCTTTCCTGTGTCTTCTGACAGTTCCTTATTCTAGCTGGACAACAAACACACTTCTTCAACACGCACTCATTCCGCTCTTGCCCTTGGCCCCACTCTCTGCTGGACAGATACTGGAAACTGGACAGATAAGGACCCTGCAGTCTACTGTTGGGGCTGGCAAACTGCGGCCCATGGACTGAGCCCAACTGCTACCTATTTTGTAAATAAAGTTTTATTAGTACAGCCATCTCCATTGGTTCACATGTGGCCTGTGGCTGCTTTTGAGTTCCAATGACAGAATGGAGTTGTGGTGCCAGAGACCACATGGCCTGCCAAGCCCAAGATATTTGCTCTCCAGACCTTTACAGAAAGTTTTGCTGCCCCCAGGCTAATGAGAAAGAGAACCTAAAAAAAGATCATTCCAGCACGACGTGTGAGACATGGGACAGGACAAGGACAGGGTAATGTTGCTGAGCCTGGCAGGCCTGGGGATGCGTGTGTCACTGCAGATAGGGTGGCTGGGAAAGCTGCTCTCGTGGAAATGTTACATGAGCTGAGACATGAAGGGTGAGAAGGCCACTCTGGGAGTAGCTGGGGAAGAACATTCCCAGGGGAGGGAACAGCATGTGCTAAAGGCCTTTGGTGTGTTGGAGGAATGGACAGAAGCTTGTGTGGCTGGAAATGTAGTGGCCATGGAGAGAGTAGGACAAAGTCAACGCTGGAGAGGTAGGCAGGGGCTAGATCAGTGATTCCCAAGGGGGCAACGTTGCCCCCACCCCCTTGAGTTTGTTTGGGATATTTGTGGGGGGCGTGCCATAAATTCAGTGAGCAGGCATCACGGATGCAAGACTTCAAGCCGTGCATGCAACAGTCCGACCCAGCAATGGACAGTCCTGGGTCCTGCGTGACTTTGGGCTGTCCTAATGGGTATTCATGGAGGTGGAAAGCCAATTTCTGATGATCTAACTCTCCTATTCATATAAACAGAAGATAACTTTGGCACGACATCAGGTAAACACTGAATTGTCTAGGAATGGCTCTACCATCTAAATTAAGGGAAGATCACACTGTGTTCTCTTTGGAACGTTATCAAGTGACGTTCGCCATGTTGGGAAAATCATGTCACCCATGGCAATGTTCCTTTCGGTATTTGAGTCTCCCGAACGACGTACCTATTGTCACGCGTGTTTGCAGCTGTGGCTTTCACTCTGCTTTTCCACACAAAGACATGTCCTTATGTGGATGAGTGAAGTCATGCCGGAGAATTTGTCTATTGAAATGCGTATTGTTTTATTAGAAATTACTTCTTCTCCTCCCACCTTTATACTATGGTTAAGGCATTATATCCATTCAAACACCAAGCGATGTGTTAGTGTGGAGAAAAACCGTACCACCTCGGAATTTTCTCTCAGGGCCACGGAGAAGCACTCCGAGATACTGTGTATCCGAGCGTTCTGAGATACTGTGCACCAGGGCTGGATCCCACTGTTCTGTGTGGGTCTTGAATCTGAGTTTGGATTTTATGCTGAGAAAATCGAGGAGCCCTGGCAAGTTTCTAAGAAGATTGAGGGGTTCTTCCAGGCAAGGGAGCCCATGACATCTCCTCTTTCGCTTTGATCCCGCACCCTCTCCCCTCAACACGTGGTACAAGGCAGACGCTCAGCAGACGATCTGTAAATTAAAGAGCTACCAGCCGGAACAACCTCAGTCTGGGAGCTTAGCCGGCCTGCACCTCTCCTGACAAGTGAGATCGCTCTGGCCAAGAGGGGTTAAGTAAACCCGGCGAAGATGGTGTATTCATGTGTTGGGGTCTGGTGCCTTCTTCCCTTTCCAGCCCCTGAGAGCCGGCCTGGTCCTTTCTGGCTTCCCTGAGGTTCATCCACCCACCCATCTTGGCCACCTGCCCAGGCGTGGTCCTGCTCGCAGGCCTTCCGCCTCACTCCCCATTTACTCCCGTCCCAGGAGCCAGCTTCTCAACCTTTAGACCCCAGGCCAGGACCTAAGAATATCTCCAAGAGTATTCCCGGCCCCCTGCAACAGATGTGCCCGCAAATTACCTGGTCCCGGGGGTGGGGGGTGGGGGTGGGAGGAGCCCAGGAGGAAAGGGCATCGTTTTTCTAAAAGCATTACACACTTAATTTGCGAAGTTACATCACACATCCGTGCACAGGTCAACTCTCTGGGAACTTACTTCAAGACCAGAGGCAGGTCCGTGTTCCTGAGCACGTTCTTCGCAGAGAAGACAGCACGGGAGGGACGGGGAGGACTGTGCAGGTCAGGTGCTCTCGCGTATACAAGGTCAGATGGGGAGAGACGGATATTCGCAGGGCCCCTTCTCTGCCCCGTCTCCATAGACGTCACCCTTCAACTTTTGAAGACCCCGTGTGCACTTGCAGCCCCCTCATCCCACAGGTGTAGAAACAGAGCTTCACAACGTAATGCATACTTTGACCCCTTACACGCCCTGTGACCCGGGCAAACCTGAACTTGAACTCAGGTTTCTAGACTCTCACCATGCCTTGAGACCAGTGAATATGAGGTGTAGAGAATATCATATGTGTATATCATTAAGAGGCACATACACATCGAGGTATACATTATTATTATTATTATTATTATTATTATTATTAGATAGGTCTGGGTTTTTTATTTTATAAGAGTTGAAAAAACTACAGAACCCATGTGAGATTACAGTCAGGAGTGGATAGAGAGCTGTCTGCAGAACAAGTTTAACAGGAAGTGGTAAAAATGAATAAAGGTTGAGTTCAAACTTCCAAACCATGAAGTCCAGCTCGGTCAACCAACAAAAGAACTGTCTTGAATTTTTGTTGTGAATGTAAGGATTTTTGAATCTTAGCGTGAGGGTAGTTTCGTGTGCAGAAGAGACCATTTTGAAGTATTTGGTTTCCAAAATTAATGTTAGGTACATTATAGTTACAAAGTTAAAAGCCTAGGTCTTCCTTATGCTTTCAAATTCTGCTTATACATGATATTACCCTATTTATTCTAGTATTTTTATTGTAGTTGTATATATATGATAACATTTACTATTTTAATCATTTTGGGAAGTTTAACCTGATTATTTGTAAAAAAAAAAAAAAAAAAACCTAAACTTTTGAGGAGAAAAAATTCAATCCTTTCCCTGTAAACATAAAGAAACTCAAAAATATGGAAAGCTTCATGAATTTGTGTGTCACCCTTATCCAGGGACCATGCTAAGTTTCTCCGTATCGTTCCAATTTTAGTATTTGTGCTGCACTGGGTTAATTATTTTTAACTGTACGGTCCAATGACATCAAGTACATTCACACGGTTGCACATATCTACTTTTTAAAAACAACGTAAGAAACCTTTTCTAAGAATTCTAGCAAAGGACAAATGGATCGAGGTCTTCCGGGAGAAAAGGCAGCCCCACGTCCCCCGGGGGCCGGAGAGCACTTGGAGGCATCTGTACTTCTCTGGTTAAGATGTCTCTCTCGGGTGCATTTCACCAGCCGCAAGACTTCATTGCTTGCCACCGCGGAGAGAGCATCTCAAAACCAGGCTGCCTCTTCCTCCCTCTATTTTTCAAAGCCGTGCTTCCCCAGCCAGATTTACATTTTCAAAAACCCTTCAGATAATCACAGGCCCAAGAAACTTCCACTCCGCTGAGGTTTAATTAGGAGAAACTGTCTTTCTAGTACTTCCAAGAGCCTTGCTCTAAATTTCTTAGCGGCAAGAGAAGGTTCACGGCGGATGAGTGGGAGCAGGCAGGACCTGTGAACAGCCGCCCCCTCTGTCCCCCTCTGTCCCTTGCAGCGGAGATAAAGCCATGTTGCAGGTCACTGAAATCACATTGTGAGTGTGCCCTGTATCATTAGGACCCAGACAATGGGGATGATCGGAACGCAGGATAACACATTAGCGATAGATAATAGAGTCTAAATAAACATAATCAGCTTTCCTCTATGTCTTCAGACCAAAGCTTATCTATAAATACCCTAATGACACCCAACCAGCCAATTACTCGTTTCTTGGGAAGAGCCCCTTATTAATGGCATTGCAGTGAGGGAAAAACATTAATTATTGGACACAGTGGGATCTTTTACGTTCTGTCTGGTCCGGACAGCACCAATTAATGCAACAATTATTATCAACGACCGTGGCAGCACACTGAGTGCAGCCACCCCAGGCTGGCTCGATGGGGTGGGAAGAACGCGCACGCTGGGAGAACATCACCCACACTCTTTCTACAGAGCCTGCTTCTTCATCACTGTGGAAGCTGCTGGAACAAAGCAGAACGTGGCCAGAGTGTGTTGGTTTTTCTTTTTAAGCCATAAGAGAGTGTTCCTGGGGTGCTGAGTAGGGGAGAGTGGGAGGAGTCAGGCACTAGTCTGTTGTGCTGAGTTGCTTAAGTGAGACCAGGCAGAAGCGTAGAGAAGAGAAGAGAGGTCACCTTCAGAGCGTGGAGTGTCTGGCTTGTCTCCTGCCCCCTCCTCCCGGCTCTTCTCTCCCACGCATTATAGCGCAGCCCCATGCTTCTCCCTCAGCTTCTCCAGTTCAGCTGTGCTCTATCCTGCCCCAGGACATTTGCACACGCTATTACTCATACCCAAAAGGTCGTCCTTGCCCTTTACAAGGCTGACTCCTTCTGAATGCAGTCCAAAGGTTCCTTTTGCAGAAAGGTCTTTCTTGAGCTTGAACCCAAAATAAATCTTTTCCTTAATATTAGTCACTTGTTTCTATTTTTTGCATAATGTCGATCATAAATCTTGAGATATTTAACAGCTCTATCTTATTATTTTATTTGTGTCCGTCTCCCTTGCAAGAATGAAAGCTCTGTGAGGACAAGGACTTTGTCTTTTTTTCTCCAGCCTCTATCCTAGGGTTTTGCCTTTAGGAGAGGCTTAATAGATATTTGGTGAGTGAATAAATTAATCCATGCATGGCGTAGAAACAGATTATACTTGCAGGTGCCACAGAGACTAAACCAGATATTCTCTCGCAAAAATTCTACAAGGGGTAAACATACCAAATTGTTCTATTCAGAGCAATAACATCTTCTGCAGACTCTACATTAACTCTACTTCTGCACTTCAAAGGTGATGGACATGCCTGAAGGGCCTTTGATGGGCCGTCCTCTAACCTACTGGCTTCTATTATCACTCACATCATGGCCCTTTATTTGAGCTGGCTAGAAAAGAATCTGCTCTACCCAAGGTACAAACCTGTTGCAGGAATGCTTTTATTTTTCTCTTCTCGGTGACAAGGAGAGGCTCTCTTCTGGGAGGCATTAATTACAGAGCACTTTGGAAAATTGGTCTAGTGGAGGATGGAAGGGCTCCCCAGAGCCTTGGTCAGGGCTCTGCGAAGTGGGCCTGCCCTTGTGGCCCTTCTGGAAAAAGATCTCCAGGCTATTTGCACTAGAAGTTACCCTTTGGAGTGTTAAAGCAGTTTGTATGTGTTATTCAAAGTCAGAGCCCAGTTCAAGAAACTTACTCGACCTTCTTGAACCTCGGCAATCCGCAGCCACTAACCACATCCAGCCCTGTGCACCCTTCACTGAGATGACCTTCTTCTGAGGTCTTCTAACCAAAGTGGAACCATGGAAGCTTAGAGGCAGTCCTGGCGTGCCCTCAGCCTAGGACTGCTGGACAGATGTGGCCACGGCAAGAATTACCATCCCATTTCTTCTAAATAACCATCTTCAGGGAAATACTGAGAAATGACAGGGACACTTGAGGCATCTGTCAGGGCTGTTTTTCCTTTCATCTCCCTGAGAATGGCAATGACCTCAACTTACAGTGATTTCACCCGCTCTGCACGCCTCTAACACATTTGGTCTTGACCCTGCAGTTGGGCTCAAGTGTGGACTGCCCAGCTCCCGGTCTGTTTGGGGGCAGACAGGTGGGGAGCTGCTGGAGGGCAGCGTATACAACATCTCTATACTCTACTCAGCCCTTAGCTTGCTGATGCCAGCTTGGCTGTGTCCAGTAGAAGTTTATCTTAGTGTTCCACTGTAGCGACATTCTGGGCTCTTCCTCTGCCCCCTGAGACCAGCCTGTGACCTGTGGAGAGTGGAACCAGAAACCCATCATCCTGTTCTCTCCGGTGCCTAGCGCAGCGCCCTAGCCCCAGAATGACTTTCAGCCTTCAGAATGAGCGAATGTGTAGGCCCTTGAACAAAGCTGCCGCAGGGGCATTTCGAAGCGGGGTGGTCCCTGCTGCAGAATGCTGGTCCTTTCCCTTCCACCCGAGAAGGAGCATTTGGGGTTACTCCGTGCTTCTGATGCCCAGCAGGAAAATAAAAATGAAACATTATAGCAAAATGTTTCCAAACAAGGAGGCTGGTGGATTGGAGTTCAAATCCCAGTCCTGCCACTGGCAGAGGGTATTAGACGTGTTCCGGAATCTTCTGGTGCCTTTGTTTCCTTGTATGGAATATACAAATAATAGTCACGATCTCATCACGGTGGTGAGGTGCTTGATGTTTGGCTAACGTCAGTAGAGTGTTTAGCATGGTGTTTGGGACAAAATAAACCTCCAATAAATATTAATGGCTGTGATTACTACTGCCAACAATGAAGAGCTTTAGAACACAGGAGCGAGGTCTCCAAGGATGGCCGCTTGATAGTTATATTCTGAATGCCCCCTGGGAGCTAAGCATCATCCTGGGCCCTGAGGATGCCGTGGTGACAAAGGTTGGTTTTGTCCCAGAGAATCTGTTGCACATTAACCAAATACAGTTTCCTGCTGGTGGGAATCTTGTTTATTCTGGAGACCCTGACCCACGTCCTGCAGGAAGACACCTAACACCGGTGTGACGTGTTTGATGATCAAAAGGAACGACAGTGACCTTGGAGTGTGGGCTGCTTCTGAGGCAGCCAGTGGTGGTATGTGGGGTGTATTTCACCACTGACCGTAGTCCCCGGATTGTGCTGGACAATCATCAACCATCTTCCAATCAACCAGGACCTGAAGCTATGTAGAAATGCCCATGTCAGAAGGTTCTAGATCGTAAATCATGGGCCATAATTCAGATAGTCTGCTGCGAGGATGCTAAATCGAGATTCGTGTTTGAAACTACTGTTTGTTTTCTCTGTTTGTGGCTTCTTGGTATGTTTGACATTATCACACAGATCACGACAGAGGTCCTCTAGTTACTACCCACTGGTCGGGAGGAGGACCATCTCTTTCTCTGGGATCCCTTGGAACTCTCCCGAGTGAAGCTGTGTGTGTGCTCCATAGTCGCTATGTTCTCTGACCGTCTGCATTCTCCTTTCCCCATCTGATCACCCTGCCTTCTTGCTTGTGTCTCGTGACATTTTGTGTAAGTTCGGCATCGTCCTCAGCTCAGTACCTGCCCGTGAACCTCACATAATTGGGGTCCCTCACGTAATATGTGTACCTTACATAATTGCTCTAACCACCTACCTTATTTAATTGGAAACCAGGAACCTTTGAGCTATCTAATGACATCATCTGACTTTTATTAATTTCTGCCTATTTGCTTAGTTGCCAATTTCTAAACTTGTCTCGAATCTCGATGAGAGAAGGAAATGCTGAGCAGGCAGCTATCAACAGAGTTTGTTCAAGCAATAAATGAAATATTAGATGAAAAGAAATGAAATCACTAATAAAAGAAACCCACAAAAATATTAAGCTGTAGTACCGAAGACCGTCTCTGCTGAGTCCCAGCAACACTTTCCTTTACTATAAAGATGGGAAAGTTACCTGGGCTCCAAATTGGCTCTGGGTAGTAAGTGGGAGAAACCAGCAGGCAGAAGGTTCGGGGAGGGCCTGGTGTAGTGAGTGGAGTGGCTAAGAAAACAGGCCTTGAGACAGGCGGCTGGCTAGCCACACGATCTGTGGTGAGTCATCTTGGTTTGTGGGGCCTCCATTTACTCATCTATAAAAAAGGAGCCAAAATTAGCCCCGTATCATAGGGCGGTGCTGGGCTGAAATGAGATCATTGGTGTGACGCACTTAACACAGTGCCTGGCTCATGGAGAAGGATGAGTGCTTCATCGAGAAGGATGAGTGATTTTCTAATAATTGGAACCAGTTAAAGGTGGCCTGAGCTTCCTTGGGAATGGGTGAGGGAGTCCCCCGCCCCTGGAAGTCCTTTAGGGAAGGCAACAGGCTCTCAGAGTTTCTGGTGCGACAATCAGCTAGGGATAGTGTTCAAGTACAATTCTGATTTAAATACGTCGTGAGGGAGGCCCGAGAGTCTGCATTTTTAAGACGTCCTGAGGAATGCCGATGTTGCCAATGACCACACTGGGGTAGCAGGGAGCTAGTTAGTTCCTTGGGGACCTGCGGCAGAAGGTACACGATAATCCAGATGGAGCAAGCTGGACCCCTGCTGTCCCAGGGGGCAGCCCCTGGCCACATGCCTCGAGCACTTGAAATGTGGCTTAGTCCAAATTCAGATGTACTACGAGTGCAAAATACACAAAAACTTAGCATGTAGGAAAAGAATGTGAAATATCTCAGAAATTCTTGTTACATGCTGAGGTGATAATATTTTGGATAGATGAGCTTAAGTAACCTATTACATTAATTTCACCTGTTTCCTTTTACTTATTTTGTTTTATAGGGATATTGGGCGATTTAAAATATTGCAGGGGGCTCCCATTTTATTTCTATAGGGCAGCGCCGAGCTGCATTATCACTCAGGTCCCTTGGGGCAGGTGCCCCAGGAGACTGGCTTCTCACTAGGGCTCTAAGCTGATGTCCCCCCATGTCCTTGTGTGCATCCTGTGCATCCCCTGGGGAACACGTGTGGCCCGTGTCCTCCCAGTGCTGGAGGCAGTGAGCAGGGAGAGACAGAGCTCCAGGGGTCCCAGCCTCCTGTCTGCCAGCGTTGGGGCAGAGGGCGAGGCGGAAGCTTGTGTGTTCTCTCCCTCTCCCCAAACTAGCAGGCCAAGGGCTGCCGTGCTGCCTTGGGGATCAGGTGTTTCTACCTCGAATATGTGACTTCTTGGAACTGCCGCCCTGGAGGGAAGCCAACTTATTCTTCAGCCCAGAGTTCCTCGCTGAATGGACACATCACCACCCAAAGTAAAAATGCCTGTGGGGGTGCGGCGGGGAGATGTTTCCTCTGGGAGCTGGGTGTTTAGGAACCCAGGCGGCAGACACCCCGAGAAAGCCCATGAGGCAGCGCCATCTCCCGGAAGGTCATCCGGTGGCTCTGGCTCGAATTCACATAAAGGTCTAGGGGAGGGAGGTCTGTCACCCTGCAAATGACAGGGCCACCAGAGCCGGGCATTGACCTGTCCCACGCAGCTGCTAATTCAGACCCCTTGCACTGAAGCCTTCTAACATCGCCTCTGGTCTTTCCTACCCATGTCCAGCCACCTCTTTTAAAAAATATATATTTTTGGTCATACATGGTTTTCGCACGCTTCAGAGTGAAACCGGGATCCGAGAAGAGCCAGTTAAGGTCATCCCCAGCATTTCTGCCTTTCCTTGTTTGTCCGTAATGACAGCAGGATACGAGGTTCTGACTTGGGCACAAGTAACAGGCTGAAAGCCTCGTATGACATTGCCTGAGACTCAGCAGAGCGAGCGGGTAGCAGCTTGAATCCAGTCCCTACCCCTTTCTAGCTGGAGACATCACACAAGTGATGCAAGGGATGCCTTGGTGTCCCGATCTGCAAGATAGTGGTGATGACATCACCTGCCCCCGCCCCACCCCCGCGCCGGGAGAACTATGGGCTTAATGTGCCACAAGGCCGAGAGTAGTTCCCGGTGCCCGGGAAGGCTGAACACGTGTGACCGTTATTCTGCACTAATGAGGGCTCCCTGAATGGCAGCCTCTTTTTTCAGCTGGCAGATTACTTAGAAAAAACCCAAACTTGCACACCTGGTTGGATAAGAGTCAGGTCCTGTGTGGTGATGATGTAACATGCCTATTTTTGGCAGATGTGGTCATTCGGGGAGTGACCCATTTTCCTGTGCTTCATCGAAGTCATTGCAATGGGTTTCATCAACCAGCAGGCTTGGGAATGAGCCACGGGGTTAGAAAGAGCCTTTTCTGCCACTCCGGGCTGCTTTCACCCCCCCGTAGCTCAAGTCAGAGCTGGGAGGGCACGAAAGGATGCTTCCATGGGGACATCCATCCATGGTCGTAACGATGACAGCAGAGATGGGCAGAAAGCAGAGCACGCAAGCCTTCCTTGTTTCTCCAGGGGATGTTTGCTGCGTCACCAGAGGAAGTGGGAGGATTTTTTACTTTTTCGCTTGGTGTTTGGCCTGGTAAGGGGAGGGCCGAGTTTCTTAGGTATCCGTAGGACCTTTGGAACATTGAACAGCAGCATCCAAGGGGAATGCCGGACAGAGGGTGAGAAGGTCCTTGTCTGTGAGTTTCTTTACAAGTCCGAACATGAGCCCTGAGAAGTCACTGTCACAGCGTTTCTGTACCACCCATCCAGCCGGAGCAGGGGGCTCTATTGAAGGAGAGTACAGAAGGCCAGCGAGTACAGAGAATCTGGGGGTTCGAAACCTCTTTGGAATGAGGCTGAATGTGAGTGAAAATGGATAGACCACCAGAGAGGGAGAAAAACCATGAGAAGCTCTTAAATCTAGGAAACCAACTGAGGGTTGCCAGAGGGGAGCTGGGTGGGAGGATGAGATAACTGGGTGGTGGGCATTAAGGAGGGCACAGGATGTGATGAGCACTGGGTGTTATATGCAGCCGATGAGTCACCGAACACTACAGCTGAAACTAATGACGTACTGCCAGTTGGCTAATCGAATTTAAATTAAAAAAATGGACAGCTGGCTAGCTAGCTAACGGACTGACCCGGTATAGGTCGAGTTGCCGGTGGTGGTCGCCGACGGATCAGTGAGCCAAATCACATGAAGCCAATGCTAGGAGCAGAGATTTGGGCCAGATGTTCTTGGATTAAAATCTCGCTCCGCTGCGGCTGGCTGTGTGATGCAGCTCAAACCCTCCACCTCTCTGAGCCCCAGTGAGAGGTGCAAGAACATCCCGAGCTTGTGGAGTTGTCGGAGCAACTCGGGGAGACGGGACCCAAGGCCTCCGGGACTGGCCGGTTCAGACCCAGGCTGCTTCTCATCTTCCAGGTTCAGCTTAACGGTCACGTCTCCGAGAAGCTTCGCTGGTCACCAGTGGAAAGCCCCACGCCCATTCCTCCTATTTCCAATCACCTTCCACCCCCGCTCCCGATTTCTTTCCTTCCCAGCCTGCGCCACAGTCTGCAATTTACTTGCTTGTTTGTTGTTCTTTTTTCTTTTTTGTGTGTTGACCGCTGGCTGTCTCTGGCTACTGGACTGAGGTCACCAAAGGCAGAGAAGCGATCCCTATTGTTTGGGGACGTGGAGTATTCTTGATCAGTGCCTGGCTGCCATACAGGAGGTTGCTGGAGGATTTGATGGAAGATCCCCGTCACCAGGGCAAACTTCTGAGCCTTGTTAGGCTGTGGCTTTTCTGTATCTTGATACCAGGAGCCATTTTAGAGGGTTGTGGTATGGTAAAGAGAAGCAGAGGTCCGGGGTGGGCTTCGCTGAGTACAGGAAGTAAGTGACACAGAGTAGGAATCCATAGCGTTAGACACGCTCGTGGGATGGCATGCGGAGCGCTCAGGGCCCCCCAGATTACACACGTTTTTATTCTTTTCCCCTCTGCTCTTCTTTCTACGGAGTCTGTACTCTTTGCTTACAGATACAAGCCACACAGAATGCAAAGTTTGGGGGGCAAAAGATGTAGCCCTGAAGAATGAGAAAAGGAAAAATAAGAGTTTTTTTTTTTATCTCAACTTACAAAACCGATAATTTCATTGATAGTGTCCATGGAAGTGGCCCATGGGTGAATTTACATGTTAACTCATAAACTGACCAAAGGAGTCTGTCTAGATGGGAAAGGTTGTATCTTAGGACTTACTGATTTATTCTATCCCAAAAAGAGCACAACTCTTTTCCTCCATAAGTTTAAATAAGGACTTTTTTTTTCATGAAATAATCTCCCATAAAAAGAATCGATGTTTCCTCGTCGATAAGAACGATGGAACACTGTGGATTCCTCTTTTCACCTGGAGTGGTAGGAAGCTCAAAATTAATTTCAACATTCAATAATAATATTCGCTCTTAGGTAGTTACTCCTATGTATTTCTAGTTTTGAAAAGAAGCAGGACGCGAGCAAAAAAGTGCATTCTGGCCCTGTGATGTGCTGACTAAAAGCCTGGGGCTAAGTTTTCTCAATAGGCAAGTTACTCTGACACTCATTTTTGCTGTAGCATTCACTGAGTCATCTCCGTGACCCTGAGCTCATCTCTCTCCCTCGCTCTGGTCCACAATTTCCTCAGCTCTTCAAAGAGAAGGTCAGACCCAGGAGGGCCGTTCTTGGCCTTTGCAGATTGAAAGAAAATGTTTTCATTCTTTCAATGTTCTGAGGCGCAGAGAAGCCTCCTGTTCTTTTTCTGTTGCATTTTAGGGCAGGAAAGCCGGATTCTGCTCAAGGCTTTTTTTTTTTTTTTTTTTTAAACCACATTGTCTTTCATCCAAAATAAAACTGATTGGGAATCCAAACACACGAAACAGATCCCAGTGGAGCTCCTGCGGTTGATGCGAGGGGTGGGGTTGTGTGCAAAGAATCCTCACCTCAGGCTCTGCTCCCTTCCACACCCCCCTTCAGGCTTCCCTACAGTCCCAGGGGGGCCGTCCCGAGCCACAGTATTACAGGATTGCTCGACCTAAGCAGAATAAACTTCAGTGCCTAAATTTACCCGCCCTAAACCAGACCTGGGTTCCTCAGGGGCCAGCAGAACCTGATGAAAACACTAGTGTCTGTGAAATGAACAGATGAGTGAAGCCATTTGTTTTCACGTCCAAGGTCTGGCTTGGCTTCTCAAATCTGAAAGATCCCTCCCTCAATCCTTCATCATGTCTTAGGGCAACGGAGGGTCTGACTGCAGGGACCCACAGAGCGTGGTTTTGAGTCGTCTCTGTATCGAAATGATCTGTGGCCTCCTCAGTGGAACGGCTGGCGATGTAAACATTTCAAAACTTTGCAACTGCAAATTTCATTTCTTTTAAACATTCGGGGCTGTTTAAACAGTAGCTTGAGTATTAAATTTGCACTTTATGGGACTTGGGGAGAGGGGATGGGGAAGGGAGGAGCTGGTAGGATTTCCCCAAACCATAGGAAAGGATGGAAAACGCCGTTGAGTTTTTTTTCTGGGAAAACTGGTTCCCCCTCCCCCTTCAACTGAAATATTGCTTTAAAGCATTGGCAGGCTTACAGAAGTGAAATGAAAAACAAATCCCACAAAAATCCTGGAGTACCATAAAAATAATGAATAAAGTAGTGCAAAATGCTTTGATTCCAGTAATACTTTTCAATAAAGCTGGTGCATTCCAAACAGATTGTATTTATCTTGAAGGAGACCCTTATGCACTGTGGCTTTAGAGTTCATAACAACGTTTTGGTGGTCTTGATTGTGATAGGATAATAAGAAAGTATTCATGTAGTATAAGCAGCACAGACTTTGAAAGTGGGTCAAAAAGGGTTCAAATCCCTCCTTCGCCTTTTTACATCCCTGGTCACTTTGAATACGTGGCCATCCTTTCGGGGCTGAGTTTCCTCACCTGTGGAAATCTGAAGAGTAATGTCTACCTCCGTGGGCTGTGAAGTTTGAGAGAACGTGTGCAAAATCCGCAGGGACCGTGTGTAGGCACACGGACTGAGTCTGAGTAAAGAGGGCGATTGTGTTTTTGTGTCTGGAGCTCTGCAAAGTGTCTACCATCAACACAAAAGCCAATCCTCCAACTGCACGGGGGGCTCCTGCTGTTCCCCTGTTTTTCCCTGGGTTCGTGTGGCTTTTTTTTATCAGATTATAATATGAATACATATTTATTGGAAGAAGCTTGAAAAATAAAGATGGATGTTAAGGAGGAGAAATTGCCCACAATCCCAATAAAACTCTGTGTTTTTCTCCATAATACATATATATTTTTTTTCTTTTGTCAATTTCTGTTTCTTGGTGAGAGAACAGTTTTTATGCATTGACATTTTTAAATGTATTAGATGTATTAGTGTAAATGTAAAATGTTAATGTAATGATTAAATGTAATAAATGTAAAAATGTATTACATATTTAAATGTATTAGATACCATCTTTCTTTTATAATTTCTTAAAATACTCTTTTTATTAGAACAAGAGTGATGCATGCGCATTGTTAAACATTTAGAAAAAGTGAAAGCATGAGAAGAAATGAAAATATCACCTATGATCTCAATACACAGTCACTGCTGACATTTAGTTGTTTATCCTTGTTCTCTCTCTCTCTCTTTATGTATATATATTATATATGGTACATATTGTATATATTTTTCTTCCAGTTTTGCTTAGATATAATTGATTCATTATATAAGTTGAACGTCTACAGTATGATGTGACATATGTATATATTATGAAATGATCACCACAATAAGTTTAATTAACATCATCAGCTCACACACTTACAATTTTTTTCTTGTGATGAGATATATAATTTTGAATTTAAAAACTTCTTGGGTTTGAGGAGGGCACGTATTGCATGGAGCACTGGGTGTGGTGCATGAACAATTAATCTTGTAACACTGAAAAAATAAAATAAACGTATTTGGGGAAAAAAAAACTTGGAAACTTCTTGAATGATCACTATTGTAGACTACTTTCTTTTGCCAAATAGTACACTGAGAATACTTTCCTATATAATTAATTTTATACTATGTCATAAATTTTAGTGGTTGATAGTATTTCATTGTTCTATATTATAGTTTATTTTATTAATTCTCTATTATTAGATAGATTTCAGTATTTTATTATTATAAATAATTTTGTAGTAAACATCCTAATAGCTAAATTTATGCTATGACATATTCTTTAAGTAAAAGTATAACATATTTTTTAAAATATATTTCTGAAGGTGAAATTTCTAGTGGACTTGCATGCACATTTTTAAATATTTTTCTAAGTTGCCCTTCAGTAAGTTTATACCAGTTTATACTTCCTCTTGTAGTATATAAAAGTATCAGCCTTCTTGTACCTTAATGGTTATTATACTGGTAATATCATCCTAATGAGGAAAATTTTGCACTAATTTGTCAAAAGAATCATCATACTCATTGTAATTTATGTTTTTTATTATTAGTATTTTTTCTATTTTGAATTATCTGCTTTTTTAATATATTTTTTCATATTGCTTTGTTGCGATAAAACAAACAGGGAAAATGGATGAAGTGTATTAATTAAAAGTATAGTTAGATTAGTTTTGATAATTGTACACATTTGTGTAAACACTCAGATTAAGCTATAAAACATTTTTAATGCTCCAGAATAGAATAGAACCTCCACTGAGGAGGAGGTTCCTCCTCAGGAACAAATAGATTAAACATATTTAAATTGTTTAAATTTAATAAACAATTTAAATAAATAAATTTAAATAAATAAACAAATTTGTTTATCCTTGTGGAAATGCTGCATTCAAAAAACATCATATACCTAGAAATGAATGCAAGAAAAACTACAACACATTATTGGAAGAAATTAAAAAAGACCTAGCAAATAGAAGGATATTCTATGTTCATCGATTGGAAAGCTCTATATTGTAAAGATATTGATTCTCCCAAAATTCATCTATAGATTAAATGCTATCCCAAACAAATTATAGAAGGTCTTTATTTTCTGTGGAGTCAATGAGTTGATTCTAAAATTACATGGACATTTAAGAGCCAAGAAAAGCCAAGGCAATCTTAAAGAAGAAATAACAAAAGTGAAAGACTTATACTACCAGATATCCAGACTTATTATTAAACCATAGTAATTAAGACAAGGAGAATTATGAGCAAAAGACTTGAACAGACACTTCAAAAAGAGGTTATTCAGTGACCAATAGACATATAAAAAGGTTTTAAACTTCATTAGTCATCAGGGAAATGCAAATTAAAACCACAATGTGATACTACTATAAACTTGCCAGAATGACTAACTTTAAAGACAGCCATACCAAGTGTTGGAGGGATATGGAGCAACCGGAACCCTCACATACTGCTGAGAGGAATATAAATTGGCAGTCACTTTAGAAAAAATGGTTTGGCCATATCCATTAAATGTAATCTACCTATGATGCAGCAATTCCACTTGTAGGTATACACCCAAAAGAAATGTATGTACATGTTCATCAAAAGATAAATCATGTTCATTAATGAAATGTTGGCCAACAGTAGAATGGATAAATTGCACTCTGTTCATACAATGAAATCTTATATAGCGATGAGGATGAAAGAACCACAACTGTATGCAAAAACATAACATTCAACAAAATAAGTCAGACATGGAAGACTACTCGTGGAATGATCCCATCTATATAAAGTTCTAAAATATGCTAAACTAACCAAGGTGTTAAAATGCAGGATGGTAGTTACTCTTCGGGGTATGAAGTATTGTTAGGGCTGAAGAAGAGTTCTGGGATGATGGTCATGTTCTAGTTCTTGACAAGGTGCTGACTATATGGGTGTTTTCCTTTTGAAAATTCATTGAGCCATATACTCATAATTCGTGTACTTTAAATTTTATACACTATTTACCTTTTTTTCCAGGAAGAAAATAAAAACCTCACTGGCTAATGCTATATAATCTTTTTGCTTTGTGTTGCTGAGGCCAGACAGGTTTTCCTTTCTTAGGTAGGATTATAGAATTTTCTTTATGTAAGCCTAAAACATGATTTCTGGAATATTTCTACATAGTGGATATTTTAATTAATATTGCCTGACTTTCAGGGAGGACTGTGGGTCTAAAGACATTATTCTTTTAAGTTTTATAAAATTTTCTTCTATTGTTAGATTATTGTATCTTCCATCTTGACTATCTCCATTGACGTGCCTGATAAATGATAATTGAATCTCTTGAATCATTTTTAAAAAAAATTATTTCCTTTTTAAATGCTCACCTCTTTATTCTGGGAAAATTTCTTGACCTTATTTTGTATTTCATTGACTTAAAAATTTAAAAAATATTCAATCTGCTATTTGTTGCTTTCAATTAGGCAATTGTGCTTCTCATCATTTTATAGAATTTTCCGATCTCTGATATTTTTAAATTATCAGCTGTTCTTGATATAGTGTTGAGAAAATAGCTAGATCGTTCCTGAAATTTCTTCTGCTTCTTGGAGTACCAGTTTCTTAGGACAGTATTTTCTCCAATTCCCGAGTGGCTCCCTTTTTGCACATCGGGATTTTCCTTTTCTAGCCTCTTCACTCCGTCTGCACATCCTTATAGAGATGCTCAGAAAGGAGAGCTAAGATGGTTTTTACTAAGAAATACATGTTTAAATACATGTTTACTAAGTACATACATATTGCTAGTCATTCCCCTAGGTCCTAAAGACAGAAGAGTGAACTCTTTACAAACCCTCCCTGTTCCCAGGATGTGGTCCCAACAAACCTTAGGAAGCCAGCACACTTGGGACCTGGGCACTTCCTGTAAAGAAGGAATGTTTTCAGCTGAAAATCTTCTTTCCATGGAGTTCAGGAATCACATGTGCTCTAGGAGGAAGATGAGGACACATTCCAGAATTGGCAACAGAGGGAACATCTGCACCAGCTTCTTCTCCATTAATGCAGCCCATTGAGAGCTGATGGAATTTTGAGACTGGCAATGTGGGTTTTGATCTTTGCAAATCCTGGTTATGAAAAATGTTAACTCCGGTCACAGGCAGGAAAGTCATGATCCAACTTCAGGAGCCTGAACTTCAATTACTAATGGGCCAAGGGCGTCCTGGAGAACACTCTGTGGCCCACAGTACAGTCAGTAGTAAGAATAGCCTATTGGTGTTGTTAGGATTAGTGGAAAGAGTAACCCCTCCTACTGTCATTCCCTAGACAAACATTGCAGAGAAAGTTGGCAAATGGGAAATGGGAAAAAATCACTATGTGATGCCTAAACCCTGAATCTGCCTATTGGATTCATTTTGCAACTAGTTTGCCTTGAAGAACTTTCCAGGAAGTCCTGTTGCCCAATCATACATGGGAGATGGGAACATTACTCACATAAAAATTAAGATCCAGGTGGGACTTGGTTCCCTGTGCTTTAGGAGACTTCTAAGCCAAAATGAGTTGCCATGTCAGATGGTGGGTTTGTTAGAAGCTTTACTGCCTATCAGTCTAGGTGTCATCCCAGAACCAAAGTCACTTTTTAAGGAGAATCTGGCAGGAGAGGGAGGAACGGGGGTGGGGTGGGGTGGGATTCTCCCCATTTGGTGGGGAGCAAGTGACATCTTGATAGTCCAGGAGTCAGGCCCAAATCCCCACCAATCCAGACCCTCTGGGTCTGATTATATTGCTTGAATCAGAAGTAAAGAAGTAATAGAAAATTCTTTGGGAATTTTGAGTTTGTTTTTGCCTGGCCATGGGAGGAGGTCTCCCACCTCTTCTCTGCCCATTCATCCTTCCAACCACCCCCATTATTTCCATCAGAAGCCTGGCGTTGAGGAAAGATTCAATCAGTGCTGGCTCTTATGATTGTTGTTTGTTACCCTTTGTCCATTTCACCGTGGGTCATAGGAGAGACCATTCCGGGGCTTGCGGACCTCCTCTTCCAAGAGGCCAGGAGGCGGGTGCCCCTGCCACCATGTGACACCGAGCTATGAAGAGCCAGCATGAAATGAAAAATGCAAGACTTTCCATCTTTTCCATTTTCTCCATCAGATCCTGCTTCCCAGTCACAGGAGAAACTGTTTAGAAAAATCAGGCCATGATTACCCTCAGGAGAAAATATGTTTTGAGTCTAGTGAAGGTCTTTGCTGAGTGACATTAATTATACTCGTTTAGGTTTGACATTATTAATTAACCTCTTCAGCTGTTTATATTGTAGCCTCTTATTAAAACAATATGATTAAAACAAATAATTAAAGACTATTACTACCACTTTAAATGTGTATACCATTTTAAGCTTACAAAAGGCTTCTATCCACAATCTGATTTGATGACACACATTGATTCTATAATGTGAATATAGCACGCTTTATTCCCTTTCTCCCATTTTTTATTGTAGTGAAACATACAAAACATAAAATTTACCATTTTAAGTATGCAAAATCAGTGGCATTAAGTACATTTACAACATTGAGCAACATCCCCACTATCTACCTGCCCACTTTTTCATTGTCCCAAACAAAAGCTCTATATGCATCAGACGCTAAGTCCTCATTGTCCCTTACCCCCAGATCCTGGTAACTTCTGACCTATATTCTGTCTCTTTGAATTTGACTATTCTAGGGACCTCATGGAACTAGAATCATACTTCTCCTTCTGTGTCTGGGTTCTTTCATGGAGTATGTCTTCAAGTTTTTCATCTATGCTGCAGAACACATTGAATTTCATTCCTTTTTAAGGCTGAATAACATTCCATTGTACGCATACATCACATTTTGTTCACCATTTACCTGTTGATGGACAATTGCATTATTTTTACTTTTTGGCTATTGTGAATAGAGCCGTTGTGAACACTGGCAAGACTTATTCTTATCAATTCAGAATATTCTTATTCTTTTTAGACAAATGTGGTTAAGGGATCCACATTGTCTCAGAGATAGAGCCTGCTTCCTAAGTCTGACTGCATGTTAGAATGACCTGGGGAGTTAAAACAAACAAACAAACAAACCAACTCCAGAAACCACTCTGTACCATTAGAACGCCACATTCTATGGAGGTGAAGTTTAAAGAATCTTCTAGGTGGTTCTTCCGTGCATCTGGAATTTTGCCCATGGACACCTAATAGAAGGACTCCCAGCCTGGACTGCTCGAGACCATTCCCAGGCTTCCTCCCTGGGTCTCGATTTGGAGACCATTATTTGGAGATTGGCGATTTGGATCTGGGTCTCGATTTGGAGAGCTTCTAATTCGGAGCAGGAAAATACACCAAAGATTTTAAAATCCAAAATTGAAGCTGAAAAAGAAAGCATGTTCCCAATACTGTGAAGCAAAAATGCTGGTTTGTTGGCTAAATATATGGAACTATTTGTTTCTTGAATTTTAATCATCTCGTTTTAATAACGCACAATACAAACAATTGTGCGGGTTAATTCAGCTCCGTTTAAGAAGTCTTATTCTGTACGCCAAAGCTTGTTGTTCTGTCTAGTTAAATGCTCATGCATTAAAATGCTAATAATTAAACTGTTACGATTGACTAATGAACTCCGCCAGGGATAAATGATGGTCTTGTTAGATTCACCGCGCAGCAAGCCTCCTTTTGTACTGAGAAAGTTAAAGGTTAAATCGCTCTTGAAACCAGTGAGTGGATCTAGGAGCAATTACAATTTTGCCTTGAAACTAATAGTTACTACAATAATGTTTCAATTCCAACCCACTAAAAGTAAAAAGCAAAAAAAAAAAAAGGGGGGGGGAGGGAGGATGGCTCTGAGCTCTATTCATGGAGAGGGATGTGGGGCTTTCTTCAGCCCACGGGGCAGATGGTGTGGTTGTTCAGACTAAAGCCTCCTGAATTACAAACATCCTTCTTAGAATCTTAGAACCTGTCTCCCCAAATGCAGGCAGAAATGGTGGTTTTTCAGGACACAGTGGGAAGTGGTCCAGCGTCAAGGGTACTTACTCTTCGGAGCATAATGGTTAAACAATGCCGACTATTTCTCCCAAATCTTCGTGTGATTTGAGGCAAGGGGTTTAAACTCT
Source organism: Nasua narica (assembly GCA_028533885.1). Lineage (NCBI taxonomy): Eukaryota > Metazoa > Chordata > Mammalia > Carnivora > Procyonidae > Nasua > Nasua narica. Next base: position 63,092,356 of record CM052812.1, read on the forward strand.
CTGGACTTCAGTTTTTCCATTATTAAGAGCAGAATAATAATAGCAGTTCTCTATGGTGAACATTTGCTTTGTCCAGCTAAGAAGCCGGTTCCCATTCTTGCGGGAACAGCCTCCAACGCTCCGTGCAGGAGCCTCGCTCCTGGGCTTTTAGTGCCCGGGTGGGAGTTGGTTCCAACACCTAAGCTCCAGTGACCCCGTGACCAGAACTGGCCAATCAGAGAGTCCCATGCGTCTGGCCTCAGTGAGGCCCAATTGGAGTCTGAGCAAAATCCTGGGGCTCTAAAAGCCGTGCGCCCTGGGTTCTAGCCTAGAAGGGGGTGCGGGCACATGCACAAGGCTTTTCTGTCGACGACCAAACGGAGAGAGGAGGAGAGGCAGGCTCTGGAGAAGCTGCATCCAGCCTTACTCTGGGATTTTTCAATGACATAAGACAAAATTCCCTTGTATTCCCCCCACAAGCCAGTGTCAGTTGAGTTCTGTTAGCCAGAAATTTGTTCTCGTGGCTGATGACGAACAGTAAGGCTCAGGTTCAGCCTTGTCTCCAGGTAAGAAAAGCACCTCCCTTCTACTCTCAGGATCCCCTCAGCAGGTTCTGCAGGGCACTTGGGGCTGGCTTTGCATTTCCTCTCCATTGAGGGGTGAGGAGGCGATCCCTCGAGGGCAGGATTATCAGACTTCTGTGCTCTTCTTCAGATCCTTAAAGCCACCCGCAGGGTGAGCTGGACTTCTCAGGCTTGGCAAGGAGGCAACACTGACCGAACTGGGCAGTGAAGATAAAACCATAAGGCAGGGCTGTGAAGCAAACCCTGAAGATTCCCAGGATCTTGCCTTCCAGAAACCCAGTACCCCTTTCCAACTCTACCTTTTTTTCCCAGAGGGAGAAATGGAAGTCTGCTGAAAAAATTAACCAAGGTCATGAACTCCATTCGTTGGCAGTATTCCTTAGTCTTTCTGGTTGACCTTTGGACTCAGACTTAGCAGTGGCCATATTTAATCAACCCGCAGGGGGCGTGGGTCCTCCCCTTTGTGCACTGGCTCCTCCTCCACGGTGCCCCGCAACTCCCCTCTTCCACCGCGCCCCCCAACTCCCCACCTCCAGGGCTGCTAGCCAAGCACTGAGCACAGAGCTATTTGCAGGGAGAATGTGTGTAAGGCTGTTCACCTACAGTCCCCTTTGCCTCCTCCTAACCATGAATCTGGGTTGTCTTTCCTTCCGTTCCGATTCGAGTTAGACATGAACTTGGTTTGGTCAGCGGGGACATGGAGAGAAGTGACCTGGGTCACTTCCTGACAGAGCTTCTAAGGTGGAGTGCTTGACTTCCCACTTTTTCTTTCTACCTGCCACAGGCTGGTATGTTCCCAAGCCAAGGCTCTATTGCTCTGGGTGCCCAAGGGAGGGGAATGCAGAACAGATCCTCTGCTGATCCAGATAGACATGAAATATGATCTAGAAACACACATTTCTTGTGCTCGGCCACTGAGATTTCGGTGTGTTTTGGTTACAGCAACATTGCACAAATTACAACACCCTGATACAAATTCAGCAGTATAACCATGATGATTAAAACCATTATTGAGTGCTTCCTAAGACGCACAAGTAAGAGTTTAGGGAAAGTGAAACGGGGAGAAAAACCAGTATGAGGTCTGTTAATGAGGTTGCTGCCATAGAGCAATGAGGGCTCAACTCCCTGAACCTTGGAGTCTGCTGTCTTCTAGAACCTAGGGGCCACAGGATAGGACTCTGGAGAACTTAGCCGCAGGTTCCATCCTCTGTTGCTTAAAGGCTGGCCTAGGGGTGCTTCCTGTCCTCCATGTCCACGCTGCACCTGCAGATGAGCTCAATAGGACCCCCCGACTTTGAAGAAGTTTCTAAAGCAGAAACGGGGGAAACACTAAGAAAGCACTGCATGCACAGAGCTGCCCACCACTTCTGGTGCAATCGGAGATGGAATCAGACACAGCCAGAGGGAGCATGACACAGGATGCTGAAAGCAGCTGCTACCGTCCCTGCCTGCTGCATCACCACCTCTCCCCTCGGTTTGTGTTTGGAGAAGAGCTTAGGGGGACAAGGACCCAAATGCAGAGAATACAGCTTCAGACCATGAAAATCTAGGAAAGGTGCTGCTTCGGGGACTAAGGTTAGTGGGTTCTGGTTCACCTCCTCCAAGAAGTCCTCTGGGATTCCCTCTGCTAATGTACTCTTGCCCTCATATGAAGTCCCCTCTGAACTCCTTCTGCCCCCAAGTAGTGCTATTTAGTCTGCCCATAACTACCCACAAATCTCCCTCACTCTGTTATTGTATATGTGGAGGCAGAACTCACACAGATTCATCTTTGTGGCCTCACTGTGTCTAGCACATGGAGAATCAACAATAGTTACTTTTTTTTTTTGAGTGAATGGACAATTAGCACTGGTGGAACTGTCCATTTTCCTCTTCTGTGAGAATCGTTGACCCCGAATCATAAAAAAAAAGAACAAAACAAAAAAACAGTAAATATTTATAAAGTTCTTACTGGCTTGTGTTAGAAAATACTTCTACAACCATTTCCATTCCACTTATGGCAAAACTGAGGCTGCAGGGGTGAAGTATCCCAAGGTCACACAGGTGGGAAGTAGCAAAGCAAGGATTTGACCCAAGGGAGCTGACCCCATGTTGAGGGCTCTTCTCTGTCTCCCAGGATGCACTGAAAGGGCACCAGGAGAAGATGAGATACTCAGTTGATTTCTAGGTCCTCAAAAGTTCTGTGTAGGTCTTGAAAAAACCCTCTACCCAGCTAGCACCATTTGGCTAAAATTATGTTTTCAATCTTGTTTTGCAACCCCACCATGATCCATCATATCTGGGCAACTATTTTGAGGAAGGGGAAAGTGCTTCCTCAGAGTGAGGGCTCCACCCCCGAGATCAGGCCAAAGCCTTTTGTTAGATTCTTTATTCTTTCTGGTATTCGACACAATTGTAACTCTACATTGATTTTGTTCCTGACTCTTAAATTCATTGTCTTCTTCACAAAACTCAAAACTCAACAAGGGCAGGAACCATATCTGTTTTCCATCCATCTGTTGCTCCATTCATCATGCATTCATCATCCATCCATCCATCATCCATCCATCCTTCCATCATTCATCATCCATCATCCATCATCCATCTATCATCCATCTATCATCCATCATCCATCCATCCATCCTCCCATCCATCCACCCAAACCAAATATTTTTGAGTCCCAACCATGTGCCAGACACTGATTTGGCCACAAGAGAAATCACAGCGAACAAAACAAAATTTCTATGTGTCTGACACCAACATTTTGGTAGGGGGAGAGATGATAAAAGAGAAATCAGGTAAATGTAGAACATGTCAAGGATAGTAAGTGCCATGTAGAAAAATAAAGCAACATGAAAAAGGGAGGAGAGAGTGATGGACTACGAGGCTTCACCATCAAGACCTCAAAGAATCCTACAGACTTGCCTCCCAGAATTTCCTTCTGATGAACAGGAAGTCATTGGTAACCACTGGCAGCCCACTTTCTACTGAGACCCCTGTACTCCTGCTTCTGCCCTCGTTTTGGGAAACAATCCAGTGAAAAGAGAGAAATAGGGAGTGAAATTTCTAGTATCCACCAAAGTGCTTGGCATTTAGTGGGCATTCAGTGAATACTGGGTGAACAAATTCATGGGTAGATGGATGGATGGATGAATGGATGGATGTCTGGGTGGATGGATGGGTGGATGGATGGGTGGATGGGTGGGTGGATGGACAAATGGATGGATGGATGGATGGGTGGATGGACAAATGGATGGATGGGTGGATGGGTGAATGGAAGGGTGTTGACATGGGAATATTTTGAGGTGGGCTGGAGGCTGAGGAGAGATATCTCCCATCTAGGGGAGAGACAGACTTTGGGAGTGTGGGTGCCTCACCCTGGCATTTGCCTACTGCCCCTAAGTGACACTTTGAGGAAGATGAGACAGGCTTGGGTGACACTAGAGGACTCCCTGAGCTTTCTGAAGCCCCCTCTCCACCCGCACCTTCTCACTAGAATGAAAGGCAACCAAACCTAGTCCCAAAGCCTCGAAGGAAAGGGCAGGCATCCAGGGTGAAGCTCAAACCCAGGCACCCAGGGGGAACTGCTCTTCCTGGACCCACTTAAGTACAACAAATCTCAACTGGAAGTGCAAGTAAAAGCTAATAAGAAAGCCACACTGTGGGGACGCCTGGGTGGCTCAGTTGGTTGAGCAGCTGCCTTCGGCTCGGGTCATGATCCCAGCGTCTTGGGATCGAGTCCCACATTGGGCTCCTTGCTCTGCAGGGAGCCTGCTCCTCTCTCTGCCTCTGCCTGCCTCTCTGCCTGCTTGTGTTCTCTCTCTGTTAAATAAATAAATAAAATCTTTAAAAAAAAAAAAAGAAAGCCACACTGTGTACCGAATGAATTTTTTAAATCAGTTATGAAACAGTCTTACTGATCATTTGCGAACATCTTGAAACTCTTACAAATTAATTTTATTTAAAAAACTCTCGCAGTCTGTTAACTCCATAAATGTGTTTCAGATCTGCCTTTGAATGCAGCAGTAAGCTGTGCTGTGTGTGTTGCACGCGTGTGTGCACACATGCATGCTCGTGGTTCAGTCTGACCATCCTGAAATCCGCTGCTCTGCCTTTGAATGGGGTCCACCTGCCCATTCACAAAATGCCGTCTGGTTGCCTCGTCTGTACCAGTGGTACAGTTGCTCAGGGTGTCTATCCCAGGGGGAGGGGCTGCTTAAAACTGCCCACCAGCTCCGTGGCAGCTCTTGTCCTGGAGGCAGTTAGTGATTGATGACTGTGGCAGGCGGCACAAAGAGAAAGAGACAATGTGAATGCAGCCATCCCGAACCCCAAAAGGCAAAGGGACTCAGGAATCCGAGTGGTGAGGCCCCGCTGATGAGGGACACCGAGGCAGTCACCCAATGCCCGGTTCCCCGGAGAAGCCGCCAGCAGTCCCATTGACAAGGCGCCGTGTTCTCTTTTAAGCCAGTGACGGGGGACAGCCCCCCCCCCCCCGGCGGGAGGGGGCTTCGCAGGGCCATGAAGTAAACCGCTCAGCCATTTTCACTACAGCCAAGCCCATTCCTGAGCTCTGTTTCGGGCACCTGTTTGGGGAATGACGCCGAGGTCCTGGAAAGAGGCCAGAGGGAGGCAGAAATCCCGTGGAAGTGTTGAAAAGCAGGATTCAAGGAGCCAGAAGTATTTTGCATTTTGAGGGTGGAAGGGCCGGTGGGGCCAGGATGTGGAAAGCTGGGAGGGGCTTGCTGACTCCCCACTTTCCAGTCTGCGGAGGGCTTTTGTAAGAACATCACCAGACTTCTTATGACCGTGGAGATTCATGGCTCTTTGGTTTTGTTTTGCTTTATCTTTTGAAGCAGGAGGGAATTAAGTTAGATCTGAGGACGGCTGGCCTGAAGTCAGGGTACTTCATCACAGCCTTGATCCTGGGACCGAGCTTGTAGAATCCGTCCCATCCTGAAAACCCCGAAGAACCAATCAGACACGTCTGTCTTCTGCACAACAGGTCCTGCCTTCACCCCAGCTTGGAGACTCCATCTGATCTGACAATTAAAAAACAAAACAAAACAAAGCATTAAACTTTTCCTGTTTCCCATCTTCTATTTCTACATAATCACATTTCTGATAGCCGAGTATAGATAGCTGCATTAAATTTTTATTTTTACTTATTTATTTTTAATTTGTATTTTTTTTTTAAAGATTCCATCCATTCACTTGACAGAGAGAGAGATCACACGCAGGCAGAGAGGCAGGCAGAGAGAGGGGAAAGCAGGCCCCCTGCTGAGCGGAGAACCTGATGCGGGGCTCAATCCCAGGACCCCGAGACCATGACCAGAGCCGAAGGCAGCCGCCCAACCAACTGGGCCACCCAGGTGCCCCTTTAATTTGTATTTTTAAATAAAGTTTTTTCTTTTTTTACTGACTATATGTTTACTGCAGGTAATTTGGACGAAAAGAAAAATGTAAAACAGAAGAAAAAAATTGGGGGGCGCCTGGGTGGCTCAGTGGGTTAAAGCCCCTGCCTTCGGCTCAGGTCATGATCTCAGGGCCTGGGATCGAGCCCCGCATCGGGCTCTCTGCTCAGCGGGGAGCCTGCTTCCCCTCTCTCTCTCTGCTTGCCTCTCTGCCTACTTGTGATCTCTCTCTGTCAAATAAAAAAATAAAATCTTAAAAAAAAAAAAAAGAAAAAAATTGAGATAATCATTGTAAGAGTTTCCTCCTTTCTTTTCTGGGCACATAGAACTGTTCTATGTAAAGGTTTGTACCTAGATTTTTTTTTAAAGTTTAATTCGGCTTCACATTTATTTTGTCATGTTATTACAAAAACCTTCAAAACCTTCTCTATGTTATGTGATGTATTTTTCTTTTTCTGTTAAGAAATGAAATACAAAGCAATACGGTATTTCAGAATGACCTGATAGGAGAAGGTACCACACCTTCCATAAACTCCTCCTCAGAGATGATTTCTGCAAATGGTTTGGAGTACATTCCATGACCCAAAGCCTTTTTTTTTTTTTTAAAGATTTTATTTATTTATTTGAGAGAGAAAGAGAGAGAGAGAGAGTGAGGGAGATCATGAGAGAGGAGAAGGTCAGAGGGAGAAGCAGACTCCCCGTGGAGCTGGGAGCCCGATGTGGGACTCGATCCAGGGACCCTGGGATCATGACCTGAACCGAAGGCAGTCGCTCAACCAACTGAGCCACCCAGGCGCCCCCATGACCCAAAGCCTTTTTGATGGCTCGGTAGTATCCCTTCAAATGGATCCACCCCACTCTATTTACTTCCTTGCCTCCATTGTTAAACATTTATATTTTTAGGTTTTCACTGAATTTCTGGCCTTCACTTATGAACTGTGTATTTGTTTACACATCAGTAATTGTTGGCAGCTCCTTGTGCACTATTCTAGGTCACGAGAATATGGCGGTGAACAAAACAGACAAGAAGCCGCTCCCACAGAGACCTTCCAATTTGGTAATGGAAACCTGACCGTAAGTAAAACATAGAGCGTGTTGGATGGTGGTATGTGCCACGGAGAAAACTTGGCAAAAAAAGAGGTAGGTCTGGGTGGACGGGCTGCCACGTTCACTCCTGGGCCTGAGCAGAGCTCCAAGTGACCTTGAGTTTATGACCCTGGCTGATCTCCACAGTAGTCCTGGGAAGGCCTCACACCTTCCTCCTGGGATGACGCTCAGGGACATCTGACGCCCGACTTCTACTTTCTTCCTTTCCCATCCCTCTTAGGGTCGAGTCTGGAGAAATTCTACCTCACACTCTTTCCTCCCCGGGTAAACTTCGGAGGAACTAAAATTCACGTCAGCCTGTATGTACCTCATGTGCGTTCTCACCTGCACAAGTATGTATCACGATTATCACAAGGCAGGTTGGCTGGTAGAGACCCAAATCCCCACAACACGAGCCAAGTCACTTCCTCAGGAAGCGGTGCCTCTGACTGAGCCTTCCACGGTCTTGAGGAGGGCGCAGGTGACAGCATGATTCCAGGGGGCCAGGGTCCAGGGTGGGCCACGCGGCTTTGTCTCACCGTCAAAGTAGCCAGGGGCACATTGCCTTCCCTGGGTCTGGGTGAGGAATGTATTTTCACCTGCGTTGTGTCCAGGCATCACCATGGCCTTTGACCCAGGTGCCCTGAGGCAGGTCCTGGCTGCCCAGCCCCCAGGCCCCAGGCAGGACCTGTCCCAAGCCTTCCCCACATTCAAGGACGGCCATCGTCGGCTCAGATTACCAGTTAGGGTGACAAAATCACTCCATGTTTCAAGGAAGGCCATCAGAGAATAGGCACATTGGAGCATTAAAGACAATGTCAATTGGATGCTTTTCAGAATACAAGAAGAAAAATGGCTTTTTAAAGCATTAAGTGAGACAAGACAAAGCGTAAAGAAAAGCCGTCTTGCCACCTGTTCCTCCCCCACCCTCGGCCGATAGCCAATGATCGTGGGCGTGAAGCCTTCCACACTGTTCTCCTTCTCATACACCCGTCCCCAAACACGTGTGAACACACCTAGGAGTTTTATTTGTTGTTTTCATGGAAATGGAATCCTACTTTATAAGGTTTTCCCAACCCATCTTGTTCTGAATGCCTGATGGCTTTACAAGTCAGCTAATCTGAATCTACCTCGGTCTTTGTGTTTGTTGAAGTTTATCTGCGCCCACACGCAGATGACTCGCATATGTCAGGTCTTATTACAGATAAAGATTTCAGGGTAGGCTTTCTTTTTCACTTGCTTTTCCCCTTAATTCCCCCACCGCCAACTCGTGCCAGCAACCTCTTTCCTGTCCTTCTCTACCTTTCTCAAGGCTCAGAGTATCTAAACAGGCATACAAACATAAACCCATGTACAAAGTATATACATATATGTACATATGTGTATACTCACATATACATATATACGTATATGCCTCCCTGCCTCCTGCTTTTCTCCCCCACCCCCGTCTCACGGAAATCCACCCCCAAATCTGACAACAAAGCCCTCATTCCCCCTGTAGCGGGCATGAACCCTTATTTGTTTGGCCACTCTCCTACTGACGAGAATTCATTTGATTTTTAATTTCTATTCTTGGTGACAAGAAACAATGCTGTGTGAAACATCCTTCTGCATTTATATGTAGATCCGTATCTTTAGATAATTGTACTTTTCTTTCCATGGGATAGGTTCCCAGGAGTGGAAATTCTGAGACTTTGGGATCATTTAAAGATTAAAAGGGAAAATATGAGAGAAGGAAGACAAGGGATGCATGTGGTCCAAGCCCGAAGCTCAGAGCTTCTGATGTTGGGACATTTTCAGTGATTTAATTTTTCTGCCCTCATTCCTAAATGGGTCAGAGTGTTCCTTCCGCCTCCTGTAGATAGAGCAAGGAGTCCCACGACTATTCAAATGCTCCCTGAGGCTAATACAGGGGAAAAAAATACTGGAGTAGGGGGCAGGGGCCTCTTATTAGCCCATGACCTTGAGAATCCACCAGGCCTCTCTGCACGCTTTTGATTCTCCTCCACTGCAAAGGGAGCCCTGCAGGTCAGGGGCAGAGGGTTGCTGGGATCCCTATGAGGAGGTGAAGGTGTGAGTACCACGCCTGGGGAGGGGTGGACGCTATTAGCAACCGGCTTGAACTTGCACTCAGAGGCCTTGGCAGAAGCTTAGCTACAACCGCGTTCTGTCCTCGGCCCACCTGCTGCTGCCCTCTCACTGGGATATTCGGCCTCACTTAAAGTCACTGCTTGGTACATCGTTCTTTCTTTTCCTTGATGGGAAAATTACTGCAATTGGATGGGACAACCACCTTCCATTTTAGCACCAACAAATGAATGAGTCATGATGGATGCGAAGGAAACCCATAAATGCTTAGGGTGGCGGAGGGAAAAAAAAATCTTTGTTTGAAACAGGCTGATGCAATCTCCACCCATTCATTTGGCCGCGTTGTTCCTTAGCCACGTAGCTGGACCAGGATGAGCAGAGGGCTGGAGCAGGCTGCGGGCGGGGCTGTGTCCCCCACTCATCCCGCGTACACAATGGAAGCTTGGACAAGAATAACGTGTTGAAATCTGGCGAGACGCTTTACCCCCGGTCCTGGCACCTACGCGGATATGTGCCATTGATTTGGTTTCATAACCTGGGGGTAGAGAGTGGAGACAGATGCAGAATGAGGCACGTTTGCTTTTAAGCCAATTGAGGAATGTTTAGTTTAGCTGAGAAGGAAGGTGGTTCCATGTAGTTGGCTTTATTTATCAAAATCTCAGAGACATCACAGGACTCCTTGAAAAGAACAGGGAAAAGTTAGGGGACCTGGTCTCTGGTCATGGCTCTGCCACCATAGCTTGAGGACCTTCGCGGAAGTAATTCACTTCTCTAGGCCTCAGTTTACCCACCTGGAAACTAAGGCCATTAGACTGGATGAATTCCAAAGCTACCCTCAGGTATGAAACTCTTAAGTATTTTTTTAATTAAAAATAACGTGTAAAAATATATAACAAAAGAAATCATGTCTCAGAGGAGAAATTGGAAAATACAGATGGACTCCCAAAAAAGGAAAAGTGAACAGTACTGAGAATAAAAATTGAAAAAAAATTAAATTTGAGATATATTACTGAGTAGTAAACATTGTTAACCAACTTATGTGTATCCTCAGAGGCTCTTAGAAATAAGCGTACTCATCTTTTAGTATTTGTATAAAAATGTGTACTTCTAGCAAACAAGGAATAGTTCTAGACATACAGCATTACAACACACTTATTTGTAACTTAGCAGGCCACACGAATTTCTTTTTATGTCACTATCAACCCCATTTAAAATGTCTGCCTAGTTCTTTAGCAGACGGCTGCTCCAAATTTTATTAATGCCGAACCCTCAAGATGTTTTGTACTTGCCACTATTAAAAATAATACTATGAAGAACATCCTGGTCATTATGTCTTTACATACATCTTGAAATTATGTCCTGAAATAGGGCGGTGAGACAGGCGTGGACGCGTAGCTGATGGGGGTGGCATGCTGAGAATGGCAAGGAGAGGCCAAGCTGGTTACAGCGGGCTTTCCGTTGGGAAAGGAGAGGAGAGATGTCTGAGCCCAAACAATGACCTTGATTCTGTGGAAGGGAACCTCTACTGTGTGCCGACTGGTGGGGGAAAAGGGGGTTTGGGAGGCTGGTAAGTGGGATGCTTATGACAGGGTGCATCTGAATGACCTGCCGTGTGGAGCAGGGTTCAGGGGATGTGGCCCAATGTCACCTACCCAGAGCCTACAAAGCCTTTCAGAGACGTGCACTGAGTATTGGGCATCGCTGAGGGGGAGGTGAGTAATTTTGTTTTGCCGGGAAATCAGGAGAATGTTCTCTGATAACAATCGCCGCTCAGCTATTCCCCGAGGAAAGAACTAAGGGGTTCTCCCTCATTGACTCTTGGAATGCCATTTCATGGCCTTTCTCATTACGAAAGGGGAAGAATAAAAGTCGAGGTCTCATAAGCAACTGCTTGCAAGATTGTGGAGATAATCCATTCAGTGCATTTGAGTTCCGTCATAAATAAGAAAAAGGTAGGCTAAGAAAGGAGCCAAGCGCTCTGATCACTCTGCGGATGGTGATGCTTCTGGTTCTCGAGATTCCCGGGCTGGGATTCGGCGGGAGCCTCTCCGTACCCACTTCACAGACCCAGAGGTCTGAGCGATGGGTCCACCTCTGGGGCAGAAAGCCACAGCAGGGCTGGAAACCCATCCTGGGTCTGCAGAAGGGCATCCCTGCCTTCACGGCTTTACTCTTGAAAAGTTGGAATGAGGTAACGTCTCAGAATGTTCTTCGTAAACTATAAAATATTATAAGTCTATGTGAGAGATTACTATGACTTAGAAAGCTAAGTTACAGCAAATTCTAAATGAAAAGCTCGAATCGCCAAGCTGCAGAATGCTAACTTTTCGTATTCATTTTTCCTAATGGGACAGTAAGAATCGTGAACATGTATTGAATTCCGCTATGTGATCTAAGCGCGTCTACGAGGTTAACCCATTTAATCCTCGCCCAAAGCCAGTGAGGAGGGTGCTACGCTTGTCCCCGTCTCACAGATGAGGAAACGAGGCTACTGAGACGTGAGATAATCTGTGTAGAATCCCACTGTATCCGCTGGCTCTCGTAGTCTGGGAGGCATTCCCAGATCACGTACAAATGTACTCATGCCCGGAAAAAGAGGAGCTAAGTTTACCCTGACCGTTGACGTGCCTTTGGAAAGTCTAGGCCAATCCAGGGACTTGCTCCCATCTGACTGGGGCAGGAGGGACCACGCCAGCTGGGGATCCAGGCGTGGGTCTCTCTCGGGACAGAAAGGGTTAAACTGACCCACGACCTGGACGACCCCGAGATTATTTTCCTTCGGTGCCACATATGTAGATGGGCTCTGAAGACGGAACATCTCTCCTCATTGGGAATCATGAATTTTTATGAAGCCAGCCCAGAATTCCCAGAATTCAGTCGGGTGCACTTTGCAGACCCTAAAATGCTGTCACTATGGAAGGTTTCATTGCTTGCACCTGCTAAAACATTTGAGGCATTTGAGAGGCAGTGAAACACATTTGCTTTTCATTTTATCTGACTTTGGAAACCTTTGAAGTGTTTAATAGTAGAGCCCAGGAAAGATCCCTGCCTCTTAATCATTTACTCGCAAGGCACATTGTCGGCTGGTAGCCTGTCAGGCAGAAACTGACCTGAGCCCAGTTTTATTAAGTGTCACATGCCCAGTCACTGTTCATTAAAGGTGTTTTAAGGTTTGAATTATGTAATTTATGAGAAGAAGAAATAAAAATTCCATTGTTTTATTAATATGCAGCCCAGGATCTCCTGCTCATAACAAACTTGAAGGGAAGTTGGGCCAAAGGACGTGAGGGGAGGATGGAGGCTGCCTTTGGTCCTCTGGCCTTTCTTGGCCCCCCTGGCCCTCCCATGTCCCCTCCGTCCGAGCCTGACAGGAAGCAGGAGGGCAGGCAGAGCTCTGGGAGGAAGCCGTCCCCGCCTGTCCTCTTATCCCCTTGGTCTGAGACCTCATGTGACAAAGCACCTTCCCCCTCTCTCCCCAGCTCTTCCACCTCTTTTCTAGAAAGGCCTAAAACAAACAAGCAAACAGCAAGAAAAAGCATTCCTGGAGTGACCCCGGGTGACCATGTGGGTCACCGTCATTGAGAACTAATGCACTTGCCTCTCAGGAGAGCTGGGGGCGGGCGTCGTGCCGCTGCTGTAGGTAAAGGATCTTACTGGATCCTCACCCCACCTGAAGGAAAGGGGTGATCGTCCCCACTTTTTGTCCTTTTCTCTCGAGTGCCTAGTGCGTCCTTAGCCCAGGTCCGCCTTCTTGGAATCCTGCCGACGAGCGTGCCGGGAGGTGAGGCTAGACCGCACCAAGCAGTATGTGCCTTGTCTGGCCTTGAACTCTGCCCCGTGGCCCAGCAGGCCCCCAGCAGGGTTGGGGGTCTGCACAGAGGACTTTTTTCTTTTACCAGTTCTCCATCGATTGTCAGGGTGTCCACAAGTCCACGTCCACCAGAGGCTTGGCTGAGGGTTGTTCCTGGCTGGGTCTCCCTCCTCTGACAGGTGGACCACCCCCTCACCCAGACCCCCATTCTCCTTCCCAGCTTCTGAACAAGGCCCTCCTGCCCCATGGTGGGGTGGCCTTGAAGTCCTCCTGTAGGTGTTCACAGACACGCACTGCCCTTGGATTAGCCCAACAAAGCACCTGCAGGGAAAAAGACATTCTCTACAATGTGGCCAGCTCCGAATATTTAGATCACGGTTGGGATTTGAAAGCTGTTGCAGCTGAAGGCATTTCTCACTCTCCACCTGCCCCCCCCCCACTTTCCCGTACCCCACACCGAGAATCATGAACTTGATTTTGAGTATTTTCCTAATCAAGTGACTCATGGGTTACAGGTGCAAAGTTGTACCAGGCTTTTCTCCCCTGGCTCAAACTTGTGAGTTTTTATTTCTGAAAGGGGATCTCAGGTGCTAAGCCTTTTCTAAGACACCTCACAGGAATGGTGCAGCGTTTTTGAGAGAGGGGCCCTTGAAAGCTGGGTGGGGTGGGGGTGGGGCAGGGCTAGCGCTAAATGAACTCCTGTTTGGGTTCCCAAACAGCCCAGAATAGGAAAGGCCGTGTGTGCAAGAGGCGAGGTGGTGGGCCGGGCTTTACGAATCTGTGTCCATCATTAAACCACTTAATTTTGAATTACCAATTCAACCGATATTTCGATAGTGCTGGCTGCCGGCAGTCTGGGCTGTAGGAGTCATTGCCTTTGATCTGCCAGCCCAATTTCCATTAGCAGTAAAACCACAGACCTCTGCGGGGCCATGGGCCTTGGGGGAGCTCTGAGCTGCTTGCCCCAGGGCTGAGAGAGCTTTGGGTAGAGTCTCCAGAAGTAGTCATCCCAAATGTATGAACTCATGAATTTTGTACAGTTTTCAGAGTCATACCAGGCACTGGGGAACAGAGAGGAGTAAGTTAGTTCAGCCTCTCGGAGAGACAGGTACACAGCTCATTTCAGCCCATGAGGTCTGATACCTGCTTGGACAAAGAAGGAATAGGCAGCGGTGGGAGTTTTGGTGAGGTGCATCAGGGAAGACTTCCCAGAGGAGGTGACACCTAGGTTGAGAACTGAAGTTGGGGTAGAAATTAGTGAGGCAATGGGCAGAAAAGCAAAGGCAAGCTCAGAAGAACCTTCTAAAACCTGGGAAGGAGTTTACAATTTCATCCGAGGGTTACGGAAGCTCTTGGTTGGTTTTAAGAAGAGATGGGTAACATGAGTGGATTCATATTGGAGAAGGCCAAGTGTGGAAAGCGGAGCAGAGGGGGGCAGGAACAGAAGCCGGGAGACCAGTCTGACGTTAGCAGGGGCCGCTGCTGAGAGCGCATTTTGGGTTAAGCAAAAGCTTATCTGGGAAGATGCGTTGCCAGGGAGAAGCGGGAAGATCCTGCCAGGACGCCTGGCTCTGGGACATGATAGGCCTGCCCCAAACCACAAAGGGCAAGGCCCTCCTGGTGTCTGAGCCTGAACCCACTGAACTTCTGCTCAGAGGTGGAAATTCAGAAAAGTGCAGATACTGGGAATAGAGGGCTCAGAGGACAGGCGAGGGAGCGGGTGCTCCTTTTTCGAGTCTAGAAAGATTTACTTTACCTGTTGGAGTTGGATAGCTTTCAGGACGAAGGCTGAGGGAAGAACTTCCCTTGGGCTCTGGACACATATCAGGTAAGAGCTGGCCCCGGGCAGCCATGGACAGTTGTGCAGGCTCAGCACACAACCAGGGAGCCATGGCAGGCGGCCCTGGGTGGTGTTAACTTCTGTCAAGCATCAAGATGTCTCAGCCTGAGTGTTGGAGACTATTATTTTTTTTTCCCCTCATAGGGTGTGGGGAGATAGATGGAGGTACGCACTATTTGTTGAGACTCTAGGCTTTTTCTTTCAAATAAGGTGTTAAGTGTGACCATTACCTAGCAATCATTATTTTAAGAAATTAATCCAGCACTTACTTTGTGCTGTCTCTGCTGCATTCTTTCACGTGTTAGCTCATTAAATCCCCGAGCTCTGAGAAGTAGGCATCCTTGGTTCGTCTTCCCCGGTGGGAAAACTGAAGACCAGAGAGAGTAAATCAGCAGTGCCAGTCTCACGTCTGATTCATGGAAGAGTCGAGAATTATCAAAGTCTGACAGGTAGATCCAGCTGTGGTTGGGGCACAGAGTGTGGGGGGGACCTGGAGGGTCATCGGGCTCTGCAGTGGCCTTCCGTGACATGAGCAAGCATGCGGGCTCCTGAGGAAGCGGCCCCCCTGAGAAGTTCGGTGCCCTCTGTGTGCAGTGTCCGGCTCTCCGAATGCTCCCTGGCCCCTCTCTTTACCAGGCCATGGAACAGGAGGGCCTGTTCCTCAGCTGCGGTAGCGAGTTCCTGATTTCCGCATGCCTACCTCCCACTCTGACAGTGCTGCTCACGCGGCTAAATCCACATACTGGGGCGCCTGGGTGGCTCAGTCGTTAGGTGTCTGCCTTCGGCTCAGATCTTGATCCCGCAGTCGTGGGATCCTGTCCCACATGGGGCTCCCTGCTCAAAGCCTGCTTCTCCCTCTCCTCCTGCCTGCTGCTCCCCCTACTTGTGCTCTCTCTGTCAAGTCAATAAATAAAATCTTAATAAATGCACTACCTACCTTTCCCAAGGCACAGAATGCAGTGCTGCCTGGGGATAAAGCCTGGGAGAGAAGGGGAGAGGTTTGCCTAGTCAGCCCACCGCCCTCACCACCTCTCCTGCAGAGTCGGTGACAAGGTGAATGGAAGGAGCCCATCGAGTCCAGAGATGCTAGGAGTTGACAGCCTAGATGTGGCCCATCGCCTGTGTCGTTGTGTCTCTCCAGGGATCCCCGCAGCCATGGGACAATGGGCTGCCCCAGCAGAGAGCTGATGGTAAACTCTGACCAGAGACAAAGGGGAAGCGTACTGCCTATCCTTCGGCTGGTACCCATCAGAGCAGTCTGCCCCCAGCTCTGAAAAGTTGACATTCAGCATCCTTTTGCGCGTTGCATTATCCAATAAACAACTTGGACGCGAGATGGCCAGAAGGAGAGAGGACTCCCTTCTGAAGTCTAGGAGCATGAGGGGAGCACTTAGCCTCTATTCAGCGCTGGGCCCTTTGGTAGGTGGTTATGGAGCCAGGGACAAACTACCCGGTCATTTCACTTGCCCCTCCCCCCGCTGGGGTTGCTGATGTGCTCCGCCGTTTACTAAGCGGAACACGGAGGCTTGCGGATTCAGCAGGACGTCCGGAATCTCAGCAGCAGAACTGGGTGCTCCCTTGCTCCTGACTCCTTCCACGCCGTGCTTTTTCCACGTGGCTGTGGGGGCCTCACACAAAGGAGACAGTTGGGGCAGATGGGGTACATTTTAGAAGCTGTGTGAAAAATGTGCCGTAAGCAGATCGCCATCACTTTCAACGGACTCTGGCATTCACAAACGAGGTGCCTGTAGTACACAGGATAGTTCCAAAATCCCTGCTTGAAAGTTATCCTACCACCGTGGAGATTTTTACCCAGGGGAAAAAGGAAACAAACTTGAAAACTCGAACCTGCCCCCAGACATGAGAAGACAGGTGCTGGCTTGCCAAGTGAGGGGGCTGCTTTTCGCGCTGTGGGAATTAGCTCCGAGTTGCCACCCAGAGGCTGGGGGTGGGCACAGGGGACCCGAGCCAGGTGTCCATCCCCGAGGCTGAGAGGTGACATGATGGATGAAAAAGAGTGGCGTGGGCCATCCCTCCAGGCTGCCCTGGCCTTTTCCAGATAACCTCCACACTGCAGCTCTCCCTAATTCAGGGTCTCTCCAAGTGCAGTCTAAAGACATTGTCTCAGGAAGCTGTAAGTCCCACACACACTTGAAAAATCACATTTTCTTTCAAAAGTGTAAAAACAATTCCCAAACTAGACATCTAAACACAGCTCCTTTGTTGCAATGATCATATGCTTTGCTGTAGAATAAGCCTTTGAATTTGTCGCATCTCCAATTGGGTTCCGAGATGAATTCTCCAGAACGTATGAATTATTTTTTCCTTTAAATGGAGTCCGTGCACAGTGGAGTTGAGAAACCCACACTCACGTAAACTTCGACTTCCGAGGCCCCGGGAGCAGAAACAATGAGTGAATTACAGACAGAGGGCCAGGTATCCTTGCTCCAGGCCTGGGGGCTGTGGGACGAGAGGGACGGAAGGAAATCCATTTGCCCCCTTGGCTCCTGTTTTCCACTCTGAGCAAAGCCAGGCTTCAGGGAAGATGAAACCTGGCTGGGGTGGCATGGCTACCAAGCAGGGGGAGGCAGCAGGGTCTCTGGAGACCCAGCCCTCTCCCCACACCCCCCATTAAATGGGAGTAATTTCCTGACTAACCCCTGATTCTATTGGGGGGTAGATCCTGAAATATCACTGGGTCTCCGGTTTGGCTGCTTTGGTCCGGAACATCGGACCTGTGCCTCCACTTCCCCGTGCACTATTAAATAGGTGGGACTTCGGGGCTAGTGCGTCCGTGGGTCTGTAGCCTTCTGAGCCTCTGTGGGTCTTGGCCGGACACGGACTGCTGGGCTCACCACCGCAGGACCCGAAATAGAGAACTAATCACAACCAGCGTTTACCAAGGTCTCACAGGAGTTTGCTGAATACCCACCGTGCACGGATCCTTTTTTCCGGGTGTCACTGGCAATGGAACGTCCTGCCCTTTAGAATCATGATGTCCCAACAGCAGCCACTAGTCCCCCGAGGCTAGTGAGCACTTGAAAGGGGGCCGCTCCGAACTGAGATGTGTCGTGAGCGCCTAATGCACACTGGATTCCAAAGACAGTGCGAAAACGAGAGTGCGGAACATTTCATGAATATTTTTACATTAATGATGTGTCGAAATGATAATATTTTACATCGATTGGGTTAAAGAAAACACTAGCTAAAATGAAGTTTGCGGGTTTCTTTTTACTTTTCGTAGCTGGGGCGACGAGAAGAGTGACAACGACATCCGTGGCTTTTGTCCTCTCTCCATGGCCAGCCCCGCCCTCGACGTTCTGCGCGTGCGCACACCAGTTGGGTCCCAGATCCTGGGCTGGTTCAGACAGTCTCAGTCTTTGGGCATCTCTCATTGTGATGACAATGAGTCCTGAGAGCAAAGGACAGGGTTTGTCCCTCTGCCCCCGAGAGCAACAAGCGGAGGGCTGCGCTCGTAGGAGAAGCCTGAGGAGTACGGTCGATTTTTGTTATTCATGGTAATGTTCTAGAAGATTGCCACAGCAATGAGTTAGTAAATACGGAACCACCGCTCCTGGGGGAAGTACAGGGTTAGATTCCTGCAAGGCGCTTCTTACATTTTTGCCGACAGATCAATACATAACCCCATGTACTTTGTGTTTCTTGTTAGATGTATATATATATAACTCTTCAGGCCTCAGCTACCCAATCTATAAAATGGGGGTCCCACTACTCACTTCCTGCCTTGTGAATGCTGCTGTGAAGATCTGACGAGGTGACTAGGCTAAGGGTTTGGGAAGCAGCACCTAATGCGTGGACGCAGAAAGTTCACACGCTCTCCGGACCAGCTGTGGGCTGGGGAATGCAGGACTTGCCAGGGCACAGGCACTGAGGACACAGACTCTGGGCCCCACTGGCCTGGGTTCGGATCCTGACTCTGTCCCTGATGGATTGCATGAGCTTGGGCCGGTGACTGAAACTCCCCAGGCCTCAGGCCCCCTGCGAGATGGGGACGATGCTAACAATTTAAGGAGCCAATGAGCCCGTGCTGGCGAAGTGCACAGCCCCCCTGACAGAGAGCGACCAGAGAGTGGGGGCAAGTCTCACTCTAGTAGCGACATGTGCCCTCATCTGGGCTGAGTGACGGGGGTCAGGGGAGTCTCGCGAGCCTCAGGTTCTTCATGTTAAAAGCCGGGAAATCGTACCTCCTTCAGATAGTAGGGCAAGAAATAACCCAGAGCATATCAAAGCGAGACACCTAAGAAATACTTGACACTCCTTTCTCTTCCCCCTCATCTGTTTGATCCTTCCGGACCAGCATTTCCTCACTTGTTAAGGGGACTAAAAGCACCTGCTCAGCGAGGTGGTTGGGGGATCGGATGGGGAAATTTACCAAGCCCACCAAGCCCCGTGCCCAGCACCTGGGAGCCGCAGGATGGTGAGTCCATCCGTCCTTCCTTCTGTCTCCCCGCAAAGGGCATCCGACGCTGCTGGGAAGGAACACACGAAACTTCGCTAACTGCTCCTGAAGCACAGAAACGTCGTGCGTGTCGGGAAGGCCAGCCTCTCTGATGCCTAGGAGGAAGCCTGGCTTCAGGGAAGGGCTGGGGGGCAGGCGGCAGGAGTGGGTCACCCTCTGGGCTAAGGAATTCGATTCTCTGGAGAGCTTCAGCTGAAAACATCTGGGTTTGGAAGAGCCAGCGGGGGTGGCGTCAGGGGGTCATTTGTCTTCAGCCTCAGGAGACAATGAACCCTGGGCCTCCTGAGCAATGAGACTGGGGACAGGGAGGGATGTCCCTTGCTCCTTCTGCTTTCTCTCACGCAGCTTCTCAGGAAATTCCATTGCATTGTATTTACAACGCATCCCCAACTGTCAGCTTCCTTGAACACAATGTATTTAATAAAAAGCCATTAAGCCTTGTAAAGCTGTCAGAAACCTAAATGACACTTGTAATAAAATCTTGTCGGGTCACCAGTTCCGGTTAATCAGGTCCAGTGACATCACCGCCCGCGGATTTGTCTGGTACCCAGGGCGCTAGGTGTATTTAGACAGCTTTATGATCCACGCGGATTTGAGTTATTAAAATTGTACAGTTTTGCAAGGAATTTGGGATTTAATAAAGCAGCGGAGAAACTACAAAAGGAGCAATAACCTTCCAAAAAGCCAATCCTCCCGTGTGCTGGGGGCGTGCACTCGGGCCAGTGGCCAGGCGGGTCTGATGCCAGAGCCTCACGTGGGCGATGGTTTGTATCGGCGATGCGACTCTCCGGCATTCGCAAGGCCGGCAAATATGTTATACCGACCCCAGTGACTTGGAGGTGGTGAATTGTGCTTAAATGTAAAGATTTATGGATGTATTCCAATTACAAGAAGATATTACCGCCAATTGCATATTAGCTCTAATCAGCCTCTTTTGAGCAAATAAACGGCTCGATTGTAAATATCTTTGTCCCTGATTACCCGCCTGGGTAGTTCCCGGAGCTCTAGTCTCTTAAAGGTGTATCTTTACGTATCTTGAACTACAAAAGCCAGCCTTCATGTAACAATCAGGAGGAGATGGACAGACACAGGCAAGCGATATCTATTCGCTCAATAATCTATAAATTTAGACTAATGGGGCAGATATCACAAAAATGTGTTGGACGCAAGGTAAATAAATCACACCCAGTCTCCTGGCAGAAGCTGGCACAGCGTTCCTGATATTTCAGTCCAATTATTCCATTTGTTTTTAAAGATATTTTAATCCCACATGACCTCAAACTTCCCATGAACCAGGGCCTGGACCCAAGGCCGCCCACGGCCTTTGCAATAAATCCGTTGTCTCCCTTCCCAGACCTCAACCCAGCTCCATAGATCACCTCTCCCTGCATCTTGCTTCAATTACTCAATTAACTGCAGTAAAGTTCTTGTAGGTTTTGCAGATGTTGCTTTATTATCAAGGCCTCCGACGAACAGGAGAGTTCAGGAGCTGAGGTTATAGGAAGGTTGATGGGGGAAGGGCCAGGATGGGACACGGGGAGGGGGGGGGATATTCCCAGCATCCGCTGGGCGAAGCCCAGAGAGGGGCACTGCTGCCCCCACACTTCCCTGCGCTCTTAAATGCCCTTCGTGGCTTTGGGAATGTGTGATGTTATCTCACTGAGAAACTGCTTGAGAGAAGTAGGTAGTCCACCTTCCTATGAGATAATGCTGTGATTAACAGATGCTTAATTGGGCCATTTATCAAGAACAGGACCTGCCTCCAAGTCAGTGGGCTAAGTAAATTATTACCCACCCTCCAGGTGTTGGACTGGCAGATCTATTACTCTTCTCGAAATGGTCTTCAGAAGATTTTATATGAAAAGATGATTTATTTCCCAAAAGAATTCTGTTGTGCTCTTATTTATCCAGAGTATAGCAAGCAGGGTTCTGCTCGGCTCTTACTTCCTTCGTGCACAAAAGATTATGGAAAACTGGAATTATGGAGTAGGTGAGAGCCAGTAGGTGAGAGCTTAGATGCTGGGAGCAGCCTCCCTCCCGGTTAGGACGACCGAAAACGTCTCCCAACATTGAAAACGTCCCCCAGGAGGCAAAATCGTCCCAGATTGAGAACCATTGCTTTAGAGTATTGTCCTTGCCATCATCATCCCAAAATTAATAATATGAATAACAGCAGCTTATGTTCCTTGAGAGCTACACCCGGCCAAATGCTTGATACGCCTCCTCTCATTTAATCTTACGTAGCTCCGTTATGTGGGTGCTCTTATTACCCCATTTTACAGGTGAGAAAAATCGACGCTCAGAGAGGTCTGCCCGAGTTCCTGCGGCTACTAAGTGCCGGAGGTGGGGTGCAAACCGCAGAGCCCTCTGCACACAGCCGAACGCAGAACGAGGCGGCTGCATTTGGATTACTCATTAAGTGCTGAAACTGTACAGTGTCGTTTCCCATCATCCCTAGAGCAGTGAGCTTGTCTTTAAGAATCTGTTGGCATAGGGGCGCCTGGATGGGCCCATCGGTGAAGTGTCCGGCTCTTGATCTGGGGCTCAGGTCATGATCTCAGGATCTTGAGATCGAGTCCCACATGAGGCTCCATGCTGCGGGGGGATCCTGCTTAAGATTCTCTCTCTCCCTCTGCCCCCCCCCGCCACTCTGTCTCTTTCTCTCTAAAATAAATAAATAATATTTTTTTAAAAAGAATCTATTGGCTTAATAAGTCGCCTTCCCACATTACAAGAAAAAAAAAATGCCCCACGTGGGCTGTCAATGGGAGGCCCTGGTTTCCCCGTGGATGACAGTGTGGAGTCTTTCTGGCGTCCAGACGAAGTCCGATGCTAGTCCACATCATGGATGGAAGAAGTCAAGACAGTAAGCACAGGGCAGAGTTAGGAACTTTTTTTTTTTTTAAGATTTTTTATTTATTTGAGAGAGAGAGGGGAGGGGCAGAGGAAGAGGGAGAAGCGGACTTCCCGCTGAGTAGGAAGCAGGACCAGACACGGGACTCGATCCCAGGCGATCATGACCTGAGCCAAAGGCAGATACTTAACCGACCGAGCCATCCAGGTGCCGCCGGAGTTAGGAATTTCTGCACAACTCTATCTCTTCTGCTTGTCCAAAATTTCCAAAGATGTGGAGCCTGGTCTTTTCTTCGGCTAAGGCAGATTACTTTCCCAGACCCGGGAGCTGCCTGCGAGCTGGGCTAGGAAATCCCCAGGTGAAAAATGAGGCAGGCACTGCCCCTCAGGGTAGAGAGGGTTTCAGGACAGGAAACCAATTCAGTGTAAAACGGTGATTCGAGGAGAGACACCGCCCCACCAGGGATTTGTGATACTGACATCTGCGAGTGTGTCTGTGACTCTGGGCCTCGGATTTGAGGGTGAAATGAAAGAACGTCTTTGCAAGAGTAAATAAAGCCCAGTTCTCCATCTCTTGAGAGTTTAACATCAGAATTTTCCTATTTGTAGCACTTGCTCCAGGTGTTATGGCCTAACCCTTAGATTAATCTGATTTTATCATTTCTACTTCCCATTAACCCTGATTTCTGCATCCATTTATTTTATTCTATTGTCAACTGTATAACTATGTATGATATAACTAACATTTGTTAGTGTAGGGGTGTATATATATAAATATATATATGGGTAAGTGTGTGTATATATACAGATATATGATGCATATAGTGGTTCTTTTCTTTGTAAGTCATGCCATATCCTTCTGAAAGAGGAAAGTATAAGTCAGAAAACAGTGACAATTTAATAGCTCAAGCGGATAGGCTTCACTATGGAGTTTTAGGGGACTAATAATCATTATGGAATTCCTTCCTTTTTTTTTTTTTAAGGATGTATTTATTTATTTTTGAGAGAGACAGAGAGAAGGAGAGGGACAGAGGGAGAGAGAATCTCCAACAGACTCCACGCTGAGCACGGAACTTGACGCCGGGCTTGGATCTCATGACCCTGAGATCACCACCTGAGCGAAACCAAGGGTCAGATGCTCCACCAATTTCGCTACCCAGGCGCCCCGGAACTCCCTCTTTTTTTAAAGAAACACTTCAGTAATGTCCACACCGGCGTTTCCGAGGGCGGCCAAGTGCTGCGGGCGCGCGGCTGGAGGGGCAAGCGTGAGTCAGCGGCTGACACCCCACGCCGGGGCGCGCTCCCGGACAGGTGCGCCTGCTAGAGCACCTATATGCTTGCTGCCACCTGCTTTGTGTTTTTCATTCCAACAAGGCCCCTGGTCTGTCAGGTGAGATGTGCATAAAAATATCGCCAACCATGAAGCGCGTTTCAAAACCGAGTCTGTCCTCATCCCAATCATTTACTGTAATTTTTCCATCCAGGCTAATACACTAAGGAGAGGTGCAGGGGATGTGAATCCTCAGACAAATTACAGTAGGTTCCGGACACTGGCATGACTCTTGGGTTGAGGGAGAGAGACGCCCCTCCCCAATTTGAGACCCTGTTTGCTGTCCAAGGCAAGCATTTTCTTCACTAGGTGGCGGGAGGTGCTGCTGTTTGCGCCGTGACGTATGTGGACGGCACCCCTAACCTCACCCTCCACGATCGCAAGGACCGTCTAAGGGAGGTCTTTATTTAACCCACAAGGAATATGAAACTAGATAAAGCTAAGAGAAATTAAGGACTCGTTCAAAGCCATTTGGTCAACACGTGCCCACGTTTGGATGTGCACCTCGCTCTGTCCGGCCCCAAACTCAGCATTTCTCCCTATGTTTCACGCTGGAGGAAGCAATTCTAGAACCTTCTGTGTGCCAACCCCGCCCCTGGTACCATGGACATGGTTTTACTGGAGGCCCGTGGCTTCTACCTCTGGCCTCTGGGGGGCGCTGGTGGGGACCTTTCCCTGCCGCTCTCCCTCGCAGGGGCCCACGGGGCCTGCCCGGGTTTGCTCGGCCCTCTTCCTTCCGCGGTGCCCTTCCACCGTTTCTCTCCCCGGTTCTCGGGTCTGGCAGCCGCCCCACTGCCCCTCGCAGCCCCTGGTACAGGCGGCGCGGCCATGCCGGCCTTGTGAATCCTGCTAACGGGCTGCGGCTAGAACGCGGCCCAGTTGTGATGGGTGTGGAAGGACTTGCTAAGTCGCTCCTGACAGCCGTGCGCCTTGTTGCATCGCCAGGCCCCGCCTGAAGTCTCCAGCTCATAACACACTTCCCCACCCACAGGGAGAGGAGAGAAAGGCAATCATTTCAGATCCCGAGATGTGAAAACTGCCTGTTGGTTGTCCCCTCCTCACTCCCCCCTGCCTCTGCCCTTTTCCTCTAGCCTTCCCAGAGGTGACAGCGCCTTTAGCCTGACCGAAGGCAGCTCTCGTGGCTCGGCCACCTCGGGGTGGGTGTGAAGGCTGCTCCCAAGGGAGGCAAACATCAAAAACAGCCCCTTTTGGGAAGAGGGCATTTTAGTTGAAGAGAACATTTGCTAGCGTTGGCTGTGGTTCGAGTCCCACCTGGACACAGACCTGAGTGTGAGTAAAAGGTGTGGGGTGTGGAGACTCACGTGGTCTGGGGGGCCCTCAGCTGAGCAGACAGAGACGGGACCCCTTCCTCCCTTGTGGTTTATGTCATATGTCCTGGACTTCAGGGTAGAATTGATAACTTGACCCCAAACGACATGAGCAATCGTGCTTACTCATTTACCAGCTCTTTATTGAGTACCTACTGTGTCCCAAGCATCAGGAGAACAGCGGTGGCCAAATGGCAAGTCACTGCCTTCGAGAAACGTGAAGGCTAGTGGGTATCAGAGATAAGTATTAATCAGATATTCCCACAAGTGAGTCTGCGAGGAAAAACTGGCTTAAGGCCCATGAAGGAAAAGGAAAGAAGTACAACGCGAGCTGAAGAGGGGCCTCTATTTGGACTGGGCAGCCAGAGGGGGCTTCTCTGAAGGGGAAGGCTGAGTTTTGAAGGACTTGAGTTGGGAACAAGCAGTTCAAGGTAAAGAAGAGCAGCATGTGTGAAGAAACAGGAACAGGAGACGGGTTGCTCTGACTGAGGCTCTGAAAAGAGGGCTGACGTGAGGGCAGGATTCCTCAGGTTGAAGCCGACAGAACTTTCCAGAACTTGCCAAGATGGTGAAGGCTGGCTTTACACAAAACTGCGAGGTGACCTCTCTTCAGTGTTTCTCTCTAGCAGTCTCCTCTTCCAGAGGCCTGTGCTTACCCTGAACCCCTCTCCATAAATCCTGCTCTCAAGAAATAATCTCAGGCTATTGACTTAAATTTTAAATAAGGAAGGAAGGATGGAAGGAAGGTACAAAGGAAGGAAGGAAAAGAAAAGAAAAGAAAGGCCTCCTGCTAGGTACTAGGGCTAGAGATGAGAGGCTGCTGTCTCCACTCCAACATGCTCACAGCCTCCTTAATCTGCCCCCATGGAACCATCTGCAAGATAAGGGCCCAGGAGAGGGGATTGTGGGAATTCAAAGAAGACCACATGGCCACCAGGAGAGGTGGCTGGCTGGATTTCTGCAGATGAACCTGGTGACAGGCTTAGAGAACTATCTGGAAGGGAAGGCCTGTGTCTCCTCTTCATGGAGCTCCATTTCTCGAGCCTGATATCTGATGGTGAAACATGGGGAGTTTTAGGAACAGGGAGGAGACCCTGGGAAGGACAGTGGCCCTTTTTTGCAGAAGAGCCCATGCTCCCTGTGACAAGAGAAGGCTCTTCTCTCTGGTAGGCTCTCCCTTGCTCCTGTGCATTGAAGAAACCTGTCAGGATAAAACTCAGTGTTATGGTGCAAAAAAGAAACCAGAAAAATATCCCCAAACCTGTGTCTTGCTCTTAGAGACCTTCTGAAGGAGGGTGGGGTTCAGATCCCACGAAACTGCTCCCTGCTTCCTTACTATTTCTTCCAAACTGGGCTCTGATTTCTTTGCTGGGCTTTTGGGCAGACAGATGGACCCGTCAGTCTGTCTGTCTGGGCCTCGGCTATGTCATCAGGAGCCTCCCGATCCGCAGCGTGTGACCATAAAGGTGGTAAAGCCAGCAAGCGAGTCCTGAGGGGCGGCTGCCTACGGGCCCAGCGCTCCCTTTACTGCTGCCGGTCTCCAGGCGGGTTCTCCTCGTGCCCCGCTGTTCCAGATGAGGGAACTGCATTCCGAGATCAGTCCCTTGTCCCAGATCACACAGCCTGTACCGATGTCTTTGACCGCAGTGCCCGCCCTCTCGGGCTCTGGTCAGCCCAGGTGGTGTCTCCGAGGATTTTTCCAGCGCCCCAGGCAGTTGCTAAAGCAAGGCCTGTTTGGGGTGCTCTGAGCAGGGTCCCCCGAGGTCCCGGGAGCTCCATTTTACAGATGGGAAGGCTGCTGCCGCGGAGGGCAAGTGTGGAGGGAAGTGAGTAAGTGAATTACTCTGGCCCCGGAGGGAGCGAAGACTGCGGGAGCAGGCGGCGCAGGCGCCGGCCGCGTTTCCACCCGGCTGCCTGAGCCTCGCTCCGAGAGCCCAGCTGATAATTGCTCATTATGTGCTTAATCTGGGCACAGCGAGGCCTGGCAGCGACATTGCATCACATCAAAGCGAGCTCTTCAAAGGAGCGGAGAGCTGGCCTCTGGGGTAATTAGCAGAGAGCCCATTCTCTCCTACTCGGGACAGTTGGAGGGGTTTCGGGCAGAGTCCAAAAAGCACCAAGCAAAATTTGGAGTTGTCAGCTCTGCCGAACTTGGACAGGCCAGGCGGATGATTCAGATCACTTCTGAAGGGTTGTTTTTTTTTCCCTTTATAAACTAAGATATTTTTCTGCCTGCCTGGCCCGGATGCCCTGATCCACTGATTATCCTCTGCTTCCCTGGGACCCCGGGCACCCTCTCTCTCAACTGCTATGTTCATCTCCTGGGGGGACCTGGAAGAACACACACACACACACACACACACACACACAACACGCCGACTCGTCACCACCATGACCCAAAAACAAGAGCTGAAAAGGAAACAGCCTGGCTTGTGCAGAGAGGTGCTGGGAACCTGGTCACGATGACTCAGTTTCCCCAGTGGCCTGTGTGGAGGGGCCCCCGGGGGCAGCCCTGGCTCGGGGAGTGTGGGCTCATCCATCAGAGTGGAACTCAGTCGGGGGTGACAGGCCTGGCGAGAGGCCTCTGAGAAAATCACGGGGCCGGGCAGGTTGCTTAAGCAAGACCCGCCTTCTCCGCGCGGCTGGAAGGGCCTGGCAAGGTGACGGCCTGTCTCGAATCCCATTTGCAGTCCCCTTGCGCACAGCCAGGTATCCCACCGGCTCGGCGCCGAAGTGCAGAAAGTGCTAAGAGACGTTATAATGGAGTCTGGTACCTCTTCTCACTGGCCTGTGGGGCACTCGGGCTAACAGGCCCGGAGAGGTTGATATCCGAGCAGAAACAGTGCTGACCTGGCCAGCGGGGTGCGGGGCAGGCGAGGCCGGGCCGGCTCGGGGACCGGTTGGTGCCAGTGGAAGCAGACGGCTTTCCACCCCGGCTTTAACAAATGACAAAGTTCCATGCACTTGAAAGTTTGGAAAAGAACTTGCCGTACCTGTCTCTTAATCATATTTAAATAATGAGCATCTTCAATGTTGGGGTCAATGAGGAAGGTGTTCTCAGACGTTGCACAAAATCCTTCAGATGAGGACATGGACGGGATCACCGTCAACAGGGGCGTGATTTTTCCTGGAACTAAAACCGTCTACCTTATATTTGCTGATAATGCAGACCTTTGCCCAACATTTATGATTTCTGAGCATGGAGCTTCCTTGTACCAGTTATTTGGTCAACAGAGGAAAAGAAATGATTTAGCAGACACGCTAAGAGAGTGGGCCTTCTCACTCCCTCAAAAGGGGGCCCCTGACCCCGACACTATGGCTTCTCAAATGATTTAATGCAGGGTGAACTCCCATTCCCTTTTCGGAGTGTCGGCCCCTGGCTTCGGGCTCGCCGTCCTGCAGGCAGTTCGGTCCTCACAGGCTCCGTCTGCCGCCTGTGATTCACAAGCTCGGCTGCAAACATGAGCCCTTAAAATTACTTCACAAAGTACCTGCAGCCTTGCCAGCCCTCAGGTGCGAATGAGCCACGCACCTGCAAAATGTTCACTCGATAGGTGTGCTAACCACGGGAGGTCACGTAAGGCCCTTCTGGCTGGAGCACGGCCTCGTGGAAAGAGAGCTGGAAGGCCAGAGTGTAAGCCTGTCCCAGACGGGCTGGCTAAACTTGGGGAGGCCAGGCTCGATTTTCCCGCCTCTAGAATGGGTGTGGGGTGGTACAGGGATCTGAGGCTGTGTGAAGCCCCCTGGACTGGGGATGCACCTTCCTTGGTCTTCCCATGACCCTTTGCCTCCTCCACTTATGGGCACTGAGCTGTTTGCCCCAAGTCTTCCCCCTCTTCAGCTCAAGTTTCTAGAGGACAAGATCTGAGCTTCGGTCTTCTGTCTTCAAGCAAAATGCCTGCATACAGCAGTTGCTCAGTAAATGCTTAGTGAGTCAGGGAGCCCTCAGCCCGCCTACCTTGAATGAAGACTTACATGGATTAATGGGAACAATCAGGACGGACTCACTCATGGATGGGCTCAGTAGAGAAATGAACATGTAGAGCTGCTTGTTTAAAAAATCACGAAGAATTTTAGGACAGCAATGGCAGAGTGCCGAGACAGGAGCAGGGCCCTTCTGAGGGCGGGGCCCGTGTCCTTGCACAGAGCCACCCTGAGCCCAGTGAACCGTGTCACTGAATGATGCTGTACTCGTCTGCTTGGGTCGCCAGAGCAAAGTGCCACCGTCTCGGGGCTTCAACTACGTGAATTTATTTTTTCACAGTTCTGGAGGCCGGAAGTCCAATATCAAGGTGTCAGTAGGGTTGGCTTCTTTTCAGGCCTCTCTCATCGGCTGGCAAGTGGTCGTCTTCTCCATGTGTCCTCACACCTTCGTCCCTCTGTGCCCTAATCTCTTGCTCTAAGGACAGAAACTATAATGGCCAAGGATCCACAATAGAGACCTCATTCTAACTTACAGGCCTTATTTCCAAATAGGGTCACGATCTGAGACACCAAAGGTTAGGATTTCAACGTATGGCTTTTGGAGCAGGTGTGTGGTTCAGCTCATAAGTGGAGCCATTAAACCCAGACGCTCTTAGGACTGTCATTCTGAATTTGGTCTGAACCCTCTGCTGTTTCAACCCTCGCCTGTAGATATTTGTGCCACGCCTCGGGTTTGCTGCTTATACAAGTAAAGGATAAGGAAGTAAAGCTCGCCATTCATTTCACCATCCGGTGGTCAACGTGTCGATGGGATCCTTCCCATGCTTCTTCAGTGTATGTGCATCTTGATGGTACCGACTGAGACTGTACGTTCGGTATCTTATAAACTGCCTTAGACTTTAACTATAGATCCCTCTTCCGCCCTACTGCACGTTTTGAATCAGCTTTTGGAATTTCAACAGTGGCCATATCATCTTCCAAATGCATCCACGGTTCTCGGATGCTGAAGGCACTTCGCACAGAGGGTTGGTAACTCCTCTGGCTGGGTGATTGCACCGACGAGGCCGCGCCTGGAGGCCACCTCGGGGTGCTCAGACCACAGAGGAATGAACCCACTCATTCTGTGCCAACCAAGGCATTTCTGGACACTCAGTCGGGTCGGCAGCAGGGAGCGGAAGGGGTTGCGTGAAGAATAGGGCTGCGGTTTCCAGGAGGGGCTTCTATCTGTCTGCACGGTTTAAAAGCTAATTACAATGACCGTGATGGCTGGGCATTCATTCCTTGATATAGTTCTCTCAAGAAATAACCATTTAGGCCACCAGTTATTCTGTCTCTTTTAGGGATACTTTCTCAATTGCAGAAGAATCTAAGAACACAATGGACGTACTTGATAAGGGCAGTATCTTGTTTAGGAACTTCGGTTGGGAGAAAGAAAGCAATTAAACCGTCAAAATGGAATTGTTTCTCATATTTAATTTAGAGTGGCTCATTCCCATTTACTTTTCATGGTTCTGGAGTTCAAAGCAAAGAAATTTACCGGGACAACTGGTAGTTCCGAAATGAAGATGCGAGCCTCGGAGCGCTGGCGGCTGCCGGGAGCCGCTCCTCTCTCCAGTGACTTCGCCCCAACAACAGGATAGGACGCTCCGATTCCCAGACACCTGCAGCGCAGAACAAGCCTGTCTGGGGCTCACCGGGCCATTTTGATTAGAGAAATACACTCTGACCTGAGTAGTAACTCCGGGTCCCCCCAGACGAACTGTGTGTGTGTGTGTGTGTGTGTGTGTGTGTGTGTACAGCTACCGTGAGTTCCTGCTGTGTTTGGGTGCCTCTTAGCCTCTTTTTAAGTATAATCTAAGGATCATTAGTTAAATAGAATGAACACTCTAAGCCAATTCTCTCAAAGTGAGAAGTCACCCATCCATCCATACTGGGTGGGGATGTGAATGCCCCTTCTTCTGGAAACATGTATTAAGCACCGACTTGGTGCATTGGGCTAGGTTCCTAGGGGCTGGAGATGGGCACAACATGATTTCTCGCATCAAGCAGCCCAAAGACAAGTTTTGCTTGGGTGTCATCGGCACTGACATAGAGATAGGAGAGAATAGCCACGTGGCCATTGCTGAGGGGAGAGCACCCCGGATGGCTCACAGATCTCCTGGGAGGAGGCAGGAAAGTGGACTGTAATTCAGCAAATATTCATTGCCTGCCTCGCCTGGGGGCACAGGCCAGGTACAGAGCCTGTGCTCTAGAAAGGTCTGGTAAGTGGGGAGATGAAATAAAAATAGGAAAAGGGAGCACAGGGTCAGGGACTCCAGAAATGTTTGGCAAATGAATGAAATGTAAAAAGATTAATACTAAACCCTGCAAAGAATGTCAAGATGGGTAAGGCCCGGCCATGGTTCTTGCCCTTGGAGGAGGTGGGGAGTGGGGACTAGTAGGGAGGGGGGCTGTGTTCACATACCAAGCCACTTCCTTTTCTCTTTTCTTTTCTTTTCTTTCTCCCTTCTTTCTTTCTTTCTTTCTTTCTTTCTTTCTTTCCTCCTTCCTTTCTTCCTTCCTTCCTTCCTCCCTCCCTTTCTTTCCTTCCTTCCTTCTCTCTCTCTCTTTCTCTCTCTCCTTCCTTCCTTCTTCTTTCTTTCTTTCTTTCTTTCTTTCTTTCTTTCTTCCTTTCTTTCTTTCTTTCTTTCCTTCCAGGATTTTATTTATTTATTTGACAGAGAGAGAGAGCACAAGCAGGCAGAGTGACAGGCAGAGGGAGAAGGAGAAGCAGGCTCCCCGCTGAGCAGAGAGCCCAACTCGGGGCTTGATCCTGGGACCCTGGGATCATGATGTGAGCTAAAGGCAGACGCTCAACAGACTGAGCCACCAGGTGCCCCGCCACTTCCTTTTCATAGTGTTTCCTTTTTTATTTAAAAAATAATGCATGTCAAGAAGGACACAGTATCACTTTTGGGTATTCTGGTCAACGATGCATAACCTGAATTAATCACAACGGGATATCAGTCAGCCCCAATTGAGGGGTATTCTGCAAAAAATAACTGGCATACGATCTTCAAATGTGTCAAGATCAAGAAACAGAGAAAAGGCTAAGGAGCTGTTGCAGACTCAAGGGAACTGCATATGCTTTTCCCGAGTTTGCTAAGCATGTCGTTCACATATTCGGGAGTAAAGAGGTCTGATGGCCCCAACCTCTGCTCAAATGGGAGAGCATGAATGGGAATGCAAGAGCAAATCTCGGTGAATCCGTGATACAGGGCTTCCGGAAGTCTCTTGGGCTATTCTTGCCACTTTGCTTTAAGTTTGAGATGACATTAAAATACAAAGTTAGAAAAAAATACGGACTCTTTTTAGAAATTTTGGAAAATTCAAAAAAGCCGTTCGGCAGCCTAAATAATTCCATGTCATCCTTCTGAAACGACCACATTGAACCACTTGTCATTTCTCCCCGGGCTCCTTTCTGGGCGTCTTACAGTATTTCGAATGTACTGGGCAACCCTTTAGCTGCACTAAATGACAAGTTTTGAGCACCACTTGTGGTTATGGACACACATTGGCAGGAGGTCTGACTTGCTTACTAGCATGTTTGGTTTGGCAAGAAGGATTCTAATCCTGAGATGTGGGTGTTGGACAGAGTTTTGGCGGCAGCCGCTGACTGCTCTCACCCCACGGCCAGGCCCCGCTCGCGCTCTGACAGTCCCGAGCTCTGGACGCAGTTCCCGCACCATCTTCTGGCGGTGCGTCAGCCGCCGGTCTTTTTTGGGCTTTGCTGTTCTTGGACAAATGGTGGGAACGTGAAATGTTTTGAAGTCCCTGGTACTTTGTCTCTTTCTGAGCCATTCCGAAAGCAGGACTTCCCAACAGCATCGCCACTGAAGCCTCGAGCCCGATCAGTCTTTGCCGGGGGGCACGGTGAGGGGCGCTGTCCCCTGCACTGAAGGGTGTCTAGCAGCATCACTGTCCTCTCCCACCAGATACCAGTAGCATTCCCCTCCACCCCCAGTTGTAACCCCAAATGTCCCAAATATTGACAGATGTCTCTTGACGGGGGGCGACTATGTCCCCATTTGAGAACCATTGCCCTAAAAGCAGAGAACGCAGAGGGAATGGGACCCCCTTCATAGTTTTATTTCCTCATTGGAACAGATGGGGTTGGATGGATGGAAAGAAGGAACTGCCTCAGCTTCTTCTGTGGCTAAGTGGGGGGATTAACACCTCTCCTGTCTGCCCCGCACCCCGAGGTTAAGTGATGCAAGCTATGTAGCAAGCCTACACCGGCCTTGTATGTAGTTGGTGAGCAAGACGCTTCAAGGTTCTTTTGTCATGAGACTAAAACATGCAACAGAGTCACTGTGTAAACTCAAAAGAATACTGAAGTGAACCTGAGGTTTGTCATTCGCATCCTCAAGTCGTGGCCCAAACGTCTGTAGATCTAGGAAATCGTGGTTGTGACAATATTATGTTTGGTTTCTCCAAAGCAGTCTTATTTTTCTTCTGGGGGCACAGGAGGACTCTATTTCCCAGACTCCTTTGCGGCTAGGTGGGCCAAGAGACTGAGTCCTGGCTGAGGGAAAGTTAGCGGAAGGGAGCTCGTCACTTCCGAGCCCGGCCCCTAAAACATGCTGGGAGGGCTCCACATAATCCTTCCATTCATTAGTCAGCCAGATGCAGTCCAGGGGAGAACTCTGGGTCCTAGGGGACAATGATGCTGCTAGAAAGAAGGAGACTTGGCCCAGGTAAGACCATGTGAGGCATACTCCTCCCCAACAGACTGACAGGAGCAAGACATAAAACTTAGCCATATTCAGCGCCTGAGATTTCAGAGGCTGTTGGTTACATAGTAATTAGCCTATCCTGACTAATGCAGGTGTACCAGAAACCAGCATTGAGACACACCTTCAGGAACAGGCAGAACAGATGAGATTCTGTCAACAGTGACTCATGGGCAGAATCCAAAGGCTTCTCTGAGTAACTAGAGTATTCCTACCTCTGTGCCTTTGGTCATCTCAGTCCTACTCCTGGAATTCCTCTTCTGGCTATAGTCTCCTTTCATATCAACGTTGTTTATTCTTTCTGGTCAAGGACCACCTCTTCCAGGAAGCCTTCCCTAACTGCCTCGTGTAGAAGTAGTCCTTCCCTCCCGTGGACTTTAGTTCCAATCTATAATCCTCTCATGGCTTTGTTTCACAGCTATTTGCCAGCCTTTTTCCTTCATCAGAAATGATTCTTTTAAAGGAATACCCCACGTCCTGTTTGCCTCTGCACCTCCAATCCCTTAAACATAACAGCATAATAAAATCAAAGTAACCAGCATACTACGAATACGATTAGCACACGGGTTTAACGTACAGGTTTGCAAAGAACACACAGAAGCCACCATCAGGAAGTGAATTACAATGACACTAGTCTCTGCGCACCAGTTGTTGATGGCCTGACCAATACAGGGCTCTGTGAAGGGACCCTTGACATAGGCCATCTTGGTAGAACCCCCTCAATGGCCCTGTGACCTTGTTATCTTTATCACCCCCATCCCCAAGGCCATACCCTAAACCCCATGCTCAACGTATCACAAAGGCTCTGCCCCAAAAACCTGCCAGGTCAATTCCTCTGCCTCCTCACCTCTGAGGAGAACTGTGGGCCCGGGGAGAAGGTGTGAAGGATGGCACTCAGCCCCTCATCTGTAAAATGGTGAAAGGGTGGGATGAGCTGTTTCACAGAGCGCACTTGGCACAGAGGACAGGGGCCGTGTGGGACAAACGTCCATGAAGCGATTTGTGTGGTTTTGGGATACGACCCATCCACGCCTCACCTCACCCCAGAGAAACAGGGGCTTCCTGCCCCTGGCCAAAATGTTACACAGCAACGGAGACAGAAGGTAGAGATTTTGAAAACAAGACCCACCATCAACAGGTGCAGTCAGAATTTGAATCGAGACAGAGAAACTGTGATTTTCTGAGGTTGCTTTAGACAATTTTCTGCTACCTAACACTGGGCTTAGGAGAGCTCTTCATACAGCCCTCAGCATAGAGTAAATCCTATAATGGCCTTCCCAGATGCCCTTTCAGAAAAAGAAGCATTGCATCATTAAAGTATGTTTTGTTTTTTTTTCTCACACTTCCCAAGTATAATAACTACGTTTGGAAAAATGTACGTGGCCAGTAGCTGAAGAGGCTGGGAGAAGGCAGCCGGCAAACCTAATGTTCCTTCACTCTTTAACGATAGAAACGCAGCCTCGGGCATGACTGCTGCTCGTATCCACCGAATGGTTTGCGAATGTCAGCGTGAAACATGGGCCTGATTGACTTTTTCAGA
Source organism: Nasua narica (assembly GCA_028533885.1). NCBI lineage: Eukaryota > Metazoa > Chordata > Mammalia > Carnivora > Procyonidae > Nasua > Nasua narica. Next base: position 63,127,364 of record CM052812.1, read on the forward strand.
CCGTAGGACTCGTCAGGAATGTGCAGAACGTTGGTTTTAACCTATAACCCTTGCCAACCCAGTGGGCTTTTGTGTTCTACCAGCTCGGTTTACTTGCCAACCAAGCAAGTATTTTAGAGAGTGTGGACTCCTGGCTACATGCTTGTAAGCTGGGGCTAAATGCTGCAATCTGGCATTGCCACTTCCAGCTGTGTGACCCGGAGCAAGAAACTTAACCTCTCTGAGCCTGATTCCTATGTTTAAAACAGAGAAGATAATAGTGCCAGCTCCACTGGATTGTTATTGAAGTTGAAGCCAGATCAGCAAGTAAACTGAAGGCTTGCAGCCGAGGGGCTGGCGCAGGAGCGGTTAGTAACGATGTTATTCCTGATGTTGTGAACACGGGTATTTGTTACAGGCGGTAGCACGGGTGGCTCTGTGCACCTGAAATTATACACACGGCGTTCTTGAGATGAGTAAAACTGCACGCACATGCACACTGACACATGGGCTTGTGCGTGTGTTCGTGTGTGTGCACACACACGTGTGCAGGATCTTGGCAGGACATTCTGTCCTGCTTCTCTGGCCCCTTGTTTGGCCCATCCCGGTCGGCGCAGCTCTGATTTCTTTCTCTTGCCCCCTACACGTCCCCTGTCGCCTTGGCACTTCGTTACCTCTGACCCGCCGCCATCGCAGCAATGTTCCTAGCTCTCCTACAGCACCGCCTCCCCCGCCCCCCGACGTCCGCTCTCAGCAGCCCGTAATCCTCTTCTCACACTTCATCTGTCCACTTCCGTCTCCGCACGTGCGCTGCCCCCAACTCACCGCAGTTTTCTCCTGGAGCTCCCTCCCTTCCCCCTCCTTGTCTTCCAAGTTTAAATCTGGCCTCCATCAGCCACTCTCTCCCACGCCCCCGGAAGGTGCAGGGGTCTTCCTGTCCGCTTTTGGGGCTGCGTTTCCCCACCCTGGGCTCAGCCGACCCCGCTGGCCCAAGTCCGCTGTTGGAGTCCGCTTGATCTGTTTAGAGCTTTAAAGGGCCCTCTTGCTACTTCTGGTCAAAATAGTTTACGTTTCTTGAGCCCGGATCGCGTGCCGGTGGGCTACCGGGGCGCATCTCAGGTAGGGGTGAGGCAGGTGCCACTGCCATCCTCATTCCGTAAGTGATAGCAGCGATGCTCAGGGAGGCCGAGGCCAGCATTCCACGAGTAGGAAGTGGGGAGCAGGGATTCCATCCTGGGTGCGCCTGACTCCAGACCTCTCGCCCTTAACCCAAGCAAAACTCTGTGCTCAAGAGGCTGGAACGCTCAAGGGCTCAGTGCTCCTTCTTGCTCCCTGAGCAGGAACTGGCTGTTCATCAAAGCAGGGCCAGAAAGCAACCTCAGGGCACCCTCCCCCCCCCCCACCCCGGAGCATGGCTGACACCTCCCTCTTCCCCACCCGTTAGAGAAATCGTTTCCACCTATTGTCATGACTCTGGTTCTTGACCTGTCTCCCTCCTGCCTTTGCCTGGTGGTCCCTTGTCCCCTGCAGGGTAGTAGGGGCTGATAAAGAGATTCAGGACAGGAGTGACTGTTGATTTACTTATAGGCAATTAGGCACAGGCAGCACCTCCCTTTGGATGTGTCTGGAATCTTGGAAGCTTGACCGCCCTCCATTCTCCTACAAATGGACCTTGGGTGCTTGAAGCTCAGAGGTTCTAGCCGGGAGCACAGCTACTCATATTCCCTTGACCGAAGAACGGTCCTCTCCTCTATTGGGGAAGGTCGTCCTCTTCGACCGAGTGCTGCGGCTTCGGGAGGGACGCACAGGGAGCGGTGAGGGAGGACGGGGACCCCCGCCTGGACTGCCAGAGTGGCCGAATCAACCCTGGTGATCAATGGGGTGACGGATGTCACAGCCAGATCGCCCTCTCAGCAGGGACATAAATGATTTACTGGCCATAGGGACCAAAGTAACCCGGGAACAGAGTTCTACCCCCTTCGCACCCTCGGTCTGGTTTCTTCGCCATGTAGCCCAATTCTCAGCCTCCGATCCCAGAAAGGGTCAGCCAGGAATTCAGTCTTGGGAATTCCCCAGGGCCGGTCCCATAGGCGAGTCACTCAGTGGCCACCTCCTCATCCTACTCATGCAGCCCGGAGCCGGCAGCCGCAAAGGGGTGGGCAGCCCTCACTCCCGGTCTGGGAGGCAAAGCCTGAACAATACAGGCCTCATAAACCAGGAGGTGGTGACAGCCGTCGCTGAGGGCCATGCCGCCCATAGGGAGCTCTGTAGACTGGGTCAAGTTTCCTGATGGCAGGCGGCCACCCAGCCCATGGGGTTTTCCTGGGACGAGGTCCTTGGTGTGGCTTTATATGCAAATAATGCCCACAGCTAAGATCTACAAGGCCGGAGCTCTTCTTGCTCATGAACGCGGCCTTACTCAACCCTCACCACGCCTGTAAGTATCACCATACCTACTTTCCCAGACAAGGAAGCTGAGAAGCAGAAATCAAATGATGTGTCCCAGGCCAAGTAGCCGAGAAGGGGCAGAGCACAATCCGAGTCTAGCGTGGTCAGACGGAAAGCCCGTACCGCATGGCCCCAGGGAAGAAACAAACAGCCCTCGGAGCGAGGGGACAGACCGCGTTGGCCTGCCCACCCATGCTTGGATGCCATTACCATTAGCTTTGCCCTGCTGGGTAGCCAAGTGCTAGCCGCTGTCTCTGCAATGGGCTCCGTGTCTAAATCCATTCCTTAGCTCCATCCTCACAGGGGTTCTTTCTTTGCACCTGCTGGGAGTCAGGGAGTGAGCGGGGTATGTCGAAGTGAAGACATCCTGATCTCTGCCCTCAACCAGAATGTGGGTCGGAGTAGGAGGTGCCAGCAGAGCGCGAGAATGGGGCGCGTCACCACCAGCTGTGAGCCCCAAGGAGAGAGGCGTTCGTTCCAAGGGGAAGGGGCGCCTCTGGGAAAGCTTCTAGGAACAGACAGCCATTGAGTTGCTTCCTAAAGAACAGCAGGTTGGGGAAAGGTTGTTCCAGTGGCTGGATGGGACCCAGGGGTGACCTGGGATCATTGGCTCCTGGACACCACGCTTTGGAGGGTCCATGTTGAGACTAAGGTGACATTTGGACAACAATAATTTTAAGTGTCCCAGATCTTCCTTTGGATCACTCCCCCCAAAACACTGTGGAGCAGGGATTAGGGGCTCCTGCTGTGGGGAGATGAACCAGTCCCTAAGCCTTCCTAGCTTCCTATCTGTGTGTGATTCTCTATGCCTCAGTTTCTGCATCTGTAAAATGGGCCCAATACAATAGCAGTCCTCACTTCTAGGACTCGGCTTGCAGGGGACACTCACTAAATTGAGCTGCTCTCATCATCGTCATCATCATCATCATTCACTATTGTCGCTTCCGCAGCGCCCCCGCAGGAGCTGAGAGGTCCAGTCACGTGGGAAGAACTCAGCCAGCCTCCCCCGCCTCCTTGCCCCACTGGCACCATTTTGCCTTCTCTCTCACTACCCTCCGGAATTGCAGGGCAGCTGGTGCTCCAAGAAAGGCAGGGCCTAAGGGAGCCGAGCTCAGAGGAATGGCGCGTGGAAGGCCAAAGAATGCCGGCATCTCAGCCAAGAACAGTCGGGTTAAAAAAAAGGCATTTTCTTAAGTAAATCTGATCTCAGCTCTGCCACTTTGTGGCTGTGTGCCACTTTGGGCACCTTTATCACTTCCGTCAGCCTTGGTGTCCTCTCAACTCACAGAAGATCAAGGAGCACAAATGAGATGTATGTATGTGCTCTTAGTGTGGGAGCTCCTGACTTCTCCCTCCTCCCTACGCTCCTGCTCCTCCTCCTCCTCCTCCTCTTCCTCCTCCCCTTTCCTCCTGATAGCCAGGGGGCTTTCTGGCCTGGAGTGTCTGCTTCTGTAGGCCTCTGCGGCACCCCCCCCCCCCCGGGGCACCCTGGCGATAGGGCCCAGCAGCAGGCATGGCGTGCCTCCCCCGTGGCTAACCCCAAAGCAAGCCATCTGATTGTGCGGAGAGGATGGAAAGGCCCAAGGGCCCGTGGCTGCCCACGGAGCCCCCCAGATCCGAAAGCCACACATCGGTGTCAACGGGGGCTCTGTCTGGGCTCCTGTGACAACCACGGGGCCTTGGTGGCCGGAGCCTGCAGTGACACAAGACAACAACAATTTGTCATGACATCCGCAGAGAGCAGCGCAGTGAGTGCAGGGACAGCAGAACCAAGCTCGGGCTGCGGGGTCTCCCTGGGCTCAGCACCATCAGCGTGCCCGGTCTTCCTACCCGCTCAGCAAACGTTTCTTTGGGGGGGGTGTGGGCTGCGCCAGGTGCCCTAGGAAATGAGAATATCCTGGGGATTAAAGGGGAAGACACCTCCACAGAGGATTCTATCTAGTGGGGACACAACCCAAAAAGGAAAGCAACCAAGTATACAAACAGAACTCTGTAATTGCGGCTAGGACGGCATGCGGCCAGGGAGACAGCAGGCGGGAAACAGAACCTAATGGGAGGGGCACCTGTCTGAGTCACAGAAGGACTCTAGGCAAAAGTGACATTTAAGCCGAGAGTTGAAGGATAGGAAGGACCAAGTGCAATAGGACGAGGGGGCTGCACCTGGGAACAGGGTCAGGGAAGGGGTCTGGGTGCTGGGGAGACCCCAGGGTGGGGGCAGGAGTTTGGGGGCCGGGAGTGTGGGGGCCAGGAGCAGAGGCAGAAAGAGACAAGGTTCACCAAGAGCCTTGGGGGCCAGGGCGGGGTGGGGGGGTGTTTCACTCTGAGTGGGGGCAGGGTTCTAAAGTCAGGGGGGAGGTGATATGGACATCAGTGAACAGGCAGAACGATTTTGCCAGTGTCGGTCTCTGTCTCTTCAGGACAAACTTGGTAAATTTGCAGGATAATAAGGCCATTGGACCAGACCTCAGTGGCAGAATCATAAACATATCTGATCTCATCCATCAGAGGGCTAGGGGTCCGGGAAGGGGGATGGGCGACCTAGCTTGCTGGAGACTCACAATGCTTACATTCCTGGGTGTGTCTGTTAATTAAACATTTAAATAGCACGCCCTAAGGGTTAGGATGACCCCGTTGGAGGCTTGTATAATTTCAAGGGAATACCATCCTTTTTCTAGGAGAAAGAAAAATAGAGCAAACCTCATTTTGAGCCTCACCCATTTGGAATTTGCTACTCACCTCTGGGTGTTTCTGTGAGGCTGAGATGTGGTCCTGAAAGCAGCAGGCCAAGCACATAGTAGGTTCTTAAGAAACAGCCGTTTCCCGCCCCTTTTCCCTTTGTCTACAGAAAATACGCTTTCCCAGCAGAAAATTTCAATCACTTTAGAAACACCCATTCCAGAACAATTGCTGGGCCAATTATAAATCACTCCTTTTGATTCATTAAGCCAGAATCCCGGAGGGCCCCTACAAAGGTGTGCTCTGCTGAACTAATTCAAGGCCCTCTGTGATTGGCAGACCGCCTTTGTCATTCTGGTGTTGGGGGACAGGCCTAACAGGTGTCTCTCAGCTCAGCCGGGTCATATCAGGTTCTTGCTAAAAACGCTTAAATTTCAGAAAACATGTTCAGGGTTCACAGTCTCGCCAGACTCCTGGGAGGCCGAGATGTTGTAATGCGGCTCCTTTAAACGCGAACAGATAAAATGTATCTTTCTTTAACATCAATCCAAATCGGGGAGGTTTGAATGTTTATTTTAAAAAGCTGTTAGTTCTTTGGATAAGGTGAGATTTCACTCTTAGAAGGAGCTCTTTTGGGCGGAAGCTCTTCACCACACACTGGATTTTGTGGTCTGAGATTATATTCTAAATTGCCTACTTGAAGTTATCTGGTGCAGGTGATTTGCAGGGGGAAAAAAAACCATGAATATGATGTTTTTGTTAAGTTGTAGAACCGTACCTTTGTGGTGGAGAAGAATGGCCACACCCATAAATATTTTAAAAAGCTAAATATATAATGAATTCGAATGCTTCTATACATAGTCCAGCCAATTCAAAATTCAAAGAATTCAATTCAAAATTCAATTCAAAAGAATTTGTGTGGGTTACAGTATTTATTTATTTACTTTTTCATTTCTTTATTTTAATTAATTATTTTTAACAAACCAGAAGACAGTCTTCACGATAGGTCACAATTTTTAAATTCAAACGGCACAATTTTCTGAATCCAATAGTGATTCATTTTTGAATCCTTGACCTCCTTTATTGAGGTCCTTGGGGGCACTTTTGGCAACACCCCATTTTGCAAAGCCCTGATCAAAGCTTGCTCTTGATGCTTATAAAAGGAAGAGTATGGTTGTCACTATGAACCCTTGTGGGGTCACGTCTTTACATATATGTTTTATTGGAGAGGGAATGTGTGGTCTCCACTTTTGGGGTGTTCAGAGGGCCAGAGAAGGCAGGTCCGACGAAATGGACACTCTGGGCCACATTCTCTCGCCACACCCCGTTTTAAACCTTTTCCACCATGGGATTACTTTCTCAAAAACACTGTTACATTTATTTATTTTTAAATCAATGTCTTCGTGGAACTTCAGTGACGAGATTGCTCAGTGTAAATCAACTCAGGGCTCGTTTCCTCTCTGGCCAACAGTCACGGGAGGGAGGCTGCGGTGGGGGCTCTGGCTTATAAGGGGAAACCCTCTTGTCTGGAGAGATGGGTGAGGCTGGCCCAAAGGCAAAGCAAAACGAAAACAAGGAGAGAGAACAGAGATAGAGATCGATGGAACAGAGAGAGAATGTAGGAGACACCCACACATGGAGGGTCAATTGATTTTTGACAAAGGTGTAAAAGCAATTCAACGGAGAGAGGATGGTCTCTTCAATGAGTGGCGCTGGGAGAATTCAATATCCATTTACTAAAAGTTAACTTCAATCCATACCTCATACTCTATGTAAAAATTGACTCAACAATGAATCAGAGATCTAAATATAAAATATAAAGCTGTGAGACTTGCAGAAGGAATCGTAAGAACATCTTTGTGACATTGGCTAGCAAATATTTCAACACCAAGAGCATGATCCATGAAAGAAAAAAGTAATTGATACATTTGACCTCATCAAAATTCAGAACTTCTGCTCTTCACAAGACAGGAAAATTAAAAAAAAAAACAACCCACAAATTAGGAAAAAATATTTGTAAATCCTACATCTAATAAAATACCTGAATCCAGAATTCAGGAACCCTCAACAAGATAATGAGTAAAGAAAAACCCCAGTTTTCAAACAATGGGCAAAGTATTTGAATAAAAATGTCACCGAAGAAGATAGATAGGACAAATAAGTTTATAAAAGATGTTTACAATCAGTCATTAGAGGATGAACATTAATGCTATAATTTAGAAATCACAGTACACTTAATTTGAGTGTTTAAAATTAAAAAAAACAAAAACAAAAAACAAAACAACAACCTTGACAACACCAAGTGTTTGCAGAGATATGGAGAAATAGAGCTTTCAGATGCTTCCAGTGGGCTCCAAAATGATACAGCCATTCTGGAAAACACTTTGGAAGTTTCTTCTTAAATTAAACTTACGCTTGTCATAAGGCTCAACGATCCCACTCCTAGGTATTTACTCAAGTGAAAGAAAAGCTTGTGTTTACACAAAAACCTTACAGGAATGTTTATGGAGGCTTTATTCATAATTACCAAGGCTGAAAACACCTCGCACATCTCTCAGCTGGTGGAACGGGTACCCTGTGGGGGATCCCTGCGGCGGCCTGCCCCCCACGAAAGGGTGTCCGTCCTTCATGACATCACACGATTATCATACGATGCGATGGGGCCGGCACTTCACGTCTGGAGATTTCTTCTTCCCAGACCCATAGTCTAATCGTGAGAAAACTATCAGACAAACCCAAATAGAGGGACATTCTATAAAACTCTTGGCCAGTACTTCTCAAAACTGCCAAGGTTATAAAAAACAAGAAAAAGATTGATACACGGTCACTGTTTTTCTGGAACAGGAAAAAAAAAGGACATTAAAAGGAAAAATGAGGGGCCCCTGGGTGGCACAGTTGGTTGAGCGACTGCCTTCGGCTCAGGTCATGATCCCGGAGTCCCCGGGATCGAGTCCCACATAGGGCTCCCAGCTCCATGGGGAGTCCGCTTCTCACTCTGACCCGCTCTCTCTCACTCTCTCTCTTTCCTAATAAATAAATAAATAAAATCTTTAAAAAAAAAAAAAGGAAAAATGATTCCAAATGAAGTCTGGAGTTGAGTGAACAGGACTATATCCATGTTGGTGTCCTCGTAGGATGGGAACAGTCGCCGGAGCTGCCCCCACTGATGGGCATGTAGGAACTTTGCACTCTCTTTGCAACTTTTCTCTAAACCTACTAAAAGAAAATACGTAAAGAAATAAGTATGCGGGGCCCTGAGCAAGTACTCAAAGATGACCGCTCTTCTTTTGAGGGGAAAACATCGGTAGGAACTGCAGACCATAAAACTTCCATCTCAGGCTAACTTACAACCCGTAGATGGTAAAAGGCTGCTACCAATGTCAGTTCACACATCCGGTCACCACAGTCAGAAGGGACGGGAGTATTATTTGGCCCAAGCCCTTCATTCGCCAGCTGAAGAAACGGAAGCCCAAGAAAAAGAAGCAAGAGGAGGAAAACGATGATGCTCAAAATAGAAACAACAGTAAGAACTGTAAAAGTAGTAGTCATAAATAACAGTAAATAACATTTCTGTAACTCAGGCCCTGTTCTAGAAGCTTCCACCATCATCTGATTCACGACCACTGGACGGGACATTTTGTAATAGTCTGTCTTACAGAGAGGGAGGCAGAGGGTCAGAGAGGTTAAGTGATTTGTCCAGGGTCACACAGCTTACAAGGCTGAGTTCCTTTGAATTCTGGAAAAGACAGGGAACTTGGGTTAATTGAACACCTACCTTGTAGCAGGGCAGATGCCAAGTGTCTATTAAACCTTAACTCATTTTATTCTCCACGTGAATCTACAAGATCCATTATCCCAGATTCACCAATGAGGTACTCAAGGTTTCCATACTCTTCCTGTTACCCAGCTGGCAGGTGGCAGAGTGGAGATCTGAGTGTGGGGCCATTAGAACCCAGTCCTGGGTTCTCTCTACCAAACCGGTTTCCTTTCAATACCAGCCAGTAAGCTGGAGGCTCTGCCTTTTCACCCACCTTCTCATCCACGTTCAGGAAAGCATAGCTTTCCTTTCCAACAACTTCTACTACTTTCTATCCTATAAGCAGAAAAAGACATAACAATGATAATAATAATATCCATAATTCCTTAAGACACAAGGAGCTGATCCGGGGCTTTGAAAATCCTCGGGATGTAGGATGACAACCGTGGCCATTTTACAAATTTCAGAATTCATCCAAATACCTAGAAAGCATTAACAGAGTCAGTAAGATGTTAACATGACAAGATGAGCTGATGTCTGACGCTTCAGCCAAGCTCTTCACTGGCCACGGCCAGAGGGTATGAAAAGTGTTAGATGTATTTAGACATATTGGGGAAACATACAAAGCGATCATCTGTTTGTATCCCCCCACCCCCCGCCCACATGTGGCCACAAATGGAACACATTGAAAAGGTTACAAGAGATCAGGAGATTTAGTGAACTGGGCACAATACGGCTTTGTGGTCCGGTTTATTTTCTCATGACAATGTAAAATATAGATTGAGATAAACTAAAATCCCTCATATTTGGTTTTATAGCTTAAATTCATAAATTCTCTACATTCATTAGAAAGCGATGTACTATCTGCACCCACTTGAAAAGATAGCATCCCAAGGGACAGATACAAGGATATTAAAAAAAAAATCCTGATCAAAGAAATATTGCTTCTTTCCTCCTTTCATTGAGCAGATGTGCAATGTGTCCAGAGAAAGAAATAGAAAAATTCCTGAGTGATTTATTTGATGAACCTAGTTTTAACCGAGGTTGTATGCCTGATATCATGACGGGGGTTATTAGTTTCTAGTTGAAAATGACCAGAGAGGGTCCTGTTCACTTCATCAATATGGTCCATTTATAGGCTGTCAGGGAGACCACTTCGTGCAGCCTGGGCTCTCAGTCTTAGAGTTATTTCTCTATTAGATGGTTGCTGTCTTTACCATGAAGACTTCTGGCTATTTAAGAAAACCCAGATCAGAAAGATATGTCTCTTCTAGCCTAGCATTTAAGACATTAAAAGCAGATGCATCACTTAGAAAAATGAGTCTTTGATTCAAAAGCCCATTGCCACTGAAAAAGGCACCACAAAAGTCCCATTTGCTACTAAAAAAAAGAAAGAAAGAAAGAAAGAAAGAAAAGAAAACAAATATTTTTAAAAGCTCCACAGTTTTTCTAAGCAGAAAATTAACTTTTGCTTTTGCTTAAAAAATAGTTTGCGTAATCTAGGGGTTTCCAGATTTCATGAAGGAACAAAACGATTTTTATAAAAATTGACAGGAGAAGATCTCCACAGAACTGCCAAGTTAAATTAATTTGGCCAAATAAACTCTTAAATATCCCTCCACAAATGTTATAGATGGTCTCCATCATCCCATAAAGAAAGGACATGTTCACACACAGGCGCACACGCACACAATTTAAAATAACATAAACATTTTACAAGAACACAATCTCAGAAGGGAAGTATTCCTTTCTAGGAGAAAGAGCCCAGAGGTGCTTTCTCTACAGACTAAAGAAGCTATTATCACTTATCAGCAGATGAGCCTTTGGAGCCCCTGGAAGATCTAGCAAAATCTGTGAGGATGGATGTTGATGTTAGAGGAAATTTTTTTGTAATTCCATACTTTACTAAATTGTTACAGGGTGAACAGAAATACTACTACTACTAATAATGGTAATATTTAGTAATATATTATTTAGTATGTACCTTAGTATATACTGGATATCAGCTCTACTATGTATTTACTGTGTTGATATGTTTTAATTCTTGCAATAACCTGTGAAATCAGAATTATTCTGGTCCCTTTCTGGATTAGACCACCATAGCTAGAGGAGTCACACGACTAGCTCTCGGAAACTCAGCGGTAAATGATGGAGCTGAGATTCCCCATCCAGCCCCTCTGAGCCTGAAGCCGGCGCACTAACCATTCTGTACCCTGCCTCCTTCCCACGATGCACTTTGGGACTTATTTGCCTGGGGGTCTGTGGTCCAGGGTCCCTTTTCGCCTTTAGACCCTCAACACTCAACATAGTGCCTAACAAATGGTAGACATTTAATTCCTATGTCTAAACAAATGACTAAACGAAGATTTCTGGTTTGGGAAATTCGTTTTCAAACTAATGGTGGTACAAGGAGAAAATGAGATAAAAAACAAAACAAAATAAAACAAGAAAACCAAAACCGAGATCATATAACCATGCCTGACACAACACAGGATGCCCTTGCTACCTGTGAGTGACCCTCATCGCGGGGGGGTTAAGAATCAGCTCCCCTTTGAGACAGCGGTCTGGGCTTGGTTTGCAGGGCACACGCCTTACAGAGGAATCTTCACGCAAGCCATCTTCTCTAGAAGTTGCACTTTGCAAAATGTCCACATGCATCACCTTTTTGTTCTTCTTTTGCTAGATATATTATCATTAGAACACATTATTACATCAGTATAGTGTATACTACATACAAATACATTATATATATGTGTCAATACATTACGGAATGTCCCTTGTCTCATGGATGAAAGATGTGCAACTGAATAATAAAATAAAAGCAATCCTTAGACTCTCCTTGATGAAAGGCTTTTTAAAACAAATATTGCCTTGTTGGGCCCCAAAGGAAAATTAGGAGAGGTTGGAAATTGAGGTTCTCTTGTGTATAAGATAGGAGTACAAACTCTTCTCTATTTGAAAAGCAGAATTGACCACTGCCATTCGGCAAGAGCTCCCCGACCTTCTCTGTGGCTCTCCTTTACAGATAGCCTTTCTAAGCTTGAGCTTAGAAATTTGTTTTTCGTTTAAGCCCATGGTACTGTGAAAGCTAGAATTACAAGTGAGACTCTATTACCAGCATTGGGGGCATTGCATTATTTTCCCAAACCTTTGCTGGAAATTTCCCAAGGTGATGATGAGAAAATTATTACAACAAGGTCCATTTGTCTCTGATTTCTGCACCCTAAATTAGAAGGGGTCCCGGGGACCATCATTCTCAAAGCACGCTCCGGGACCAGACTGAGAAGGTGATATTCTCACTGCTTTTTATCTCAGTTAGCAATGTTCCACGCCTCCCCGGACAGATGTTTCTCTGGGCAAAGTAGCCCTAGCTGCTGAAATGATTTCTAAGTCTGTTCCATTAGCAGGATGGAGGGACAAGGAGGCTGGTTATTTTTCTACCCTTCAGATGGGTCAAAGTGTTGAAAGTTAGGGTTACCGCTGTAACAGCGAAACTTACAAATGCCTCCCTTTTGCAGGTTACAATGTGGATAATGACTTCATTGTATTTTGCCTGATAAAACAATTTGAGATTACCTAAAATAAAAAGAAGAAGAAAGTTAAATTTGGGGTAAATGGATTTCAACTAGTTTATTTTTCCCCAGGCAAAAAACTGGCTAATTTCTGGCACAGAGCACCTCCTGTTTGGACTCGATGTGATTTCAGTATAGTGAGCTTTAAGTCTGTGGTACTGGGAGGTGAGCAAGCATTCCCTGTCTTTGCTCCCAGAGAGAGAAATGTTGGTGGCTTCAAAATAATCAACAGTGAAATACTGCTCGTAACGTCATCTTACCAGACAATGTCTTCACTGAGTTTTACAAAAATAATTTCACAGATAAATATATATTTTAAGAACTGTAGGTCAATTGAGAGTATCTTTTTGAGAGACAATACATAGAAAAGATTATCTTTCATCGATAGATAAATACAGAAAAGAGTATCTTTTTTTTACAGATGCATTTATTTTCCAAAGCTACAGGTCAGCGAAGAGCATGTTTTCTGCATCTTTTCATGAATAAATTATGGAGAAAGATCTTATGGTAGCATAAACTTGTGCCTATCCAAATCACTTCCATTCAGGAATAGTAGACTGCCCCAGACCATCTCGACCATCTGTGCGTTAAAATGTCCCTTGGAGGAGGAATGAGCAGACTCTCACAGTCGAAACCCCACTTGAAAGAGACTCGTGTTAAGGACACAGAAAGCAAAGATGATGCTTGTTTTCTTGTTTTCAAAATAGCCTCAAACACTTGATGGCTGACTGGCCCCAGCCTTTTTGCAGCAAATTAAAAAATAAATAAATAAAAATTAAAAAGAAAAGAAAAAAGCCTCTTCTCTCTACTAGATCAGGCACTGAGGGGCATTTTGTTAAAAAAGCTCTGTCCAGAATCAGCTGCCTGTCTCCCTTTCAGTTTTCTTTCAAGGTATTTGTTTTTGTTGTTGTTGTTGTTTTTCCCAACCAATTCCGTTTGCACTTGTGAATGATAATGAATTGGGGCCCTTAGAAGAACTTGAACTTCTTGGATAAAAGATGTGTTCCATGTTTGAGTCCTTAACATTGACATGATTATCTTCAGAGTGTGGCCCCATTAACTTGATGCTTGACTCTCTGTGTATTGGCATAGTCCGGCACAGAGCTTCATGGCACAAGGTCAGATCAGAACACGAGAACCCAAATGATGCAGAGTGAGGGGTCTTCTTTCCAGGACGTAGCCGCTGTCGCCTGCCCTCGGTCCAGGGTGGAGGACACAAAATGCTTCTGACTTCAACACTGGGCAAATTATTTTCGAGCTGGGTTGAACATCTGCAAACCCAAATAGGTAGCAGTGTTCTTAAAAATGTCCCTGCTCTTTAAGCCTGAGATTCTACTTCTAATTCTTCGAAGGAAGCAGTAAAACATGCAAAGATTTATGTTTAAGGCCGGTCATCTCAGCTTTGTTAATAATAGCAAAAAAAAAAAAAAAATGGCGATCTAAATGTCCAACTTTTGGGGATTATCTAAATCAATGATATTATCACACATAGTTCCCCAATCCAAAAATCACATCTTCGAATAACATTTACTGAATATAGGAAAATAATCATGGCTTATCATTAAGTAAATTACGCATTAAAAAAATACAGCAGTGATCCAGGCTGTATGAGACATTACATATTTGTGTATAGGTAACAACAAAGCTTGTAGTGCCTTACCAAGTGCTTACCAATAGGTGTGGGGTGAGAGGGGGGAGCAGATCATTCTTTCATTCTCGATATTTTGTGGGAAATTTTAGAAAATTTCCTAAATTTTCTGCCTTCCACACAGATTTCTTTGGTGATGTAAACAAACCCCCCAAACTCCATAAATGTTGTTTTTAAAAATCGGCAAGAATGCAAGCCCTTGCAATCAGGTATTTTATCGGAATCACAGCTCCATTGTCAAGTACACTGGCGGCCGGACGAGCAGATCTGTCTCACTCCGCTATTCCCCGACTTGGATAGAGTTGTCAAAAGGAAGTCCCCTAACATGTTTTTTGCAGCTCCCGGCCCTTTATTAATGCCACATGTGCTCTTGTAAGGTTAAGTTATTAAGTGATACACAATAATTGTCTCTACTCCGAAGTAGACATTTCATTTCATTCTGCTGATGGGGATCTATTTCGGTATCATTTATCACAGCGGCTTTTTAAGACCCATCTCAGTGGGCTGCTTCTCTTGTCCCTCTCTTTGAACGCAAGCCGACCTAAACGGCCCCAGTAAGAAATTAAATATAATTACCTATAGAACCGCGCAGGGCAAAGTGGGATCACACCAGCTTCCCAAGTGGAACAAGGCGTCTGGAGGCGCCTCGTCCCCGTTCCTCCCCGGAGTTAATTTGCCTGCATTTCCTCCCTCGTGGAGAACGCTTACACGCAGCCCCACAATGACCTGTTTAGTCGGGAGTGGAAAATTATGTCATTTGCAAGCAAGCTTTCAGCTGTGATATTTTATAATTGTTAAGATGAAAACCCGATAATCCTCTCCCCTTCACATAAACTGCAATCCATCTCTAAACCTGTGATAATTCCTAAAACCTGCCGCTTAATAAACTAACAAACCCCAGGCCTATGTGATTTTACGGGGAGTCAATCTTTGATCAGCCAAGCTGAAATGGGTCTGATAAGGGGACGCCCTTCCACTCTGGGAGTCGCCACTCGAGTGGCTGATTGCCGTTTCCTCCCGGTCCTCAAGTGCCAAATAAGCAGAAGTCTTCCCGAGCTTCTTATCTCTTTCACTTTCTTCTCGAGATCTCTGTCGCTTTAATCCGGCATGTCTGCTGCTGGTTAACAAGGAAATCCTATGTCAATTATCGCCAACAACTTCCTGCTGCGTAGCAGTGGGGAATCAAAGCGTCGGAGAGCCTTTTCACACCAGAGAGTGGTGCAGGGCCTAATTAAATGGCCCTCATATCCTGCAGCCTGGTGGAGGCCGCATGATAGATAGCTAATGAAAGATAGCCTAATTTTTCTGAGAACCCTTTGGAGGCTGACGGGCTGTCCGGTGGGCTGCAGGTGCGCGCCGCGGTGGGGCTGCGCGGGGTTTTTTTCCACTTGTGCTAAATTTAGTGGGTCTGTTGTCAGCACCGGACAGCGGGATGGGAAGGGAGCCAACCTTTGGGAAGATTGCATCTTATTAGACTTGTTCCATAAATCAGAGGTCCAAATGGAGAGGGGGAGGGACGTGCGGGAAGATACCGTCGGATGGGAAGTTCAGGCCCAGAACGAGACCCCTGCCTCTGGAATAATTCACCAGGCTCGGACATCAGAGATTCCTCCTACCCCCCGCCCCCTCCCGAGGAATTCTCGGCTCCTATGATGCTGCTTTTAAAAAATCATTTCCTAGGATTGCTGCAAATCATTACCTTCAAATGATATTCTGGCTGTATAGACAAACTAAACTAATATATATATTAGTTTATATATACATGACTATATAGTAACTGTATTAATAATTAGTATATAAATATATAATAGGACACTAATTTTTTTTTAATCTTTGCGACTCACATTTTCTCTAGCAATTTTTCTCTAGCTAGAGCAGTGGTTCTCAAAATGTGGTTCCCTGGGCAAGCAATTTGACCTGAAAACTCCTTAGAAATGCACATTTCTCAGGGTCCACTCTAGACCCTGGACAGAATCAAATACTCCAGGGATAAAACCAGTAACCTAGATTTTAACATACTCTCCAGATGATTCTGAGGAGTGCCAAAATTTGAGAGCAATCGGTCCAGCGCATTTCCGAGAAACTCCTTTGTAGATGGCCAGTTTGAGTCATTAATCTTAATATTGCCATTTGTGCAAAAAATTTCAACATGTTACAAAATGGACACCTTCCATTATTTAGCCTGATTTGATGCCCATGTACCTTTTACCAAGAGGCATATTTCCAAGGCTGGAATCATTTCCTGAGTTCCAACTCATAATGTAGTATTTTACTGTGTGAGGCGATTTGGGCTTTAATTTAAGGAAGTAGGGAGTGAGAGGTGGTGAGTATGTCCACTGAAATATCTAAATCAATTTTCTAGAGTTCTGATTCTTAGGCTTTTGGAGTAAAAAAAAAATTCAAGGTACCAGGTAGGGTTAGTTGCTTTCAGTTTATAATGGACAATGTTTATCTTTTCTAATATTTTATAAAAGAAAGGTCATTTTAAAAAATGACAAAATAATAGTAAAGGCAAAATTTTAGAATAAAAGCCAATCCTTTCAATGAAATGAGTTTTTGTTTATGAAAAGCTCCTTCTGTTGCCTTTATTTTCCTTTTATTTATTTATTTAAAGATTTTTATTTATTTATTTGGGAGTGAGAGAGAGAGAGAGAGAGACCAGAGGGAGAGTGAGAGAGAGAGAGAGAGACAGACAGACTCCCTACTGAGCAGGGAGCCCCATGTGGGACTTGATTCCAGGATCCTGGGATCATGACCTGAGCCAAATGCAGGCGCCCCCTATTTTCCTCTTTTAACGAAAGATTTGTGTGTTCTTTGCCACGAAATGGTTATCAGTTTGCCAATCAATATCTAGAAGTGGCCAGTGTAGATTCGATTTAGAACAGAAGGGTGGGTCACCCTCCAGCAGTGGCTCCTGCCGGAGGTGGCCTCTGCAAATCATCTGGGGGAGCTTTGAGATTCTGATTTAATTGGTCTACTTTGACATCAGAATTTTTCAAAAAGTGAGAACTGCTTTCATGTTTGTAAATCGTCTTGTACTACAGAGCTCCTCAAACTTTCCTATGTGCACATCGTCCCTGGGGATCTCATTAAAATGAAGACAGGGGCTGTTCAGTAGGTCTGGATGGGGGCCCAAGGTTCTTCATGTCTAACCACCTCCTTGGTGATGTTGCTGCTGGTCCGCGGACCACACTCTGAGTAGTAAGGCCCACAGCCCCTATCGCCAAGGATTCAAGCACCTAGCAGAAAGCCCAGAGCTTCTCCTAGCACCAGGTGAGGGTCACCAGCCATGATTTCCTGGAGAGGAGACACCACCTTCTCAAGGTCAGGCTGGGAGCAGTGTCAAGGACATGGCAAGGATCCAGCCCCAGGGCTGCCTGGGATCCTCGCTCCTGAAGCAGGTACGGGCACCCCCCTGGTGAAACCTCAGTCCCTCTCATGGCTTCCATAGATGTTTTGTGGTTCCGTTGGCCATTCTGTGATAAACGAGGAGGCCTAAATTTGGCAGAGACTCATGCTATGTTGGAAGCCAGAGAGGCAGAGTGAGGAGGACAGGAAAATTATGTAGCCAAAGCCTGGTGCTGCGATGAGGACTGCAAATTTTCTTCACTGGACCGCAGGGGCTGGGCCTGAGCACCTCCTGACAAGGTGCTGACGCCCCCCAGGACAGGATACGCAGCGGAGCTGAATGCCCGCGACCAGCCTCAGGGGCATGGACTCGGGTTCTGCTCCCTTCCCTCTAACTCACATCAGACGTGATTTTCTCCCGTCCTTTAAGCTTTGAAATATACTTACCTTTTTTATTTTTTTTTTCCCTTACTATATCTGTGATCTTGGGCAGCTGACTTTCTGGACACCTCAGTGTCCTCGCCTATAAAATGGGGCAATATTAGCCACCTAATTCAGAGCGTTGTTTTAAGGAGATGAGGTGATATTTAGCAAGAGCACTCTGGGACTTTTTTTTTTTTATCACACCGATGATATCTGCCTGCTAGCAGATATTTTGAAAAGCATATGGCTCAGGGTTGGGAGAGATCTTAGAGGTGGTCTGGTTCAGTGTGCTCGATTTTACAGACAATATCAAATGAGCGATATCAAAATAAGTAAAAAAAAAAAAAGATGCCTGCTGGATAGCAGTTTTCATATAGCTTAAATTAGGTGTTTAGGTAGCTTAACTCAGTTTAACTATTGTTGTCTTACAGTCTTTACATAGGACATTTCCATAGCAAATAACACATGACACACTTCGTAAGATGACTTCAAAATAATACTTTCCCTCGGTAACTGTAAGAACTCAACTAGTGGGGTGTCGAAAGCAGGGGCGGTTTCTACACTTGGAATTTGAAGATGTTTTTGAATCTTGAGGTAACTTAGCGTCCAGCTGTTTTTAAAAAAAAATTCATTTGTGCCTGAGCTTACACTGACAATACAGGAAAATTCTGTTCTGGGGAGTTGCTGACCAGGCCCAAAGCACCCTGCAAGGAAACATCCAGAAGCCCTACTCAAGGTTCCCTCAACTCGTTTCTTTCATATTACTGAGGACAGGTTAATTTCTGAACAAATAGTAGTTCTTCCTCCCATTTAATACCCTTTGCCTCTAAATATAATAATTGGTATCAAAGGGAGTTAATTCCATCTCCAGCATAGTTCTTGAATTTATCCAGAGTTTTCCTAGAGCTCAGATATTGTCATGTCACTCTCCTGCTTAAAATTACTCAATATGTCCTTTTCATAGGATCAAAGCCAAATTCCTCATGCCAACATTATTTCCTAGTCTGGCCCTCAAATCACTTTATTAGCATAATTGTTCCAAAAAATATTGTCCTTACTACTGCTATTACCCTTATTACAAAAATGCACCTATCTTTGACAAAACGTTCACTATATCCAATCATTCTGCAAGGTCAGTTATGTGGACAATCCCACTGATGACTAGATACTACTTGTTATCCTGAGTTCACAGATGAGAATTCAAGCCACAGGAAAGTTCCATTCATTACTCAGCTAGAGGGAGGGAACTTGAACTGAGATTCAAGACACTGAGATAGCAAATAATTACAAACTAGCTGCTGAGGCTCCAACCGTCACAACTGCATTCCAGGAAGGAAGAAGGGAGAAGCAAAGTGACAAAAGCTTCACCTAAGAACCTCAGCAGCCTACATACCACTCTCATGAATTTATCACATGGCCACTCACGTGCAGGGAAGGTTGGGAAGTACAGTTTTCTTTTTATTAGCATGAAAGGGGAAAGGTAAACACTGGGTGACCTACCAGCTGTCTCTGCCCTGAGGCATAACATCCTCTCTCATTCCGGGGAAGAATTCCATTAATTTCCACTGTGGCTGAAGGACCCCCTATGTGTCAAACTGGCTTTCTGCCTTCCAGTTTCTTCCCTGGGATACAAGCGTATGTGGAGTGCTGAGAGGCACATCTATCACTCCTCTGGGGGTGGGAGTGATAGCTTATAAAGTGGCCATAGACATGGTTACCCGATCGACTTTATCAAAAGATGAAATCAACTTTGTACATTTTACATTCTAGCTATGATTCCACTTGCTCTGTGACAATATAATAACCATCAGGTCATCTGTGTCCTTTTCCTAAACATTCCACTCATACTATTCCTGGCTTCTTGGTGAAGGGACACATCAGTGTAGAATATTCTCATCTTTTTCTCTCTCATGGACTTTGATGCAGTCCTGTCTCTCCATTTACCTTAGTATGTTGCGCTTGTACACAGCGGTGCATGGGCTCAGTCCATGGTCCTCCCCTGAAAAAAACATATATTTTGCTGTTGTAGGACTAACGATTACTGGGATTTTATTTCCTTTGGGTTTTTTTTTTTTTTTCCTCAACAACATTAAACTGACTTCTGCACAGCATTCCAGAATGTTCCAAAGGTAGGGATAGTGGAGAATTCCTGGGGCACTCGTTCCTACGTTGAGATGTAAATTGGTTGCCATTAGAGTATTTTAATAGACAAAGATTTGAAGTAAACCTGGGATTTCCTTCACAATGCTAATTTGAGTGTTTTCATTTTAAATAGATAATTGAAAATGTCAAACATTTTTCTTTGTGTGTATATACATGCATCTATGTCAATATTCATACTGTCGACTTTTTTTCATGTTATCAACTTTTAATTTTAAAGTCTGTTACAGATTCACGGGGAAAAGGGCAAGAGTGAGAACATTTGCCATGTATCACTCTTTCAGTTCTGGTGAAATAGTGCGGTATTACATATCCCGATGACACGAGGACAGGGGAAACAGAGGCATTTTCATAGAGGGAAAAGTGCATAGCTTTGGTACCAGACCAGTGTTGGAAAACAGGCTTGCCTATTCATTGGCAAACTTCCTAAATGGTTTCAAATGTCAGTTTCCTCATCTGTGAAATAGGACGATAAGGGGGCTGACAGTAAAAGTTAACATTTATTGAGGATTTCTCACGTGCCACATGCTAAATGCATTATGTACATTCTTGTTAATTCTCACCACATGTAATGACCATTGTCAGTATCTGCCTGGTACCACCTGTGTCGGTGACCTATGGCTGCATAATAGGCCCTGAAGATTCTGTGGTTAATAACATCCATTTCTTTGGCTCACCGGGAGTTGGACATTGAGGCTGGACCCTGCTGGTTTCTGGGGGGCCCCTTGTATGTCTATAGATGAGGCAGCTCTGCATCTGGGGCTTGGCCGCTGGAGTGATGGAGGTGATCTGGGTCCAATGTCTCTCCTCACGAGGCAAGCCAGCCTGGGCTTGTCCATCTGGAGGAAGCCGTACTCAGAGAAAGACAGATCACAGGCCTTTTGAGACACAGGCTCAAAACTGGCACATGGCCACTTCTGCTGTGTTCGGTTGGCTGAAGCAATGCTCACTCACAAAGCCAAACCCCCCAAAGGGTGGGGGAATGGCCTGCAGCCCTCGATGGGAAGAAATACAAAGTCCCTGAGGAAGGAGAGGCATGGCAGGCCCATTTGCACACAGTCTCTCCCACACTGTCCTCCTCAGAGCGTTGTTGTAAGGATTCATGAGTAATGATAGCTAATCTTATTGAATTCTCACCCTAATCCTATGATGGAGGTCTGATTGTCGGCTCCATTTTACAGATAAGTGAGCCGAAGCCGAAATGATTCGGGTTCCTCCCAAAGTTGCTCATGACTAATGAGGAACCAGATCCAAATGCAAGAAAAATCGATGACATGAAATACAGTGAGATGTGATAAGGGTGGTTCATGTACTATACCAATGTCACTTTCCTGGCCATGACCATGAGCTATGGTTATGTATGATTTTATCATTGGGGGAAGCTGGGGGGGGGGGAAGTGTGTGGGAACTCTGTGTGGTTTCTTGCAACTTCTTGCAAATCTGAAACTATTTTAAAATACGACGTTATTTGAAAACCATCGAAGCAGTTCAAACACTTAGCTAATGCTCTGTACCCACATAAGGAGCTGAGCATAGTGCCTGGTCATACAGTAGGTGTTTAATAAATGTTAGCTTCTTCTGCCGAAAGCCCATTATCTGTTTAAAAGACCAAAGGGATACTATCTCAAGTGTAAGAATGGGAGCCACCTCAAACAGCCGAGGAAGGGAAGGCTCAGACCTGACCAGAGGAAGTCTGGAATTTAGAGATGCTGGTCTCCCATTAGGGCAAGCTCTGCAGTTATGGGGCAAACGCAGATGTGTTTCAGGACTTCTGCTTTTCTAAGATTACTTTATGGAAAATCTTTTTCAGATCTCATGGATCCCTGAGGAGTCTAGTTCTGGAGCTGGGAAAATTGGTGGGGAGAGAACAGTATGATAAAGGAATGAGTCTAGCTTGATAGGGTCAAGGCAGGCATGCTTTCTTACCTCTCAAAGTTAGCAGAGAAAAATTCTTCAACAGAAAAAAAAATTAGCAAATGATAGGCTACGAGTAGACCTGGTTAGGCTGGATTTTCACAAAGAGCGAGATAACAGCCTTTGCAAAAAATTATAAAGGAAAATAAATAGTCATGTGTTAAAGTCACAGAGCTAAGCAGAATAATAACTATAATAAGTACAGGAAGGCAGGTGCTACTGGAAACGGATGCAGTCATGACCCACTGCTTCAGCTGTTTCTATTGGGCCCCGCGCCTGTGCATTAGTGATTAGATGAGAAGCAGTTGATGTCTAGAATGTTCGGGGAGAATGTTTTCTGGTAATGACTGCTTGGTTTTACTTGATACCTTGACAAAAGGAAAACAAGGACCCTATTAATGAAAATAATAATAAAAATTTTATGATAGCTAACATTTGTTGGGAGCTTACTGTGTGCCAGGAACCCTTTAAATGTGTTACCTTGTCTCATTGAATCTTCGCAATCTTTTATGAGTAAGGAAATTGAGACATGGAAATTCTAGGTGACTTTCAGAGGCATAGAAAGCCTTGATGTGGTGAAACTGGGATGAAATCGTGCATTGCCCAGTAAGGAAACAGGCTCATTCTGGAAAAGTGCTTTGGGACCTAGTACCTGTTCACATCACCATTCCAATCATTGGAATTTGCCGGAGAAGGAATAATGGTGCCTCGTCCAAGCTCGTAGCAATGGGGATCTTTTGCCCACTTCTCCGCGCAAAGAACTCAGGGCACCGCTTCTCAGGTGGAAAGTATTAAACTTTCTCCAAACTATCGCTTTTGAGTATTTCATCTGGAATTTATTTTTGTTTATGATTTGAAGTCTGAATTCTAGTATTCACCTCCATTCCCATAGCCAACCAGTTATTCCTGGGTCATTTAGAATATAAACTATCCTCTTCATACTGAATCAAAGTGTCACCCTTTACATGTGTTATGTTCTCATATAGAGTGTGATCTATTTCTGGTTCTCC
Organism: Nasua narica; assembly: GCA_028533885.1. Taxonomy (NCBI): domain Eukaryota; kingdom Metazoa; phylum Chordata; class Mammalia; order Carnivora; family Procyonidae; genus Nasua; species Nasua narica. Next base: position 63,150,299 of record CM052812.1, read on the forward strand.
ATTTTGTTCTTGATCTATTAATTTATTCCTCTGGCATATTGTTTAGATTATGACTATATATATATATGTTATATAGTATAGTAAAATGGGTTTCATTATTTTGTAAGGGAACTCCTCAAAATATTTTTCTCTTTCAAACTTCTTTTGGTCATTCTCAGATAGTTATTATTATATATAAACTTTAAAATAGTTTTAGGCAGGGGTGCCTGGCCGGTTAAACTGCTGCCTTTGGCTCAGATGCTGGGATCAAGCCCCACATCAGGCTCCCTGCTCCGCGGGAAGCCCGCTTCTCCCTCTCCCACTCCCCCCCCACTCCCCCTGCTTATGTTCCCTCTCTTGCTATCTTTCTCTATGTCAAATAAATAAAATCTTAAAAAACAAAATAATTTTAGGCATTCCCAGTGCCCCCTCCCCCACAAAGAAAAGCACTGGGCTGCTGGATTGAATGGCATTTTCATTTTTAAGTTAATTTGAGGAGTGATGTCTTTATGCTATTAAGCTTTCTTATATCAGGAAGAGGCTGTGTTTCTCCATTTTTGGGGGGGCTCTTATTTTAAGAACCTTAATAAGATCTTATTAATAAGCTTTCTTTATATAGGCTCTATGTCTTTATTATTAAATTTATTCCTGGTTAATATGGTGAATAGGATGTTTTTCATTTCTTTTTTTAATTTTTTTTAAGACTCATTTATTTATTTATTTATTTGTTTATTTATTTGACAGAGAGAGAGAGAGATCACAAGTAGGCAGAGAGGCAGGCAGAGAGATGGGGGAAGCAGGTTCCCTGCTGAGCAGAGAGCCCGATGTGGGGCTCGATCCTAGGACCCTGAGATCATGACCTGAGTCGAAGGCAGAGGCTTTAACCCACTGAGACACCCAGGCGCCCTTCTTTTTTTTTTTTTTAATTTCTATTTTATAACTGGTTTTCGCTAGTGTGGCCGACATTGTGGTGCTGACCCACATCCCTGCAGCCTTCCTGCTTAAGTTCTCCCAGGTTGACATCCTTCTAGAAGTGCCAGGAGTGAACATTCTCTAGGAGACTATGAAACATAAACTCCCCCGCTACCTCACCTCACCCCTAGTTCACTCCTAGGAACACACAGGACATTCCCTCTGGCCGGCTCACCAGCCGGAAACACTCAGGCCCAGGACTCACGGAAGGGTCTGCTCGATGTGTCGCAGCAAGCTAGCGATGAGTGCCTCTGCCCTACCCTCTCAGGTAGAGGTTTCAGGTAACCCTAAAGACAGCAGCAGTTTTCCCAGTGGGCATAGCTGCCAGGGCTCCACCTGCCACCCACTTGCTGGGGAGGGAGAAGTGACCTGACATAAGGATAAACATAGGCTCCTGGGAAGTGGTGAAGGCCCTGGCTGGTTGGGGATGTAACTGCAAAGATGAGAAGATCAGAGGCGAAGAGATCTGGGAGGGTAGCGTGTGGAGGGGACGCAATGGAGTAAACACACAGTGACCCACGCAGGTGCCCAGCAGAAAGGACACAGCAGAGGAAGCCCTAAACAACAAGGAGGACCGCAGGCCCCCTGCCCCGGCTGCCCTCGTGTCGGCAGAACATGAATGGAGAGCTCGCAGCAGACTCTCTCTGGCCGCGGCTGACGCAGCCACTCCCGCTGCTCAATACTTAATCTGTCAGCTGCAGAAACCAACGCGGAGCCCTCAGTATGTGGGGAAGAAAACATGCCATTTGGTGATAAATTAATTCTACCGGGCCCCTTTCCCGGTGGAGGAGGTGACAATTTGTCATTACTGGGACTGAATCATATTCTGGGTATGGGTTTGCCTTTCCTGCCTGCGCCATCTTTTCTAGAATCCCCATTCAAGAGTTTACAGAGCTTCTGCATTCATGCCGCTCCCCTCTCCCGGGATTTCTATGTTGAAAGCCTAACCCCCAATGTGGCTGGCCCTCTCTCTTTCTGCCTGTCCGTCATGTGAGGACACGGCCAGAGGGCGACCATCTACAAGCCAGAAGAGAGTTCTCACCCGGAAAATCATCAGTTAGTCTCTTGATCTTGGACTTTCCAGCCTCCAGAACTGTGAGAAACACATTTCCAAGGTTCAAGCCCCTAGTCTGGGGTGCTTCAATAGGGCGGCTGTGCTGACAAAGACGTCTCTCAAATAAATTCCTTGCCCTCAAATTCTCATCGCTAGATATGCATCGGAGAAACCACATTAAGAAAGCCAGTAGAGAGGAAAGCTGTCGGTTTTTATCGTCTCAGCTTCTAAATTTTGAACTAATTTTAGACTTTGAGAAAATTGCAAAAATAGTTTCTGTGTGTCTGTCCCCCAGCTTCCCCCAATGCCAACATCTTACACAACTGTAGAAGGATTATTAGAACCAGGAATTTAACATGGGTTTGATACCATTCACTAAAGATGTTGGTTGAATCTCACTAGTTTTTGTTGTTGTTTGTTTGTTTTTCCATTAGTGCCCTTTCTCCCTTCCAATCCTATCCAGGAAGCCATGTTGCCTTTCGTGGTTGCTTCCTCTTAATCTCCTGTGGTCTGTAGCTTTGTTCTTTCCTTTTCTTGCATGACTCTGACACTTGTGAAAATTATTAATAATTATCTTGTCAAATGTTACTCAATTTTGAGTTTGGTATTTTCTCATGATTGGACTGAGGTTTTACATTTTTGGTGGGATTACAAGGAAAATGATGCTGTGTATCTTACTCAGTACCTGATAGAAAAAGGCTTCATGATGGGGCACCTGGCTGGCTCAGTCGCTAAAGCATGCAACCCTTGATCTCAAGGTTGTTAGTTCAAGTCTCAGATTCAGCATGGAGCGAACTTAAAAGAAAAAAAAAGCTCAAGGCATCAAAACGGTCATTTTTTTAAAAAAGGAGGGCAGGTTCATATGTCTTATCTCTGGTGATGTTTACCCTGATCACTACATTAAACGGATTTCTGCTTGGTTTCTCTACTATAAAGTTACTTCTTTGCCTTTGTAATTAATAAGTGTCTCAGACAAAATCCTTTGAGACTAAGCAAAATTTATTTTTCTTAAAGCTTTTGCTCAGTATTCTTCTTTTTTTAAGTAGTCTCCAAGCCCAGTGTGGAGCCCAATGCAGGGCTTGAACTCACGATCCTGAGAGCAAGACCTGAGCTGAGATGAAAAGTCAGACACTTAACTGACTGAGCCACCCAGGTGCCCTGCTTACTAATTTTAAAGTTATTGATATTTGTAGATATATCTTATGTCCAGTAACAGCAAATTATCTTATTATTTTTTTAAAGATTTATTTTATTCACTTGAGAGAGAGAGAGGACATGGTAAGGAGAGGCAGAGGGAGAAGAGAGAGAGAGAGAATCTCAAGCAGACCCCCCACTGAGCATGGAGCCCAATGTGGGGCCTGATCCCACTACCCTGAGATCATGACCTCAGTCAAAATCAAGAGTCAGATGCTTAACCACATGAGCCACCCACGCTCCCTGAATATCTTATTAATTTGAAAAGTTTCTAGGTAGAACCTCTTGTGTCTTCTATATATACACTCATATCAAGTATCTCTTCATTGTCATCATTTATAGTAACTGTTTTATTTTCCTGTCTTATTACAATAGCTAAACTTCTGGAGTCATTTCAAATGATAATGAGGATAATAAATATCCTGGTTTGTTTATTTGTTGTGAATGATTTCAGTATTTTGCCACTTCCAATGGTTTCTATAAGTCTGGGATAAACTTTCTATTTTACTAAAATTTTTTGTTCAGAATGGCTGTTAATTTTATCAAATGCTAATGTAATCATATTTTTTCCTTTATTTCTCTCCCATATACTTTGTTAGCTTTCCTAATATTAGATCATCTTTCCATTCCTGGAATGAACCCTACTTAGTCATGATGCATTCACTTTAAAATGTATCGCTGGATTCAATTTGTATATGTAACCACAGGGAATTGGGTCTATAGTTTTCTCTTTTAGTACTATTTTATAGGATTTGAGTTTTTTTTTGGTTCCATAAAATAAATCAGAGTAGTCTTATATTTTTCCTATGGTCTGGATTTATTGGGATCTTGATCCAAATAACTCCATTTTCAATACTTCCTTTAATATTTTTTTTCCTGACTCAACATCTTTACAAATAAAAAACTCCCTTGGGAAGGATATGCATGATTAGGGGGTGGTATATACAGAACCTCGCTATACTTTCCACTTGATTTTGCCATGAGCCTAAAATTGCCCTAAAAACAAAACTTATTAAAAAATAATTTCATCAGCTGGCAGAACTACTATACCCTAAGCTGGATGCCCCTGAAAGAATCCTAATTCATTCATTTGTTCTTTTCAAGCTGAGTGAGAACACTAGAAACAGGAAGAGCAATGAGTACAAGATATGTGGTGGGTGGGGAAAACTGAGTTCAGTTAATTTGGGTATTATAGTAACAATATGCAAATGATATGCAAAACAACCTCCAATTGCTTGGAATTGAGAACTCAGACACTTTTTGAAAAAATATTGAGTTACTGTTTTTACTATTTAACAAAACCCCAAAGAAACAGAAGGTTCACCATATGGGGTATTTTTGTTGAAAAACTTTCATGACAAATCTTTAGAAAATGTATTAATCACTTTTCTAACCTTACGAGTATGAGACAATAAACATCCCGGGCTCAATCTCTGACAGTTGAGGCTGTTGGCCTTTATAAAAACTAGGAAAACTTTGGGGTTGAAAAGGATTTTGTTTCAGAAAAAAATTTCTGATTCACAGAGGTTTTTTCCCACTTGCCCTGTCTATAAAAAGTGGATATGCTAAATTATAAACTGTTTTGTTTGCTTCTGTAGTCCCAGTGCCTCTCACACTGCTTGATATAAAGGAGGGGGTCAAAGAGATATTTGTTGAATGAATAACAATAGTTTAAGTTAACTACGGTTTTAGAAGAGGTTAGTTAGGTATTTTGGTAAAATTTGGTGTCCATTAAGGAATGAGGTTAAACCATATGAAATTACCATTTTTACAGATCAAAACCAATCATATAATAATAATTAATAATGTATTAATAATTTCATAGGGGTCAGCCTAATCCATAGCTGACCAAGAATTTTAGAGTAACATTTACTGTTTCAGGACTGTGGCTTCATAAAATATTTTCCTGTACCCATTTGAACTCCAGCCAGCATGATATTTCCTTTTTTTATTTTTTTAAGAGATTTATTTATTTATTTTAAAAGGGAAGGAGCAGAGAGGGAGGGACAGAGGGGACAGAGAGAATCTCAAGCAGATTCCCCACTGAGTGTGGAGCCCAATACGGGGCTCAGTCTCACAACCCTGAGATCATGACCTGAGCCGAAATCTAGAGTCAGACGTTTAACCCACTGAGTCTCCCAGGCGCTCCTACCGTGAGGCTTCTTGGTCACACAGCACAGTGGTTCGGGGTTAAAGCTTTAGAGACATAAACCTATGTTCAAATCTTGGCTCTACCCCCTATGAGTTGTGTGGCCTTGAGTAAATCACATAATTTCTCATAATTTGAGCTGAAATGTCCTCATCTATGAAACAGGGAAAATACTTTCCTTATAGGGTTGCTATGAAGATCAGCCATGATGGTCAAGTACTTGGTGCAGTCCTTGCACGTAGTAAATGATAAATAAACGGTTTCTATTACTCTTATTATTATTTATTAATTTATTTAATTTTGGTTGCCTCTCTCTAGGATATTTAACTTCCTGTCATTTCAAAGCCAACTGAAAGCGGTAGATGGTTGTGGTCAATGTCACAGTAGTGTTTTGCTTCCGGGAGGAATAGTGACCAAGAAGAGGCATGAAGGAATAGATCAGGACTGAAAATGTTTTGTGTCTTAACCTGAGTGATAACCAAATAGGCATATAGCTGTGTAAAACATCATCGCCGATCACTAAGGCTCAGTGGGTTTTCTGGGTGTATGTTATGACTCAATAAGGTCTTTGCCTATTTGGGGGTGGTGCTAAGATAGGGAGATGTTTCAATACCTGGCATCATAAACAGAGAGAATTACAAGCACTACATTGTATTTGATGAAAGCCCTCATGGTTTCATGTCGAACACCTCTCTCTCCCCAACTTCCTTCTGCCTTAGGAAGGAATCACAGCACCTACACCTTACCCACCATGACAGGCAGACGTGCTCATGGAAAATGAGAAAAGAGGACATTGACAGGCAAGCTGAGGAGCAACGAAGTACTAATTCTGTATGTATATGGAGTGTGTCTAAGTGGGTCTTGAGGGTCAGCATGGGTTTTAGCTTTTTGAACTCGTCTTTGCCAAGGGATGTTAATTGAGTTGAGGGATTATCATCAGTACTCATGAAAATTTTTTAAAAAGACTGATATTCCTTATTGATATATAGCTTCTCTATCTGCCTCCCCCCCCCCAAGTCTCTCTCTCTCTCTCTCTCTTACACACACACATACTGATATTTAGGCTATTCATTTTATTTAATTTCTCCTCCTATGACTAACATCAGGGATTTCTCTCACCATGTTCTCTGTAACCTCCTTGTTCCCAGTAAACCTTCCTGCATTTTTCCTCTATGGGCTGTAGTTGCAGGGACCATGTACACATACACAAGTAACCTGGACTTTTCTATGGAAGCCATTAAAACAAATGCACCAATGAATATGTTTAGGGACTCAGGTTTCCATGTGGCCTAAAACATTTTGAGTTGGGGAGACGAAATAGGGAAAGTTTCCCCTGGATGTACAACTGAATAAAACCCTACCAGCTTGGTTCTTCTCCCAATCCCATGAATATTACCATGGCTTAAACTTCCTGGAGCCTTTTGAGCCCTCGTGGAACCCCGTGGAAGAAGGTCTTTAACCAGGACCCCTGCCATCCCCGCCACACCTCTTGAGAGCCAGTGAGATGGTCTTTCACCCCATACTGTTTGTAGACTGGCGTCTTTCTCAGAAGAAAAGGAATATTTACTCAATTCCCATCATACACCACTTTCTGAATATGACTTCAGTCATGATTTCCTATGTGCCTGTGTAAAGGCAAGAGTGGAAATAAAGAACAAACCCAATAAAGACCAAACCAAAAGCACATGTCCCGCAGGGGCGCCCACCGGACGAACTATGGCTGTTGAACAGATGAACCCACCGAAATGTAAAATATTCCACGGCATTTGGGCAGCTTTGAAATGCTACACTTTCTAGTGCTCATCTGTTAATCATCTGAGTGAACTTCTCAGCTCACCAGAAGGGCCCAGCTCCTCTTTCTAAGTTCACACGGCTGGAAGTGCACCCAATCCAGCAGTCGGAGTGACAAATAGGCTGGAAAGACAGCCAGCGAACCACCCAGTAAGAAAGAAACAAAGAAAGGACCAGAGAGAGAGAGAGAGAGAGAGAAAGCAAGGGAGCTATTTTTACCCACCTCCACTTCCAACTGAACCTCACTGTATGTATTTTCCAGGATATAAGCTTTGCTTTGAGTTACTTTCAAGATAAGTCATAAAGCTATAATCATATTAATGATTAATGGCACCAGGGAAGCAAAGTGACATAATGAAAAGATTTAAGGTTCTACACAAAAGTATTTAAAGATTCTCTTAGGAAATCCATCTACTTTAAATAGTTTTTTGAAAGCAAAGAAACCATCAACAGCACTAAATTTAAGAGCGAAGACAAAACGCCTCTACCACCATTATTCTAGATGGTTCTTACAGAACGGCGCTCCTGCGGATACAGAGGAGTTAGAAAAAACCATTTCTAGAAAACAATAGTAATTCCAACCGGAGGGAACAGGCACGTCTAAGAGGACACTTGCCAAGCACATCATGTGAGTAGAGAACAAACCATCCAGTGTGCCCCTCGGGAGCAGGTGTCTCTACTGTGACCCCAGACCGATGGGAGCGACCAAGAAGTCAGGCAGGGAATCCCAGGCGGTGTGACTACCTCCAAGGAAGACTTTTCTATTCCTCAAGCTACCAAGTGTCCGGAGATAGACGAGGCTGTTCGCAGCGGTGGTGAGGTTTCCGCCATTGGCACAATTCAGGCAGAGGCTGACGGACATGATGGTCAGACCAGGAGTTCCCTAACTTTGCTGCACATTTGAGTCCCCCTCGGGGAGCTTGAAAACCATTCCTAACTGCTGGCTGCACCTGCTGGGATGGGACTCAGGCATCCATATTTTTTAAAGCTCCCCAGGTGCTGGGAATCACCTGGGGGCTAGGTCCATGCTTGGGAGCCCTAGCAGATTCAGGGCTTCTCAGACTTTAGTGCACACACAGCCCCTGGCCTGCTTGTAGGATACAGATTCTGACTCCGTGGAGCTGGGGTGTGGCCTGAGACTGCATTTCTAACAAGCCCCAGGCCGAGGCCCCTGCTTGCTGGTCCAGGAACCACACTTGGAGTAGCGGGTCCCAGCTGACTTAGTCTTCTCCGTTCCTAAGTTCCTAGGGGATGAAGCATCATTTGGGGGAAGGGGACAGGGGACAGTGATTAACAGGGGAGAGTGATTAATAGGAAACAGCCCCACTCCCACACTGGCTGCAGGCTGAAAGCAAGTCATGTCTCATCCTGAGCCTCAGTTTCTCCTGAATACAGAACGGGCTGGTAAGGCACTGCAGGGCTTTCTCAGGTCTCACTGAAGCTCTGGGAAAATCAGCAAAGCCTCTGGGGATCGAGAGTCCATAATTTCTAGAAGGCCCCAGAGAAGACTGGCAGATATACATTGACCAGAGCTAGTTTGAAAAAGGCACAGCCGCGTATTTGTGGATTCACATATTTGCATGGAGGGCCCGAAAGGGTGGAAACTGGTGGAAAGAGTGAAAAATATCCAGTTCGTGCCTTCAAGGTGCTTCCGGTCTGGTACAGCAGCAGCTCCAAGGACAGGGGTGTGCAAGGAAGGGTCCAAGGGCGCTAACTCGAGTCCAGTCAGGGAGGTCAGTTCTTCCAAAAGAGTTATGTCAGGAAGACTTCAAGGAGGAGGTGACTGAGCTGAGAGATGAGTGTGCAGATCAGGGGATAGAGCGACCTCGGCAGGGGTCAGCGTGAGCTCTGGTGTCGGCTTGAGACCTGGGGACACCAGGAGGGAAGTGGTTGAGCCCCATGGAGAGATCGGAGCAGGTCTGAGGGAAACATATGGGCCAGAGGAAATTTGATTTTTCTCCCCCCTCAAGAGTCATTAGTATCTTCTAGTCATTCATTTAGATTAGAGGTTGAATGTTATGGCGGGAGGCGGGGATAGAGATGAGGACCCCACTCCCCACCACATCCAGTGGTATCATCTTTTGTCCCAGAAATTCAATGGTGGCCCCAACTCACGGAAAAGTGGTCTCCTTTGGCTAGGAAGTAGTTTCAGAGGAGTCTGTGGTGCTGGAGCATGGCCTTGGGTCTCTGGCAGACCCCTCTGGTCACCCTCCTCACACCTCCTCACATCACCTCTGACTGAGCTGCAGCTGTGGGGGATGGGTCCTGAGCCAGCAGGCAGTGTCCCACCTCCAGGGCCGTCGTGTCTTTTCTGCCACGAGGCTTTCTAGAAAGCCCCAGAAGTCTGGCAAGGTGTGGAAGTTAGTGCTCTGAAGGGCTGGATGGCCCAGTCTTCCCTCCTTCGGGGAGACAAGTCTCAGGTACATTATGCATGACTCTTCAGAGCACCCCAGTGGGACGAGCCCCAGTTGTCCATGACAGTGAGCATCACAGAGGGACCCTAGAGGAACATGTCTGCCCACCTGCTGATTTCGCCCCACGAGCCCCCGGGGATTCTGGGACCAAGGGCGTCTTGTGGAGATGGGAGTTTGCCTGAGATCAGTCATCACTTCCTTTCGTCAACACCAGGGGAAGGCAGCTTTTAGAGCGCAGCTTCACCCTCCACTCCCCCCGCCCCCTGGGCTCAGAGGCATTTAAAATTCAGTCACTGTCACCCACAAACCCCTCCGAGCAGAAACATTCCCGTCATTCTCTCCCTCCTTGCAAAGGTGTTTAAGATATCTAAATATTTTAAAGGTATCTAGGAGGATTGGATTCTTTTCTTAGTGGTGACTTGATGAATAAATGATGCCCTAATTTCAGTTTAATTATTGTCTAATGCTCTCTAATTCATTTCAGATTGGTATTTAACTTCTTTCCAACTTGACAACCTTTCAGGCAAAACTGATCGAAAAAGCCGGAGCCTCCTTCACACGGGGCCGGATTAGTTGTCTCTCGGTATCAACTAAAGAAAAATAGCTGATATTTTTGGCACTTTGTAAATCTGAACCCATCCAAAACACATCTTTAAAAAATATTTTAAGGAAGGGAAGGATTCCATGCTCGGAGTCTGAAATTTTGTTCTGCCAAGTTTGAGCATGGAGCAGATTTTTACGGTTGAATTATAAGCCCCTGAAAACAGGTTTATTATTGAAGTGTGAACACACAACTATAGCCTATAGCAACATGAATGGTATTATCATAATGCTTGAATCCTCTCCTTTGTGCTGAATTGGGAAAGCAAGACACCTGCTTTGGCCTTTTTGCTAATACGTGTCAATGTCAGTTAACAGCTTGGGTCCCTTTTTAGAAAGATGCCCCAAAGTTTTCAGTAAGCCTTGCATGGTTAGGGACCCCTATGTCTCCATCTCAGGAATTAATCTATCATTTATAGAAGTGACATGAGAACTACATTCTCTTGGAAGGAGAAATGGAGCTGGGGGGTGTTTGCATTCGTTGTGACTGTGCCGCTTGCCCAGGTATTGAATGGTCAGCTGCAGGAGAAGTTTCTCGCCAGACAGAAAGGTCAAGTGTAGAGCCTAGAGGCACACTCCTCAGGGTTGAGAAAAGAGAGTATGGTGAAAAAGAGATTTAAGGAAATCTCCGTTTGAGATCCTAACATTTGCCCCAAGTTCAAGTGCTTACATTCTTTGGTGTCTGAAGTTTCCTCTAAGAAGCCTACATGTTTATTTTCGGGTATATGTTTTTTTTTAACTACAAAGTGAAACATTTGGAATTCTATTGCATGGAACTCATACAATTTCCATAACAGCATTAAAATTACACTCAGCTGCAGGGTCAATCTCTGTTGTGATTGGTTGGAAAAGGCTGCTCCAATTACGGGAGCCTGCTCGCAGAGGCTTGGTCTCTGGATAAAAAATCATAAACGCCAAGAGCTCCCTTAAACACGTGCTGAATTAAGCCTTATGGAGGAATGTTTGACATTCGTCAACTCAATGTAGTCTAATATCAATGAGCCAGAACCCTACTAACTAGAACACTTGATTCATGAAGTCTTGGTTTCCTATCCTCTCCTCCAACCCTCCCATTCCCTGGCCCAGGAGACTTGAGGGCATGAGAACTCCTGGCACTTACTGAGTGCTTACTGTGTGCTAGGCACGACTGTATTCATTCATAAAAATCCCCCAATAACCCTAGAAGTAGGTACTGTCATTATCCACTTCCTCTTCTTCTCCTCCTTCTTCCTCCTCCTCTTCCTCCTTCTCTTCCTTCTCTTCCTCTCCTCCTCCTTCTTCTTCCTCTCCCCCTCCTCCTCCTCCTTTCTTCTTCTCCTCCTTCTCCTCCTTCTTCTTCTTCTTCTTCTCCTCCTCCTCCTCCTCCTCCTCCTCCTCCTCCTCCTCCTCCTTCTCCTCCTCCTTTCTTCACACATGAGGAAATGAGTTCAGCAGCTAAGCAGAAAGGTAAGGCTCTCTGGCTTTGCTTACAGATCCTTCCAGATTTACCTTCTAGCTCTACCAGGAAATAGCTGTGTGACCTCAGGCAAGTTACTTAGGCCATGAAACTGTTAGTTCTCTAAAATGGAGATAACAATGTGAAATTATAGTTAAGCATTCTGGAGATAAAAATTTCACTTTTATCACACAAGAGAATCCTATATTTTGACTGGTAAACACATTTTAAAATTATATTTTTCCTCTTATTGCCAATGAGTTTAGACTTTCACATTCTTCTCTGAAGATCATAACATACCTTTAAGGGATCTGGGTATATCTGTGCTTGGGATGGAAGCAAGGAGTGGAGATAGGGAATGGAAGGAGAGAAGAATCAAGAACAAGGTGGTCTTTCTCCTTTGGAGATCAAGTGCTGCAAAGACTATGTAAACCTGAAGTGGCTAAGAGTGAAGCCAACGTGGAGGGAAACAGAGGCAAGAAAGGAAGAATGAACAACCAAGTCCCCTAGGATCTTATTCTTATACCTTGATCCAGCACTACCTGAAGCAGAACTACTCCTTGCTCCTTGGTCTTCAAAATTACCAGATATATATAATATATTTAATATATATTTATATGTAACATATAAATATATGTTTGTATATTAATAGAGATTAATGATTAATCTATTAACCTAATTAATAATGTGTATAAATACATTAATACACTTATATATTATTATTATTTAACAATATATGTATAACTATATAAGTATGTTAATATATTTATATACACTTTATTGATTATAAATTAATGTGTATTAATATCTTATACTTACATATTTATATATATTTATTTTGCTCTGGCTAGTTTGACTTGGCTTTCTGTCACATGAAATTAAAAAGAAACAATCTGTGATAATATCTGACTTCGTTTCCTCTCACCCGTGCTCTTCCACCGTTCAAGTCTAATTGGAAAGATAGCACAGAGTCTAGCCGTCCATCCTCCTGTTCATCCATCCATTTCCACTTATCTGTTCGTCCAACAAACATCCATGGAGCGCTCAGAGCCAGATGTGAAAAGAACAAAGATGAAGGAGACATGCATCGTTCCTTGAGGAGGTACCAGCACGAGGAACTGCAGACCGACAAAGCAGCCGCAACTCTACGGAACTAACGGAAAAGTTATCCTGTGAATGGGAATCGTGTGACTTTGGGGGCAGTTTCTTAACATCTCCGTGTGTCTTCCTTTTTTTAAGATTTCTTAAAATATGGTGCAGATTAAATTTTAGGCTTTAATAGAGTTTCCACCTTGGTCCTCAATCCCCTGCACTGAATAATAATGATGCACATTTTCAAATGAACAGATGAATCCTCACATTTTGGGGCCCCCTCCCTGGGCACACTTCCCTTGGACTGCCCCAGAAGACTCCAGCCTGAGGTCAGGGGAGAAAAGTGTCAAGTATGCTCAATATTTAAACAATTTGGAACCCCCTGTTACTTCTGCTATGGAGACATGGATTTATTTCCCGGTGAGTTGGAGGGATCTTTTCCCAAGAGCTCCCCAGAGTAATCCTTCAATCACTCCCTGCGAGTGCCCTTTAAACAAGGCAGAGACCCATCATCGAATGGATGTTATTTAAAACACGTGCTTTAAAAGACTAAAGGAGAGACTGGCCTGTCCAACTGATGAATTATTTTTCAGCCGATTCTCTCTGGTAATGGTACCTAAATCTTATCACAAAAATGATCAAACATAATGCAAATGTATTAGGAATGCATCCTTGATTTGTTTTCATTTGAGATTATTGTGGGCTTATTTATTTATTTTGCAAATAAACTATGGGAACCTCTAATGTGTAGTATTATTTGGCAACAAGATTTGATTTAGAATTCACAATGAACATAATAGTTTATCAAAGGAAATGTCACATCAGAATCTTTTGTGCTGTGTGTGTGAAATGTTCAAAGTAATTACAAATGTGACAAAATCTAAATTGTACATTTAGGAGGGAAATGGCGCTAAAAATTCTTGCTTGATGTTCAGATAATACTAGCCGCTTATAAGCCTTTGTGTTTTGTTCTATGTGTTGTAAATAATATTAGAAGTGTCCCAGAGTCATGGATTATTTATAAAAAACAGCTTTAAAAAATCTGATTACTTTAAAAAAATAGAGTTATACTTTTTAGCTTTGTTCCATATGGTGGCATTGCTAATCATCTTCTAACAAATATCATTTATGTTTCATGGCAACATAACCAAGCATATGATTACATTTCAATATGCTGATGTCAATCACATGTTTCAAATGCGTGAGAGTAGGAGAACTTTTATTTTAGTGGTGACCAAATATGAGGGAAGGGAGGCCCATCAGTCACTCTTTAGAAAGACACTTTTAGAGAGAGATGGGGTGAACACTGGGGTTATAAAAGAAGAAAAGTTATATTCCTTTTCCCTTTTCTCTCTCCCTACATTACTACTTTGCCCTTGAGAACTGGACAATCCAATGTTTAAATCTCTCCAAGGGAGTGTCTGTCCCCGCCTTCCAACCCCTGTGTGAAAGGAGGAGAATCTTTTCTTCTTTAGATCTTAGGTTCCAAAGTGACAGTGTTGAAATCAAAGTAGGGTAGAGCTGTCACCCGGTAGCACTCTCCACAAGGACATGTTGTTGATATTTTGACCTTGAGTGTCCTTGGCATTCAAGGCATCTAACGTAGCACATCTTGTTAATTGCAGATTCTGATTCAGAAGGTCTATGGTGGGACCTGGAGGTTATTATTTCTAATAAACTTCTGGGTGATGTAGAAGCCGCTGACCCTCAGACCACCCTGAGGGGTGAGGTTCCAAAGAACATGGAGTCTTAAATGATGCAGTATGTTGGAAGTGGTCTCCTAAGACTTGGTCAGTTCTATGCCTAATCAGCCCATTTGCTCACAGAGTGTCTGGCATGGCAAGACACTTGCTATGACTGGAACTCCCATTTTACAGAAGAGGCACAGAGAAGTTAAGTTTCTTGCCCAGGGTCACAGAGCTAATAACAGACTTTGGGGACCCAGACTGCCAGAATTTATACTACATGATTTTAATCACTAGGTTATACTTTCTGTGAAAATATGTTTCAAGTTCTTTGCTTTCTTAGGACCTTGGCATATGCTGTTCCCTCTGCCAGGATTGCCCTTTCCCACATTTTGCCCGACTATTCACCCTTCGGATTTCACCTGAAATATCACTTCTTAGAGAGACTTTCTCCAGTTCTCGCTGCACTTCAAAAATTAGAGAAGTCCTGCTTTTCTCTCACAGCATCTCATTGGTTTCCCTGGTAGATCTGACTACTATTTTCAATTATTTGATTATTAGTGTTAATTTGCTTTCATATCTATTTCCCTCGCAAAACTGTAAGCTCTTTGAGGCCAAGAACAGGGGCCGTTTACTTCCTCACCCCTTAGCACTATGCCTGGAACAAAACAAGGGCACGATTATTACTTGACCGACTGATGGAGTGAATGAATGAATGAACAAACAAATGAACGAATGAATTTACATTCTGCAAATTACTACTAAGCCACTAGAGGGCAACTATACTCATCACACTGACTTCCGCATGCAAGTGTACCACACGTGGCCAACATTCCTCGGTCGGGAATTTCAGATAGTACAGTACCTCACGTGGGCTACTGCCCATATACTAGGGGGAATAAGAAACTCATCTAAACTACATTAAAGAATGAAAATATGGATTTCAAAAGTACACCCATTTCTAACTTCCTGATTCAGTCCACACACACACACACACACACACACACACACACACACACCAAACAAACAAACAGAGTCTGGGATGATTCGGGGATTTCCAAAGCACATCTCTACTTTTATTCCTCTTTGTTCAAGCTCAGTCTCAGACTGAACACTATCCTCTTCCTCCATGGTGTTTAGGGAGCCTGGGGAAACCTAGAGCCTGGGAGAGGGACACACACGGCTTTTCATGGAGGCTTTGTCCATGGATGTGGCTCTACGGTGAGTCACCAGGACGTTGAACTTGTTAGAATCATTGTCACGGCTTGAGTTCCCCCAGACGCAGACCCCGAGGCAAGGTTTCTGGGCGAGTTGTCTGTTGGGAAATGAGACAGGGATGGGAAGGTAGTTCTGCAGTGGGTGTTATCTGTGCGGTGACCACAGGAGGTGCCCGGAGCCTAATCTCATCAGGAGATTCTGGGAAGCGTTAGGGACCTTCCTCAGTTACCTTGCTGAGGGACGAGGAGCTCAGACATCCATGCACAACTCCATCCAGGGGGCAGCTAGTATGGAGGCACTTCCAGACTGCCCGAAGGGAGCAAGACACCTTTCTTCCAGGACTTCAGAGAAAGCCCCGAAAGAGAAGTGCAGATGGTGGCCGACTGCGAGGGAGCAAGGTCTGTCACTGCTTTCCACTGCGATGGCCATGCTGATTCCTTCCGTCTTTGCTTCCCAGTTGACGGGAAGAATCTTGGAGCCATGGGTTTGACTCAGAGTTTCTTGTCTTTAGTACCCCAAATCCCTAAGTACTTCTGATGCCCCCCAAACCACCAAGACAAAGGCAATGTTGTAGCCTAGAGCTGACAATATGTCAGCTTCCACCATTAATGTGATTATTTGCCATCAGGAAAGAAGCCTGCTTTGTCAGTACCACTGTCCCTTCATTCCAGAGTTTTGAAACGACTTTGCTCCTAAGTGCAGATACGGTCCTGGGTTTTTGTCTGCCATCTTGTGTGATCTTGGACTTGGGTCTGAGGTCTTCTGGCCCTTCGTTGCCCTGTCCATGCTCGGAAAGTGAGGATACTCTCACCATGTCTATTTCACAAGGATGTTATGAGAAGAGACGAGATAGTATCTGAAAACTACTTTTAGCTCTGAAGAAAAGTGCTCTTATGAGCTATATAAATATAAGTTATTACACAGTATTATTTTAACCTGGCCCAAGTTTAGATTAGTTGTATGAATCATTCATCAACCTTTACTTTGTATAATTAAAAACGTGTGGTTCTTGGAATCTTTGTTTGGGAGGCAAGTTAATGTGGCAGGACTAGGATTGGCAAGCTCTTAGAAGTCAAAGACTCCTGGTCTAAAGACAGACGCTTTGATTGATGGGGAATTCTATTATCAGTTCTCATTTGGAGGTATTCTCAGTCAACTTTTTTAGGAGTCTATGATTCATGTTTTTCCTTATTAGCCTTTTTTATATTCCCAGCACTCCTATGGTCTTTCAGAAAGTATTCAAGAATTTCCTTCAGTTTTTCATTTGCCCTTAAGTACATCTCTGTAATGTAGCTTTTCTAAGGACTTCTCCGTGCATGAATATATCAATGTTGATTGGTTCTGGGAGGCTAACTAAATAACCCCCTCTTTTGGGAGACAGCATGGGCCTCCCCATTTGGGTTTCTCTGTCTGACTTAAGATGTATCCTCCTTAATATGTATTTTATTGACCACAACGGTGCATGAATGAAAGCGTCATTGTGACAATTGATCCTATGAACCTGTGTATTCTTGATAGCAGTACCTTCATTTTTGTGTCTCCTCCAAAGTGCCCACCAAAGCCCCTGGCATTCAGTGGATACTCAATAACTATTAGTTGAATGAGTGAATGCTGATAAAGAGGGCCAAAAAAAAAAAAAAAAAAGAAAAGAAATAAAAACACGATGAACCACTGAACCCAGGGATATCATTAGCCATGGTCTCCCCATGTGTTAGTTATTAGCTATTAGTAGCGTGGGTGGTCTGGGATAGATGGACTAATTCTTCTGCTGGCCACAGTGGTGTCAAACAGTATATTAACCATTGAGAACAAGGGTGTTGACTGGACTTCTGCTGTGCACTAAATTTCCCCTAGTGACTCCGAGGAATTAGACGCGCGCCCCAGGGGCCCAAGCTGTTCCTGGCTTGTAACTTACACAGGGGAAGGATCCGGTGGAATAAAAGGAGATCAGGTAATGTCTGTAGGGAGTGTCCACCCCTGTGTGAAAACACCAGGAAGCAGATCGTTGACAAAAATCCCATCCAAGTGCCACTAATGACCTGGTTATGGAGTAATGGGCAGGGGGGTGTAACTGGCATATTTTAAGGAGCTTAACGGGAGTTGTGCACCTATAATTCTGCCACTTCCTTCCCTTTAAAGCATCATCATGATATTTCTCTGCCATGGTCATGTGCACTTACAGTTAAGGAGACACTGATAATACACACTTGGACTCTATGACGAGTACCCCGGAGTGAACCCATGAACCAAGAATCTGTGATAATCTCCAGTACAGATGAATCAATATCTGTAATAATCTCTAACATTATTTTTGTCCATTGATTACGTAGATTTTATCCACCTTTTAAACAATTATATTTCCTTTGATTTTTTATTTTAACCCTTCCTTCTTTGTTTCAGTGTGGGAAACATGTGGTCCACTTCCTAGATCCAAACTTAAACCAACTTGAACTATTTCTTTTTCTTTTATTCTAAGATTCGGGGCTTTTTGATTCCCTCTCAAATTGTGAAGTGGCTCATTGTTTAAAAGAAACCAACCAACTTTAAAAGGTCCTTTAAACTTCTAGGACATCAGTTCACTTTTTCAGGAGAACATTTTGAAGAGATGAGGTAAATGAAGTAGAAACATTCAGATTAAATTTCCTTTGAAATCCATGGGTTTTAAAATTAAGGGAAAGTGATTGGCAAAACATGTTTTGGTTTTTGCCGAAACTGAAATGTTTGAAAAATAGTTCAAGATGTTCTTCCACATCCCAACCACATCCATCTGGGGCCATCCATCTCTAGTTTAAATCTATTTTTATACACCCAATATGCAAAGAACACAGGCCCTCAATGCAGCGAGAGGGCTACCATATTTTCTCCTAAGGGAGAAGAGCACATTGAAATCTAGAGTGGTTATGGTCCTATATCCCATATCCAAAATCAAGCTCACTACATTCTTTTCAGAAGAAGAAAGTTCTAGGCTAGATGGTGATGAAAAGGCAATTGTTTCCACTAGACTTTGAATCAGACCAGGACATATAAATGGAATGTGAGATTAGATCCTTTGTTTATCTATCTGCCCATCTATCTATCTATCTTCTTCATTCAACCATTCGTTCATTCAACAAATATTTATTGAGTTTATTGACATGTGCCAGGGATTGTGTGACTATAAAGGCAAGTAAAAGACAGTCCCAGGTCTTGGGAGAACTGACCATCTTCAGCAAAGATAGGCATATCCTTAACGTGCAATATGTGGGAGGTACTATATGTGGCGTGGAGCTGGGGCACAGGAAAAGGAGTGGTCAACTCTGCCCAGGGTGACAAAGGAGAAGAATCATGGAGAAGCCACAAAAGATGAGACAAAATAAAGGTCAGAACTGCAGTGTTTGGAAAATTATGAAGGCTAAAGGAGAAGTATCTTAGAGCATTCATTGAGAAATTGTTAATTTGAGCGGGCAAAATTGAGAACCATTCGATGCTCAGGGGATGGTGGATTTGGATTTGGAGGAACTATTTTCCTACTGAGGATCCTTTCCTTTCCTTTCTTTTCAAAACCTGGTCACTGGCTCTCAGTCTATCTTAGCAGCCTCCAGGGTGATGCTATCAGTCCAGAGACATGGGTAGAGGCTGAGCTCTGCCTGGTTACATGTAAGACCTCTCTTCTCTGGGTTTTTTGGCTAAACTAGCTGATCTGTAAGGCTCATCAAAGAATAACTACGCAATCTGTGTTCTGAAAGTGACATAAATTGTAGATTTTGCCCCATCGTTTTCTTGTTCTAATTATTAGAGTTGGGGACACTTGGCACAGAAAGTTTATACTTCTCTAGTTTTGTGCGTTGGAATTCCAAAGCCTATGGGTCGTTATTTGCGTGTTCACTAAATGAAGAACCATGGTGAGTTTTCCTACTTCAGAGAACAGCCAGGGCCTTGGAGACACATTTGCCTGACAGATTGACAAGTTCACTTGGATGACACTTGACTTCCACTACGGCTGTTTGGTTATGGTTTTCCTTGGAATGTAGTAAGAATGGCAGTTTCCTCATATTGCACTGAAATTGGCAGTTAATTTGTAGCTGTGCATTCATCTAATCGCAGGACTGAAAAGCAAGCTGTCCTTTGCATACATGAAAATGGTGGTATTAGTAATTGGGTTGTCACGTGTGGCATAATATGTGGTTTGGAAGCCATTATAGGATTAGAGGCAATTTGGAGATTATCATCTCTATGACATCACCTATAGGGGTTGAGACCACTAGCGGTTCCATGCTTTCTGTGATTCAGATGCCATGGTCTGAGATATATGTAGGGCAGGTTTTCTGCTTTATTGACCATGACATTGTATATACACATCTATGAGTATCACGCATATACATATGAGAGGGAGAGAGGATCTGCATCACTCTACATCAAATGATTGCTTGACATTTTTCTGATGAGCACTGTTATTCCTGAAGCCAGAAAATAAAAACAATGAAGAGTACACACATGTAGGCTGATCTAATTCGAAACCTAGTCCTTCCCTTCTTCTAGTTCCAATTCTAAACATCAGAGAAGAATTTACCATCATTGCTTATGCAGTTTTATCTGGAATGTTATGTGGAACATCAGCTCCAATAATGGGCTTTTAAGATTCTCAGCCTCTTTCTGATTTTCTAACGAGAAGGTAGGGGGGTTTATAAAGCCTAGGGGGTCCATCCCTTCTTCAGTCCCTCCTTTGGCTCCCTCCCTTCTTCACAGTTTTGTTTCCTTCCCTCCTGTTCCTCCCTTGTGTCGCATTCCTGGACTCGGTCAATAGACTGGGACGAGCTGGAAGATGACTCACATTGAGTTCGGTGAGTTCAGTGGCACACATGGAAAGGGTAAGCAGAGGCCACTTGGGGGTGTGACCTGGATTTTATTTCCTGCTCCAGACTTCTTAGATCTGTGGTTTTGGACATGCCACTTAATTTATCTTAGCCACAGATGACAATGGGGAATGAGAAGAATAATGTCCCTTCCACCCAGAATCCTTTTCTGACCCTGAAGATCTAGATTTTTCCACACTGTCCTTGTTCATACCACTCCCAGAACTTGTCCACCTTTACTGAGATGGCTTATCTCTCCCTGTGTCTCAATCATTCAGCAGTGAGCTCCGTGAGTGCCGGGGCTGTGTCGTCGACATAGTAGACACTCAAGAGCAGACATTAAATGAATTAAAAGAAGACTAAATGATTATGCATGGCACAGGATTTTGTGAGGGTAAATGAGGTAGCACATGTAAGTTCCTAGGGCATCCGTGTTACCTTCTAGGCGTCACATGGAAGTTAGTGTCCTTCATGAATCATTATGCTCCAGGGGTTTCATCAAAGGTACAGAGCAGGTCTGCATAAGAGCCAAGATTACTCAAGACACTGCGTTGTCATACTTAGGGACCCATCAGGAGAATCTGTGTTGATGAAATAATATGCTATCATTCTTCAAGTGTTAAGGAAATATGTCCAACTCATCAGGGCACAACACACACCAAGAGCTACCCAGGCCAGCAAAGACTTCATTACGATGACCAAGCCCCTAAGAATCCTACAGAGTCATCTAGGTGGGGATGCCAAGCTTCAAGGTTCTCACTTGTAAATGCTCTGGAATGAAAACAAGTAAGTGGAAGTATATTTCCATAATGGACAAGTATACCCCAGTGAGACTGAGTGATGCACAACTATGTACAACATTTGGTTAAAGCTCACAAACATAAAGTAAAAGATGCCAGATTCCCAAATGTAGTATATGATTCCACTTATATAAAGTATAAAGACAATGAAACTAATCCATGTTGTCTAAAGTCAAGATCATGGCTACCATTGGAGGGTAGGTAGTGATGGGATGAGAGCATGAGAAGAACTTCTGGGAGGCTGGTTATCTTGTTTCCTGCTCTTGGTGCTGATTACATGTGTTTGAGCTATATGCTTACTTGGATTTTTTCATATTTTATAATATGTAGTATAATTCAATGGAAAGTTAAAATATAAAGAGTCACGAAGGAAAACCATAACAGCATCCAGGAATTTATAGTAGGTAGGCACCATAGCTTTTAGAAATGAAGGTGATGTAATTTGAATATAAAAGGATGTGACCACCATAGCATCAATGAATCAGGGAGCCTTCTGATGCTTTAAAACACTATTATTTATTAAGTGCTTATCATAACTATTATTCTTTTCATTGTACAGATGGAAGAATTGGGGTTTAGTGGTTAAGTAACAGACAGGGATTCTTTTTGTGCCAAAAGGAGACAGGTCCCACTTACTGGAAAAGCCTCTTGACCACAAGACCTCAGAGAGAAGTGGCCACAGGGTGTGTCTAGGCAGAGGGGCAAAGGCAATTTGGGAAAATTTCCATATCTCAAGTATGATACAGAAGCAACAAAGAGTTCATGCCTGCAGAAGCCACCGAGGGAGGAACAGTAGTTGTCTCAGTTGTAATCTTTGTAGGCTGATGGCAGGTAGACCAGATGCTCTTTATTGCCCCGTATCACTGCATGTGATCCTGAAATTGCACCTTAAGCCCAGGGATGGGGGAGGGTGGAGGTCAATTAGGAGTATGCTAAAGTCGGAAATTACACTGAAAATAGAAACCATAAGATACATTGCTAAACATATAAAATATAGTCAATATAGCAATTATATATCTTTGCTTACTTGAATTTATGGACTGAGATATATACCTGCTACTTATGTTGGCATTTAGGAACTGAAGCCATCTCTTCATAGGACTCAGAGCTCTGCATCATTGGTGAGCATCTGCAAAGCCCTGGGTTTGCAGAGAGAGAGAGAGAGAGAGAGAGAGAGAGTGTGTGTGTGTGCATGCACACATGGGCTTAGAGCAGGGTCCTGTCAGGGTAGAAGCAATGGGGAATTTCATGTGTTTTTACTTTGTGACCATGTATTTCAGAGTCCCCCAAAGTCTGCCTTCAGATGTTGTTCGCATTATCAGTTCTTGGATTTTCTTAAGAACCACATTTCATGTGGTTCCCAAAATGTTAGAACTTCTTTTACCCTGAGACTCAGCAGAAGACTTTCATAGGGTTTGCATTAAATGACCACAATAAAATGTGCATCATACTACGTTTGCGAATCCCCGCCATACCAGTGGCCTGCTCTCATGCTGTCTGTCTGTGAGGCCCAAGAATCGCTCGAGTATGTCTCCAATTTGCGCTGCTCTTGGGAGAAGTATCAATAGTAAGATATCACTTTCATAAGCGATATCATATCCTGATTGAACATCGCCAGGGAGTCTTAGGCCAGTTGGTGGTTTCATTTGCCTTAGATCCAATTACAACTGTAAAAGTGGTTTGCATTAGAAGTTCTGACTCTAGGATTTGATCATTATAAGCAGGATAAACCACTAAAAGAATGTGAATTGCCTTCACTAAAGGGATGTAATAGCCCAGAGAATATCTTTCATATTTCAAATTAGGAAAACCCAGCGTTGCCTTCTTCGCTGTGCCTGCCCTTACTGCTGGTCAAGGCAGGGCAAAACTCTCCATTCAGTGAGTCCATCTGGATCCTCCAGCCAACAGAGCTTCAGCTCGTGGAAACCAAAACGACTTTTGTACAGGGGCACCTTGCAGCCCAGACCCTGGGAACTGTGGTTCTCGATGCCGTTTCAAGGAAGCGGTCTTATGCTGATTTCAAGAGACTTTGAAACGATTCCCACCCACCTTCCCCTCCAACTGAACTCCTCCCGAAGGTGGTAATATTTCTGCCCAAAGCTGCACAACCGCAAGGCCTCTGAGTCCGAGGAGGTTCCTGTGCAACACACAAATGTTGGATATTGAAGAAATGAATCTCCCCAGAAGTTCTGAAGGGTCATCATTATCCCAGCCAGTGGCCACCAAAGGGCCTCCCCACGTCACAGTCTGCAGACAGATGTGGCCTTTGAGTCCCATATCTCCCCATGCAGAACTCATCCGCCAACAACATATGCCCCTTTGCTGCTCCCTGACTTGGAATCTTTGAGGAAAGATTTAGGCCACTCAGAAGGGACACTGGGAACCCCAACTTTCCCTGTAGGTCCCTGGTTACCCAAGCATACCAAATACCTCAGCTCTCTACTCAGCCTGATTACTGCTCATCCAGCCCCCCCTTCCATCACTGTTGTGAAGACGCGGAGGACAGCGAGCAAGAAGGGAAAGTAGAGCAGGAAGACCGGCCCTCCGTCTTCCTCACCCCCTAACCGTGCCGCAGGCACACGGGCATGCGCAGTAAGGGCGACCCAGGCACGAGACCTTGGACGTGAGCCCTTGAGACGTGTCTTTAGTAGGGAAAGCTATGTCCATTTTCTTTTTTAGAAAACAAACGTATCCGTATAACCAGTTCTTGCTGGGAAGAACTTTGGGGCCTAGAATTATTTTGAAGAGAAGTCAGTATACAGACCAGTAAAATGGTTTGCAGAAACTCACAGAAGTGCCTTATCTTTTTGAAAGAGATTGTACTAGACATGTTTGCTGCATATTTTGGCATTAAACAAAACAAAACAAAACAAAACCAACAAAACAAAACAAAACAAAACCCAACAGGTCTCATTTAGTTGATTTTCCACAGCAATGCAAATGGCCTTTTCTTCCCTCCGCCCTTTTTCCTTCCGGCCTTCTTTCCCTCTGCCCTGCCTTCTCTCCAGCTCTTCCCGTAATTCTCCTTCCCTCCCTCTTTTCTTGTTTTTTTTTTAAGAAAGAAATTACATTCTGTCTTTCTATCAAATTACGTTTCTTCTGAGAAATGACATTTTTAAAAATCCACAGTGCACATGCAAATGAAAAGTCATATTTTCATCGTATTTTGGGGAACTCGAATGTCCTTCCAATGGTTATTAAACTAAAACAATTAACTTAACAATTACTTTTTTAAAAACTGCAAGCTACCAGTTGTTATAAAATGGTCCATTTCAGTGTGTGTGTGTGTGTGTGTGTGTGTGAGAGAGAGAGAGAGAGAGAGAGAGAGAGAGAGAGAGAGAGGGATTTCCAAATTGCTAATAGAATAGGATTTTTTATTCTAGAGTTGAATCCACTGATTCTTACATGAAATAGCATAAAGATGCAGAAGCCAGTCCATTTAGGGCTTCAACTCTCAATGGAGATTTAGCATCAAACAAACTGTTGAAGATACACCTCTCCGTCTCCTTCCAGAATGATAAGCAACTCTCCCTACTTGCTGAGCTCGGGGAATTCTAATCCTGAGGGCAGCACTTGGGGCCACTCCTGCCATCCGGGATGACAATGCCAGAACTCACAAGAAAGCCCAGGTGCCTCTCGCGTTTACCAGCTGTAATGCTGAGCGCGTTACACAGACAAATCAGGGCCCCAAAGTAATGTGTTTTCACCTCACAGCAACCAGCGTTTGAGTTCAGGGAGAGGAAATGTGTATTAAGAGAGCAGGTTAAAAATCGACATTATCCCCGACTTTCATGAAATCCAAATTACGGCCATGATGCTAAGTTATTATAATGTATTTATTACCAGGATTGCTTTCATATTTAACCAATTTGGCCCATCTCGAGACCTGTTTTAAAATGCACCACCTTGCCCACCTTTCCCATTTTCATATGAAAAACAGGAAAGCAAAAACTAATTTACTCAGAGAGACACAGAGCCTGTTTGCCCGTTTATCTCTTACAGACCACCCCTCAGTCCAATGTTGACAGTGCATGATATTCCATTAATCTGCCTAATGAAAATTTAACCAGTGTTATAAACAAATAATTGGCTATTATCCTCTCAAAGATCCCGAATAAATTACTTCTGCTTATTTTCCCCCCTCTCTCAGTGCTCAAAAGCTACCCCTTTCTGATGGATGTCACACAGAGAGGGAAGGGGGAATGAGCACAATCCCACCCCGGCTTCCTCGTGGGCCGACTCTACTCCGGGAGCCCAGGGATGGACTGGAATGAGGGAGGAGAAAGTGGCAGGAGAAACAGCCCCCATCTGTGGGTCACCGGCTTGGCCCACCTTTAGGGACCACCGCCTAGGTCTCTCATTATCTAGCTCCACACTCCCCCCTCCCTTCTATCCGCCTATGCCTTTCTCCCTCCCTCCCCACTATTTCTCCCTCTCCCCTGTTCTCCTCTCTGAATTCCAAGAAGATTCTTCATCTCCCATTCTTAATCCTGATACCCCATTCACAGAGTCTTCTCACTGCTTTGCTGTCATAATCGAAGTTTCCAAAACACAGGGCCTTCTTCGAAATGGAGGGCCCGGTGCCAAGATGGTTGGCACACATGATATTGAATAATTCAACTCAACTATTTGGATCAGGTACAGACCCTGTTCGTAGCATTACGTTGAATCAGACAAATGCATGGAATCTATTTTGAGCCATTATTGCTAAAAATTAGTCCCACCCCCACCGTTGCATGTCGGAGCCAGAATGGATTGGCTCAGTGGCGGGATGTTTCGGGTGGTGGTGGGGGGGAGTCTGAGGTAGTACTTAGGATAGCGCGTCGCCTTTCTTGATGTAATCAGCTATCTTCTCCACTTGATAGAACTTTTCTTTTTTTTTTTTTCGAGACGAGGATTGTGTCTTGTTACTCATCACTGTGTGACACATCAAAGCACCAAGTGAATGAATAAATGTGCATGTGATGGGCTCTTTCAAGGACAAGTCCTCTTAGGGGCAAAGGCAGTAGAAGGATGACGAAAGATAGGAACAGTTCATTTCGTATAATGGGCTTCCTTTCCAAAGCCCTCAGATTTCCTAAGATCTTCAGGGAGCCCCACAATTTATGCGGCAACCTGCAAAAGTCAAGGGAAACACCATTCACGTTCTGTCTTAAATGTTTAGTAGAAATGCGCCCCCCCCCCCGTGTTCATCATGAAACAGTAGAGATGAGCAGAAAAAGATAACTAAATCTGTGGCTCTCAACCTTTAGAATGGAGAAATCATCTAAGAGGCTTATTAAATGCTGATCCCCAGGCCCACCCTCGGAGTGTGGGTCAGTGGACTTCGGAATCTTCTCCAGGATCAAGTGACCCTAGACATCCTGATGTAGGTATTTGGCAGATAACTAAGAAACACTGCTCTAATGAGAGCATAGCACTGATTTTGGAATCATCTAGAACTTCCCATTCGACTGAGACCTCCAAGCGATAATAGCAAGAGGTTACCATCTTCAGATGGTAGTCCCCCTGGTCCAATCCCGCACTGGAGGAGGGGAAGGCCAAAGCTGCCGTGACCCCCCTTTGCTCCCCAGCGGCCTCTTCACTTACTGCTCCTTCAACACGAGTCTTCACGGCCAGTGTCATTGGCCTCCTCCAAAGGCCCTTCCAGCCTGTAATTGGATGCTTGAGTCTGGAGCTTCAGAGCAAGATGAGGGCCAGAAATCCAGAATTAGAATTCAAGCCAATGGTCTCAATCAGCTGCTATTCTTTCCAGTGTAGAAGATTCCATTAGAGAGTTGCTCTCATACAGTGAGAAGGTAATCGCAGTAACCAACGTAGGTATCGTTGTGCCTCTCACACAGGTGATCTCATTTGATTTTTGCAATAACCCTCTGAAGAGACTGTGCAGAACCCGATTTTTCCCATCCAAGCACATGTGAGAGCTGAGGCCCAGAGCCGCTGGATGAGAAGCTGTGTTAGAGTTCTTAGGTAAGAGAGCTGTGAGAGAGTCCGGTGCAGATTATGGGGCAGATAGGACTACAGGGGGGGCACTGGGGACAAGGGGACATTGGGGTTCCCTTCCCAGGCACCTGGCCCAGGGTGGGTGGACATCAGTGGGTCTGCCAAGTCCGACTTTACCATCTGCGCTAATGGTGATTTACCAGGGATGGGACCTCAGTCTCATATCCCGGCATAAAGGTCCTATCTCTACTAGGGCAAAGCGTACAAAGCAGGGGGTTGGGACACCATATGTAAAAAATATGGCTGGCTTACTGATTGATAGCTGCGCTTGTAGGAATTACTGGTCTGACCCCCAAAATGGGTCCCCTGCTCTCCAACCAGCCCAGAGAGAGGCAAAATTGCAAAGCATGTGTGATCTTCCAGGACACACCTTTGAGGACCTTTGGTGCCCTCAGCCCCCACAGCTGGGACTGTGGTCCCACCAAGGCCACACTTGTTTCGCTCTAACGGCCAGCCAGGGTGCTACGGGCACGAGGCCTTCTCAAATGGGAGGGAAAAGCCAGGAGAGACAGTGGAGGGCGGTTTAGAAACCTCTGAAGGTGGTTTATGGTTTGGACAGCAGCTGATGGACAGAAGTGTATATTTGGATCGATCCAGGCTCCATAGGAAAGATCTGGATTTCACCAGAGAACAGTTTCCTCCACGGACCCAAACAAGCGATCAAAGAAACAGAGTCATCTGATCTCTGAGAATCCGTTTAAACATTCTTAAATAAAATAGAGCTTCATTTAGAAAAGAAGAGAGAAAGTAATTCTTTCCCAAGGGAGTGGGCATTATACGGTTCCCGAGGGCATGGGCAAGGGGAGAAGTGAGACACGTGTCTGCTGCCCTTTGGACAGAAGCCCGTGGAATTGAGGCTCCAGCTTCAGAGGCAGATGTGGCAGCCACCCGCCGAAAACGTCGTGATTGCTCTGGTGACCAACACTGAGCCTGACCAAGCACAGCAGATGGGGTAGCAAGGAATTCAGTTCACTCGTTGGCAGGATCAGACCAGCCACAGATTTTTCTGGATAATTGGACAGCCCCGCCGGTGCACAGGGGCCTCTGGATGCATGGCCAGTCATTTGGGGACCACGTCTTAGATGTGGGACACATCTGCAGTTGCCTCGTGGGACCCACCTTGAAGTGTCACACCAGCCGCTGAATTCAGGCTGTGATTTGAATACTGGTAAAGGGATGATCCTCGGGATCATTTTCCTTCTTGGACTCCAGGGCTCCGAGGACCAGAAAACTGTAAGCATCACCAGTTGAGAGAGAGAGAAGGACAGGTCAGAAGCAAAGGTCTACGTAACCTTGGGAAAATATTCTTCCAACATTTCGATAGTATGACGAATCCTGGTCATAGAGCCGTGAGTTTTTGTGCGTTTTCCACATGCCGGGCACCCTTTCCAGTCCTGCCATAAGCATTAACTCATTTCATCCTTACAGCAGCTTTGAGGTGGTACCGTGACCATCCCCGCTTTGCAGATGAGGAAGCCGAGGCACAGATGAAGTCGCTTGTCGGAACTACCCGGAGTTCGCAGTGGGCGGGGTTGAACACAGGCTATCGGACTCTAGCGCCCACGTGCTTAGCCCCTGCGCTAATCCGGGTTTTTGATCACTTTACGCATCATCTTCCAGTGAGTCTGCTCTCTGGCTTCCCTGGGAGAACGGTGCCTTCAGAAACACCGGAGGTGCAGTTTCTTTTTTCCTTCTTCCGCAACAAAATGCCAAGTATGCATCAGGGGCACTCGGTGATTGCCCAGAAACCACATGGCCTATCACATGTCACCCCTCATAATTTATTTTTATGAGAGTAGTAAGTGGTATCAGCATTTTATAAGTACGTATTTATATTTGTTAATTTAATTTATGCAAATGCCTTATTTATGTAAATCACACACAGATCCACCATCAAGATATCTTTAGCAAAATAGCATGATCAAGATATTTAGGGATCTGACATATGTAATCAGAGAATGCAAATTATTTTTAGTGCACGTTCTTTTTGCCACCAAGTTCATAAAATGTCAACGGTCTGGTTTTACTAAAGCTTGCTTCGAAGTGTTTTGGTTGTGTTGGTGTTTCCTTCACTCTTGTCCCACGTCCCTGCTTCTGGGATGGCCGGCTTGGGCCGGGGTTTTGCCGGGAGGGGCGAAATCTCAGCTGCAGGCACATTTGAGGCCCTGCTTTTTTGTTGCCTTCTGAGGGATGAGGTTACAGTGTGTAAACACAATACTGTATTTCATAGCTATCCCAGGGCTTTGGGCTTGATCCCGCCATGATAGTGGTGTTCTCATTACCGATTCATGATGCTGCCAGGCAGTCGTCGTGAATAATAAGCTTCTCCCTCAATCTGGACCATCCGTTCGGAGTTTCCGGCATGTTGCTTCAATGGGAGGTGAGATTTCTATCTCATTCCATGGAAGAAACTCTGTATATGACTTAAGCTCCAGTTTAGGGACCCTAGAAATGCATTTTTCACACCGTGAGCCTTAAGAATATGAGGTAATGGGGCACCTGGGTGGCTCAGTCACTGAAGCATCTGCTTTCAGCTCAGGTCATGATCCCGGGGCCCTTGGATCGAGCCCTCATTGGGCTCTCTGCTCAGCAGGGAGTCTGCTTCTCCCTCTCCCTCTGCCTGCTGCCCTGCCCGCTTGCGCGCTCTCTCTGTCAAATAAGGAAAATCCTTAAAAAAAAAATTCTATCAAAAAAAAAAAACCATATAAGATGGTAAAGGGTTGTAGGGATTGAGGTCTGTGCCTGTGTCCACAAGACAAAGAAATGGGTAATGTGGTCTTCGGGTGATCATGCCTCAGGACCCAGAACATTCGGCTGTAGGCTCCTTTCATGGGCCCAGAAGAACCAGCCCTGCTTTTCACAATGCAAGCTGACAATGTCGTCTTCATGTAGAGTGAAACGTGTCATAGTAATCAGCTGCCTCCTCCACATCCCACCCATGTTGCTCAGAAGACCACTGGCCCTCACAAAACAGAGAGCTAAATGCGTCTTTCTACCTGCACTGAAGCCCACCGAATGGCATTGCTCGCGTGGGAAGCAGCACAATGAGACCTCTGGGGCATGTGGGCTGTGACCTTCCTTTTGCAGCTTGTACTTGAGACCCCCGTTGGTTCTCTATCCATGGAATCTGCACGGGTATAAGACATCTCTGTGGGACCGCCAGGTGCCCGGGCTCAGATGTCAGTTTCAGGCGCTCTGGAAGATTACTTTGATTTTGAGGTCCCCCTGGGGACCCAGGAAATTTTTTCTTGTAGACCACGTGGCCCATATTTTAGCCAATCCTTCCCTGACAGAACGTCCAACTTTGGAAACAATCTGTCCAGCAGCTTTTGTGTAAATTAGATTATGGACAGAAACAATCCAAATTAGGTTTTTATCTCTCTTGAAGCAAGCATTTAATAGATTTTTTAAAAAAGTGTTTCCTCGCCATCATTTAAGCTGTTCACAGGGTAATTTCCCACCCGCCCTGGAGTTCCTGCTCTGGGGTGGAGGGTGGGCAGCTCAGGGCACATTCCCGGTTCTTCACAGAAAACAACACAGTATTTATACTTTTCCAAAAGGAGAGAACACCTCTGTTTAGCTCAGATCCTAAGAGAATCTCAGAATGGTCCCATTCATCACCAGTGGCTCCTAGGCCAACGGTGAGGGCTGCAGCGAGGGACAGCTGTTCCCACCAACAAGCGGGAAGGCAGGCAGCCCTCACTGGCAGCACTTAGTGAAGCTAGATGGAACGTTCTGGATCACACCATCATGGCCTGACGACCACACAGCAGTGCCCCCTTAATCGCGGTTTTGCTTTTCACGTCTTCACTCGCAGCCTCCCGCTCTCGGGGAGCAGATGACCCGCCTTCTGAGCAGGTCAGAGCAGGCTCGCTGGTCCCAGCGCCTGCGGCCCCCCCTCACTTCCCTCAGCCCGCGGGCGGTCCGGCATCCCCCGCGTAGCCCGAAGAAGGTTGAGGATAGCACAACGCATACTGTGAGAGAGGGAGAGAGACCGCATTCACCTGACATTTCTTATGTTATTATGCATACTGTTATAATTGTCTTAGTTCGTTTTTAGTTGTTCTCTTACTGTGCCTGATTTATCAATAAAACTTTATCACAGGCATGTGCATTTAGGGGTGAACATAGCATACAGAGGGTTGGGTACCGTCTGCTGTTTCAGGCAACCTGGGGGGTCTTGGAAGGTGTCCCTGGAGATAAGAAGGGTTACTGGCTACAAAGTGACTACGGAGCATTTTAGCGCTTACGCTCTCAGAGAAAAAGGCCTTGAATCTCAGCTGTCCCTTACTTTGGGGCTTTTGTTTCTACTACCATTTCAGCTACCTGGAATTCCTGTCTCCACTCTTGACCAGGTTACCTCCCACTTGTCACTGACCTCTGACCTCTGCCAAATGACCCCTCCCTCCTTCCCTCCCCCCGTCTCCCCCCTCCCTCCTTCTCTCTCTCCCTGTCTCCCTCCCCCCTCCCTCCCTGTTTCCCTCCCTCCCTCCTTCTCTCCCTCCCCCCTCCCTCCCTCCCTCCATCCGTCCCTCCCCCCTTCCATCCCCGCCTCCTTCCCCGGGTTCCCTGTCGTAAATGGACAGTAAGCAGACCTCTCAGGGCACAGTCTGTCCACACTATTTTAGAATCGCCTGTCTGGTGCCCAGCACTGGGGAGATATCTAACAAACGCTTACTGAATGAACGGATTAATGTTTCTCTGTGTCCCCACTCCGACTGGGCTGTGCTTTCCTCAACAACACACATGGGCCTTGCCAACTCTGTGTCCCTGGAGCCCTGCAAATGTTTGGGGCAGAGGACACGTCTCTGAGTAACGGAATGGGTTCTCTTAAGAAAGTAGCCAGAATCCCAGAGAATGTTCATCTACAGTATATTTGGGATAAAAAGGGTTATTTTTAAGGAAGGGAGGTGGGAAACACAGAAATTTTTCCCCGAGAAAATTGGGCCACTGGACTTCAGTGGAAGAGTACACCGAAGCAGGAGTCCTTTGGGGGAACGATGACTCTGCCAGGACTGGACCCTCACTCTAGCGGTGACCGCGGGTCATCAATGAATTCACGTGGCATTTACTATTAGCCTTATTGTAACCTCCTTTGGGCTCTCCTCTTCAACAAAGGTCAAGAAATCAGGGAACGAATGATATTCTGGAAAGCCCATTCTTTTTCCTAGGACCTGTCTTTAAAGCTTGGGTGGTGAGTAAGGTCTCCTCTGCCCTTGGCCTTGGGCTCCTCCCCTCTCCATGGTTATTTTAGGGCCCCTAACAAATAAGCGAACATCCTGATCCAGGTCTAGGCCCTGTTATTGTATATACAAGCGATTAAATGTGACCAGAACATTTTTAATTCCAAGGAGACCTATTCCCTAGCTCGGAAAAAAAAAAAGGCCAGTTCAGAATTTCCCCATTTGCTCCTCTCAGTAGTTCATTTGGAACGAGGAGCCCGCGTTCCCTTGTCTCAGCCTCCAGGAAGCTGTGCTCAGGTGATGGGCAGCTGTCTCACTCTTTCCCTTTCCCTACTGACTTTTTTTTTTTTTAATTCAGAGAGCTTGCATCCTTCTTCTGCTAACCTTTTGACTGCAGTCTAAAGAGATAATTGGAAGATTTTAATATATTGCCAATGTGAAGTAATAAGAAAAGGTAATTTTGACATTAGGAAACACCCGGGTTTTGTCTGAGTTATGAAACACTGGGAAGGGATTCTAGAATGCCCGGGCAGCTCACCCAGAGTGGTGCTAACCCTGGGAGAGGGAGATGCAGGGTCTCCTCCAAGCGCAGGTTTGCTCTTGACGTAATCCCCTCTGCAAGGTGCCATTGCCTTCAAAGGCCTGCCAGCCTTGGACTTGACTAAGACTTTTGAGCTCCCCTTGATGCAGAGGCGGGTGGCATCTAGCTGGGGGTTAGCTGTTCAAAAGGAAGGAAGGAAAGAAGGAAGGAAGGAAGAGAGGGAGGGAAGAAGGAAGGAGGAGGTGTTCTATTTTCTGTACATTTAGACCTTTTCTGCAGAGATGACACTAAACTAGTCACCAACCAAATAGCAGGGCACGAGCTGCCCCCAAAGCCTGCAGTCCCGTGGCCGGTCTCAGTGGCTCTGTGGAGCCGGGCATGAACCCTCGTGTGGCTGGGTGGTTGTGAAATATTTTGAAGGTTATTTTTGGCCAAATTCATATCAACCCCAGACAGGAAAGGGGACCCAGTACATTTTCCAGGAAGACGGTTCAAATGGTTTCTGCTGAAATTATAATCACTCTAATTCCAACAAGTTTCCTCCCTTAGAAAAGTCACAATAGGGATGGCCAATCTGCTCTAAGGACCCTTGGTGCGGGGGCTGAAGTGTCGGAATTTCCCCCCTCTATCAATCTGTGTTTAACTGTGTCGATGAGACCGGGGACCCACCTCTGGCTTCAAGCAACTGCTCATTGATCCGTCCAACTATTTACTGAGTACCTGCTGTGGGCAAGGCAAGCTGGGGGGAAAAATGACCTTGAAATACTTCCCAGCTTTTGTACGCAGATTTGTTTGCTTGCTTAAACAGCAGAGTATTTTTTTTTTTTTTAAGATTTTATTTATTTGACAGAGAGAGACACAGTGAAAGAAGGAACACAAGCAGGCGGAACCGGAGAGGGGGAGGCAGGCTCCCTGCTGAGCAGAGAACCTGATGTGGGGCTCCATCCCAGGACGCTGGGATCATGACCTGAGCCAAAGGCAGACGCTTAATGACTGAGCCACCCAGGTGCCCCTGAACTGCAGAGTATTAAACACACACACACACAACTTAAATATTGAAAAATCAGATTTTATTTTATTTTTTTTAAGATTTTATTTATTTATTTGACAGAGAGATCACAAGTAGGCAGAGAGGCAAGCAGAGAGAGAGGGGGAAGCAGGCTCCCCGCTGAGCAGAGAGCCCGATGTGGGGCTCAATCCCAGGATGCTGAGATCATGACCTGAGCTGAAGGCAGAGGCTTTAACCCACTGAGCCACCCAGGCACTCCCAGATTTTATTTTAAACTCAAGATTTCCAACCTCTTTTGGGGGGAAAAGACCCAAAGACTTCAGAAGCTCTGACGACATTGAGCCCACACTTGTCCCTGCCCGCAGGCCACTGGGGCAGCCATGGAATGAGACACCACGACCTCATCCTTGCCAATGGTGACACAGCCAAGTTCCCTCAATTATGTCACAGAAATGCGTGGGGCAGTGGTGGGGAGGGAAGACACTGGGGTAGAGGGCTGACTCTCCTCACTGTGTCCCCTCGGGGCAAGTTGCTGAATCTCCCTGTGCCTCAGTTTCTTCACCTGAGAAATGAGGCTAATCTAGTCCTCGTTACCTAGTTGCTGTCAGACTGTTGTAAGATTAAAGAGAGGTGCTAAGAATAAAGCGCTTAGAGCAAATCCTGGCACATGATAAGTGCTCAATAAACATGCCCGCATGGAGGAAGACGGAACAGAAGGACAACTGGGACCTTGTCCTCGAACAGCCATAAAATGTCAAGGAAGCCTTTGGAAGACATCTTTGACGGCTTTCGTTCAGAGACTGGCCCTGTACTCTTTCTCATTCTATTCCTTGGGTACCAAACACAAGCAGCATTTGTATACAGCTGGAGCTCAGGCCGAGGTGGATTCCTTTGATGGGACTGCCCATGGGTGCCTGAGTAGCCATGTTCCATCCGGCACGAGAAGAGAGCCCAAGGTCACGGTGAGCAGCTCCCCCAGACCAGTCACCATCAGCAAAACGAGTTAAGGGAGGAAAAAAAAAAACCCTCCAGGAAAAAGCGCCCTGAATGAACAGTGTTGCACATCGACTAATCTGTGATTCATACATATTCAGAAGGAAAGTGAGTGAAAAACCGGCGTTTCAGACAGCTTTACATTTTCAAATTAAGTTAATAAAATAAGATTTCCAATGTAATGACAAATTAATTCTTCTTTTCAGAAGTTTATTAAAATAAGCGTCTCCTATCTTCTAACTAGCGCTGACATATGCTTACATAGATACATCCCACCCAGTAACCTAATCTCCCAGCAATCTTGAAGCAATTAACTCCTTCTAATCTTGAGCTAACAAAGCCCACCATGCCACAGGCCCCTGAGAATGCCCCTCCAGCTCCGCTCCGAGCATCAGGCAGGATGCACCAAAGTGGTCCAGAGTGGCGGACCTCAGAAACAACCAGATGAGTCATCACAGATCATAAGATCTTCATTAACTCCTTATTTCTCCGCTAATTAACACAAAAAGAGGGGGCTGAATGCCTGACAGGCAATGACTGACCCACTGCTTGGTGGTTAATGGAATGCAAATGACATCTAATGAGGGTCTCTCCTTGTGGTGGGGACAGCTGTGGATTTTCAAGTGTTGGAGCGCCATGAAAAGAGCTTGCCTAATAATTTAAACTGCAGCTGAGTTTGTAATATAGAGTCCGTGCATTGGTGTAAGTCCTACACATGGCAGAATTAACTTAAGCTGTTAACTGCCAGGGTTAGTAGGAAATACCGTGATTTAGAGGGGAAAAATATAGCTCCAGGCCCTTCCAAATGAAGCACAATATTTGTTGATTATGTTAAGTTATGTGATGCGTTTTGGATTTTGTTTTCTGTGACAGTGGAAAGCATATGATCAAAACATTGCTTTTTTGGTAGTTGATCCCGAGCATAGCCTTTGCAGTTTATTATAATTTCAGAGTGTTGGCTGCAGAAACCAAATGTTCGGCATCTAAGATTCAGCTTGGAATACAAGTAGAAAACAAGCCCAAATATGATTTGTGTGCTGTCAATAAAATATTGATTCAATTAAGGGGGCTTCAGTAGTGAGGTCAATAATGTAGCTCAAAGAAGGAATTTTATTGTCTATTATATATCTATTAGTGGTAATTAAGTGACAGACTTATAAACAAGAGCATAAATTCTAAGAAGGTTTTTATTAAAATGCAGCTTAAGCTACACGGGGAGAGCTCTCCTCCGTTAAAATTCCAAGGTCTCGGGGCACCTGGGTGGCTCAGTGGGTTAAGGCCTCTGCCTTTGGCTCAGGTCATGGTCTCAGGGTCTGGGATCGAGCCCCACATCGGGCTCTCTGCTCAGCGGTGAGCCTGCTTCCCCCCCTCTCTCTGCCTGCCTCTCTGCCTACTTGTGATCTCTCTCCTCTCTGTCAAATAAATAAAAATCTAAAAAAAAAAAAAAATTCCAAGGTCTCTTCTCAACCCAGATCTTTAATAACCTTTCTTTTTTTTTTACTAAATTGAATTAGCAAATCACTTGTTGAAGAGACCTAGCGAAGAGACGCCAGACTACTAGCATCAGTCCACGCTCAAGTTGGCCTACATACACAAAGCACAGAATGATTATTGCGATATTCAGAAGAGCTGTCACTCTACTAAATGGATTCTCTGAATTTGGACTATTCTCCAGCCCCATCCCACTCGTTTGAATTTATATATTCTATAAACCTTCAAGTTTAATGGCAAGCAGTGTTCACCTTCTATTGGGAGAACTGGCGGGAGAGAAGAAATCATGGTAGTCAAAATTATTAACTGTTGCTTGACATTTGTAAGGAGTTTCTGGAAAGGTGATTTCTCCCAAACTGCAAACTTCTAACCCTTTGGAGTCTCAGAATCAGTTAAGGAGCTCCTTTGTTCTCCTTTTATATGCATTTTCTATAACCCAGTCTCGAAAGGGGTGAATGTCTGTATCCCTCTTCCCATTCCTTAGTTATGCCTGAAGGCCTTTGTGGTAGCTCCTCCTCAGCCTGGAACCT
The DNA here is from genome assembly GCA_028533885.1 of Nasua narica. Taxonomy (NCBI): domain Eukaryota; kingdom Metazoa; phylum Chordata; class Mammalia; order Carnivora; family Procyonidae; genus Nasua; species Nasua narica. The sequence continues at coordinate 63,187,264 of CM052812.1, forward strand.
TCCCTTCTGGATCTTCTTATGGCTCCCGATTCCCATCCAAGCAGGTCTCAGCTTAACGGTCACCCCCACAGGTCAGACGGGCACCCAGGCAGCCTTCCCCATCCCTCCCGCACCTGCAGCCAGCACTGGTTCATTACCTGCCTCCTCCTCTTTTCTGTCTGTTGTTCTTATCTGGCATCCCCACTGGACTATAAGCTCCCAGAGAGCAGGGACCTTGCCTGTTGCTGCATTTCCAGAAGATCGAACGGTGTGTAGTAATAGTAGGTGCTCAGTGTGCGTCTACAGAATGAAGGTGGGAACAAAGGAACAGCGGATGTGTCCTCCGGGACACGAGGACTTTCCTCCATGACCCTGCTCCTTTGTGTTCTCTGCCTTAGGTATTCCTCCCTTAGGTATTGCCCTATTAATGGCTCAAGACTCTCCTAAGGCGCTCTCTTCTTCACAGCCTTCCGCAGTCCCCAAAAGTTAGAATTCAGATCTCCATCCTCCCTGGGTTGGAACCTCGAGTTCACTGACTTGTGATGGGTCACATGTCTTTCTGTGTCCTTGGCTGCCCTGCGAGCTCGAGAGGCCGGAAGTCTTACCTAATTCTTTGTGGAACCTCTTGCATCAAGCACAGTGCTGGGAAATATGAAGGCTGCAAAAGGAAATGGATTGAGCAATGAAAGTGCCCTTCTATTTTGAGGGAAAGGCCTTATCTTTCATCAGGAAGCTCTAGTCTATGTAATCATAACAGAGAACGCTTTTGGAGATGTGGCTACTCAGAGGTCGTGGCATCCTTCATCTCTAATCCCCATAACACTCTTGCAGGCATCCCCATTTTACAGATAAGGAAACTGAGGCTCCAGGAGATTAAGTAACATACCCACAGTGCTCAGGGAATATGGAACAATGGTGGGATTAAAACTCATTTTGAAATGAGGCCAAACACGAGGCTCCTTCTGTCAAACCTAAGTATGTTATTGTTGAGCTTTAACAGTAAATTACTATTTTGTTGGCTTCTTTTTTTTTTTTAAGATTTTATTTATTTATCTGACACAGAGAGAGACAGCGAGAGAGGGAACACAAGCAGGGGAAGTGGGAGAGGGAGAAGCAGGCTTCCCGCCAAGTAGGGAGCCCAATATGGGACTCGATTCCAGGACCCTGGGATCATGACCTGAGCCGAAGGCAGACACGCAGGTGCCCCTTTGTTGAATTATTGAAGGAAATTCCCTGAGGATATTTTCTGTATTGATTCTACACTGGCTGTGCAATGCAACAGAGAACATGTTTTACTGCTATAAGTGGGCAGAGTTGGTGAAATATAGTCATCGGTGTGAGTATTATTTTCAAATATTATTATTATTATTATTATTAATTTAAAGATTTCATTTATTTATTTGACAGAGAGAGAGAAATCACAAGGAGGCAGAGAGGCAGTCAGAGAGAGAGGAGGAAGCAGGCTCCCCGCTGAGCAGAGAGCCCGATGCGGGGCTTGATCCCAGGACCCTGACATCATGACCTGAGCCAAAGGCAGGCTTTAATCCACTGAGCCACCCAGGCACCCCTATTTTCAAATATTATTGCCACAAACTTAGGCACCCCAATTCCTTATAAATGGGCTAGTAGGACAGAAAAAATATATAGGAGAGGAAGAGAGAGAAAAATGAAAGAGAAAAGAAAGATACCTAGTGGTAGAATGTCAATAATTGCATGAGATCTTTGGAGGCCCTTGAGACGCGATCAAATTCTATGGCTTCGGGGAAGTCTGCCTCATTGTCCCCATCTATAATGAAGCCCTTCTGGCATCTGCCTCACACAGCTCTGTGGGAATCAAGAAGTGGGAGGGAAATGACATTTTAAGTAAAAATTGCTTTAGAGAAGAACATTTTAAGTGGGGATCCATAGTACCATTATGGTTACGTAGGTAGACCTTTTGAAAGCTTTCAAAAGTCTTTGAAACTGTTTTTAACCAACTAAGCAGCAGAATTCCCAGTGAAAAACCCATTTCCACTGCACATAGCTCTGGCAATCACACATCCTGGGGAAGGTGGCTTGGAGTCTGAGAAAGAAGCCACCTCAGGTGACTGTCCAAGTCTGGCAGGTAAGCCAGGATGAAGCATGATGGAAGCAGGTGTGGTTAGCAAAATTGTGGAAGACTTTGAGCTCTTTGCAGGGGACATCCATGAACATGGTGGACTTTGAAGGCTTGAGAAACCAAATTTTTAAAAAAAGATTTATTTATTTGGGTGGGAAGGGGCAGAAGGAGAGGGAGAGACAGAGAATCTCCAAAAGGCTCCCTGCTGAGCGTGGAGCCTGACTCAGGACTCCATCTCCCGACCCTGAGATCATGACCTGAACCAAAATCAAGAGTCAGAGGCTTAACTAACTGAGCCACCCTGGCACCCTGGGAAACCACATTTGAGTTCATTTCAATGGAGCAGTTTTAATGATCAGAGAAGCTCACCATGCCCATAGAGACTTGTGTTAGTCATTCTTTGACTCTTTTAATGGCAAATTGGTTAAAGGCACGAACCAGGACCAACTTACTCTAGAAGAGATATTCATGGATCCCCACCGTGGTTGCCACTGTTCCTGCCACCCCAGGAACTTCCAACACAAGTGGATGATCACCAGATAATACACACCAAATATGGAAATGTGAATTACACGGCATCGAAGCACACAGTGCTTGAGGGAAAGGGAACTAAATATGTAAGGACTAATCTCTAGCAAATAAAAATTCTGACAATTGCTTTTTCAACCATAGGCTGCCAAGAGAATTGTGAATATGGCAGAGACTCAAAATAAATCTTTTTCCCTTTTTATTGAAATGAAAACATCCTTGTATATTATATATACTTAGGATGTCACCAATTTTGGAGGTAATCTTTCAGGTTAAGTATGTTCCCACATTAAACTGATAATTATCTTTCCTTCTCTTCTTCTATCCCCCAGACACTCCACACACTGGATTTTAGCTTCATGTTTTATTTATGGGACAGAATTAATATGCAGATTCACAAAAACTTAAAAACTCATAATTATTCATAAAGGGCTTTAAGGTTATTTAGTACATTTTTATGAAACTTAGAGTGTGTGAGAACATATACTCAAAAGTTGTTGGAAGTTGACTGAGGTTAAGTCCTAGTATGAAGTGTAATCTGAAAATGATCAAAATCTTTGAAGGAAAGTATTTGTCATTATTCATAATCTATATTTAACTGAAGTAATGGGCATCAATATCCTTGTAAATGTATTCAAGACTGGCCTGGCAAGAGAGAAGATTTGCATATTCCAGGCAAACAATCAAGCTGGAAGAAAGATCTACTTAGAAATCTTTGATCACCAAGCAAATGTAAGAGAGGACAATGATTTTTCTTATTAGGGGGCCATTTTTATGGTGCTATGTGCTTTTACAAATACACTGAAGTCTAGGAAAAATTAACACCAACTGGAAATGGATATGCTTGATTTCTTCTGGAGGAAGCAGAAAGAATGGAATGGTCACCGCTGATGAAAGTGACCACTACAGGCTTACGGAAGTGGCCGAAGAGCAAAGAGCATCTGTGAACAGCTGTGAGAACGAGGTCTCTGTAAGCCTTCCTTACCTGGTGGTGATGATGTAGGCTCTTTCATTAGCCCCAAATTAAGAACATTTTGTTGGGGAAGGCACCTTGTTGAATAAACTCTGGGGAGTGTGGTCCAAAACCACTGATCAAGGACCTTGTGTGCTCTTGGGATGTTCCCACTGAAAATACCTGGAAATATTAGACAATCAAATGCAGAGAGTAAAAAGCCCATTGGTGCTTAGAAAATTCATCTACAAAGGAGAGGGCCAGGAAGAGGGACTAGAAGGAACATGACCTTTGGTACCCAGACTTAGAATTAAGTCACTGCTGTGACTCTCACCAGCTGGGGGACCTTGGTCTCTGAGTCTTGGTTGACCCATCTGTGGAGAGAGGGGGGGGGGTGGGGAGAGAGAGAGAGAGAGAGACAACATCTACCTTCAAATAGCTGTGAGATAAAATGAGATAATGGGTATAAAGTATCTTATCCAGCACCTGGCACATAGTAGACACTGAAGAGATGTCAGCTTTTTTTATCATGTCATGTTACTTTGCTATTATCTGCTGTTATCCTTACTGCTTTATTAATAATTTAACCTTAAGTACACATATATGCTCTCACATAAAGATGTAGATCCACAAATTCACTGTGATCTTTGCATTAAATGCATTCATGGCTAAATGGAGTAGGTGCTGATCTACCTTATCACCTAGTTATTCCCTGTTCCATTGGCAGGGAAGCTTTACCCAGGACTTTCCCCCACGTGGCATACAACTGCAGAAGTCAATTTTTCAAATGACTCAATAAAAACACATAAATATTTAAGTCTTTTGAGTACAGACTTAACCCGCAGACATGGCAGTTTGAGCAACGAGCTCAACTGATTTTCCAAGAGCAAAATATCTGAATAAATGCTCAGATATCTCAGTTGTTTATGGAGGGAGAGAAATTTCCTATATCTGTTTTTTGCCCTATTTCCCTTACTCCTGCTTCCTAACTGGAAATGACATCTAATGAAGAAATTTGAGAAAGTCTGAAGCTTATGCGAAATATGTACCATAATAAGTACTTCCTGGAGAGGAAAACAGATGAATTTTTATGGCTGTATATGATTAAGCTACACTGTACTTTGAAAAATATTTACATATGCATATGTGTATTTATGTATGTGTGTGGATATAGTCCCATATATATAGTCAACTTTTTTGACTTTTTTTAACTATTGAGAAGGCTAGCCCCATCTTAGTGTTGAGGAATTGCCCCATTAAGCTGTGGGAAATTGACAAAGAGACAAATGAATTCAACACGGGCATTTCTAATTCTGAACCACAGCGCCAGGCACCTAGCAGTGCGAGTTTAGACCTAGTATTTGAAGACGAAAAATCCTTCTGTCTCTTCTCTACTGCCTCTTGGTAGAACCTCATTGATGAACTCCCTTGAAAAATTCCCCCTTCCGTAACTCCTACCTGTGAAATTCATAACTCTTCTCCTCACTTCCTAATGGCTCCTTCTGGTTTTCTCCCTGGCTTCCCTTCCCCTTCAACTCCCAAATGCTTTTCTTTCCGACACGGTAGTGTAGCTGGAGGTACCAGATTCCCCGATCTTCTGCAGTTAAAGCCAGAGTATCATCTTTGAGTCATACACAGACAGCTGCTCGGACATAGGTCTCCTACCTTCCTTCTTTCCCTCATATCCATCCTGCTGCCCTAACACAGACTCTCATCAAGTCCTGCCAAGACCCCCTGGTGGGGGGTGGGGGTCCTCTGATCCCAGCTGCTGCCTACTGTGGCTTTTAGAGCCCCTAATCTCACACACCACCTCCACCAAGAACCCACACAGCTTATGTGGCTGGAGCTAAAGTGTTTGGTTTTCAACCCGCCTTCACGACATCCAGCAGGCTGTCTCATCTCTTTGTCATGTGTTGTAATTTGTAGGTTACAACTATAGGTTTTTGTATTTTCCATAAAAGCCAGAATGATGCTGGGTAAGGGGCAGGTTTGGACATGAAATGCCCATCTGAAGATCATAGAAAATCTTTTATGAAAGTAATGTTTAATGTCGCAACTTCTACCTGAGTCCATTTTCTTTGAGAAAGATGGGAACATGAAAAAGCAAGACCAGGGCTCTCTTTAAGCATCATTCCTGATCCCGGTCCCCTGCCATGGTGACCACTTTCATAGTTGTGTGTGTGCTGGGGTGGGGAACTGTGTTTCCTTCCAACCCGCCTCCAGCCATTTGCACGTGTATATCTAACACACGGGTTTTTGGTGCAGCTGATGGGGAAAAATGTTTCCTCTTTCTACTAAAGTTAAACACTGTTGAGGTGATGGATTTCACGGCTTGCGCAGCTTCCTGCCTGAAATCTGCTAAACCATTGCTCACGTGTCTGTGTCCCCTGTGACCTTCCCTCTGGCTTTGTTGCTAATACAACACACATCCTGGCAGAAGGCCTTATAATGTTCGGAACATTAGAGAAATACATAGAACATTATAGAAAACGACAGGGATTTTTGTTGTTGTTTGCTTGTCTGGAGGGGTGGTTTTTCCATTTGAAACGCCATCATGGCCCGAGCCATAAAGCTCCAACCCAAGGATGCCTCTGTGAAGGCCAGATGACTGCGGTCTTGCCACCGCCTCCCTGCCCCCGTCCCCCCACAACACATTGTGAGAAGTGGCCAAATAAGCTTGTGTTCCAGAGAAATGCCTTGTGCCCTGATGAAGTGCTCAATAATGCCGTGGTTGGAGCCAGAGCTCTGAACCCCAGAATCTCTGGGCCTCTCTAACCAACAGCAGCATCTTGGAATTTAATATACTTTCAAGTGAGTTTTAGTACGTGTGACATTTTTGAACTCAACGTGCAGTTCAGAGGAATGTCAGTTTGGTGAGTCAGTTCTCAAGATGTGCTGTCGTGTCTTGATGAAATCCTGATTCCAGAGGTAACGCAGTAGCTACCTCTCCACTTAAGGACGCGCATTCCTCCATTTCCTTTGGAAGCACAGTCATTAATAAATGTAGTTAAGTCGAGAAGATCCCCACCCCCCAACTGTCCAAACTCAAAGAAGACCCAACACCATTGGTTAAACTGGGTATAAAAATTACCCAGTACTTTTCCTATTAAGAGTGGTCATGATCCTCGAGGGCCCCAGAGTTTCAACTTCCCCAAGGGTCAGTGATAATATCATTCTCCTCAAAGGGTTGGGTTTCTGTTTATTTTCAACACAGGCAGCTGGTAAGTAAATTTATCCTTAGAAAGAGTGATCCTTTTAATGGTTCTATTTTGCCTGGGAAAAAAGTAACTCTTTTCCCCTCAGCCTCAGTTTCCCATTTCCCATTCCAGCCCACAGACTGGGAAAGAGTTCTCACCTGCATTGTCAAGTTTGGTTCACGGTGGGGGCTGCTGGGATTGGGAGGGGATCTGGGGCCAACCCAGTGGAAACCAGTGCTGTGATTGCTCAGTGATGCCTGGGGCCGTGAGGGGTGAAGTCAGTCAAGGAAAGAGCTGGAAGGATGGCTCCATTATATTAGCCATTGCTGATCATTACCAGGAGATTCTTTGAGCTCACGAATTTGGGCATTTTTGAGCCCTTCTGCTTTTTGGTCAGTGGATGACAGTGAATTTGAATTTGACTTTCTGAATTTCTCTGGAAGGGACCTCTTAACAAGGGAGGGATCTGGAGATTTTAAGCACTGCAGTAATCATTACAGAAATGGCAGAACCCAGACCGGAAGAAGTTGTATTCAGGGCAATTGGGAACAAAGTTCTCTTCCGTTTAGTGGAAATGGTAGGGCCTGCCCTTTCTGTGCTCTTAGATCTCAGCTATTCTTAGAAAAACTCCTTTAAACTCCCTGTGGGTACTAAGTGCACCTATACTTAGCATTAGTGCAAATACCACTGCAAAGGTGGGCAGTAAAGGAATCACACAGGCTAGGTGCTAGGGACTTTCTGAGACCCATAAAGACCTTCGGAATTAGATGCCTGGGCCGAGGCCTGGTGATCTGCATTTACAAACTCCCCCAAGCACGAGCAACCACATAATTTATGAGGCTCAGGGCAAAATGAGAATCTGGAGCCCCTCGTTAATGTTAAATAATGTTAAAACATTATTAAGAATTTTAAGATCATAACTGCAGATCATTACACCAAGCAGAGGGTCCTTCTAAGAGGAAGCTGCTCCCTTCCCGAGGTTATTCTGATGTGTACTGAAGTGTTAGAATCCTGAACTAAAACATCAGCCAGAAAGACAGAGGGGCGATTTTTCAGTTCTTCCATCCATCCCAAGTCATGCTGTTAGGGAGGAGAGAGGCAAGTGTCGAGCCAATTCCCTACCCGCTCAGACACAGTGATGTAGGCCCAAAGTCCCCAGCCCCAGCCAGCACCCTGTACGAGCTCCACGCCCACAGCACTTGCACAGTCTCTGAAATCTCACCTCTCCCCTAAATATCCCCAAGTTGGTGACATGGAAAACTCACGGCCATTTCCACGAGCTCCTCCCTGCTTCCTGACCCACCCAGTGATCTCACCAAATACCAGCATAAATAAAGCTTGCCGTTCCGAGGACCACTACTTACATGCCAGTCCCCAAGGCACATCTGGTGGACTACCGAGTCCGGCTGCCACCACCGAAACCATTCGCCGCCCATTGTAGGCTCAGGGCTGCGCAAGGTCTGGAGCTCAAGGCTCCACGTCCATGAACTGACCCCCTGTGATAACCAGATCGGTTACCCACAAGTAGGGCTCTTCCCTTATAGAAGCAGCAGACACAGACTTCTAAGACACTCAGTGGTTCTCTTATAATTCGGCCATGTCTGACTTTGAATCCTCATTGCTTTTGTATTCTTTTTCTTTTTTTTTTTTTAAGCACAAAGCTCAGATTTGATCATTACCTTGCTCTCATTCTTTCATCGCCACCCTAGTGCCTAGAGAATAAAATCTTCTCCTTAGTCTGGCATCTCAGATCCCATGCAGTGGGTACATTATGGAAGGAGACAGACAATAAACACATAAACCACAAAATAATTGCAAATTGTGATGTGAGCTATTTAAAAAAAAAAAAAACAGAGTGCCATGAGAGTAATGAGAAGGGGGCAAGCAGCTCCTCTAGATAAGGTGGGCAGAGCTGTCTCTTTGAGGAAGCCCATCGGTCCATGTTTTTTGGCAAAAACCAACTCAAACCAGTTGAAGGAAGGAAGGAAGGAGGGAAGGAAGGAAGAGAGGGAGGGAGGATGAAGAAAAAAAGAAAGAAAGAAAGAAAGAAAGAAAGAAAGAAAGAAAGAAAGAAAGAAAGAAAGAAAAGAAAGAAAGGTATGAAGGAAGGAAGGAAGGAAGGAAAGGAGAAAGAAAGAAGGAAGGAGAAAGAGAGAAAGAGAAAGAAAGAAAGAAAGAAAGAAAGAAAGAAAGAAAGAAAGAAAAAGGAAGGAAGGTAGGAAGGAAAGGAGAAAAAGAGAAGGAAGGGAGAAAGAGAGAGAAAGAAAGAGAGGAAGGAAGGTAGGAAGGAAGGAAGGGAGAAAGAGAGAAAGAAGGAAGGGAGAAAGAGAGAGAAAGAAAAAGGAAGGAAGGAAGGAAGGAAGGAAGGAAGGAAGGAAGGAAGGAAGGAAGAAAGAAAGAAAGAAAGAAAGGAAGAAAGAAAGAAAGAAAGAAAAGAGAGCGAGAGGGAGGAGGGAGGAAGAGAGGGAGGGAAAAGGCATGGCTGCACCTGAGATCTTAATCCATGTCATTGGTAGGATTCTGCTTCTCTGTTCCATTCTCTGTCTCTTGCCTTTCCCTTCCTCTCTACTACCACCACTCCCAAGGCCACCCAGTCCCTTCCTGTGATGCCAAAGATAGCCTTTGCAACTGCAAGCTCACATCCTATCAGTTTAGCTGGCCCAGTGGAAAGAGAGTACCTCTTTCTTGCCGGTTCCAGAAAGACTTCAGAGGCTGACCCACACTGGCTAGTCATAAGTCACATGCCAGTCCCTGCACCAATCACTGTGGCCAGAGCTAGATTATATGCCTTGGAACTTCTTGGAAAGGGTTAAGCCTCTTCCTCCCAAATCTCACTGACTAGGGGTAGGGCAGGGTGACCCCTCCAAAGGAAAATTTGGATTTTGCTATCAAAAGAAGTGGGGAGAAATGCCCAGAAAACATATGCAATAGAGGTCCACTGAAGGAGATAACAATCTGAAATCTAATGAGAAAAAACTAACTACCTAAAGAGTTGAGTGGGAACATTCCAGACAATGGGAGCTGCAGGAAAAATTGACACTTGAAAGAAACTGATAGAAGGTCATTGTATCTAAAGGGTGGTGAGCCAAGTCATCAGAGACTTGAAATGAATTTGCAGAAGTCAGCAGGGTTTAGATCATTGGAACATTCTAGGCCAAGGGCACAGAACCCATTATGACTCTTCTTTTACATAATGTGTGACAAATTTCTTTGGAGATCTTCTAGCAGTCTCCTCTTATTTTGATTTACTAAATTTCTGAGATTCCAGCTACTCTGTTCCAAAAGGGACAGACTCTTCAGCTTAAAAGTGGCAAAACATAACATCATTAATTTGACTTGGAGATGCTTGATGCTCTTTAACCAATTATTTAAGAAGCTTTAAGATGTAAAGAATCCATCAGGTTGTTACTGCTTAGCCCAATTTAAACTTCCAATCTGGTAAATTTCCACAAACATTCCACATGTATCACAGGCTGCTGAGATTTCTGGGTTCCATCAGGACTGGAGCCTTTCACTTCCCGGGGAGATGGGAGTTGGCCTGTATTAGCTGTATTTAGAAAATTATTCAAAAACTTTATAAGTCAGATTGAGCCAATCTGGATTTTGAACATTTGCTATGATTTTAGCATTTCATCTGTTTATTTCTTAATAGCCAGCCAGATTAGACTAAAGTCTCTTCATCTCAAATGGCATGGCTACGCATTAAAATGAATGGAAGGAGACTGACTTGACAACTTGTGTGTGGCTTTTTTTTTTTTTTTTGTCACCAATCAGATCACACTTTTCTTATTAATAGCAAAACGCTTATATGGAAAACAATGAGGAAAACAAGAAAGAACAAAGTTGTATGTGACTGACAGCTGGTTGCCTTGGGAGCTGGCTGTTGGGGCTCGGGACTGAGAGGGCGGAGCTAGGTGACCTGGAAGCTGGCATCACTTCCTTCAAGTATTATTACTTGTGCCCCATCCTATTCCTACCCCAGGGCTTCTGCCAGTTTCCCTTCAGAGGGGGCAGAAGCCCCACGATCATCTATTACGAGGGTTTTTTTTTTTTTTTTTTTTATTCGCTAGAGATTGATTTGGGTTTTTTCTTGTTATATTTAATGTAACAGATGTTGTGGCATTTTTTTCACAGAATATCACCGTGAGTCTCATGTGATCCTTAAAACCCTACACAATTTCTGTCGGCCCCTCTGAAATAATTTCCTCCTCCTCTGGAATATTATCTTCAGGGAGGCCTTTTTCTTACGCTTCATAATGGTGTATTAAAATGAGAACTACGTAGAAACGGAACTATTGGCGCAGATGCTTTATAAGTTTGGAATTAATTGCTGTTGAAAGATAATTACCCCAATGCTGGAGTCAGAGAGTCTGCATATCTACGGAGAGAGAATATAAACATTCCTTTTGATTTCCCCACTTCTGCCCCCAATTTATAAGCAAGACTCTGTAATAATAGGAGATTCACTTAGGAATATTCTAGAGACAAGTTGCAGGCCTGGTTTCAATTGAATGTGTTTGACCCACAGTCAAATGTCTAAAGCACTCCGTGTTCTTCTGGGAGAGTGAAGTTGAGAAGCTCTTACTGAAGAATTCTTTAATTATTAGACTTGAGACTCTGACCTGGGTAGGCCCCCAAGAAAAAAAAGACCGCCTGGTGTCAGATGCACATTCAAGAAGATTTACCCAAAGTCGGCATGGTGGTTGACCGTCAGGCCTGACATGCCCCAAGATGGTTATTGACAGGCTACCGCCATCTTTCTTGGGTGCTCACGGTAAGTTCTCCTGGCTCTCTGTCCTCGTGCGCAAGGGGAGGGCCCCTCGCTGTGTTTGCTGTCCTGTCACCAGAGAGAACAGTACAAGGAAAGTCTCCTGTAATGTGCTAAAGGCCCGTACAAAGGGTGGTTAAACAAACAAAGATTAAGTTGCCTTTGAAGCTGACCTGGCTCTCTCTGCTAATGGTGTGGAGAGCTGACTGACAAAATGGATGATCCCTAGGGATCGATTTCCTCCTCATCGGGTCATTGCTCAGCACAAAAGATTCAAGGGCCACAGGTTAAATTCCAAACTCATTGTTCAGCTATCCAATGAGCACACCTCATACTGTTCCCACCTGTGCCCGTCAGGATGCCCCCTCAGCCACACTGTCTCGGGCAGGAGCCCAGACATCCTCTTCCCGCCTCCGCTGTTACCCCCCACAGCCCCTAATGGTAGCTCTCTTTACCTTTGGCATTTATTGTTCACACCATTTTTTTAAATTGTTTGATTCCATTTATTTTTTTCAACCACTTACTTTAATTTTTTTTATTATGTTATGTTAGTCACCATACAGTACATCATTAGTTTTTGATGTAGTGCTCCATGATTTACTGTTTATGTATAACACCCAGTGCTCCATGCAATCCGTGCCCTCCTTACTACCCATCACCGGGCTCACCCATCTCCCCACCTCCCTCGCCTCTAAAACCCTCAGTTTGTTTCTTGAAGTGCACAGTCTTTCATGGTTCGACTCCCCCTCCGATTCCCCCTCTTCACTTTTCCTTTCCTTCTCCTAATGCCCTCCATGTTATTCTTTATGTTCCACAAGTAAGTAAAACATGTGGCAATTGTCTTTCTTTACTTGACTTATTTCACTCAGCATAATCTCCAGTTCCATCCATGTTGATGCAAAAGTTGGGTATTCATCCCTTCTGATGACTGAGTAATACTCCATTGTATATATGGACCACATCTTCTTTATCCATTCATCTATTGAAGGGAACCTCGCTCTTTCCACAGTTTGGCTATTGTGGACATTGCTGCTATGAACACTGGGGTGCACATGGTCCTTCTTTTCACTATATCTGTATCTTTGGGCTAAATACCCAGTAGTGCAATTGCTGGGTCATAGGGTAGCTCTATTTTTAATTTTTTGAGGAGTCTACACACTGTTTTCCAAAGTGGCTGCACCAACTTGCATTTCCACCAACAGTGCAAGAGGGTTCCCCTTTCTCCCCAACCTCTCCAACATCTGTTGTTTCTTGCCTTGTTAATTTTGGCCATTCTAACGTGTGTAAGGTGGTATCTCAATGTGGTTTTGATTTGAATTTCCCTGATGGCTAATGATGATGAACATTTTCTCATTGTTCACACCATTTTGGTATTGTCTCTATGCTAAGATTCTTTGGCTTGCAAGTGACCAAAAATGTAAACCAAACTGACATAGCCGAAAAAAAAAATTGTTTGTTCTTGTAACTGCACAGAGTCCAAGAGGGTTGGGTTCATTTCAGGCAAGTCTTGATCCAGGGTTCAAATGCTATACCCGAGATCCAGTTTTCCTCTCTCCCCTTCTGTTCCATATCTTCAGTGTCGATTTCATTCTGTGGCCTCATCATAAGACAACTGTCAGCAGCTCCCAGGACTCTGTCCTTCCAGCTTCCAGTGCAGCAGGGGATAGGAAGACCTTGGTGCCCCACTTCCAGTCAAAATCTCCTAGCCCGTGGACAGGGCAGTGTGGGAAGGAGATTGACTTCTGTTCAGACCTTGAGTAGGGGTGGAGTCCGATCTCCCAGGAGCACAAGGACCAAAGGGCAGGGGAGGAGTGACTTCACGGAAGAAGGGAGAATGGATACTGTTAGGAGGAAGCAACTGTGCCCTAGAGGTTTGTCTCCCTACCCAGTGAGAAACTACTTGAGGACAGGAATCTCAGCTCCTACTCTGCACTTTCCCTAGGACTGAGCCCCATATGGTACATTCAAGAGGGGTTTCATGAGGGCACCAACTGATCGATAACTACCCATATTCACTTTTTCGAGTAATATCACCAAAGTCAGAAATAATGAACATTTTTTAAACCCTGGCTGCTCAAACCTTTGCCTTGATGGCCTTTTTCTTTGGGCTGGTGGAGGCCATCCAGCTCACAGAGGTTGTGACTGTAGACACGGGCTCTGTTTAGTAGCCACATGTTTTAACAGGTGCTGAGGCTGCCAAAGCAGATGGTCTGGTGGGACACTGCGGCCCCCCGGATGAAGTTTCTTTTTACTACATGAAATTTTCCATGTCTCTGAGAATGGACTTTGTCTGGCTTTGTATCGCCTTTTGATTGCCGGGGACGCTGGCAGAGATCATGATCTCTGATTTGGGGAGAAGGACGTGTTTCTCCTCCTATCATGAAAACCAGTTAGGAAGGGCCAGGGTCCAGGGGAGGAAGTGTTTTACCTGGGATTCTATACGATAGAACAATACCATTTATTTCTTCTTTAATAAAATATATCTGGACTAGGAAAAGAGGTAAGTATTAGGGAAATTGAGGTGAGCAAGAAGAGGGGTGATCCTTGCCCCTTGGAGCTTAGAGGTGGATTGAGAAAAACACACCGATCAGGCTACCTGTGACCAGCATGCTGTGCTTCCCTTTCCCCACTCTTCCTGGGTTCACAGTGATACGCGAGTACGTTATCTGATTCACTGTGATCTCTCCTGCTGGGCTGTTTCGTAGGTTCCTATTTGTTGTAGTCTTGGATCCTTTCTTGGAGCAAAACGCTTACCTCCATTATGGTGCTTCCAAAATATTGGAAATATTTGTTGATTGAAAGAAAAATGAATGAATGAATATCTTATTTTAGCTAAATCATGAACCCATCGTCCTTATCCACACCTGAGCGGAAGCATGACAGAATTGTTACTCTTTCATTACTGAATAAAGATAATAAAAGTTTCTTTAACCTTCTCTGAGTGCTGGTTCTTATACTCAGGATGGTCAGTCCCAAATATTTCTATTATTAGAGTCTGTAGGACAGGACCTATAATTCTCTACTTCTAGGGTTTTTTAAAATGTATTTGAGAGGGAGGCGGGAAGCACAGATTTTATTGTTCATTGCAGCAACCTTGCGTAGGCCTTTAGTAAATGCCAGCCACTGCTCTGGGACCGGAGATCCAGAGGGAACAGGACCAAAGCCCTGCTGTCATAAGCTTACAATTTGGAGCCACTTGTGCATGAGAAGTGTGTCAATTCATGGGGGTGGATGGTGTTAGGTTCATAGGATGGCGGTAACGAGGGACCAAAATCTTTGTGACGTTACCACCTCACCGTCCCGGAGGCCAGATATCTGAAATCGAGGTGTCAGGAGGGTTATTCCCTCGGGAACCTCTGAAGCACAATCTGTCCCACACTCTCTTCTAGTCTCTTGTGGCTGCCAGCAACCCTTGATGGCCCTTGGCTGTTTGGCACATCATTCTAATGTTGGCCTCCGTCTTCACATGGCCTTCCCTTACGAGTCTCTCTGTCTCTGATCTCCCTCCCTTTTCCTTCATGACTCTGGTCATTGGGTTTAAGGCCCAGCCCAAATCCAGGACAGTTTCATTGCGAGATTAGCGAGATCATTCGCTGAATTACATCTTCAAAGACCCTATTTTCAAAGAAGGTCACATTCGCGGAGACCTGGGTTTACTTGGACATATCTTTTGGGCACACAATTCAAGCCATTTTAGGGAATCATGATGAAGTTTACCACACTTCCTCCTAATGTTGATTCCATGTCCAATGGCCCTGTGCCTGTTTTCTGACATGATGTTTTTGTTTTGTTTTGTTTTGTTTTTTGACATGATGTTTTTCCTGGTCTCCTTCCTCCCTTGGCCTGATGCTCAGACTTTCTCAATCTCACACACAACAGCCACGCTGGCTCTGGGTCCTGGTGCCCCGGTCTAGTCAGGTTCAGACGGAAGGGAGAGACCCCAGTGATCCAAGATTAAGACTTTGCAAAATGAGTGAGTGAAATAAAGTTTCCATCGGCAGAAATCACTTTGAGACGTTAACCAATGTGAAATGCTGTAGCTTCAGAGAGAAATAACTCAAGACATTTTAGCAGAGAATGACTAGTTTCCAATGGATTATTTGACACTGTGCTACATTTATAAGGTAAAAGAGAACAGACCACATCTAGAGAATTACCCACAGTTGAGAAGTAGGAAGAGGGCTGTGATCAAATTTCTGAGGCTGACCAAGACTCCAGACTGAGATGTCAGATAAATTAGGCACCCACATCAGCTTTGGACCTCTCACCTAATTTAGAGAAGTGATATTCACAAACATTGTCAATATTTCCGAGTTTACAATCACACCTTTGACTGTTGACTTAAAGCATCTAGTTTGGTTCAGGCTACTGGTGATGTTTACACTTTGGAATCTATTATGCATAGAAAAATTAGGGATTATCTTTGACCTGGGTACCACATATTCTTATGCAAAACTAAGTAGGGTTATTTATTCATTTAATCAATTCCATATGTTTGCTATCATCATCGCCATGTAGAGCAGATCTGATTTCTGCTGAGGTCAAACCAACATTGTCCTGTGTGTGGGGGTGGTAGGTCTGATTGTGAACACAGATAGCCTAGTTGGCATTCACACAGCGTTCAGCCTTCCTGACTTTTGCCACACAATGGCATCATTTTTTTTTTTTCCCCGAGAGGTCATCTACATTCAAAGACAGAATCATGAGAAATTTTTTTCCTTGTGAAAATAAAATTCAGGGCCTAATATGCAGGAAAAATTTGACTTTGCATTTGCTTTTAGCTCAAGGTTGGGTATGTGGAAGATGAGAAAAGGCCAGTGAGTATTGCAACAGGTGAAATTGTGTCCCAGAGAGGTCACATTTAATTCTACAATATCACACTAACCTCAGTGCTGACAGTGCTTCAGGCAATAAACTAGGCTCGAGTGATGCAAAGATGAATTGCTTACCTATTTATAGCCCTAAAAGAGTTCTGAGACATACCCACACACACACACACACACACACACACACACACACACAATGTGTGCACAGTATATGGTACTTTTAGGGGCTGAGGGGATTTGAATGAAGAGCCATTGATTCTGTGGGGTTGCGGCTGGAAGAGAACTGAGGGAGAAAACACAAGGCAAACTTCGAGTTTTATAAAGTCAATTTCTTGGGCAATGCAAGTGGAAACGTTCCACACAGAGGAAACTGCACGAGCAAGGCAAAAAGGCATGGAAGTGCACGGTGTTCTCGGGTGTCAGGGAGCCTTCTGCGGCGCTGGAGTGTGGGGTGCACGGGGCAAGACTGGGTAGGGGGCCAGGGGGTGACTTGAGAAAAACCAGGGACGGGATATGATGGGTTGTGAAGGGCTCTTTATGAAAAACTATGGATTTCAGGCTCTTTGCTGCATGGAGATGGAGAACGAGGAGAGACTTCGGAACAGAACTACGATAGGGTTGGGACAGTGTTTTAGAAAGACCACTCCAGGGGCGCCTGGGGGGCTCAGTCGGTTACACATCGGACTCTTTGGGCTCAGGTCATGATCTCAGGGTCATGAGATTCCCTCTGAAAGAAAGAAAGAAAGAAAGAAAGAAAGAAAGAAAGAAAGAAAGAAAGAAAGAAAGAAAGAAGACTCCGAGGAGGGGAGGATGGCAGTTAGGGAGAGGCTGGGAACGAGAGATCCCACTCAGGCCTCCAGGCGTTGGGGAAGCACGCAGGAAAAGACTGCGGTAGAGATGGAGACATGACGGCTTTGAACCTGGGGTACGACGAAGTTCACCTGCCTGAGTGGACTCAGGATCCGATGCCCAGCAAGCAGGGCCACGCAGCTCTGGGACTCGGCAGGGACAGCCTCTGCCGGCTCCACCAGGGTCTCCTTGGCCTCCATTCCTCAAATATTTTTCTGGCATCCAGTCTGGGCTGCACAGTCTGCTAGGCACGGGGCGGGGGTGGGGGGTTGCGGGTGGTTCCAAGATGAATAAAGAGTGAAGTCCCATAAAGCCCAGAGGAAATCCAGAAAAACTAAAGAAGAAAGGTTTCTCTCTAGTGATTAAAGCCGAACACATTAATCTTGAGAGGCCATTTTCTAACTACCCAGGTAGTTTTTTAAATTTTCCAAATGGCATTACCCTAACGCTGACCAGCTGTACCGGACCTGTGTGCCCGTCCGTCACCAGCTGCATCACGTACCCACGGCGCCTCTACGCCGTATCACGATGCTCCCGCCTGCCCAGCACTCTGGGAAATTCTCAGCTCGTGGGACCTGTTTCCTAAACAGACGCCAGACACTTCGTCCCATCTCACTTTGATTCTCCTGCAGATAGTCGAGCCTGGGTCTGGCCTCCTCCAGCCCCCAAAACGGAGCACCCAGGGCAGGATGCCTACACATCCTTGTTGCTGGCGGGAGGGCGGCAGCGGTGCTGGGTCAAGTCCAGGGGCAAAGCTGGCATTAGAGGGGCGGCAGGCATAGTGGCACTGGTCCCTCTGCGGGTGGGTTCCCGACACCTGAGAGGCTGCTTGCTCGGGGGGTTCAGAGCTCCGGCTCCTAAAGCCAAGCAAATCGAAACGAGTGGCCAGTGTCTGGGAACGTCTCAGGAAACTGTGGTCCATCAATATCACGGGCTCTTAAGCAGCTGCTTAATTTTGAAAACCGTGGAGAAGTATAGAAAAGGTGCCTCGATGGTAGCAATGTTAAATTTCCTGGAACAATAGATGCGCTATCCTGTAATGTACAAAACATGTATCTACAGAAGTTTTTTCCAGAATGAGAAATTAGCTCTCTTGAGACGGCAGACCTGTGGAGGCTGCATTTTTAATTAAAAAAAAAAAAAAACAACTTATTTAAAGACCACCCCTCCCTTTAGCCTCCACACCTGCATTGGCAGGTGCTACCCCTCCTTCCTCACCAGCAACTCAGCCTGGCCACCACTGTCTGCCCTAGAACCTTCAGGACTAGTCTCCCTGGGCCCTTTTCCCCTGGTTACTCAATCGCCGCAGGAGCTCAGACTCCCAGGCTTCCCTTCACCTCCCAGACTAATCCTGGGGGGTCCTGTACCTGCCCTGCGCGACGTCATCCCTCCCGCCCCTCCTTAGCACCCCCTTCTTCTGCCGTGCCCCTTGGGACTCACAGTGGGCCATCCTCAGCACCCCTCGGCATGCTTGATGTGTCCCCGAACACCCCTGACATTCTTGCTCTGACTTTCGGCTCGGCCTCAGGACGCAAACCTCCTGTGTCTTCTCAAATAGGGGCTCCTTCTTCCACAGCCTTCAGCCCTGTGGCCCTTGAGCAGGGGGGTTCGTAGAAGGGGTGGGGAGGGTGGGGTAAATTCTCTGCTGATGGCTTCTATTTTCCTGGCAGTTGAAAGTGAGAATGGAGGGAAGTGTGAGAGATGTGAGGAGAGGAGAATGTAATGAGAGGTGTGGACCCTCTCCTCAAATAAATGCTTGTCGGACATGTAGCTTTGCACATGCGTGCACATGCGCACACGCGCACAGACGCAGACGCACATACAGAATTTTGCACTATTTCAGGAAGTCCCCAGAATTCCTCATATCCTGGGATCTCTGAGAACTAAAATTAAGAATCTCTGTCCTGGAGGAAAAAAAGACCAGCTAAGACAGTTCCTGTAGTGAAAGAGCAAAAAGAAGCTTCTCTGGGAATCAATCAAACAAACAAACAAACATAAACTTATGATGCAGGAATTGTATCATGCAACTCAAATTGGTAAAAATGAAAGTATATGAAAGGTAAAGGTCTCTGATCAGGTTAAAAAAAATCCAACTTTCGGCTTTTATGACACATAAACCATCATTTCTCCTCCCCCCCAAAAACTATAGTTTGGTTAAAAACAGAAATAGAAGCAAAAATGTAGTGAGCAAATAGGAAATGTAAAAAAGCAAGGATAAAAATTTTAGTCTCGAAGTACAGTTCACACCAAAAAAGTTAAACAAGAGTCACTCCATGTCAGAATCCTCAGTGTATCTTCTGAATTCCATTTTTCCCCCCTCAAAATAGGCATCCTTTACTAGGTAAATAAAATAATATTTAAACCCTTTTGTATTTTCCAAAATACCTTCATGATTTATTTAAAGCTACAACACACAGTAAAGATATACAAGTTGTTTACCTTTAAATGTTAAAAATTAAAACATAGGGAACATAACATATTAAAAATAAAATAAATCAATATCCTAATTCTTGGGTTAGATGTTTTTTAATGTGCCACTTTTTTTTTCCATGTGAAGGAGGACTTTGGGGGAAAAGAAGCTAGATGAAGTAAGAGGCATAGGTGATATGATATTTTGTCTGAGTTTTAAGAGTTGAATAGGAACCTGAAAAAAATCTTCCCTGTATAGTTCCAATTTTAGTATAGGAGCTGCCCAAGCAAGTACTTAACATACCACTCTTGGTCCTTGTCTGATAAAACACATTAAAAACCAATAAAAGAGTATTAAATAATAAACTAAAGTTGAATCTACAGCCATAAATCTAGTACCTTAAACACAGAAACAGCACAATAAAATTTAATTTAAAATACATGCTTTTATGCATATTAAAGCTGTGCTGGGAAAATATGCAACAAGATGTTAATAGGCACAATCTCTGAGTCATGTGATTACTGGAGGAAGCATTTTCTTTTCTTTTTTTTTCTTTTCCTTATTTGTCAAGTCTTTTTTACAATTTTTAGGTCACTTTTATGATCAGAAATAAAAACTAGGTTTCAACATTTAGAGGACATTCCTTAATATCCCCACTCTCCCTTCAAGGGCCCTCAGTATTAACTTTTTTCTTTCAGCACCAGGAATCATGTGAAAGTCATATGGAAATTTCTGCCAACACACCTGCACCGGAGGGCTTAAGTTGTTTTCCAGTTTATTTTTCTCTTTGTGGCATGCCCAGTTGTATTTGGAAAATTCTTCCCTTTCTTCTGATGCAGAAATGACTCAAAGATGCCAATTTCATGGGACTGCTCTCTCTTTCTATATCCCAGGCAGAATTTTTCAGAACTGTAAACAGCTCACGAAAAGAGGAAACCTGCTTTTGAATCATCAGGAGGCATGCAGGTGGACGCTGAGTTCCAAGCCTAGGGAAAATTCTCGTGGGTGAAGGAGTTCTGCAGGATATCATATGGCATAACCAATAGTGTAAGAAAATTCCAGAGACTGAGGAAATGGTAAGGAGAGGAAAGAACTGAGAATTCTCCTCCTCGTACTTGGTTCCTTTGTGGCCAGTCTTTATCAGAAGAAAAGAACAGGTGCAGGGGGAGTGGCCCCTCAGAATATGCTGGTTGTATTCAACATCTTTTCACCCAGCACCAATGAAAGGAACTGGATGCAGGGCGAATTCAAAAGCAGGAAGAAAATAACATGATAGAGTATTTCTCAAAAGATTTCAGAACAAAGGTCCTCCCTTCTCGCTCCTCCCAAGCAGGAACCATCAATTATAGGTGGACATTCAGAAAGTAATCACTTCTTAATTCAAATTAATTTTTACCAAGTTGGCCATGACAATTTCGAGGTATTTGTTATTGAACTACAACTGATTGTAGCTAAAAGGTACAAAGAAATGTTTCATACTTCTTCATAATAAAGAGTTGGTGTGCCCTCACTGCCTTGCAGTTTCAAAGGCAACTTTTTATGTAGGTAGATCCTGGAAGATGTGGCAGAACTTGATAGACAAAACTGTCAAGTGTACTTTGTATGTAACAGTAGATACTACATGGTGCACAGGTGGGGTGTCTATTTCAATCAACCCTTCACTTCTCATGCAACGTTTGTCGCATCATCACCAGTTGTAACCGACTCAGCTAAATAGTTCAGTGGTTCCCAACTTTCTCAAACACAGGGGTGCTGTTTTTTAAACTCTCAAGAACCTTCTTCTGTATAATTTTATGTAGTTGAAATTTTCATACAAGTTCTTTGAAAAGGAGTACAATAAGAGTAAAAGCTACTCTGAGTTTGATAATAATTTGAAATTCAGTACAAGCATATCATTAGCTATTTCAAAGAGAATTGGGTTGTCCAATATATAGTGATATGAGGGACTCTATAGACAGTATATTTAGCCAGAGTGGATTCGTGGACCCCTTGTGGTATTCTGTGACCCTGCAAAAGTCTGTGGCCCCAGAGAAACTCTGGGCAGCTGAATCCTTGTGGTGGTTATTAGTGCTACATCCCCCAATATCTATTTCTTCTCTCCTGGGTAGAGGGTAGGACTGTGCTTGCCTGACCCTTTGAGTTACCTAGAGCCCTACGACTTGCCTTGGCCGATCAGATGTGAGTGGGAGGAGACATGTGTAGCTTTCTGACCGAAGCCTGTAAGAGCCAGTATCCCCCTCCCTCTTCTGACACTTACTAGCAAGGCTGTGGATGGTAGAGGTTCCAGCAACCAGGCTCTGACAGAGGACATGGAGGAAAGCCTCCAACCACAGTGGCCAAACTGAGATAATCATGGAGCTTTGGGTAGAAATAAACCTATTTGTCGGTTTATTTTAAGACATTGAGATGTTAAAACTGTTTGTTATGGCAGCATACCCTGGTTGACCCTGGCTTGCAGTCCTTTAGGATGGTTAGTTATTTGTTCTTTATGGAGAACTCCTCTAATCCAGTATCCCAACCACTCATTGCAAAGTCTTATGTCTTGCCCAGTTAACCTGAGATCTTTCTGGTAACCTTCTATGGGCTCAAAGAAGATCCTCAAATGTATTTCCAAACCCTGATCTACCATCTCCTACATACGGTTGAGGACTTTTTTTTTTCCTCTCTAGAAACCTTCCACCTGAGCCAGAAATGTTTTTCAGCTGCCAACTTAAGGACATTTTTCCAGTGGACAGAAAGGATGTGGGGAAGATATAATTCACAACCTGCTGGACAGAATATGGAGGCCAGAGG
The DNA here is from genome assembly GCA_028533885.1 of Nasua narica. NCBI lineage: Eukaryota > Metazoa > Chordata > Mammalia > Carnivora > Procyonidae > Nasua > Nasua narica. Next base: position 63,209,664 of record CM052812.1, read on the forward strand.
GAAGAAGAGAATGCTCCGACAGCTGAGATGGGACTCAGGCAAGTTGGAGGAGAGTAGCTTGCCCTGCAATCAAGTTTTATCAAGAAGGATCTGAGCAACACCAGCCCTTCAAGTTCAATCAATGGCCCCTGGGCTTCTCAGAATTTCTCCAGGCTGTTTCCTTTCACCCTTTACTCCCATTTTCCACTTGGTTAAAACCTCCAGATCTATCCTGGCAGGCCTGGCATTCTCTCCCCATTCACTTCGTAATGACATTAGCATTTCTAAAGCCCACTTTTACTTAAGACGCTTCTAATACTATTCACAACAGATTGGGGAGGGGCATGTTTCTTCCCACAAAGAAGCCCAATGGCTGTCCACCCAGTAGAATCACAGCACCACACAGTAGAATCTCCCCGGCAACTTTGGAAAACCCTGATGCTTACGGTCCACCTGAAACCAATTAGACCACATTCTCTAGGGGCACGATTTTCTGGAAAAAAAAAAAAAAAAGTGAAATCAACATTTAGTTGTCTATAATCTTGGGAAATAATTGACATTAGCTCTGTGCCTATATATTTCCCATATTTATAATTGAAGTGGTAGAAAGAATTCTGCTTCAGTTTCTCTCGAACAAGTCATCCCAAATTCATCACCAAATTCCTGGACTAAATCTCCCACCTTTATCTTATTTGTGTTGTCCTTTGTATTAAGTAGTCCTGCACAACAAATTATCACAAACTTAGTGGCTCAAAACAACATATACTTATTATTTCACAGTTTCTATGGGTCAGGTATCTAGGTCCTGTGTTTAGGATCCCAAAACAATGCAGTCAAGGTGTTGGTTGAGTTGTTTTCCTTCGTGGAGCTCAGAGTCTTCCTCCAAGCCCATGCGTTAATGGCAGAATTCTGTTTCTTGCCACTGTAGGGTTGAAGTCCTCACTTCTTGCCAGCTCTCCTCCAGCAGCCGCTCTCAGCCCCTACAGACTACCACAGTGCCTTGACATTTATCCCCCTCCCAGGCCTTCCTGCAACATGGTAGGTGATTTCTTCAAGGCCAAAAGGAGAATATTTCTTTTAAGGCATTCATCTGATTAGGTCAGGCCCATGTAGGATAATCTTGCTTTTCATTAATTCAAACTCAAGTGATGAGGAGTTTTAATTACATCTGGTAATTCCCTTAACCTCTGTTAGAGTCCAGAGACTAGATGCAAATCACGAGTCCAGCTCATACTTGGTGGGAAGGGATTACAGATGGGCTGGCTCATTGAGGGTCATCTTAGCATGTGCATGCCGCATCATTTTTGGAAATCACTATAATTTTAGAGTATTTTCTTAATATTGTGATGGCTCAATCTAGTCCCTATCATCATCATCATCAACAACAACATTATCACTATCATCATCTTCATAATCCTCTGAAAGATGGAGAAAGTCCTATAAAGACAGATGAGCCCCTCCTTCCTGTCCCTGGTCTGGTTCCTAGCCCCTACCTATTGCATTGGTTTATGGTCAACAGCTGTACGTTTCTGGCTTATTTTTAGCCTGTTCCCAATTATGACCCCCACTCTCCAATCTTCTGCAACTTCACATTGAAAATCCATGTGCAAGAATCAAAGTTGTTTCCTCCAACTAAGAAGAATTTGCTTGCCTGACGAGACCCCAACAGACTCCCACGACTTCAGTTGATGTTAGACATCACTCTAAGTTAACACAGATCCTAAAATGACAAAAAGATAACACAGATCTCCTAAAATAACAAAAAAGGTGATGCTAACTAGTAGGCATAGAAAGAGGTAGAAGTTAGCCCTGGGAAGACCATGGAAGATTAGGAAAGCTCTCAATGGGTAGGTTTCAGGCACTAAACTGTAAGAAGGATACTCTTTCCAATTTCTTTTCAGTCCAAGTTTTCCAACAAAGAAAATATAAAGCGAAGGGTGGAAATATGGAAAACTGGTTATTAATTTGACACTTTAGTAGCAATCATGAAATAGATTGCAGCCACTTCTGTGTCCAGTAAATGAGCAGGCACAGTGAGAATAAAGGTAGAACAGTGTGCTCGAGCTATTAGACAGAATGCTAAAAAAATTAACACCTGGAAGAATTTTTTTATAGGTTTCTCCTTTCCTGAGATTCAACATTGATGTGTTTTTCTCATTTAGGTTCACTAAGTAATGTTTATTATTAATTCAAATTTTCAATATTGAAGGGGAGATATTTCCCATATGGTTGACATGCTGCTCTGTAGGTTCATAAATTTGGAGGAGTTTTGATTAACACTGACAGGAAACCCTTTGAAAACATATGGCTGTATATACATCATGTCATTTTTAATAAGATGACACATCCTTCTTTGCTTTTCCCTAATAAGATGAGTTCAGTTATATTTAAGAAACATAATAATACTCTGTTGATTTTTCTTTATGGGAGAGAAAAAAAATGAGTAAAAATAAACTATTTTGTTGCAGCAGACGCTGAAAGCAGAGCAGATAGTTTGTGGGAATTAAAAAAAGAGTGCTATCTCCAAGCATTTTTTATAGACCCAATTAACATGTTGTAAACTTGGAGTGTTTTTTGACACCCCACGTTTTCTTCTTGGTGACTCTGGCCCTGCATTCTACCTGGATGGCTGAGGAAGCATCTTTCTCACTTCCCACAGTCCTGACTGATCACCACTTTCCTACCATTTTGGCTCCAGAAATATTCTTGTCCTTGGAAGCTTACATTTTCAGACAAACAATTATCTTTGTTTCTTGGACTGATTCATTTCCATTTCCTCTGAAACCCATTGCAATAAATTCACTTTGAGAATTCTGACATGAGCTATTTGAAGTAGATTTCGAAATATAACAAATATGGAAAGCAAATTGGCAACTTGAAGCAATAATCTTTAAAAAAAAAAAGTCTATGCCTTTTGACCCAATAATTCCTCTTTTAGAAATCCACCATAAGGAAGTAATTTATACGTGAAGAAAAAGTTATTATCAAGGTTGTTCATAATAGCATTATTTATTATAACAAAAAAAATTCAAAAATGTAAATGCCCATAAAATGGAAGATGGTTAAATAAATGTTGAAGATCCATTACAAATCATTTACAGGCCACAGGATAATAATTAAAAAAATCAAAGCTGACTTGGTAGAGCATCCAACCCTAGTACCCAGCAAAATGTACACAATTAGATTTTATAAAAGGCTAAAAATTCATCATCAGCAACTAAACAAGGAAAAGGGTATCAATTCATGTCATCAACTACTAAAGGTGGCAGCTTGAGAAGGAAACAAATAAATCTGGTGTGCCAGGACCAACCACGCTCCCACCCAGCCCTTAAGAAAGGGAGTGTGTTAGGTAAATACCAAGATGTTTCATTAATACCTTTCAATTTGAAGAGAAACCTGAAAGAACGAGTAGGCAGGTGGCCTGGAGATAACTTATTTCAAATTTAATCCCCTACAACCACTACTTGTCAGCAGTTAGAGGGAGGGGGAGTTGGCAAGGCCTACTACTGTTCCCACTGTGCAGTTGGGGAAACAAGCTAAAGTACAGGATACTTAACAGGACCGTAGAAGAAAGAGCAGAGCCGAGTTTCTCTTAGCAAGTGCTTCTTGCACCTCCTCATTCTACTCCTCAACACTGTTAGGCTGAGAAAAAACAAAACAAAACAAAAACAATAACAAAAAAATAAAAAAAACAAGAATAAAAAAACCCACACTTTAATAAACACACACACACACAAACACACACACACACACACCACCACCACCACCAACAACAACAACAACAAACAAGAGCACTCACAAACTCAGAGGAGAACACAAAGGGCCCCCCAAAAGCTGAGAAAGCTATAAAGGGGAAATCACCCACATAATACCATGGCAAAGACAAGGTCTGTGAAACCACACAAATGTCTATTAGAAAAGAGGGTACAGGGCACCTGGGTGGCTCAGTTGGTTGGGCGACTGCCTTCGGCTCAGGTCATGATCCCGGAGTCCCGGGATCGAGTCCCATATCGGACTCCCGGCTCTGCGGGAAGTCTGCTTCTCCCTCTGACCTTCTCCCTTCTCATTCTCAGTCTCTCTCTCTCTAATAAATAAAAAAAAAATCTTTAAAAAAAAAAAGAAAAAAGAAAAGAGGGTACAAATTCTTAGCTATAATGTGAATACATTCCGAGGATCTAATACAAAACATAATGAGTATAGTTGATGACTCTGTATTATCTAATCAAAATTTGCTGGGAGTAGGACTTAAATGTTCTCACCAAAGGGAGGAGGAGGAGGAGGAAGAGGAAAAGGAAGAAGGAGGAGGAAATGGAGGAGAAAAAGGAAAGAAAAAGAAAAAGGAGAGAGAAAATGAAAGAAGAGAACATTGATGAGAAATCCAGGCTGGAAGAAAACATTGTATTACAAGTGATTACAGGTTTCATGCTATAGAACTTAATAGAAAGTAAATAGAATAGAACAAAATAGCAAAATGAGAATAAGAGAACACATGAAAATAGAAAGATTGGAGCAATAATTAAAACATTGAGAACTGGGAGCGCCTGGGTGGCTCAGTTGTTAAGTGTCTGCCTTCTCATAACCTGAGATCAGGTTATGATCTCAGGGTTCTGGGATTGAGCTCCACATCGGGCTCACTGTTCAGCAGGAAGCCTGCTTCTCCCTCTCCCATTCCCCCTGCTTGTGTTCCCTCTCTCATTGTCTCCCTCTCTCTGTCAAATCAATAAATAAAATCTTAAAAAAAAAATGAAACATTGAGAACTAAAACAGGATAAATTAGGATAAGGATTAGGATAAATTAGAGTAGCAAGGAAAGGAATACATGTACATAAAAATTAAATTGCTAGAATGGAGAAAATCTGGAGATCATTACTGTGAACTTGGAGAAAAAAAACAAAGATGGTAAAGCAATTAGAAAGAAGATGGAAGATAATCCAACATAAGGATAATTGGTATCCCTGAAGTGATACTCCAAAAGAACAGAAAACATTCTTTCAAGATGTAATAGTGAAAAACAAAAGTCTTTGAAAGAAAAAAAATGAGATCTGCATATTAAAAGGGCATACTAGGGTCTAGGAAAAAAAAAAGTTGATGGGTGAGTCCACATGGAGATGTGTGTGGTTAAAATAGAAAACTCAAGAATGAAGAAGCCCTCCAGTGGTCAAGGAGGGAAAACAAGCCACCAGCAAAAGGGAACTGTGAGGTTTTAAAATATAAATTATAATTTGTAATAAATTATATAATGTTATAAATTACCAATGTCAGAAAGTAATGGAATATTTTTACAAGATTCTAAGGAAAAGAAAATAATTTTCTAAAATGTCAAACCAAGACAATTTATTGTTCGACTATAAAGGTCACAGGCAGATACTCTCAAACATGAAAAAAAGTCAGTGAAATACAGCATCCATACCCCGTTTCTGAAAAGAAATTCCAATAGAGGGAAACAGCCAACCAAGAGATTAATCAGTTACAGAATTGAGATGCAGAGAAGCCGTGGTTAAAAAGACTGGAGACAAATCATGAATCTAACCACATAGAGGCCAAAATCCAGGACGAGAATTTAATTGCATGACACAATGTACACATTATTCATCTGGAAAAAGTCTACAAAGCAATATAACCAATGATATCGGGAGGGTTGAGGAGAGAGATGGGAAGAAATATAAAAGAACTAATTTATACAGTAGATGAATAAAATGTTAATTAGAAGAGCAAATGACTCCAACCACTTAATATTCTTCATAATACTCATTTAAAATTTAGAGCGGTCATTTAGGAAACAATAACTCTTATGGTAGAGAAATGTTAATCTGTGATTTAATACTTATGTTGATTCAACTTCCTTTTTTTCATTAAAAATAAGTGAAATTTTGAATATCCAACTTTTGTATCAACATGGACAGGACTAGAAGGGATTATGCGGAGTGAAGTAAGTCAAGCGGAGAGAGTCAATTATCTTATGGTCTCACTTACATGTGGAGCATAAAGAAAATCATGCAGGGCATCGTGAGAAGGAAGGGAAGGGTGAATGGGGGGGAATCGGAGGGGGTGATGAACCAGGAGAGACTGTGGACTCTGAGCGACAAACTGAGGGTTTTGGAGGGGAGG
>CM052812.1:63215850-63305879 GCA_028533885.1 Nasua narica
GAACTCCTTGTGCTACTTTTGCTACCTAAATCTAAAATAATTCCAATTCCAATATAAAATGTTTCTTTAAAATATGCATTATATCCATATGTCCTTTTATCTATATCTTCATGAAGAATGAAGGTGAGGATAGTGTTTATCAAGATTTAACACGGGCTATTTCCAAGTCCCGCAGGGCGACTGGCTGTCTTTGTAATGTACACTTTCTGTATTGTTTAACATTAACAATGCAAATATCACTTATATCACTTGTGATATAATATTTCATGAGAAAAGGTAAAAAATAAACATAAAAGTCACAATTTTATTTTTAAGAGTATATTTATGAAAAGACGACTAGAAGGAGCTACCTTAAATTGTTGCTAGTGTTTGATTCTGAACTAGTAGCTTTTATTTACATATTTTCAGTTTTTATAATGGTTTAAACAATGAATATCCATTTATAATAACTGAAAAATAAACCTTACAGCTTCACTGTTATTCAATGAAGTTGGAACTGGCAGTTGGCAAGTCAACTGGAAAAGTTAATTAAAGCAGTGAATCATAAAATGTGATACATACATACCTTAAAGATTTAATTTTAACGTAAAACATATGGATGTTCACTCACTTGCCACTCTTTTGATGTTGAGCCAAGGCTCTTTCTTTGTGTCGGGGTCTGCTGATCTGAGTTCCAAGCAGTCTTTCTTCAAAACCACCCATAATGCATCATCCAGAAGTTCTAGTTTTTGGTTTCTTTAAGGCAGAATGAGATATTAAAGACACTTGTAAAGCAATTTTTCTACATTTTTACTCTTCCTCCAGTCTTCTATGTGTGTTTTACATATACTTATTTGATAGCAACTTATTATAACAACTTGTCATCACCAAATCTCTCATCAGTTTATATGTTATGTAAATAGTAAGCAGAGAATATTTGTGTAAACAGTTGCTAGCGTAACTAGCTTAGGAACACACATGACCGACTCTTGGTCATCACAACTGGTGGGGATAGAAGTGTGGGGACTTACCAGAAAGTAGCCTTAGCCGCAGGCACTCGATGTGCTGTGGGCATCAAGGAGGAGGTGAGATGGAGGAAACGGAGACCCTTAACCTCACCCAAAGAGTTGATAAAGTTGAGGAACTCTATAAGAGTTTCCGTAGATAAAACAGTGAACTCTAATACAAGTCTTGCTACCTTCAGTCTAGCAGGAGGAGGCTACTATCAGGTTTCTTCTCGATCTTTTATTCTCTGCACTTCTTGCACTGGGTTACAGTGATGCCCTCTCATGGCTCCTTCAACATAAGGTACAGGTGAATGCCAAATAGGTCGTTTGGATCTTTACTAGTTGGCCCCACTCTGTGAGCTAGTGAGGGTACTTCCATTGCACAGGTGAGAAAGCTGAAGCACCAAGGAATGCCCAAGGCCTCTGGCTGTTGACAGGTGGATCCAGGATTCACACCCACAACGACGTCCTGACTGCAAGTGCACTGCTGTGACCCTCTACCACAGTGGCCACAGTAGCCCAATAAGGCTACTGACTAAATAAGGATGGGCAAGTGCACAAAGTAGGTGCTTTAAGAATTCTCATTTACAGGGGCACCACTGGGTGGCTCAGTCAGTTAAGCAGCCAACTCCTGAATTGTGTAAGACTGATGAATCACAGACCTGTACCCCTGAAACGAATAATACGTTATATGTTAATTTTTTTAAAAAAAGCAGCCGACTCTTGATTTCAGCTCAGGTCATGATCTTGTGGTCCTGGGACTGAGCCCACGTCGGTTCCATGCTCAGCAGGGAGTCTGCTTGAGGATTCTCTCTCCCTCTCCTTCTGCCCCCTACCCTTCCCCTGTCACACTCGATGTCTCTCTCTAAAATAAATAAATAAAATCTTTTTTTAAACAAATGTCATTTACATTGTCAATGTAGACCAGCTTTGCTCCCCTAATATCTGACAACACTCCTTATGTGAAATACTGTGAGTGCTATGCCATATACCTCTGACCTATACATTTGGAATAACTCATCTCCATCTTCCTATTTGGGACCCATAGGAATCCTCAGGACTTAAGGACTCTCCACATCCTGGACGTTTTTAATTTCACAGGCACTGTCTATGGTTCCAACTTATATGATGAGTCTGAAGATGTGTGGTGAGAGTACCTTCCCCTTTGTTAAACACCTTGGCAGCTACTCAAGGATTTTCCTACATTTGCAGCTCTGATCTCTTCTGCATCCCAGAACGTATCTCTTTACCTTCAGCCTTTATTGATTTTTCAAAGACTTCACTCTTAAAATATCCTCCATAGTATTTCCTCCTTTTTAGAGCTATGCTCCTACAAGGAGTTTCCTAAATTTGATCTCCGTTCTCTCACTTTGTCTTCTCTCATCTCCAGCATTGAAGATCACCAATGGCCACCATTTTTCCATATCTAGTGCTTTTCTACTCTCCTATTTTTCGATCTCTCAGGAGAAAACAGTTGACACCTTTGACCACTCCTTCCTTCTTGAAATGCTTCCTTCTCCAGAAATCCATGACATCGTATTTTCCAGGCTTTCCTCCTACCTCACTGAGGCCCCTTGGTCTCCTTCCCTGACTTTTCTCCTGCTCAGTCTCTAGATGCTGAAAGGACTCAAGGCTCTGTTCTATGCCCTAAATTGTTCTATGTTCCAAGTCCACCTACTTTAAAAACTGTGTCTATACTGATAGATCCTGCATTCATTTTTCCAATCCCTTCCTTTCCCCTGAGCTCTAGATGGATACTGAATATCTCCACTTGAATGTGTAACAGGCATTTCAAATGTAACTATACAAAATGAGCCCTTGACTCCTCCCAGTCAGAATCTATTTACTACCCCACGTCTTGCCCAGTGGGTAAAAGACACCACAATTCATCAGTTGCTCAAGTAAAATATCTGGATGACATCCTTGATTTCTCTCTTTTCTTCACCCTCAAATATTAGCTCATCAGCATAAAATTTTTTTTTTAATTTATTTGACAGAGAGAGAGAGATCACAAGGAGGCAGAAGCAAGCAGAGAGAGAGAGGGGGGAAGCAAGCTCCCCGCCAAGCAGAGAGCCTGATGTGGGGCTCGATCCCAGGACCCTGAGATCATGACCTGAGCCGAAGGCAGAGGCTTTAACCCACTGAGCCACCCAGGCACCCCTCATCAGCAAATTCTTTTAGTTCCATCCCCAAAATGTCAAACGAATCCCTGTCTTTCCCCATAGCCAGAACTATGTTCATGTTCAGGTCAGTATCATTCTCTCCTGGCTTGATTCAATTAAAGCCTAAAGGTAAGGCCCAGTATTATGGGATGCCTTGACAATTGATGAAACTGGAAGGGCCTCAAATGGCATAGCCACAGGTTCCCCTCCCAGCTCTACTCCCATGGATAAGATCTACCCAAACAACTCTCCTTATTGAGGGGACCAAGCATTTTTTGCTTATCCCAGAGTAGCAGGTAATGGTCCCTCCAGTCCACAGAACTGTTCTAATTATTCCAATCACATCCTCTACAGGAACTGGGGGAACCACACCCTCTTGGTACTGCAAAGTCTGCCTGCCACAGCCTTTGAGGCCCCGCATGGCCTGTGGTGTCCTCCCCTCCCAGGCGGTGAGTACATGTGACCCATAAACTTGTCTCCCATCTGTCCTGTGTTCAGTGGCCTGTGTGTCTGGCTACCCTGGTGGCTCAAAGGTAGGACTCACCAATGGTGCAAAAAAGAGATGATTAAAACACCAGGTTGTCACTGACATCTCAGTGCAGATGTTTTCTTAGAGGTCTCTCTTCACCCCCTCTCTCCCATTATCCTCTCCCATTTTCTACACATCTCTTGTCAGTGTTGGGATTGTCCTGTTTAGTGAGTTAGTTCATGTTTGGTCTCAGGCACTTTCCACTAGAATGCAACCTTCACACCCAACATCAGCAAATCCATCAGATCCACTTGGAATGTGTCCTATGGGTGTGTGCTCCTTCCCAGCGTCCCAGTCTTCATCTGAGCCCAAGGGACCCACCTCTCACCTGGATGATTGACTCACATCCTCGTTGCTCTCCCTGTTTCCAACCTTGTCCACGTTCTGCTCAGAGTAGGGACCCTGTAAAGGTCTGAGTTATCTCATGCTGCTTCTCTATCCAGCAGCCCCTTCCCCACTCCCCTGTGGCTCCCTCCTTGTTCAGAGTCAATACCTGAGTCTTTCTAACCATGTACAAGTTCCGTTCCAGCCAGACCCCATGCCCTTCCTGACCTACTCCCCTGCCATCTTCCCTTTATCATTGTGCTCCCACCACCCTGGTTCACTTGCTGCCTACAGCTCTGTACTTTTCTTGTCCTGTTCCCCTACCTAGAAAACTCTCCCCAACTCCCTTAGGAAAAAAAAAAAAAAAAAACCTCTTCTCCCAGATACCCACATAACGGCTTCCCACGTGCTTCTGCTCAAACATTACTGCATCAGAGAAATCTATGGCTCCTACACTCTTCACTCCCTGTCTCTATCCTTCTTGACTTTATCACTTGTATTTTTACCTCTTTGTTTATTTTCTAGCTACCTTTGCAGGGTAGGAATAAGGGCTCTCTCTGGCTCACTACTGTGTTCCCGGAATCTAGGACCTCAATTAGGGGCTTGAAATATGTTTGCTTAGTTAATAAGTGTGTATATTGCTTACCTTTGTACTCCTAGAGTCTCAAACAGCAGCTGGCACATAGTCACACAGTAGTGACATTAATAACAATTTTAAAATAATAAGGCTTGCTACAATTTACCTAGCACTTGCTATGTGATGGACACTGTCCTTAGCTGCAGATATATGCTATTATTTAGACCTCATGACAGCTCTATAGGGTAGGTACTCCTATTATCCCTAGTCACAGATTAGGAAAGAAAAGTACAGAGAGGCCAGGGAAGTTGCACCAAGTTACGTATATAGTAAGTGGAGCCATTAGGATTCACAACCAAATGAGCTAAATTCAGAGTGTGTACTATTAACCATTTAAATACACGAACAACTTATAACATACAAGTCAATAACCTCTCTCCTTGTGACATCATCCTTAGGCCCATCAGTGCATGAGGATAAGATAGTTGCTGTCTGTTCTATTTATTAGTAGATAGCAATAGATCACAGGAGGAAAAACCATTCACCGGTACTATACTACATTAAAGTACTACCTCAGACGTCAATAAATATCATACTATGACTTGAGAAAAAAAATTAAATAAAGATTATACATTTTAGTTGCTTACTTAACCCTCAGAAGGGTTAAAAGCCTCTGATTTTCAAAAAGAAAACTTCTGTATCCTAATTTATGTGTATCTATCTATTAACTGTCAGTAGGAATGCAAAAGGTCACCTCAGACTGTACCAATAGGTGTTTCATAAGCTAAATGGTGATAAAGAATTAGATCAGCCAAAAAGCCAACGCAGAAATGGAAATGAATATGCACTTTCAACGAGCCATTCTTCACAGGATATAAATTATAGCCACTCCAAGATATAGTAGGTGTTCACTCAAGTTTCTCCGTGGGCTTTCCTAGCCTTTAGACTATTACGTTTGAAGGAAAAGCTAATAAAAGTCCAGAAACAAATTTGAAAAGGTATTTGTACCAAGAGATTAATTCAAGGTTTTTTTGGTTTTTGTTTTTTGTTTTTTTCTTTGTTTTTGAGAAAGTACCCTCCACCTTGAATGATTTTGGAATGAAAGAGGAGCGTCATTGCACATCTGGTCTTTGGGAATGCTGGACGCAGAGTAAGAGCCCGGCCCTTTGAGCTCCCCCACCTTCTCCCACTGGGGGGGGGGGTTGTGCGGGGGAGGGGGGAGTAGCTGCACTCTGTTACTGGCTCTTGGCAGCAGGTAAAACATGGCTTAAGTGTCCCTTACACCCCCAGTGAGACTCTGCAGCCTGCAGTCCATCTGGAAAATCTATTTTGCAAACACAGTTGGGCACACAGAGGCAAGAGGCACAAGGCAACTATTTTGACCTTAAAGGCCTGAAGAATATTAGCAGATTTTGTCCACGGAGACCAAAGGCAGTGTGGGGTTGAGAAAGTTGCCAAGATCATTGCAGCCAAAGGCAACAGTCCTCCAGAATTCTGACCAACACCCAGCCCCTCCCCCTTCCAACACCCAGAAAGTAATGAAGAAAAGGAAATATCTTGACCAGCCTAATTGACACCATGTACGTTGGTCGACTTTGCTAGAAACTCTAGGGAAAAACAGCCTCAGGGATGCCTTGTCCAAGGACCTAAAGGTTACTCGACTTGTAGCTCTGAGTGGCAGGGACGAAGCCCATTGGGGGTGGCTGAGGCCCCACAGGCCCCTTTGCCGTGAGTAAAGGTTGACATTAAAGTCGAACCAGGCCTAAAGAGTCACGTTATACCTTGGAGCCAGGCAGGTAACCCCAACGAGCAAATGAAGCTTCGGTGAGAGGCAAAGCCCAGCAATTTTCACCTCATTCTTTTCCAATATATAACAAATGTTCCAGCCTGACATGACATTTAAACCTCACAATGCGCTCATACGGGGACGCAAATGCAGCCCAGCAAGGATTTCCAGTCGGGGCTCCTGAGAGGTTGACTTCGGAGTTTTAGAGCCAAGTTGGCTTTTAGTTGCCTAGTAAGAGAAAGAACCCCAATCACGATTCCTCCAGCCCCAAACTTGGTTCTGTTCAAGTCTGAGGGGACTCCCCGGAGCTCTCCACGTGCATCGTGGACAATCAGGAAGGGCCTACGAAATGTTGCCCCTGTTTAAAAAGACTTTAAAAAAAAAAAGACTAAAACCAGACCCAGGGCCTGGTTTAGAGGGTGGCTGATTCTAAATTTAAAATCTGCGTGACATTCTGAAATTATGACCCGGCAGCTCAGAATTTCCATTCTCTGCTAATGAACGAGAGGGGACCTGGCTCAGTGGGCCTCCCCATTGATCTAGAAATCTCCTATTTCCGGCGGCTATGGTTGGACAGAAATCTCCTATTCCCTGCCCTGCGGTGTGTGGGCCCCGAGGCTGGAGCGAACTGGGCCAGGCAAGCCCCGTTTAGCAGACGTGTGTCAGGCATTGTGCCTCGTCTTCCCGGCCCCCCCGTTTCTAGGGCGACTGAAGTGGAGGGCCGCAGGCCCGTTGCAGTGTTTCATGTCCCATGTGTCCTGGAAGGCCACTGAGACACAAGGAGACACGATCCAGAAGTACGGGGATCCTAAGGTCCCTAGGAGCAACCCTTAGCCACTGGGACATGGGGGATCTGCAGATAAATGTCCCAGCTTCACCCATCCTCCATTTTGGGAAATTCTGTAGAAATGCTCCGTTCTACACGGTTTCTCCAAGCGGCCCCTGCAGGACTTCCTAGCTGCCCACAGCAGCACCAGCTCCTTGTGACAACACATACTGGCTTTTCTCCCTGCCTCGTTTCCCTCTCCCCCACTTCTACTTCCTGCGGTCCCGCCCACCATGTAAACTACTTGTTCTTCAGATCTGGACTCAGGCTCCGCCCTAATAGGGTATCGGCCAAAAGAGGGCAAGTGGGAAAACACGCACGCATGCAAGCACACACACACACACACACACACACGCACGCAAACATGCACGCGCACATGCATGCGCACATGCACGCACACACGCACGCACACACGCACGCACACCATCCCCTAGACCCAGCAGCATCTACCCCTAAGAAACATTTCTGTCCTGAGAGCCAACATATCCCCTTCCCTTTTGCTATTTCACTTAAGGCAGTTGGCGTTAGCTTTTAGCCACTTGCAGCTACAGAAGTCCCCCCAAAAAGACAAGCACTTGGACTTCGCACACAAATAATTACAATGACACTTCCCACCAGCTCTCTGGTTGGCAACCTCTCTGTGCATCTGGCACATAGTAGGCTCAACGAGCAGGCATCAAATAAAGGAAGCTCTAGGGTGTTCTACTTCTCTCTCTGGGAAAAGACAAGAGGAAGGCTTGGCATTTTTGATGTAACCTACAACGAGGACTATGGCCACTCCCCTAGGCCCCCAGCATCCTCCAGAAATCCCCAGAGCTCTCCATGATCCCGCAAGGAAAAGGTTAACACCTGGCATAGTGGGGGCTCTAGCTCAGCCTGTCCTCATTGGTTAGCTCCAGCCTTGCTGATTGTATATTTGGAATATCACCCTTGCATAAGGCCTGATATTTTCACTCCCTGTGCTCTTTTAAAATTAATCCTCATAAAGCTCGAAAGTAATGCACAAACTCCTTAACACAAAAGAAACGTTCCTCCCCGACCTACCACACTGCTAACAATTCAGAGGAAACAGCTTTCTAGATCATTTCTGCATGAATATTAATACTAGTACAATACGCCTGCAGATGTAGTCTTGGGCTTTTCATCTGGCTGCGTGATTCACTGAGAAATCGACCGATCTGCAAAACTTTTCCCTCCTTCCTTAATACAGCTCCTCCCGAGAACGGCAATGTGATTCCTTCCAATTTTCTTTACCACACAGCTGGTGCTGTTCAATGGATTTTTTGGCACAAGAGAAACTCCCATCTGTGTCCCAAGTCCAAAATCATCGAGAAGTTTCAGAGCTTTTTTTTTTTTCATGCATTTTCCTTTCTTAGTTGTCGTCTTTAGTTTTCAGAGACGAGGTAGTTCTTGGGCTTTTAAGAGTCAAATCTCATCATTGGCTCTTTGGAGGTAACCCAGTATATTTTCTCCATACAGTATAGAGAAATAGATGGTTTCCAAGTCCAGCAACCACAGCCGTGCCCCGGGTAGAATTCTACAACAGGTGTGTCCAGGATGGAAGAGAGCACGTGGCGCGTCTCGAGCGTGCCTATAGAAAGCCTCGGGAGAATCTGGAAGAAAACTGCTCTTGCATATCACCATCCAGAGTCAAGGTACAGGGAGAAGCAGTGGAAGACTAGTGGCATTATAGAGATTTCCGCTGAGGAAAGAACGGGTCCCGTCATCAAGGGCAGATGAACCTGCTGAGAAAAATGTTCTGCAAGAGATTTTGCAGAAAGTAAGGAAAGGGGAGAGGAAGGAAATAGGAAGCCACAGTGGTGTTGAAATGGATCTCAATTTCCATGAGATGACTCCACGTGGTTCTTGGCTCTGTTTCTTCTCACTATCATCCTCCTCTTGGAAGGAACTTTTTCTTCCCAGGACCCTCTTGTGGTTTCCTGCTCCTGATGTAATGAATGACCCCTCTTTGGTGACTTAAAGCAATAGTCTTCTTTCCTTGTTCTGGAGACTGAAAGTCTGAAATCAGCATCACTGGGCTAAAATCAAGGTATCTCAGGGGCCACACTCTCTTCGAAGGCCCTGGGGCAGGTTCCCTTCCTGTTTCTTGCAGCTTCTGTTGGCTGCCAGTATTCCTTGCATTCCCATCACTCCGGATTCTGCCCCTGAGGTCCCAGTGCCTCCTCCTCTTCTGGAGGAGCTCTCCCTTGGACCTCCCTCCCCATAAAGACACTTGGAATTGCATTTGGGTCTCACTCAGATAATCCTGGAAAATATCCCCCCTTCAAGAGTCATAATTTAATCACATCTGCAAAGTTTTTGCCCTATAAGGTCACATTCGCAGATTGCGGGGATTAGGACAGGAGCATTTTGGGGGAGGGCGTGGTTCAGCCTCCCGCAGACTGTACGGCAGCAGCCCTGGGCGCCCCCATAACCTTGGGACTAGCCATTCTAGTATCTGCCAGGGGTGTTTGCCAGCAAGTGCTCAAGACTCTGCCTCTGGGTGCTCTCCCTCAGCCAGAGCTGGGGCCAGGCTAGAAGGACCAGGAGGTCAATGCCATCAGGCAAATCCAGATGAAGGTTGGAGATAAATTCCCCAACTTCCTCGCTCCTCAGATGGGACAACTCAAAGATGGTGTAAACTGTCATCTTTCTCAGTGAGACTGAGCACGAGCTGCCATCTGGGGTAATGCTCCCTCCACTGGCTCCCTCCCTCTCTGTCTCACTTCCCCTCCTCGGGCCATGCTTCCAGGATGGCTTCCCATATAAGCTCCTGTAGTCAAGTCAGGGTCTGCTTCTAGAGGAAAGCGACTGAAGACAGCGCTCCTGTCCTGCATGGTGATGCAATACCACTTCCAAGGGGCATGGGCTGCACACCCCTCGAAGTCAGGGTCAGATTTCCTTTACCTTCCTGCCGCACTGGGCCCGCTGAGATGGATTGTTCTCAAGGCAAAACCATCTTCACAAATTGTAACTCTGAGACCCGAAGTCTAAGGCTCTGGAGTCCCGTGGCTCAGCCCCTGCTGGCCGACTAGGGGTGGTGGGGTGTGGACATGGGAATCAAACTCCCTTCCAGCCATATCCGAAAAGGGAAACTGACATATTAAGAATTCAGGGCGCTCTCTCCCAATTCCTTTCATGTTGGAGGATTTCACTGTTCCTTTTGAATGCAGGCCATGATAGTGTTAATCTCATATAAATAGAAAACAGCCCCAAAATGTATAATAATTGCATACATCACTCCTTTTGTCAACTTTTTGATTTAGCGCAACTTGCTGCCGAGCTGGGTTTTATTGTATTATGATACGACAGTAATCTTTTCTGAGGCTTTCACTTTATTTTGTTACATTTATCTAGCGGGCCAGATTCACACTCCCACAGTAACCATATGGGGAAAAGCCACAAAAGCTGTTAAGTACATTTAATTACTGTTTTGATGAGCTCATATTTTAATTATGTTTATTGATTCTGTGTATATTGAAATAGTTTTAGCATTTCCAGAAAAAAAAGAGGAATCAATATGCAGCAATTACTGAGCATTTTATGATTGTGTGTGTAATTAAAACTTTCATAAACTATTTTTGAAGAACATTTTCTCCTTAATCCTATAGTCCTGATTAACTAGGTTTCTTACGGTGCTTAGGTAAGCTTTGGTTTTTCTTCCATGTAGAAGGAAAATAGGGTTCAGTGCAAAATATGTTTACAGTCAAATATTTCTGACTTAAAATGTCTCCCTTCCAAAACAGCAGAATGCACATATTGTACCTTACACGATTTGCTACAACACCGCTAACAATGATAAAACACAAATTTAAACTTTCTAACAATTCCACGTTGCCAACTCAAAGATTACTCCAACTGTCAGCCATACATATGTCGTTGCTAAGTGACAGATTAAAAAAAAAAAGTAGAAAAAAAACTCCTCACCCCTGCAGAGTCTGCTCTATCCTTGTCACATGCCATTCAACATTTTTGTGGGGTTTAGGGAATTTTTACTGGAAAAAAATAAAACTGCATACGCCCCACATTTGCTCAAAGAAGAAAATGAGCGCCATTTTCATCCTACACATTTTATTACTCTCAGTCTGGTCACAAGAAAAGGCAGTCCAAATAGGGAGCTGTCTCTTTAACAGGTGATGCCAACCGGGTATCCAGGAACAAAAGTTTCCCGCTAAAACAGTTGACCCAGGTCCCTGTTTCCAAAAGCGCCATTGCCCAGCCACCTACCTGGGCATCGCCTGGAGCCTCTGGAAGGTCACAGGTTTGTGCGCCCCACCCAGGGCCTCGGAATCAGTCTGTAGAGAGAGCCACAGGAATCTAAATTTTAAATGCATTTCCAGGTTACTTTCAGGCACATTGACATCTCTCCCAGTTTCTGGTGGCTATTGGCAGTCCTTGGCTTGTAGACACGTCATTCCAATCTCTGTCTCTGTCATCCTGTGGCATTCTCCCTGTGTGCGCATCCCTGTGTCCAAACTGCCTCCAATTCTGAGGCCACCAGCGGTTGGTTAGGGCCCCCTGCTTACTCCAGTATGGTCTCCTCCTAACTTGAGGGCACCTGCAAAGACCCGGTTTCCAGATAAGGTCACCTTCAGAGATACCAGGCTTAGGACTTGAACACATCTTTTGGGGACCACTAGTCATCCCACAACAATGAGCGATGCTTACAGAGGGTTGTTTGATGAATGTGCCCCCCCCTCCACTGTTCTCAAGTCCCCAGTATGCCATGTTCTTTCTTTAGACCCAGCCAGCCCATTGAAAATCTGTGTGCCCGGATCCTGTCACTTTGGGTCCACACAGAAATGCTCTCCTGAGAGGCAATTTGGTCACTTCCGATTGATCCGCTGGCATCAGGGAGCGGCCAGTCCTGGATCTGTGTACTCACTGGTCCCCAAAGTGGGGGTGCGGGGCTGGGTCCTCCCGGACGCTGGTGGAGACATATCGCTCTACAATAGGACACTGACAACATTGCCCTGGCCCCCAGGAAGCTCAGCGGAAGAAATTTCTTCTACTGTGGCATTCTAGTTAAGTCCTTCCCAGCTGGGAAACTGGTATGTTTATTCCTCTTCAACAACCAATCGTGTCTCCCCTTCCCATCTGCCTATGGGAACCTTAATTAGCATTAACAAGGTGGCCTGGGCAGGTAATTAAATGAAGAGGCGGAGTCTGTGGTAAGTGGGGGTAAGCCAGTAGGGAGGGTGAGGGATGGAAACCGTGTTAGGTTAGAAAGTCCACAACCTATCAAAGGCAGTCATCGTTTAAATTTTTTTTAACTATTAATTATGGAAAATCTCAAGAATAAAAAAAAATAGAGAGATATAATGAACCCTCATATAGCCATCATTCAGGTTCAAAAATTGTCAACATTTTGCTGATCTTATTTACCTATCCTACTTTATTTTTTTTTTATTTTTGCTTGTGTAATTGAAAGTAAGTCTTAGCTATCTCTGGGTTTTACTGGTACATACCCTGCTGTCGTGACCTCACAAGATTAATGGTTAATCCCTTCATGCCCTCAAATTCTGAATGTATATTTGGAATTTCCAAACCTGAAACCAGATTGGTTTTGTAGCTGGACAAAAAAAAGTCTATACATTATATTTGTTATAGCTCCTAAATCCTTTTGTACTCTGATAGTCCTCCTTCCACTAATTTTGAACACCACGTGGACAGCCTTTAATGCAAAGGCTGCCATTTTGCAATCTCCAGTGCAATCTCTTGGAGCCCGGGTACTTGCATTCCATTTTTCTCTGGGTACGATTGGCTGTTTTAATTTCTACTTACCCTGGTTCCAATTTTTAAATTCAACTTTTAGGTTACCAGTTCATTGTGTTTTTGCCATAAACCCTCGAATCCTTGACAGAACGAATTGGGATAGAAATAATTTGAATTATATGAATAAATAAAATAAAATCAACATTTTCTTTCTAAGTGCATTTGAGATAACCAAGTTCCCAGTAAGTTAAATCTCAGTGGTGAAAATTTAGAGATAGTAAGCAGATTCTGGAATTTAGCACTTAGGCATGAATTCAGCAGTATGTTTGATATAAAATTCTACTTGAAGGCAACAGAGTTGGGGTAAGGAGCCAAGATTTCACTGGGTTTTTACGGCATTTATCAAAGATCTTCATTTATTATGAAACAGGAAAAATAAAACAATGAAATAAAAGCAAAACAAAAAAGCAAAACAACACTTTTCAGCAAGACTTCCCTGATATTTCTTATTTTGAGGACTGGGAAATCTCCAACCTTACTTAGGACACATTTGCTAAAGGATTAACAACTGCCAGTGCACAGAAGGAAATTTTTCCTTATAAAAAATTTATCACCTTCCTTCTCTCAGGATTCGTATGTAATATGTATATGTATGACAACAGCTTATGATGTGCTCATAAGGGAAGAACAATTACCACATGCATCATTTTGACAACAAGTATTCATTGGGCCCCCGTGTGTGCTCAGCATCATCCTAAGGTTTATGGGGGATGTGAAAAAGTAAGATATTTTCTGCCACCAAGGAATCAACAATTATGATGAAGAGTGGAGACCAGCACTCAGAGAGAGTACTGGCTGGGGAGGTGAGGGGTTAGATGCCCATCATGGTGTCTTGAGCCTCTCCTGTCTCTGTCCCTCCATCTCTGAAGAGCTAAACAGCAGGGTCCTCCAGAAACCAGGGACCTCCTCTCCTCATGAGATTTGGTACTCCCTCCTATACAAGCATGTCGTGCAGAATGAAATTCAAATTCTTGCACTTGCCATTCAAAATCCTCCTCAGTTTCATCCTTATTTACCTTCCCAGCTTCATCTCCTATTTCCTCCCCTCTGTTGCTAAAGCACAGAGGGGTGTCGTGCACACACCTGCACACACACACATAGGAACACACACACACACACACACACACCAATTTCCTGAAATATGTCCTCCAGAGATGCTCACACTCTCCCCTTTCTGAATGGAGGATCACTGTAGTATGAAAAATTAAAACAAAACAAAACAAGCTTTGGACACAAACAGTCCTGAATTTGAATTTCCACTATGCATGGGCTGAGTGACTTCAGGTAATTCATTTAGATTCTCTCAAACTTAGTTTACCTATTAGAGAATGAGGATGAAAATAATACCCACTCTCAAAGTTGATGAAATAGAACATTTGTCACATGTCTACTGTGTGGTCACTTGTGGCCCTCAACTTGGTAGTCAATTGGATACTTGCACACTAATTTTATAGACCCCAACCAACCACCTCTCTGGATGAAAGTCCAAGGGCAGAGCTGGAAGATGGAGGGAGGGTCCCAGGCCTGAGGAGACAGAACACATGACCGAGTCAGCGACTCTGGGAACAAGATGGAGGCTGAGACATCAGACTGAGCACAGGATCAGAACCAGGAAAACAAGGTGGGTGACTTAGAGCCTCAGCCCTGGGTGCTGCTTTCCCACTGTCCTGGCCTCCTGGCTCCTTCTTCTCCCTCATCCTTCTCCCCCATCCCAGATGGGGCCATGAGAGCCTACCCAGAGCCACCTCCCCTCGCCCCCACCCCATTAAACTGTAAACTGTGCTCACTCAGTTCTCCACTTGGACTGTTGACAGTCACGGACTTTGCCACTTGACTCCAACTCCTTAAAAGTCTGATTTCATAACAGAATGTTGTGATCCCAGTGGCATCTGTGAGGTACGGCTGTCTGTGTATAATCAGGCACAGACCAGTTCAGTGTGCATGTCAGGGATTCTGTTCCAAATTTTCTAAAAGTTTCCTGAGTGCCATCAGTTTCGAGAGCAAAAGGCAACAACACTGCAAGCCTTGAGGTTTGAGATAGAGGAAGGAGATGACAGGGAACTCAACCAAGAAATTGAATATTTATTGAATAACGGATCTGGGCTCAGAGACTAAATACTACCCCCTCCCCCCAGAATGCACCTTTGGTTCCCATGTATCACTATGTATCCTAGACACAGTACACAGTATAGACAGCTAGCCATGCTGGGCAACTCTCCTTCTGGGAACCGGCTTCGAGAATGCTCTTCCTGGTAATGGCTAATACACTTCTGCTCCACTGCATAGTGTCTTCTTTAGAAAAGATGAAAACCGTGAGAAACAGAATCCAGGAGAGCGCTACCACGTGACTTGAGTGGGATGATGGTGCCCAAATTTGGACCGATAGTCATAAAATTAGTATTTGAGATAGAAGAGAACCATGGAGGGATGCCTAGGGAGCTCAGTCAGTTAAATATCTGACTCTTCATTTCAGTTCAGGTCATGATCTCAGGGTCATGAGATCGAGCCCTGCTCTGAGCCCTCCGTCAGGCTTTGTGCTCAGTGGGGAATCTGCTTGAGTTCTTCTCTCTTCCACTCCCTTTGCCTCTCCACTCCCCACACCCTCTCTCTCCCTAAAATAAATAAATAAATCATTTTTTAAAAATAAAAGAAGAGAACCATGGATCTTTGTGTAGCTCTACCTTCTTGCTCCCTTTCTGAAGTCATTTTCATTGCACAGGGGGTGCAATCAGGGCCAAATTTGTCAAAGAGCTAGTCAAATTTCTCCCCAACACACAAATGGCCAACGTCCTTCCTACAAATCTGTTCAGATCTCTGGAAATATGCCCAGGCTTCAGGGACTGTGTTCCTCTCATGAGTGAGTGTTTTTCTGTAATAAACATAGCAGCTGTCTATTATTGAGCACATAATATATGCCAAGCCCAGTACTAAGAGCCTTACAACATTGCATTTAAGGCTAATGAGAGGACTATGTTATATTATTATATTCGAGCAAGAACTGTTATTGTCAACATTTTACAGGTGAGAAAACCAAGTTCGTGGAGCTCAAGTAAAGGACACACACATAGGAAGAGGAGAAGTTGAGGATTCAACCTATACTGTCAGTCCCATTGAAGCAGTCAGCTCAAGATCATTCATTCTTTACAACTTGCATGAGGCTTGGCTTCACCAGTTTGAACTTCCAAAGGCAACCCTCTGTATGTCCACCAATATGACATATCAGGAAGACTTCAGGGCCATGAGGCCATAGAAGAACTCTGTTCCTCAGTAAGTTCCATGATTCCTATGTTTTCTCAGAAGCAGATCATTCCTGCTCACCTGCCTGGCCTCCTGATCCAGAATCTTGCCACTCTTCCTGCTACTCATGATATTGTCCTGACTCACTGGGTCTCCCTTGCCTCTGCCTGTGATTACCCTGACACCAGCACTGCAGCCCCTGGGATTGTGTCCCGCCCTCCCCTGTGTTCTGCTCCAAGTGTGAACCAGGCAGTATGAGTCTCTGAGTGCTGCTGAAACAAAGACTGGAGGACTGAACCAACAGAAATGCTCTGACTCACAGTTCTGGAGTTTGGAAGCCTGAGATCAAGGTGTTGCCAGGGTTGATTCCTTCTGAGGCCTCTCTCCTTGACTTGTAGAGGCTTCGTCTCCTTCCTGTGTCTTCACATAGTCTTTATGTCCTAATAATCTAATAATCCTAAAATCTAATAATCCTAAAAAAAATCATAGTCCTAATCTCCTCTTCTTATAAGGACACCAGTTAGAGTGGAATAGGGTTCATTCTAGTGAACTTATTTTAGCTTCATTCCTCTTTAAAGACCCTATTTCCAAAGAAAGTCACATTCTGAGATATTGAGGGTTAGGACTCCAGAAGATGAATTCTGGAGGAGCACATTTCAGCCCATAACAAAGGCCCTTCCCTTAATTTACACAATGGGACTCTACCATTTCACAACTTTTTTTTTAAAGATTTACTTATTTGAGAGAGAGAGAGAGTGAAAGTGCAAGTGAGGGGAAGGGCAGAGGAAGAGGGAGAGGGAGAGAAGTAAGATCTCTTCTGAGCATGGAGCCAGAGCCCATGGTGGGGCTCGATCTCATGACCCTGAGATCGTGACCTGAGTTGAAATCAAGACGGAGCCACCCAGGTGCCCCATTTCATGACTTTTATTGTGACTTGCCTAATAGTTTGAAGAAAAAGGGAAGGAAGCAACAGTCATAATCACTCCTGCACAGAAGCACCTCTCATGTCTCACAGTCTACATCAAATCCCCCGGCCGCCTGCAAGATGTCAAATTGCTGATCCCCAACCTGTCTGCACTTGACATCAATCACTCTCTTATACCATGAAAATAAAAATCAAATCTGCATCTTAGTCCAGACCCAACTGGGAAAGCCCATTAGGACAAAGATGTTTCTCTGTGTCTGGTCTGAGAAGCAGCCAAGAGCAGCCTCTTTCAGGGTGACTGAGAGTGTGAATCTCCATTACCTGATGGGAAGAACACACACACCTCCCCCACCCCAGGAAATGGTGATACTTTTCTGCAACTCCCAGCTGGATGGTTTTATTAGAACATAATTGTCCAATATCAGTACATTTCCCAAGTCTAGATGACTGACTCTTAAAAGCACACAATGTGTTGGACACGGTGACTAAAGTGGCTGCCTATCCCCCTACAGATTTCTGTTCCCCTTTTCTTAGTTGAAGACATATCCAGAGATATGTTCCAACCTCCCTGGTACCAAGGTAAGGCAAAGTGACTGTTACCAGTAGAATGTGAATGGACGTAACATATCCCTTGGGGCCATGATGGTCGAGGTTTAGGAGCTTGGGTGTCTTCCCCACCATCTTTCCCCATTGTCTGGTCAAACATGAGCACTTCAAGGCCCTAGGTAAACACAGAGTTACAAGATGGGAAGAGTCTAGGTCCCTGAATCATCATGCAGAATGTCAACTGCCAAAATGACAATTAATTGACAAAATCATGACATAAGTAAGAAATCAACTTGAGTTGAGTTAAGCAGCTGAAATCCAGGGTTGCATTAGTTGCAGCTACTATCATGTATTTAATGAACATGACCACCAACAAGACAATCCAGGTAGAACTTCATCAGTTTGGATCCAATTTCTTTTCTTGATCCTTCCCTCATCATGATGACCAGCCCATACACCCTTCGTGTAGTCATGCATATCTTTGGCCATGACAGACTGCGAGCCTCCCAGGATACACACACGTCCCCAAGAGCAAGCAGTCAGTTAAAAGCATCCCCCATCCTATGAAAAGCAACATGTCTCAGAGAGCTTTTTCTAGACCGGTTGTAATCACCATTTAATGCCTACTTCTGAGGGAAATCAGCCAGTCTAAGATTTAAATAATGGTTCTATTCTGTTCTGCTTTTCATCTTTGCCATCAATGTTTCAAATGTCTTGCTGTAGACTGGATGTTTGTGGCCCCAACCCCACACCTCCACTCCCACATTCATATGTTGAAGCCTTAACTGCCAGTGTGACCATATTTGGAGATGGGGCCTTCCAGATGTGATTACGTTTGGATGAGGCCATGAGGGTGGGACCTCATGATGGGATGAGTATCCCCATGATGGGATAAGAAGAGGAAGAGACCAGAGCTCTATCTCTACCATATGAAAACAGCAAGAAAGTGAGCATCTGCAAGCCAGGAAGAAGGCTATCAACAGGAACGAAATCTTCCAACACCTTGATCTTGGACTTCTCAACCTCCAGACTGTCTGGTCTATGAGAAATCAATGTCTGCTGTTTAAGCTACCCAGTCTATGGTATTTTGTTATAGCCATCTGAGCTGTCTGAGACAAATCCCAAGATGACATTCTGGCAGGACTCTGATTCATTCTGTTCTCAGGGATATTCTCATCCTGGTGGATTTCTGTCTCCACCAGTTGGTGAATGTACCACAGTCTTCTGTGGCTACCATAAGCAATTCTCACAAATGTAGTGGCTTAAACAACACAAGTTTATCATCTTAACGTTCTGAAGTTCAGAGTCCTATAAGGATTTCATCGGGATAAAGCCAAGGTGTTATCAGGGCTGTTTTCCTTCTGGAGGCTCTGGGGAGAATCTGTTTCCTTGCCTTTTCCACCTTCTAGAGGCTTCCTGCTTTCCTTGGTTTGTGGCCCCTTCCTCCATCTTCAAAATCAGCAATGTTGGGCCAACTCCTGCTCAGTCTTCATCGTTCTGGCTCTTTGTAACCAAGAAAGATTCTCTGCTTTTAAGAACTCTTAGGGTTAGATGGGGCCTAACTGGATAATCCAAGATGATCTCCTCCCGTAAAGTCCTAAACTTTAATCGCATCAGGAGAGTCCCTCCTGCTGTGTGAGGTAAGACGTTCACAGGACAGGGACATGTTGAGGCCATCTCTCCATGACTGTGAGGGCCTACACACTCTCACAATTTCTTAAGCCAGTGTGTAAAAACAAACTAAAACAAAACAAGGGCTCCCTGCATCTGTGTCAAAAGATGTGCTTCTTCCCTTGAATCAGTATTTGTGCCTCCGCGTTCCACAGAACCTCTAGTCTATTTCAATATTTGTGGCAAATGGAGGCAGAATCCACGTACACTCAACACCCCACATGATCTCCCACACAGGCCCAAAGAGAACCGGAGAAATGACAGCAGGTCCTGGGAAGTGGGCGTTGGGACGACTTTCGGGATTGGTGGTTGGGTTTCCTTGTTTGTAAGAGCAGGAGGCAGAAGAGTTTATTCAGTACCTCCAAAGCCTTCCCCAGTTTTCGCTTCCTCTGGAGTGTCTGATGTGTGCATTTCTGCTTCTGTTCTCATCTCACTGCTCTGTCCTCTCTGCTAACCTCCTCCGAGTTGCCTGCTGTTTTGGAAATGCATCCTCAGGGTCCTCCCTCCACCCTTCTACTCTCATCCTTCATTTCTCAAGTCTTTCTTAAACTCACCTCATGCCATGGAGTCCAGTACTGTCCTCTGCATTCATCCCTTACATTCTGGTTTTCAGAATTACCCCTGGGATTTAGACATTTACTTATTTCAGGTGCCTGGCTCATCTGAGACATGATCCCTCTATAATTGTAATATGCCTGGGCTTGTGTTTTCTGTATGATTAATCAAGTTATGACCCCAGCAATGCAGGCCTGTTCCAAACTTTTATAAGATGCCTGGGAGTTCCAGTGCTATTTGGGGGAAGATATAAATAGGACTTGTTCATTTAGAAGTCCTCCCAGGTGTTGAAAAGCAATCACCCAGTAACACCAAGGTACAGTATTAATATTTTTTCCAGAAAGACTCTTTCTACTTGCAGATTTGCAGATTTCGTACTTTGCAAGGCTGGATGGAAGCCTTCATATGCACATCAATCAACACTTATCTTTCAAACAGCCTTCTGGACCTGGGTCAGTGGAAAATTAATTTCATAATAGAACCACTGCTTTCTTCTTAGGAATTTGAGATGTTTGTTCATTGCCAAGAGCACAGGGCTATAAAAGATAGTCCCTCATGTAACAGATCCTACTTCATAAATGTGAGATCAGGGTAATCCTTGAGAGTTTGAGGACACATTTCCAAAGCAGTGGGGCTAAGGGCCACCATGGTATCTCTTTCTTGGGTGATTGCCCCAGGCAAGGGCATAGCAACTTGGTAGTGACTCAGCATCAATATTCATACTTGACTTCTGCCCATCCATTACTAGTTTCCCATGTGAGAGTCCCTTCAATATTTGTTGAGATCCTACTGCATGCTCAAGATGGTCAATGTCTTGAGCATTTGGTCATCAATGCTGTGGACTTTCCCAATGGGATGTCCCCATGTCTCCACCTCTAGCGTTCTACCTTGTCTCCTTGACTTACAGCTCCAAGTGTTCTGGTGAAATGAATCAGCTAGCTATCGCCTGTTATCCAAGTGATAATAGCAAATACTCACAGGATAAAAATTGGCTTAAATCTGATATTTCCCCCTAGCCTGTCCAGGAATGTCAAAACTCTTGAACACGGTCCGTCCTGCCTACTTTATCTGGTCTCATCCCCTCACAGCACTCATCTTAAGCACGCTGATAAAACTGTGGGCTTACGCAGTAAGAAAAATGTCCTCTTCCTTCATATACCATGCACTTTTACACCAACCTGGCCTTTGTCCATGCTATTTGCCTGACATGCGATACCTTTGACCTCTTTTCGACCTTCTGTGTTCTGGTCATCTCCCAAGACTAAGTTTAATATCACTTCTTCTGTCCATGCGGCAGAGGAAAACAAGCAATGGACCGTGAGCCAGAAGCCCTGCTTCGACTCCAGCTCTGCCATTCCCTGGAGGTATCTGGGCCCATTTCAGTATTTTTTGGTTCAGAAAGCTGGACTGAGTGATTTGGCTCCTTTCTGGGATACTGTCTCTGTCTTTGGTTATTTCCCAAGGCCCCTCAATCTACCCCCCCAAACACTTCACATCCCCATTCCTGTGAAACCAGAAATTAAAACTCCAGTAGTCTTATTATGAGATCTTTGTACACACACACACACACACACACACACACACACACACACACACACACAGTGAGAGTCAACCAATGACAGAATAGTTGAATGAGTAGTAGACCCATGGAATAGTATACAATCATTAAAAAGAGTGAGTTAGCTCTATGACGAGTTGCTTTAGAGAGATTTCCGGTTTATACCGCTAAATAAGAGGAAATAAAGCCCACACACTCACAAACAGCGAAATGCAAAACTGTGACTACACTTTAGGAAAGAAATGAGCCTCCCAATCCTGGCTCCCAGGTTTGCATCGATCACAGCAGCGTCAAGAATGATGTGAAAGTTAGCACATCAATATTTGCATCAACAGCCCCGGAGCAGGAGGCTGGGAAAAAAGAATAAAAAATAAAGGTTTAAGGTTTGTTTTGTTTTTTTTTAAGCATATAATATCCATTAAGCATATAATATCCATTTATATAAAACGATATTTCTGGGCATCTTTCTCTTCTGTAAGAGACGAGTGAGGGTATGGCTACCAGAGGAGGAATGGTGGCTATCTCAGGCTGGCAGGGGGCAGGCAGTTTTCACTTTTTACACTGATCCTGTTTGGAACTGCTTGCCTCCACGTCGGTGAGCGCTCATGGCTGGGTTCAGAGTAGCAGTGATGCGAAAGCTGAAGGGGCATCCCCTCTGTGGTCTAGACACTTTGCTCCTGGTAACCCAACACCGAGCCTCACAAGGGATACAGTGTAACGTCGGGGCTTTTATTGCCCCCAGGCTTCAGATGAAGGACAAAGACACAGAATTAGCCATTAACTTGCCGGAGTCAAGTGGCAATGCCAGTCTGGATCCAGAGCTCCCCACCAGGGGAAATGCTAATTAGAAAGAGGCATCAATGCCATCTGCGAGCTGGGAAAACCAAGGTCCTTCCTTCTCAGTGCTTCCTGTCACCTAGCGCCTTTTGTGACCCACCTCTGCAGGGCACCTGCTGGACCCTGAGTGGCCAGGGGGCAGCTTCATCCTCCCATCCCGGCCCTGGGCACGGAGCTGCTGCCTGGCCAAGTTTACCCAAGCAGGTTTGCTAATTCTCATTCTCTTTTTACAACAAAGTGATGAAGCGGGGGAAAGTATCTGAGAGGAAATATATCTTGGTGTATGAGAGTTCATGTGCATGTGGAGTGAAAAGAAAAAAACCAAGTTATGACTGCATTTTAAATTGCATTGGGAAGACAGAATCCACAGACCAGAGAAAGCCATTAAGGCTTTATACAGAGTGGAAGTTGTTATTTTTTTAAATGCACCTTCGGTATAATAGACACCCCAAATTAGAACTGCCAGAGAAATGGGCTTTTTACAGTTACCATTCAAACTCGGGGCCCGTGTTTCTCACCGCAGACTTCTAGCCCTGTGCTTGCGAGTCATAATTAACATGGAAACGAGCCTAAAATTATCACAGTTTATATGGTGGTGAATTAGCGGGGAAATCCATGAGTGGCTTTACCACAAGCATTAGATGGAACCATATTCTATGAGTCACTGAATAATGTGCCCATTAGAAAGACGCTTGGGATTAACTGGAATTTATTGTGTTCTCATGATTTCCTGAGCAGCAGCAAACCGAAACACAGAGGTCAACTTGCAGGTCCTGCTGCTTGGGAAGTTCTGGCAACATCACGCTGGGACCTTCCACCGGTGGGGGCTTCCGATGGCTCATTGTTAATCGATGACATTAATGACAGCTTTCTTGTCAGCAATGACTGACAAATCACAGTCGTGGTTTTGGGTTCACTTTTGGTCAATTTTGTGTGTTTTCATTCTCTTCTTAAGAATTCCTTGCCTTTCCTACTATTTTTATATGTTGGCTCGATTAGGAATTACTCCTGGTTCCCGTCTTTTCTAGTTCCTTCTAGAAGTAGTACTCAGCATTCTCCAGATAAACAGAACCAGTAGCATGGTCGTGAGTACATATTATAACTATATGTATGTATAAATATATAATAAATAGAAAAATAAATGTATTATAAATTATTTATAATGTATTTTTTATACACACATACAGAGAAATATTGGATTTTTTTTACATTTTTGTTTCAATCGGAGTTTACAGTGTTATATTAGTTTCTGGTGAGTGATATAGTGACTCAACACTTCCATACATTACCCTGTGCTCATCACAACAAGTGTCCTCCTTAAGCCCTATCACCTTTTTCACTCATCCCCCACCCACCTCTGGTGACCAGTGGTTTGTTCTTTATAATTAAGAGTTTGTTTCTGATTTGTCCAGACAGAGAGAGGGGGAGGAAAGTATTGATTTTAAAGAGTTCACTCATACAATTGTAGAGACTGGCAAGTCCAAAGCCCACAAGGTAAGCCAAGGGGCAGGAGACCCAGGAAAGAGTTGCAGTTGGAGTCTGAAGGTTGTCTGCTGGCAGAACTCCCTTTTTCTTGGGGACCTCAGTCTTTTTCCTCTTCGACTGATTGGGTGAGGCCCACCCACACAGTGGCGAGTAACCTGCTTTATTCAAAGTCTGCTGATTTAATTGTTAATCTTATCTACAAAATATTTTCATAGTAACACCTAGACCAGTGTCTGACCAGATGCCTTGACATGCGGTCTGGCTAAATTGACACAATTAACCAGCACACTCTCCATTCTTTCAGACTCATGTTTTAAAATCCTTCTGAGATAGCCTCTCTCCATCTCCACACCCAATCTTCCACCCAGGATCACCCTTTCTGTATCCTTTTCCTCTCCATTTTGTTCTGATGGCCACATCCAAAGCCAGGCTCCTCTTCCCTTGTTCCTGAATTACAGCAGTGTCCACCCTCCCAGCTGCTCCCGCAATTGCCCTTCACCTTATTGAGGCAGGCCCACCCCCCTCTTCCTGCTCCAGCTTCCACACAGACTCTAATGACCACTTCACCGAAGTATCTCTTCATCTCCTTTCAGTCCCTGCAGCACCCACCCCATCGATCTTTCCAGCATTTCTCTTGACAGGTTCCCCAGGAAGAAGTGGCATTTCTGTGACATGAAGCCCATTACACGTTTAACATCAGGTCTGGGTTCTTAAACACTCTAGAATACCTAAAAGATAAAAGGATGCTTATGGAAGAGTGCTGCAGCCTGCCAGGGGCCAGCTGAGGGCGCTGCCGTTGCTCACCCACCTGGGATCCACGGGAGTCCCTCCTGCCCTTCTGTCTACACTGCAAAGATCTCACTGATCTCTGCAGCTTTGCCCACTGATCTACCTTCTTTAAACTTTCTCTGGGTTAGTTACCTTCCTGCCAGGAGTTTACTTTCATTTGTTGGTTTGGCCTCCTCATATGTCTGTGTAGCAGGTTGAATAATGGTTCCCAAAGATCTGAGGTCCTGATCCCTGGAACCTCTAAGTATTACCTTATTTGGAAAGGAGGTGTTAGCAGATATGTTTAACCTAAGGATCTTGAGGTGGGGAGATTATCAATTATCCAGGTGGGCCCTAACCGTGATCACGAATGCTCCTATAAGAGAGAGGGAGAGGGGGATTGGACATGTAGAAAAGGAGAAAACGGGGCACCTGGGTGGCTCAGTGGGTTAAAGTCTCTGCCTTCGGCTCAGGTCATGATCTCAGGGTCCTGGGATCGAGTCCCGCATCGGGCTCTCTGCTCAGCGGGGAGCCTGCTTCCCCCTCTCTCTCTGCCTGCCTCTCTGCCTGCTGGTCATCTCTCTCCCTCCGTCATACAAATAAATAAAATCTTTAAAAAAAAAAGAAAAAGAAAAGGAGAAAACAAAAAAAGAAAGAAAGAAAGAAAAGGAAACAAACAGTGTTTTAACAGAACAGAGATTTGGAGACACTGGCCCCGGACACTGGCATCACGTGGCCACAAGCCCAGGCACATGGGTGGCACCAGGAGCTAGAGGAGGCAAGGAAGTGATTCTCCCCTTGAGCCTCCGGAGGGAGCCCAGTCCTGCTGACGTGCCGACGCGGGTGTCCAGATGCCTGTTCTAGACTTCGGGCCTCCAGAGCGGTGAGAGAATGGGTTGCTGTTGTTTCACACCACCGCGTTTGTGAGACTAGTTAAGAGCAGCTAGAGGAAACAAATATTTATGTAAGAGCCTTGCAAGATTTCCTACAATGCAGTGTAGTCATTAAAAATATTCCCTGAGACTTCGTAACGACATAGAACATATTCATGCTCCACTGTTCTCTGAAAAGTAGAGTTAAAAATAAAAGTCGTTGCTATCGTGAGCGCGCTACATACAAAGACAGAAGAGACGGGACAGAAAAGAGGTAGTGTTTGAGCTGAAGATGATTCTTTCTACCTCCCTGCACCCCGAGCATCTATTACTTTCATACTGCGAAACACTTCAGCTTTTTAAGAGAGGTGTTTCTTTTCTTTACTTTTTTTTTTTTAAGAATTTATTTATTTCTTTGAGAGGGGGCGTGTGAGTGGAGGGGAGGGGCAGAGGGAGAAGGAGAGGCAGGCTCCACGCTGAGCAGGGAGTCTACCACGGGCCTCCATCCCAGGACCCTGGGATCATGACCGGGGCTGAAGGCAGAGCCGCCCTAGCGCCCCTAAGAGAAGGTGCTTCTGAAGAGCTGCCCGTTTCTTGGTTTTCCCGGTGGGCAAATCAAAGACTTTGGAGGCTTGGAGTTTAACCGGGAACTGTGGGTCAGACCATGACGGGGACTGTGTCTGTCTGCGAGCATCTGGAGGCTCAGCTGACGCCTGTTCGCCGACTGGCAGTGAGCCCCTGGACAAGGGTCCGGGGCCCGGTGCACAGCACTAACTTGCTTAAGCAACAGAGCTGAGCAGGAGAATGCCTCGACACAGCTGGCTTGCATACAGAAGGCACTCAGTGTTGGCTGGATAAAACAAAACGGCAGGAAATGAACCTGGGCAGGGAACGAGTTGTGTGCAAACCGGCCACCAGAGATAACCGGGATACTGGACACATGTTCCCAGATTCGGAGAGTCAGGGGATTAGCCTGTCGGGTCGCCAGGACACAGTACCAGGGACCCTGAGGCTTAGAAACAGCAGGAAGTTACTCCTCATGGTTCAGAAGGGCTGGGAAGCTCCAGATCAAGGCACTGGCAGATTCCGTGTCCCGCGAGGGGCCACATCCCGGTTCGTCGAGGGCCGTCTTCTGGCTGTGTCCTCCCATGGCAGAAGGAGCAAGGGAGCTCCCCGGAATCCTTTCTATAAGGGCACTAATCCCATTCGTGCGGGTTCCACCCTCCTGCCCTAATCACCTCCCCACGCCTTCCCCTCCAAACACCGTCACGGTGCGGATTCAGTTTCCACATATCAATTTTGGAGGAACAGAAACATTCAGGCCATACCGGTGAGGGAAAATTACTCTGGAGCGGGACAGAGGGGATCCTTCTCAGGTACTGGAAATGCGTCCCGGTGCTGGAGGCAGTGTGTGCAGAAAGATAGAAATGTATCCTCTTCCTTCAGCTCTCCGAAAAGGAAAGATTCGGTGCCCAAAGAGGAAGAGTAAACCAGAGGACTAGAATTAATGAAAGGATGGCCAAAGTTCTGGAAGGAGTTCTATAGAACACATGAGGGTAACGAACGTTTCTGTTCCCCAGCACTGACTAGAACGCCCAGAACTGTGGAGACACTCTGAAAATATTTATTAAATCTATGAATGAAGAAAAGGCAGGAAACCCCCTGAGCAGCAAAGGGAAGGACTACAGATACCCTGCCAGCCTCCTCCCGACCCTCCAGGGGACAGACCCCAGCAGAACTCGGGGAGCCCAGAGGTACAAGGAGAGGACAGGCTGGGAATTCAGACCCAGCAGCAGAGGACCGCGCCCCACATCCTCTCCCACCTCCTCCTCCTCCTGGGGGACGAAAATGCTTGCCTCGAGAGTATCACACAAGTAAAAGGGCAGAACTCTATCGCGGATATGTCCAACTGCCTAACTCTTCAAACTACTAAGAAATCAAAGGCAAACAAAACAAACAAAACTCCCTGATGTCCATGCAGATTTCTGAGCACACAATGAGTACACGTGGCCAAAAAATAAAATAAAATAAAATAAAATAAAATGATCTTTTCCCCAACTTCAGTAGACTTTAGCTCAAAACATTTAACAACCTCAGAAAACTCACAGCAGAGGAGGAAAGGGCTGTGGGGCTGGCAGGGACCTTGAGGTCACTCCCAGCGTGCCCCGATCTGTGACACTGTACCGTGAGGCGCTCACTGCTTTTATATTGAGATGTGTGTGTCTGCGTGTGTGTGTGTGTGTGTGTGTGTGAGTGTGCTCATGCGTGCCCGGGTGCATTTCTTTTGCCCCAGTCCATATACTATCAACAGAGCTGAATGACTATTCATGTTGCCCAGAGGTCACTTTTCCTCCCAAGAAACGTGGAGCAGGTCACTGAAGGGAAGGGGAAAGAGGAGTGTCTATGGTGATGGGGAGAAATCAGAGAGGACTCGTGGTTTCACTCTGCGTGGCCTGTGGAGGGGGGTCTCAGCTCGGAGGGCAACCTGATAGTGGAGTAGGATCTCTGTCTGTCGATGTAGTAAATTGATGGCAATGTAAAGAATCCTCCCGGACACAAAAGTACACTTGTTTTCAGATTAATGTATCCTGAATGTCAGCTTTTCAGCCTTTGCCGGGAAGGAGTCAACGCGTGCCTACCAGAGCCCTGGTCCTCTTATTTTTTTTTAAGTATTTGCTTGCAGAGGTGACCTGACCACTTGCTCATTAATGCACGGAAGGACGGTTCTTTCCTAACATCTCATGATACAAATTCACAAGGACACTTAAGGGTTTGTTCAGATGGGTGGCGACAGAGAGACAGCGGAATGCACCCTGGACGGGCATGACAGGCTTCCCCGGGCAAAATCTAAAGGCAGGGCCCCCATTTCCTCCTTCCACTTGCTACTGAGCCTCTCAGTTACCTGCTGTTAAGCATCTTGGCCTTATCTTTGTGTAACCAATGCCCGTTTCCCTTTTCATAAATGACTAACAGGAATTCAGGGTATTGTGTTGAATTTTAATGGGTTGTTTTGTTTCTCATGCGTTGGTTTCCAAAAGTTCCATGGTAGATTCCCTTCTCCTGCTCTTTCAAAAGGATGACAGGGAATCCCTGTCTCTGATGATGTTAAGAACCAGCACCTTTCTAACAGATAGGAAGGTTCAGTGATGTAAGATTTGGGGGGCAGGGATCGTGTAGGAGCCAATATTTTAGACCCTTTGGAATTAAGTTATGGAATTTGCTTGAAGTCATAAAGCGAGACATGACCAGTGAGTGTAGTGTAGATAGCACTGCCCGGATGTGTGCAGTTGTGTGAGCCTCTCTCTTGGCAAATAGAGAACACTGCTTGACTGACTTCCCACAAGCAACAAGATGAGTAAGTACATACTCTTAATTAAAGCCATCCGAGTGTGTGAGCATTGGTGGAGTACAGGTATAATTTATGGAAGGGTATGAGCCAAAGACTGTCCCTCTTTCCTTCCTACCACCCTCCTTCCCCCTCTCTCCTTCCCCCTTTCCTTCCCTCCATCCTCCCTCCCTCCCTCTCTCCCTTCATTCCTCCCTTATTTCCTTGCTTTTTTTTTCTCAGGAACTAAATTCAGAATTTTGACTTTGGATTCCTGCAATTTTCCAGATTTGGGGTCGTGAAAAAGATTCCTTACCCAGTGATTTTGGCTGACGCTGAACATGGTGTGAGTCATGCCAAAGTTCCCATGGGCAACTTTCACTTTTACCAGGATCACCAGAAGGGGTTGTGCTCTTTACAACAAGTGGAGCAAACCTTTCCCCCTCCAAACAGAATGTGGTCTTATTTCAAGTATAAACTTCAATCTTTAGAGAAGCCGTATTTTTCTGGTTTTGAACGCAGGGAGGGAAAGTAGAATTAACTCTTCCACATGAAATTGTTGGAGGCTCTTACATAGTTGAGGTATACTATACAGTTAAGTGCCTTAGGTGATGAGTCAATTGCTTTTTACATTTATCACATATCTTTTTTTTTTCTATAGTAGAACCAGCCTTCTCCCCCAGCCCCAGTCCAAGAACAACTTCGCACATCATACTAGCCAGTATTCCCTAGTCTGACTTTGTGACCTAGCTTCATGATATCAAAGGTATGATCCACAAAAGAAAAAAAATAGATAAATTGGAATTAATAAAAATTAAAGACTTTAGCTCTGCAAAATACCATCTCAGGAAGATAAAATGATAAGCCTGGGAGTAGAATAGAATATTTTCGCATCATGAGTCTGACAAAAGGACTGGTATCCAGAAGATATAAAGAACACTCTAAATTCAACAGTAAGAAAACAAACAACCCAGTTTGAAAATGGGCAAGACGTGAACAGATCCTCACCGCAGAAGATGGGGATGGCAAATGAGTACATGCAAAGATGTTCGACATCGTTAGCCATTACGGTTAGGCAAATAGAAGGTACAACAAGGTACAACCGCACACCGCATAGAATTGCTAAAATAAACACAGACAATACCAAGTTCTGATGAGCATGTGGAGTGAGGAAATCTCTCAACCATTGCTGGTGGGAGTGTAAATGTTACAGCCACACTGGGAAACAGTTGGGCAGTTTGGGACATACACACTTACCATATACCTAGCAGTGCACTCTCGGGTATTTATTCAAGAGAAGTGAAAATGTATGTTTACACATAAACCTATACAGGAATAAGTTTATAGAAGCTGTATTTCTAAGAGCCCCAAACCAGAAACAACCCAAACACCCTTCAATAGGTGAATGGAGAAGAAATTGCAGAACATTCATACCAAAGAATATTTCTCAGTAATAGAAAGGGTCAAATTATTGATACATGCAAATCACTTGGATGGAACTCTTAAATGGCTTGATGGAAAAAGCTATTGTCAATATATACTATGTGATCTTGTTTACAGAACATTCCCAGTATTGTAAAACTATCATGATGGAGAAAGGTCAGTGATTGCCATGGGTTAGAGCCGGGAAAGGGTACAGCTATTAAAAGATAACACAAGGGGGTGCACCTGGCTGGCTCAGTGGGTTGAAGCCTCTGCCTTCCGCTCAGGTCATGATCTCAGGGTCCTGGGATCGAGCCCCAAATTGGGCTCTCTGCTCAGCAGGGGGCCTGCTTCCCCCCTCTCTCTCTCTCGCTGCCTCTCTGCCTACTTATGATCTCTCTCTCTGTGTCAAATAAATAAATAAAATCTTAAAAAAAAAAAGATAACACAAAGGGCAGTGGGGGAGGGTGGTTTGAGGTGAAGGAACGGCTCTGTCTCCTGACTGTGACAATAGTTACTAGAATGTAAAATTTCATAAAACTTCACACACACACACACACACACACACACACACTGTTCATGTAAAGACTGTTGAAATCATAGAATTTTTACCTGAATTCATAGTATTTGTACCCATATCATTCCTGCTTTTGACAATTTACTGTGGTTACATCCAATAATATCATTGACACTACCATCAGGGACACTAGGTGATGAGTATGCAGGAATTCTCAGTGTTAATTTTCCAAATGTTTATGAGTCTTCAGTATTTCAGAATAAAAAGTTATAATAGTAGTAGCACATAAGTACCTATAAAATGAAAATTACG
This sequence comes from Nasua narica, assembly GCA_028533885.1. Classification (NCBI taxonomy): domain Eukaryota; kingdom Metazoa; phylum Chordata; class Mammalia; order Carnivora; family Procyonidae; genus Nasua; species Nasua narica. The sequence continues at coordinate 63,246,846 of CM052812.1, forward strand.
CGGAGTGCTACAAAGGAGACATACATGATGTTATGAGAGACACGATGGAGGGATTGACCTGGTTTTGAAGGTCAGGAAAGGCTTGCAAATGAGCCGAGATCTAAAGGAAGGGTAGAGGGCTGGGAGATTGACTCCAACTCCCTTGACTTAGGAAGAGTTCAATAAGATTGGAAAATAGTTCCTTCTGTAAACTCCCAAAGCTGGGAAGCATCGGAAAATAGGGAAAAGCAGGGATTGCCTCATCTGAAGTGGGCTGGGAAAGAAGTGCAGGGGGAAGGGCAGGGAGGTGGGACACACCCCAACAGGTCAGGTCGGGAGCCCGTGGAGCCAGACCCCAAATCGCTATCGAGCTATTGAGTTAGGTGCTAACCCCCGTGACCCCAACCACTCCGGGGAGGGACTTCCCATCCACAGGTGTTCGTGGCAGGCCAAGGGGAACCCTGTAAGCGGCGTGTGCCTGCGAGCTACTTCTGATTTCGTAGAGTGTTTGGGAAGTAACACTAAAAGTCAGACTCCTGGCCATGTCCCCATCCCTTCCCCATCCCTCAGCCTAAGCCATCCACCCAGGGAGTCTCAAGAACTGAACAAGGTCCAAGCTCCAACCACCTCATCCAGGAAATCACTTTGCCTCTTTGGACTATCCACACTTGTCATTCATAAAATGAACTTAGACCAAATGACCTCTCTATCAACTCAGCTCTTGGCATTTGGTGATGCTGGTCTCTGACTTTTTGACACCTGTATTCAAATTATACCTTTATTTTTTGCCTAATAGCTCACTTTAGTGAGTACGTAGCTGAAAACCGAGGGAAGCTGTCATGTCTATATTACAAAAAGATGTTTCCTTTTAGAGTCATTCTTTTTTGCTTGAGAGAGTTCAGTGATCTAGAGCTCAGATACCAGACCCAGACTAAGTCTCTGGATCCCTGGAAATTATCTCGTTAGGTCAAATACAAAGACCCGTTTCACTCAGTAAGTTCCAATGAAAATGAGAAACTGGATATACTATTATATAGCCTTCCAACTAAAGGAGAATTTAAATTTTCTCTTAATAGTTATTGACTGAGCTAATATTTATACATTTAATAAAAATTTCAACATTTTAGTTAAAATGCTATTTTTACAATAGTTCTCTGATCAGAGAGATTTAAATTATGCTCATTAGTGATGTCATGTTCAATGACTGAAGCCGTAACATTGGCGTGAACTCAATTGACGGGCAGAAATATATTTGCTTAACAAAAAAAAGAGAGAGTATGACAAAGGCAGACATGAATGGAAAGGGATTTTTTCTTTTGAAAAGCTGACATTTTTCTACTGATCTTCCTTCAAAGAAAATTATTACTTACCTTCCCACCCAGTCTAATAAAATAATCACAAATATTTTGAACGACTGCATTGAGGGGTGGATTTGGAACATTCAGAGCTCACAATGGCCAGATCTAGGGGTGCAGAATGGTTGTGTAGGTTTCATTTTAACCCTTGACCAACCAAAACATAGGTGTTTATCTTTAAGCCCGGGGAGCAGCAGCATCTAATTGATCCCACTTGGGAGACAGACGGTGAATAATGGGGCCATTCTATTTTGACGAGACACACAATTGCCTTGAACTTGTCAGGAGTTCAGGTGTGGGGATCCAGCTACCTGGGGCCGTGGCTGGAATGTGATGGTTTGCGAGCTCCTGATCACGCATCTGCCCGCTGCAGCCCTTGTAGGACCCAGCTCCATTTCACGGGAATAACTCACCTATTCATGAACAATGAGGTTCAAATTGTACTTTTCTTTAACACAACATTAACTCTCAAAGAGCTGGAAATTCAGCACTCGGTTCTGTGAGCTTAGATTGCAAATCAGTCACTGAGAACATTATATGAGCAGTAATCCCATTAAATATATCATCTTGCAAATATCTAAATCCAGTTAATTAACTTGTATTGCAAAAGAGCTCGGAGATATAGTTTTCAGAGAGCAACCATACATTTTAGGGCCCTAATTATATTTAAAGCAAATTCCGGGCTCTACTTTTTATACAAAATAGGTGGAAAACTACCTTGAAAAGGAAAACCAGATTGATGGAGGGCTACGTGTATGAGATTTGAGCAGAAAAGATATTCAAACATCTCAAAAATTAACTGCTTTCTTACATAAACTTTTGACTTGCATTGTAAGGAGCTTTTTTAATAAAAGGATTAAACAAAGTCTGCCATTTTAATTAAAATTCATAGCAATACAATGTCATCTTTACAATGGTTGTAGAAATTAACTACTCATAGATCTAGCTAGCCTTGAGAGCTTATAAAAATTTGACTTATCATGATACGAAACCCATAATATGTGTAAACTTTAAAATAATGACGGCAGGGACTTAAAAACAAATAAGTAAGTGGAGGAGGAGGAGGAGGAAGAGAAGAAGAAGAAGAAGAAGAAGAAGAAGAGGAGGAGGAGGAGGAGGAAGAAGGAGGAGGAGGAGGAGGAGGAGGAAGAAGAAGGGGGAGGAGGAGGAGGAGGAAGAAGAAGGGGGAGGAGGAGGAGGAGGAGGAGAAGGAGAAGAGAAGAAGAGGAGGAAGGAAAAGAGGAATTATTTCACCAAATGAAAATCCCATTACTAAGTTAGAAATATATGACAACAATCCCTTGATACTTTTTTCCAGTGGTCAATAATTATCTGGGATATGTATGTAGTTACACCACTGTCTGAGATATATATACATACAATCTATTTTGCATAAAATTTGCATAGAGTGAGTGTGTGTGCTTGTGTGTCCTCTGATGGCACCCACTTCCTTTGACGCATGCTTTGTACTCGCCCAACACCACTCAACACAGTGAATCTTCAGTGGTATTTGTTATTAAATAAATTATCCCAATGTATACTTTTCATTATGCTTCATGAAACATCCACACCCTCTAAGTGTGAAATTTGAGAACAACTAATTTTGAAAGAGTTTAAATTGCAGTCTCCCTAGACCTTTGTTCAATACAGACATGGACATGTTTGCTATTCTCAAAAGAATAGCAATGAAGTGTAAGAATACTTTCAGTACAAATACTGCCTTTCTTCCAAATAGTTCAAATTCCCATCCTATGTGTAAATCCATTTTTATGTGTACATAATATATGAAACAAAATGTTTTTTAAAATCTCAGCTCCAGTTGAAGGCTGGGAGCAGACAGAGTATTTAAAAGATGTCAACAGGGTCGGATTTATTCATGCTAAAATCCGTGACCCCTTTTGGGCCACCGTGGTTTATTCTCCTGAAGAATAAAGTCCAAAAATATTCAGAGTCTTCCCAACAGTATCACTCTCACTATCCAAAATGTCACATTTATTAGGAAAATGTGTCTTATCAGGTACTTATACCAAGACGGGTTTGAGGAGCTTGTTATATTCAATGCAGACTTAAAAAGTAAAGAATTTTGTTTACCCACCAGATTTCTTCAGGCATTTTGCAACTGGAATGCACGGAAAAGGACTCATCATTTAACCCCAGAAACAGAGTCAGTGGCGCCCTCCTTCATCATAACAGAGGCAGGAGCTTTTGATAGACTGATCATTTCGGGGAAAAGACTCACTTTGGAAGACTTTTTTACACGGCCATCTCACAACCATCTGCTAAGTGTTTACTACGTGCTTTCTAAGTACTGTTTAGCAGTGTACCTGAATTATCTGTTATTTCTCCTAACAGCTCTGTGAGATGGGTATGATTACTAACCTCCGTTTTACAGATAGGGAACCTAGGCTTGGAAATTTGTAATCTACACAAGGTCAAAGATCTAGCAAGAGATTGAGAGCCTGAGATTCAAATCCAGGCCCATCAAGCTCCAAAGCCCATACCTGCCCCCTCTGAGTCCCACCCCTCCACGGACAGATACACGGTCCTCTACCCTTAACGCCCTACCCGCCATTTTTGCACTAGACTGAGGAATCCATCCCAAAGTAACATGGGACCTTTCTCACCCAGCAGCGCACAGGTGGTTAGATCGCCATTACCTCCCACAGTCAACGTGTCCATTGGCTGAGCTCAAGCGGAACTTTGAACACGGAGGTGTGGAAATGACCCTTGTGACTTGGCAGGTGGTTGGGCTCACCAAGAGTCCCTCCCTGACGCCTTTCCCCCCACTGACCTATGTAGTGCCTGTTTTGACACCTCTCACGTGCAACGTGGGAAGAACAGAGCAAGGCAAATGGAAAACTCTTGGGGTCGATGTCCAGGACTGAAATGGTGTTGCCTCTGGTGAAGGGGTTAAACGTTTCCCAGGCCTCGCGGCTCTCACCATCTCCCCGGATCATGTTGTCTAAAGGCAAGGCTCCCCGCACCACCGCGAACCGAAGACCTATCCTAATGACAGTATAATTAGAAGTATCATTGTGGTAATGATTCTTTTCATCTGGAGCACAGGCGGCACAGAAAAGGCCCCTCATTCAGCTAATTCCACCTGCCTCCACCCTGTCGCCTCTCCTGGCTTTTCCCCCCAGGTCAGTAGCACGGGGATAATGCCAGGTGTTTGACAAGTCCTCAAGACTCGGGGCTCATCAAACTAATTAAAGAGAAACACATCCAAATTCTAGTGCATTATTTTACTTTAAAAAATGCCTCCCATTCATCTGGCTCGGTGGGTTTGATTAACGAAGATGACAAAGGAGCTCTTGTTCCTGCAAATCCACAACCACTTGGTTCGGGTTCAGTGGGCCCAGGGAGAGGCATCCAGGCCTAAATCTGGTCTTTCTTTCCTACTTAAAAATCCAAAGGGTAGCAAAGTTTCTGATTTTATCAGCTCCGCCAAGGCAGGAAAGGAAAGACAAAAACATCTTGATTCACTCACTTGACGCAGCCAAGATTTATTTAACTTAAATACCCCCTCAGAAGACTTTTTCACTGTCACCCAAACAATAATCCGAGACATTAGGAAAACATCAGATTCATCCGTAAATTTTAATGCCCCGAAAACAAAGAAATTCTAGAAGGATGCTCTTCAGAGAGGCCACCCCAGTACCTACCCCAGACGCCCATCCCAAGGCTCTCCTGTGGTGTCCCCACCCCACCCCACCCCCGCCCTGAGCAGAGCCCCACTGGTCGTAGATATAATGAACAAAGACATGTTAGGATCTGAATTTGGGAGAGGAAAATGGAGTTTTTGATTCTTAATGGGAGTGATTTGTTTTAATCAAAGGATTTTTAATTCTTACGGATAATTAAGCATCCAAAGTACATCTCAGATAGAGTTGTTTGCTGCATTAGCAAGATATGTCTGCATAATTAACTAAGTAAAGCATTTGAAGATAAATTTGAGCATTTAGATTAAATTTAGATTAAAATGCATACACTCCTGCCAGGTTAAAAATAAAATCCAACAGACAACCGTACTAATAAATTCAATATATTAAACAAAGCATAGATATTTAAGATGTAGCTTTTAATAACGTTAACCAAATTCATCATGAGATTATGGCTTTAAAACTCATAAGCCATAAATACCCTCTCCAAGTCTCCAAATCCTAAAATGCCAAATTATCCAATCCAGTATCTACCCATTTGGTATTGAGACATTAAATGACATTTTAGGATTATCTTTAAAATAATTATTTAGGCATTTGAACATCATTTTTAATTCCATCATTTATTTGAACCTAAAATTTAACAGAAAGACATTTTCTTTCAGCAAGTTTCTCTTCAAATTTTGAATTTATTTCTAGCAACATAAATGTATTGCTGATTACAACTCCTTAATGAAAAGTCTCTTTGCCCTCCTATTTTCAGGCTGAATGCAAATCCGGCCTCGTCAATACTGTCTTGCCAGCTTTGAGTAATACTGAAAACTCCTTTTATCTGAGAAGTAACTTCACACCTGTGACACTCAATAGTTTCCAAATTTAAAGTTTTCATACAACCTTGGGAGATCCATAGACAGGTGATTCTCTTGTGAATCTGAAAAGAAAGGAAACTAAACAAATAGATTAAAGGGCAACATTCAGGACAATGTTTCCTAAGAGTTTTAAGACATATTAATTCTGCAGGACGTTAACAGGTATATGCAAAAAATATATTGTTTTGTTTTAACCTGTTATTATACACATCTAAAATAGTACAGAAAGCTAAAAGAGTAAAAGAGCTTTTTAAAAAAGTCCCTCAGGTCGGGGCGCCTCAGTGGCTCAGTTGGCTAAGCATCTACCTTAGGCTCAGAGAATGATCCCAGGGTCCTGGGATCAAGCCCTGCTTCAGGCTCCCTGCTCAGTGGGGAGTCTGCTTCTCCCTCTGTCTCCGCCCCTCCCCACTGCTTGTTCATTCTCTCTCTCTCTCTCTTTTCCTCTCTCTCTCTCTCTCTTTCAAATAAATAAATAAAATCTAAAAAAAAAAAAAATTCTCCAGGTTACCAAGGCTAAGCACCTTCTTTCTCTACAGGACTTCTCAGGACCTTTAATATGGCAGCAGGCACAGGCAACTCCCAAGAGGAGACTAGAAAATGCATTATGTTCTAAATTTATTTGCAGTATCTTGAACATTTGGTATCCCTCTAATGTAACTGAGAAGCACTGGTTTATGGCAAGTTTAGAGGTTCTACGGTTTCCATTTAGAACTCTACCCAAAAAAGCAAGGATGTTGGTGCCAAGCGAGTCTATAAAAAGAAGGATGCTTTGGAAAATCATAGTTTGAAGAATTCATCAACAAATACAACTAGGTTCACACTATAAAGTCTACAAAAGAGTTTGGAAGCAGATGATCTTACAGTTGATTTAAATAAGCTCCCTTGTTCTAATTTACTAACCTCTCCTTTCTCAAGTGGACTCAGGGTATTCTCCAAACCTAGGCAAGGATTTGAAACTGACAAGCAAATAATCCAAGTGAAGAAAGGTCTTGTTTCTTTTTAATTCTCCCATTACCTTATAAAGACCCTAAAAGAGTGAAATGTGGCAAGTGAGATTTTTTTTCAATTTAACGTGCACGCCGAAAGTAGGATTGTTGACGGTAAATCAGCTAGAGGGTTTAGCAAAAACTCTTCTGAAATTCTCCTTTGATTCTTGCTCCACAGTGTAGAATCCAATCAATGCAAATGTCAAGTCCTGTGTTGCGTCTCTCTGCTTCCTTTTAATGTTTCAGAATTGGATTTTGGAAGTTATGGGTTTTCACATGTTAATGTTGAAATGGAATTCATTTGGGAGCATGTTGTTAGACAGAATCAGAAAACTATTATCTAAAGGCGGTTGTAAACCTTTAAAATTTTTTTTCCTTTTCACATGACTTTGTTTTACGTCTTCCTAGAATCCTAGCAAGCACAAACTCAACTCTTTACCCAGGCTCATAAAGAAATGACTAATATCTTTTAAAAACAAAACAAAACACCTTATCATTCGTGCTTATTTCCATACCAAAATAGTTCATTATTATTTTTTTTTTCCGGAGTCTTCTTTTACCACCTAGGGAACAAAATCCCAACTATAGATTTAAAATGACAGATTTTGTGGGTTTTACTTTTCAGAGATGATGTCATTTGTGGGGAATTGTTGGGTAAACCATACACTCTTTTCAGAAACCTGCAATTACCTCTCTGAATAAAGAGATCAATGTCATGTTTCTAGAAATAATGGCTAATGATATGTCTCCCGAAAGGAAGTGGCGTTATTAATTACCTCACTGTGAACACACAGTTTATAGACAGCTCTGAGGGCCACTCGCCCAATTAAGTATAATGACTAAAGCATCATTTAGTCCATCTGCCCAGCCTTCTAGATTAACAAGCCTGCAGCTTTACAAGACTTGCAAGGCCGATATGCTCCACAAGGAGAGCTCCGATGCAATACCTGGGCTGCTAAGAGATTGGGTATTATTGCAACGGCAGGAAGGGGAAACCCAAACTCTTGTTTGCTGTCACCCCGCTTTGTTTCCATGTGAGCTGAGACACTGATCACCCCTCCCCCCGATGCCCATGGCGATGTGCATTAATTCATATAATGCCTCTAAATATATATTTAAATATGCCTAAATAGATCTGCGTTGTTAACATTATATTTATGAACTTATATATAGATCCTGTGAATATGAATGTACACAACTTAAAAGATCCCATTTATATACTTGCATGTAGACTGTAAAAGTATATATAATAATATATACAGTAATAGATACATATTTATATCATAAATTTATATCTATAATATAAAGGTAATTATATAACTGCATATTTATATACTGACATAAAATAGAGTACATAAAAATATATTAATACCCATTCACATATAAAGCGAGAGGAACAACACTTCATAACCCAAGGCAGCCAAGGTTAGAAGCTGGAATTTATCTTGGTTAAGAATAAAGGCCTTGGAAATCTTAGATAAGGTATGACAAAAATATATATATACTACCTATACATATACGCACACATTTATTTGTTACCATTATTAAGTTCTGAGTGTTTCAAGTAGCGATGCAGGCTGATTATGGAGCCCTTAATACAGAGCCTTGTTTTAAAATGAGTCTGTCTTTCAAAAGACATGCTATCTCTTTCCATGATGGCATCGATACGGTTTATCGCAGCAGGTCCTAGCTTGTTTGCTTCCTTGTTTTTGTTTCGTTTTGTTTTGTTTGAGTTTTGTTTGTTTGTTTGTTTTTCTCCAAAGTGTCTGCACGGCTGCGTGTTGAGGTCTGAGGAATGAGGTACAACTTTTGGGGATGGGTTTTCAGACACTAAAAGGGTGAGGGACACCCGGACCCTGAACGGGGGGCCCCCTCCCCCGGCTTCCAGCGACCTCAGGCGAGGGCCAGGAGCCCCTCCATCAGGGGCTGCACCTGGGCCCCTGGGCTGTGTTTCGGCTCTCAGGCACCGAGGATTTCTCGGCCGCCCCCAGCTCCCCAGGCCCTGATTTACGACTTGCACAATGCATCGGGCGCCCCCAGCCCCAACCTGGACATAATACCACCCCCTCTCCAGGGCTTGGCGGGATTAGGAAGTCCTCTTTACAAGTCTCTTTGAAATCCCGCAGTGAAAAACAGGGGCTGGCCTAACGTCTGGAGGCTTCCTGAGCAAGCACGAAGAGCCCGTGCCCTGCCCTCACCCAGACAGGGGAACATCTGCCCCTCCAGCTGTTGCTTCACGGGAGGTCATTCCGAAGGTCAGAAAACAGGACGGGTCCCCCAAGACAGGTGGCCATGCAGAGCCCTGGTCATTCCCTGCGACAAAGATATCCTGGAGATGTCCTCCCTGCTCCTCCCCAAGGAGCAGCCCCGGGGAGGGGGGGGCGGCGACAGTCCCAGCTCTCCGTGGATTGACGCCGGCACTGGAGCCTGCCAGAGTTTGGGTTTGGTGAGGTTTTTAAGCATCACCCATTACCTATCTTTCTTTCGCCCTTCGTTCGTTCACAGATAGCGACGGAGCACCAGCCCTGGGCCAGGCATTATCACCGGTGTGAAGACAGGACGAGGCGAGGCAAGACTGGAGTCCCACCTTCACCACCTGCTGACAGTGGCCTTGAACGCCTTTCTCGACCTCCGTGAGCCTCAGTTTGTCCACCTGCAAAAGAGGGGTATATACGCTATGTCAAAGGGTAGCCCCCGAGATTAAAGGAGATAACAAAACACTCTATGTAAAGTGCCCAACAGTTTGCTTCATATAGTTGAGGAACTCAGTAAACCCGTCTTCCCTTGGTCCTGCTCCCGGAGGTCGTTCAAAGTACTGTGCCCACTCGTGTCTAAGGAGGGAGACGTCATTCTGCAATGGCTCAGATACAACCGAGCTCAGGAAACGCCTGTCTCTCCATGGTTCTCACTTGGGCCGGAGGGACGCTTTCCTCACGGGCAGGTAGGCCACTGGTGTCACAGGGGAGGAGCAAGAGATATTGGACATCCTTTGTCCCATGAATGGTTCGCTCCAACTCAGGTATCAGAGAAACCCTGACAGTTTCCCTAGGCTGCTTTAAAAATGCCTATGCTTTCATTATGGATAGAAATGATGAACACACATTGTGTGAATGCAACCCCAATTTCACTCCGGCCAAAAACACTTGCCCACATGCACTAGGAAAGATGGACAAACCAGCCATGGTAGCCTTGTCTGTGGAGCAAAAATTAGAAACACCTGAAATCCCCAAACAGTAAAACCGATCTAAGCTGCGATCTAGTTATTTGAAGGAATACTCTACAGCGATGAAAAGTAACGACAAGTACCTATTTGCTTAAAGCTTAGAAATATAATATCGAGTGAATAAAAGCACGTCACAGGAGAACAGATAGGGTCTAGTTCCATTATCTACAAGCTAAAACATGCAAAATGAAAATAGGTGCATATGTGTATTTTAGGGAATGTATGCATGAGCAGCTGAACAAAATTCAGGAGAGTGATTATCTCTGAAGGGAGAGACCAGGATAAGGTCAGTAGTCGGTGAGTGGGTACAGGTGGGGTGAAGGGAAAGCTTCACATGTGCCAGGTGGTGGGTTCTCAGGTGTTAATTTCATAATTATTCTTTAATCTGCACATGGATTATATGTACTCATGTGTGTGCTACATTTCACAATAAAATATTTAAATGTTTCCTAATATATTTGATTCTTGGGAACTTAGAATTTTGTAGGAGAAAAAATATATATACAAAGACATATATACAAGGATGTCTACTATAGCTTAATTTATAGGAGCAAAGAAGAACCAACCAGAATATTCCAATATAGAAATAGTTAAATTATGGCAAAATCATTTTTTTGGGAGTCCTCGGCTATTGGTTTATAAGAATGGAAGGCTGATAAAGCTGCCACCTTCCAAAATGCTACTCATGAGATAGGCTGGACTAGAAATTAGGAGGCAAGATTCCTCCTACTGTTTGGGCTATTTATTAACCAAAGATGCTCACTTGAGTGTTATTCCTGCCTTGATCTCTAGGCACAAGAGCACATTGGTGACTAACACCAGCCTCTCATTTTCTAAAAATATGAGAAATTGCTAGCAGAGACTTTTTAAAAGGCTCTCTTGAAAAGTTAGCATAAGCAAGAAAACTAGACTTTGAATCAAGAGTCTTAAGAAAGAAATATGAGGGCTACACCTCCTGCCAAGAGGCTGGGCGTGCAGGAAGCCCCCAGCCAGAGATGAAATCAGCAACCAGCATTGTGCTAGAAGTTACCTTCCCTTTCCTCCACCCACAGCACCCCCTCTGGATACTAGAGAGTCCAGCAATGATTCTCCACGCTCCTGTCCTCCACAGAGTCCTTGGTTTTTTCACAGCTGCATTGCCTTCCAGTGGCCATCGAGGCACCCCAGGCTCTGCAGGTCTCCATTTAGCATCTTTTTGTCACTCAGCAATGATCACCAAGACTTTATTCCAACTGTCAAGTTCGCCCTTGCATCTCTCTCCCTTCCCCCACCCTACCACCAGATGGGCAAGGGACCCAAGTTTTCAGGTGGACAGTCCTCAGCCTGTGTCACTCCCCTTCTGAGGGCTCAAGAGGAGAGCAGCATCTCCCACATGGTCTGGACTGCCCGGACTCAGAGAACAGCAAGTCTTGAGTCCCCGAGGCCATGAGCAGCAGGGAACAAGCTTTGTGCGGGAGGCAATAGAGGCCAGGCCCTCAGAGCTGAGCTCTGATAAAGACAATGCTGCCTTGGTTCACCTTGGTTCATCACTTACTGATGCATACTCACTCAGCAAATACCGATGGAGCCCCTACGACGTGCCAAGCCCCACGGTGGCTGCCGGCAGTGACGAGTGAGACCAACACGGTCCCTGGTTTTGGCGAGCTCCCGCTCTAGCAAGGAGGAGAGAATAAAGCCGGAGAGGCAGGCCGGTCAATACAAATTATACTCTCTATGGCCAAGATCTTACTTGATAGGAACAAGCATGATGTTGAAATACAGAATAATCAAATTGGAGAGCAACAGACTTTGCATGAGGACAGAGGAAGCCCCTCTGTACGTGCTCCTGCAGGACGAAGGATGAAAAGACAACTGCGGAGAAAAGGGAAAGATTCGTCCCAGAACTGGAAAGAGACAGCGCGAGCACCTGCAGATTGAAAAGGGCTGTCATGTGGGACACGCTGAGCAAAGCCCCGCGGGTTGGGGGGCAGTGAGGGAGGCCAGAGTGGGCGGGGAAACGTGGGCCAGATCACGTGGTCCCCTTCCACATTGTGCAAGACCGTTTTGCTCAGCCTGTGGGTCGGGGCCCGACATCGGCCTCCTCCTCCTGTTGTTGCCAGGTGACACAGGCCACCGCCTGAAGACCAGTTCTCCATTCGGACTCAGAGGGGGCTCGCCGTCCAGTTCTTTCCAGGCTCTGCTGCAGAAGTCGCGGGTCCAGAGACTCGCTGACCTCCGATCTGATGGAGACAGCCTTCTGGGGGGGCTCTGTCAGCCTGCTCCCAGACCAGGGGGCACCCCATGCCATCCCAGAAATGTTCTTTGGGGAGCTGATACGCAGAGAAGGTGGGTAGACTGCCCGGACTCAGTCCCCGCGGTCAGCAGTCCCCCTCGCTCCTCACTGCTCACCATAAATTCCCTCTGATGGGAATTGAGTCATCAGAAAGCATTCAATAACCTCGCTCTTTATAAAACCCAAAGGAGGCCCCGTCCAACTGTTGATGCATCTGGCCAGCTGAGGAAGACCTAACTCGGAGAATGCAGAGAGCTGAGAGCGGAGGGAAATGAAGGGGTCTGTCTGGCTCACAGGGCAGATGGAGAAGGCAACGCTTTTCCAGTCATACGCGGACCCTCCTGCTCTCCGGGCCTGCGGCTCGAATCCAACGGCTGACTATGTGCGCAGCGCAGGCAAAGCTGAAAGTCCTCCATGAGAAGCTAAGAAGTGCCTAATAGCGGCTCCAACATTTCTACTACGTTTTTTCATTATAAAACATATATACCGTGCTATGAAATAAAATGTAGTTTTAAAACCACCTGTGATTTCATTATCCCAACATAAATATTTTCCTCTTTATATAGTAGTTACTCCTAGTCTTTGCCCTTAAACTTTTTTACATAGTCGCAGTCCTATATGCACATACTTGTGTTTTTAAATTTTATATTCTATCATAAACACTTTTCCATATTCCTCCCAGCCTTTATAGTTCACATTTTAATAACTGCATTATTATATTACCAAGTAAATGCACTGTAGCTTTTTTAAGCAATACCTTTCATTTGGACATTTATGTGATTTTAGTATTTTACTATTATGGATAACTCCGCAGTCGATATTTTCATACATATAACTTGTTTTCAAATTTTGTCGGAAATTTGATATTATTAAATTTTTAAATACACGTGTTCATGCGTATGTTACCATCTCTCTTTTTCAACCGCCTGTTAATTTTCCCAGAGACACTTCCAAATGCAAGCAATGCGGAGGGAAGCGGCCTCTTGCTGAAAAACTGTCCCTCATAGCGACTTGTGAGGCTAAAGATACAGATGTTGTTTTGGCAAACTTCCCGTTTAGGCTCATCTGGGATGTCCCGTGCTGCTGCTTTGTGGAAACAAATTTGGGCAGTAAGTCTTGTATAGACTCCGTTCTTGAAATAACCTTTCCCTTCTTAGATCCACTTTCTCTCCTTATGGGGATTCAGAGACAGGAATGCGCCCCCCACCCACACCCCCGGCCCAGGGAACAGGGACCTGGAGCGGGAGAGTAGGAAGGGCCCATCCTTAGATGACAATGACTGATCACCTGGTAAGGAGCCCTGAGTAACAGTCACTCTGGAGTGACAGGTCTTCCAACTCAGAAGTCCCTCCAGCAAGCCTGCGGGTTCCTCCTTCCCTGGGAACACTTTCGTAATCTGCTGAGTTGGAGGTATTCACCCTCCGTGGGCTTCAGACAATGCCCAGCAAACTTCCTAACTTCTAAAATCTCTGTTTAACCCATCCTTAGCCCTTGAAAACAAGGGCACCAAAAACCAGACGTATGCTCTCAATGGGTTGCTTAGAAAAGAATTTTCTCTGAAGATCTCTTTTTTCTTTTGAAGGAAAGTTTTGAAAAAGGAGATAGGGAGGAGGTTGAGAGGGAGAAAGTGCTGTTCTCCAAATTTCCCCATTTGACAACTCTGTCGACATTACCTAACACGCTTTCTAGCTCTCCGGAACAGACGGGAGAGGACATTCCAGCTGGGGCAACTTTGATAAATCACAAGAATGACATTTCTGAAAAGGGCATTTATCAATCCACCCATAACTATCAATGGAGAATTCGTGTTTCTATAAAATTTTTAAAAATGCCAAAGAATTCACTTCTTTACTGTCAAATTGAGATTTGATGGAAGAAACAGCCAGGCAATTAATTATATTTAGGAACCATACATCTTGGCTTTGAAGTTAAACGTATTTCCCTGTGGCTTTATATTGAGCACAGCTTTTATTAAATTCAATTACTTTTCCCTCTGGTCTGCTCCATAAAGTTGCACTCGTATAGAAGGATGGCTCTTAACAGAATTATTTCCACTGGAAAAGATGATGATCAGGTGGCGTTGGTCACTAAAGGGGGCCAGTCCTTTATAAGCAAAATAACAGATGATAGGCTGTGTTTCTGGTGGTCTTCAAGTTTTACCACTTTCTCCTTGGCCAAAAAAACAAAGAACAGGAAAAAATAGAAGGGTCTCATTAGTTTATACTCCATCTTGGCCACCTAAAGCTTTTCCCTTTCCCAGAACGGACCAACTCCCCTCATCTCTGAATCCTTGGACCAGAAGACTCCTCTCAAGATGCTCCCAGATCTGTAGATCGTTAGTGTCGGAAAGAACCTGGAAGAAATGATCTAGAAAGCTGATTGGAATAAAAGTCATCAATTCTACACCCACCTCTGTCTGTGGCCACACGAGACAGGATCATTTCTGTCCCGTGAAACTTATTTTCTTCCTCCCACCAGCAGGCATAATGATCTTGCCCTTCCCATCCCATATGGCCATTACGAGGATCAAACGAGATGGTGAGATAATAAACAAGTGATAATTGCAAAGCATTGGCACGATCGTTAATAATAATTGATGAACTAGCAAATTTCTGTTTCAGCGTCATTTAAAATAATCTGTGGCTTTGTGGAATCATTTTCTTGTTTAAGTATCCTCGGTTGCATCTTTCCATAGGTCTAGAACCCTTTTTCTCTCCCTGAGCCACACAAGCAAGGATGTTTTTAAGACCTAAGGTATTATTTGGTTAAAAAGTGACTGCGAAACTTGATTGTGCCATTGGCCAATCAGGGGGCAGCTCCCAACAAGGGCATTTTCTAACCAAAAGCATAATGTATTTCTGTAATAAAATGACCAATTTTACAGGTCCCAGGCATTGCTTTAAAAATGGTTGCATTAGGATCAAAAGCCTCAGTGCCACCTGGGACCAATAAGTAGCCTGTTTCCTTCAGAAACATCACCTACTTTAGCCCCAACCCTACAGTTCTGGCTTAGTAAAATTAAGAAGCATGAAAAACACAAGGCAAACCCTAAGAGCTTGTAGAAGAGTTATTCTAGATAAAATTCAATATTATAAGTAGGTAATTCCACCCTCCTACCCCCAGTTTGTCACAAAAAGGAGCCAAGGTCACGGCTACAATCGGTGTAGCAACACACCCTGCAAAGCTGACTTTGAAAGTTCAGCAGCCAAATCTACCAGAAGTGGCTTGCCGCTGTGGCCTGGCCAGCAGCCATTGGATTTGTTTGTTTGGAGTCATGCCGTCCTCTCCCCCTTTTCATCATCAGTTCTGTTGGGGACATGAGTTCCAAGCGGTGGCCATTGCATGAGACATATCACTACTGCCACTTGGGGGAAACCTCCAATGACAGAATATCATTAAACTCCCACAGTCAAGACCTCAAGTGGATGGAATATATCTTCTGGCACTTTTTTTGGGTAGACTAGGCTGGCCTATTCAGGGGACATTAAAAGAAACAAAGGACTTAGACATACAGGCGTGTTGATATCACAGCACAGTAGAAGTTCTTTGTGTGGCTTAGACAAGGGGATGGAAACAGGACCCAGGAGATGGTCCTGGACTTAATGGGCATGGGATCCAGTATGACCGACACAGAAGGATAAGCAGCAACACCAGGTGGTGGATAGTCATTAGCAAACGATTGTGTGGATTGTCTGCCATATGTAATGAAGCTATCTAGGATCCCAGGAAAGACAAGAAATCTGCTGGCTTGTTAGATGCGTTAGGCAAGGACCATATCAAGCTCATTAACTTATTCATCCATAGGGAGAACTGTAAGGCCCAGTATGTATTATGTGCTCAATAAATGCTTTATAAATGAAAGAATAAACAAGCCATGGATGTTTGAGATGTTAGGGGTAAGCCTCCAGTGGGATGATGGGGTAAGTACCCCGCCCCAGCTCCAGCCATCAAAAACTACTCAAGAAGGCAATCTTGCTTCTGGAAACTAAGGGTGTCATTTCCTTACCAAACACTTCAAGGTCTCTTTCACATAAAGATTCCTAATCAGACTAGACTGGTGGAGAAAGAAAAGCCAAACCCCTAATTCTACTTCTTGTGGGAAAGCATTGTGATCAGGAAGGAATTTGATGAACCTTAATAGGTTCCCATTGACATTCCCCAGTTTGAAGGTCAAGGGCTCAGCCTCAGTGAGAAGGCTGAAGCACCCCTGAGGCCTACTGGGTTGGAAGACATCTGGGAAGAAGACTCTGAAGGACAATTCTCTCTCTAATTCACGCTTACTGAAACAAAACAAAACAAACAAAAACACACCAAAAAAACAATTTGAGAAATTTTCATATTATTGAAGATTCAAGAGGACTCTGAATCTACAAAACTAAAACGGCAATCATTAGTAATCAGCTAAGGGAAGAGTAGGGGGTATTTAAAACATAATTGCCACATTACTTTGATAGAAGCAGTGAACAATAAACTCAATAATAAAAGAATTCAAATTAGCAACACAGAAGAAAAACTTGAACAGTTTTACCAGAAGCCAGAGGATAATTTTAACTTAAGCTAATTTGATTTAGTTTCTGCTATTGCAAACAAAAGATTCATAACAAAGTCACCTAACAAAAAAAAAAAAACCCTATAGCTATGAATTTGTCCATTCTTCCTTGTAGATCTGTCAACATTTTCCTGATATAAAAGCTGTTTTAAAGCTGTTATTAGGTGCATACAAATTAAGGATCATTAAGCTTTCTATTGAATTGAATCTTTAGCTTTTGAAAAATGTATTTTTAAATCTCTAATATGCTTTACGTTTATTATGGAAAGAGTGTTTTAGTCCCCTCAAAATTCAAATATTGAAGCCCTAACCCCCAGTGTAATGGTATTTGGAAATGAGGCCTTTAGGAGGTAATTAGGGTTAGATGAGGTCATGAGGGTGCAGTCTTCATGATTGAATTAGTGCCCTTATTAGAAGAGAGTTCGTGCTCTCTCTCTCTCTCTCTCTCTCTCTCTCTCTCTCTCTCTCTCTCTCTCTCTCTCTCTCTCTCTCTCTCTCTCTCTCTCTCTCTCTCTCTCTCTCTTCAGGTGCACTCACCAAGGAAAGGCCATATGAGGTTAGAGAGAGAAGGGGGCCATCCACAAGCCAGTAAAGGAGTCCTCACAAGGAAATGACCATGATCATCAGACTTCCAGCCCCCACAACTTCGAGAAAAGAAACTTCTGTTGTTTAAGACACCTGGTCAGTAGTATTTTATTATGTAGCTTGAGCTAAGACAACATCCTTTGTCTGATACTAATATAGTCATGTTACCTCTTCTTGGTTAGTTTTTTTGTTTTGTTTCATCCTTTTACTTCTAATCCATGTGTGTCCTTATATTTAAAATGTATCTCTAGTAAATGGCATAGAGTTGTTTTTATTTAAATCCAAGCTTTTATTTTTTATCTTTTTAATTGGACTGTTCAGTTCATTTAGATCAAATGTGAGCACAGATATGTGACCTTTTTATTCTTTGTTTCTTTCTTCCTCCTTTCCTGGTTTCTTTTAGATTAACAAGGTTTATTCCTATTAAACAAACAAGAGAACATAAAGAGAAATTGAGGGGTGTCTGGGTGGCTCAGTGGGTTAAAGCTTCTGCCTTCGGCTCAGGTCGTGATCTCAGGGTCCTGGGATCGAGCCCCACATCAGGCTCTCTGTTCAGTGGGGAGCCTGCTTCCCCCTCTCTCTCTGCCTGCCTCTCTGCCTACTTGTCATCTTTCTCTCTGTGTCAAATAAATAAATAAAATCTTAAAAAAAGAGAGAATCTGAATTATATAGTGAATGCACAAATGCCGATGACCTTTTATTAACATTTTATTGTATTTGTTTTCTCATAGCTATCTATCTGTCCATCCTCCATTCAGCATTCACTTTATTTTTTAAAAAAGATTTCAAGTAAGTTGCGAACATTGATACACATTACCCCTAGTCACTTAAGAATGTACAAAATTAGTAGAATTCAATATTTGTTTATAGTTTTTTTAGATAAAATGTATATACAATGAAATGAACATATCTTAAATGTACGATTCAATGAGTTTTGATGAATGTGGGCACCTGTATAACCCAAAACCCTAACAAGAAAGAAATTATTATCCAGGATGTTCTCTCATGACTCCTACCCTTTTCATCTGATCTCCACTCTCCCCTCTAAGGAGACAAACACAATTCTAGTTTTATTTCTACCATAGATTAGTTCTTGTCTATTTTAGAATTTCATATAAATTGAATTATAACATATATACTCTCTTGTATCAGGATTCCTTCGCTCAGTATAATGGTTTTGAGATTTAACTATGTCCTTGCTTCTATCAGGAGTTTGTTACTTTTTTATCACTTAGTAGTATTTTATTATATGAATATATCCTCTAATAGCTTTACAGTGATATATATATATATGCCATTAAATACCACTAATTAAGTGCAATGAACTACATCATTAAAATGATAGCACTATATATTATATATTATGTATATGATATTATATATAAAATATAGTATTATTATTTTAATGGTTACCTTGAACATTTAAAAAAGTTAATCTATTTATCTTGAGATAATTATAGATTCACATGTAGTTCTAAGAAATCATATGAAGAGATACACTTACCCTTTACCCAGTTTCCCCAATGGTAACATCTTGCAAACCTATATCACACTGCAGTGAATGTAACAACCAGAATATTTACACAATGGAGTCAAGATACACAACATCTCAATCATCACAAGGATCCCTCATATCACATTTTTATATAGCCATATCCAATTCTCCTTTGTCCTCATCTTTTCCTTAATCCCTAGTAACCACTAATTCCTCCAATTTCTATAATTTTGTCATTGAAGAATGTTTTATAAATGCAATTGTGGACCAAGTCACCTTTTGAAATAGGATGTTTTCACTAAGCATAATTATCTGAAGATTTATATAGGTTATCGTGTCAATGACTCACTCATTTATTTTTATTGCTAAGCAGTGTGGTCTACAGCGGAGTTGTACCATTTGTTCAACCATTCATCTGTTAAAGACCATGGTTGTTTCCTGTTTTTTTCCAGAAATTACAAATAAAGCTGCTTTAAACATTCATGTACACGTTTTTGTGTGAACATAGTTTTTTATTGCTCTTATTTATCTTAGAATCCCCAAACCAAAGACTTATCGAACCAGCTCGGGTCACATGCCTTCCTTAGAACCACTTGCTGGGTAAAGAGTACAAGGAGATAAATGTAGGTTGTGAATTGTCTTAAACTATGTATGGAGCTTCACCTCAGGGCAGGAGGCTGGGGTCACCTTCCCTGAAATCATAGGAAAGCCCACATAGAAACATGGACGTCAGGAAGGTTGGAACTTGGAGAAGTTACCAAAGTAATATCTCTCAGTGAGAATTCTATGCAGCAAGTAGTTTTGGCTTCCGGTAAGTATCCACCTTCAACGTAAACCTTTCCTCCAAACTTCTACACATGAATTTTGAGATTATATGGCCTCCATTCCCCCTCTTCCTCTCCTCCTGTTCCCCATTATTATATCCCTTAGCATACACTAAATGGTCCTGATCCTTAGTTCCTGGTCCATAACTGATGTTCAGTGGTCTATCAGGTGAATCTGCTTCCCTGTCTCCTTCTGCTTCCCTCCCCGTACATTTATTCTTTTTCACTCTGCATGATTCCATCTTCTGCAGGGGCAGATTATTCCAGAGGGCTGACAGTCTCTTACTAATGAACAACAAAGTAAACTTCACTTTTTGTAATTTTCGAATTTTAGAGAAAGAAGTGAGAAGGAATTTGGGGAAGAACAGACCACCACCATTAGTAACTCTACGAAGTGCCTTGGTGCTGGGGAATAGGTCTAGTCTTCTTGAGGGTAATAGCCCAAACTTACCTTACTTCAACTTAATCTCCATTACTCTTACCTCCCATCAACCGAGTCCTTTCCATAGCAATAGCTAATATTTATAATTACTTACTGACCATTACGGACTCTTCTGGGTGTTTCCCATATATTACCCATTTAATTTTCATGATAACCTTATGGATCCATTCTAAAGATCAAGAAACTGAGGCTCTGAGAAATTCAGTAACTGCTCAAGACCACATAGCTAGGAAGCGTTGGGGTCAACACTCAAATCCAGGCAACCTAGCTCCAGGTTCCATATTCTTAACCACTATGTTGACTTCTCCATCATTCAGAATCATCATGGCTCATTGCTTGCACTCAATTTTGGGCGTACTAACCAATACATTTCCTCAGTAATATAAAAGAAGGCAACAAAGGACCACAGTCACAAATCACTTACTGTGTCGGGCTTCATGCTATAAAGTTGCTCATGTTCTACAGCAATCAGTAATAACTAAAGATCACACAGCTAGTTAGTAGGGAAGCCCAGGTCTCAATCCAGGTCTCTTGATGCCAGATCTCATGACCGTGGCCATTGGGCCATAGAAGGGTTGCGGTTTGGTCCCTTGGTCAGGCTTATGTCAAGGAAAACTCAGAGTTTTTCTCTCAGGAAGCCTTTCATTGCCTATTAGCACCAAGGCAAGGGTACTGGGGGCTCAACATTTCCCAAAACTGACACACCAAATGGCTAGTTTCTTTGAAGTCCAATGTGTAGATGGCACCACTAAACCACAAGACTAGCTCAATTCTGATCTGATCTGTGTAATAGAAGACCATGATAACCCAGCTTTACCGAAGAAAGAAAACATCCACATTGCAGACAGTATGAAACCAGATGTTCTACATCACTTGGGGCACAAACCAATGGGGCCCAAGCAAGATACCAAGTGAGGAACATTTAGGGTTCAGATATAATATTGCCACTGCAGAGTTATGGGAATCAAAAACGCCAAAATTAAGGAAGTGCCATGTCAAGCAAGATGATTAGGTGGGAAACACTCATGAACCGTGAAGCTCCCTGTATGTTTCAGTGGTGGGGGTCATTGGGTATTTCACAGCTGGCATAACCTAACCCTTCTGATTGTGAACTCTTGACCTCTCTCACCCCACTACCTCCTCACTGTTCCTCCCCAGTCTTCCCCATCTCAGGAATGGCCCTCCCATTGACCCAGGTCCTCCCTTCAAAAACCATGTATTCTCTAGATTTTCCTCTTCCCCTCATGCTTCCTATATTCAATACATGAGCAAATACGGTCAATTCTATCTACAAAATCTATCTTGGATCTACCTACTCATCTCCCCTCCATCCAAAGAGCTCTCTTCTCTCCCTGGATGACAATAATATCCATCTCATTTTTTTCCTCACTTCCCCTCAAATCCCCTCCAAGCTCTTCTCCACGTTGTGGCCAGGATTATAATTTTAACACTTAAATTTGATCTATAGCCCTCCTCCCATGTTTAACATGCTTCAAAAGCTTTGTAATGTATTTCAAATAAAATTTACCCTCCTTACCAGGACATAGAGAGCCCCATATGATCTGGCTCTGTCCACACCTCCAACTCAATCAGGGACCCCCTCCCTCCTCAGTCCACCCCTCAATCATGACCAGCTCTCATCCTTGGGGCTTTCAACTCCATTCTCTTTCATCCTTTAGTTCTCAGTTCAAATATCAGAGAGGCCCTCCGCAAGAACTGGCTTGCTAGATAAAACACAAGACACCCAGTCAAATCTGAATATCAGATAAATAACAAATATAACATATTTCTTGTATAAGTCAATCTCAAACATTGAAAAAGACATAATTATGCCAAAAATGTATTCATCGTTTATTTGAAATTTCAATATAACTGGGAACCTGTATTTTTAGTTGCTAATCTGGCAACTCTGTAGTTCCCTCAAGTTATTCTCAACCATAGCTCCGTATTTGTTTCCTCCATTTGCTTGCCACAATTTTAAATTATGTGTTGTATGTTAGCTTATTAATGTTTGTGTCTCCACTCAGACTTGAGCTCCTTAAGGAAGGATGTTCCTTTTATTCATCATTTTATACTCCATCATTAGCTCAGTGCCTAGCATATAATAGAAGCTCAATAAATATTCAATGAATGAATAAACAGGTATTATTTTAGCTGAAGAGTTGGTATCTTCCTTTTCTTTAAACTTCTTCCCAGGTAAAGAGGCAAGTTTTCACCCCATTGAAAATACACTTCACAGACCAAAGCAGTGGACTATGTAATCATAATCCATTTAGCACAGTAATTAGACTTTAATGTGACTAAATTCAGCCGATGGTGTTTTGAAGAGACTAGTAGGTGTTGAGTAAAGTTAATGTGACTTTGACACCTTTCCAAATGGTGAAACCACTGGGAAGAATAAAATAGGAGGGAACGAGGATACGGAGATGCATAAGGGGAAGCCCACAAGAGCCAGAAGTTCAGGTCAGAAGTTCAGAAGGAAAGAAAAGTAAAGACTGATGCCAGTAAGACAGAAAACACAGAGTAATCCCAGGCAACGAGGGGATCAGGAAGCAGCTTAAAACACTGGAGCCAAAGCAAAAATTACAGAGAAACTTTGGAAAAGCAAAAGGTCAGAAGAAAAGCAGAAGTCAAATAAATAATAAAACCCTCACTGGAGGCCTGATGAACGTCACCTGTCACAACCAGACGAAGGGCCAGTGAACGAGGATTGCCAAGACCCAGAGATGATCATCTAGGCGAAGAGTTGTGTTTTCAGAATTTGATTTGCTTGCTTATTTTTAAAAGGGACGTGAGCGCAGATGTTCAGTTTGCCAGGAGTGGCTCGTGGGTGCCTGTTCGCACACACACAAATAAAAATAAAGAAAACTCGTGAAATCCCCGGCCTATTTTACTATAGCTTTGCAGACGAGGCGAAAGCTCTGCTGTCGTTGAATAAGGACGGCATAGAATGTCTGCGTCAGACGCTTGGGGACTTGATGTTGGAATGCTCTTCTCATTCTCTGATGAATGTGGCGTTGTGTCTGTGATCCCGAGATGGGGTCCCTGAACCCCCCGCGGGGGGTGAGCTCGCCGGTGTTTACCACACACATTACAGGGATGCCTGGGTGGCCCAGTCCACTAAGCTTCTGCCTTCGGCTCGGGTTAGGATTTCAGGGTCCTGGGATCGAGCCCCACTCAGGCTCCCTGCTCAGCAGGGAGTCTCCTCCTCCCCTCTGCTCGCGCTCTCTCTCTCTCTCACTTGCTCTCGCAAGTAAATAAATAAAATCTTAAAAAAACCAAAACCAAAACCAACACACATTAACAATGTGGTTCATCTTACCCCACGCTCCCCACGAAGGTCAGACAATCAAACTTCATATTTTCATTGCCTTTGATGAGTTCCTTGGCTTCATCGGAAAACAACCAAAGTCCTTGCTTTGTGATGTCATCTGGAAAAAGATGTTTTTGGGGTGATTTTTCAAAATGGGATATTCCCGAGGAAGGCGTGGAGCGAAGTCAAACCCTCCTGTCAGTTCGCACCACACCCTCTCCCCTTCTCCTCACTGGGAACACTCAGGGGAGACCCCGATACAACAGGAGATCAAGAATGACTTTGAGTACAGGCGCTCGGGGGGCTCAGATGGTTGAGCATCTGCCTTCGGCTCAGGTCATGTTCTCGAGGTCCTGGGATGGAGTCCAAGTCAGGCTTCCGGCTCAGCAGGAAGTCTGCTTCGCTCTCTGCCTTTCTGCCTGCTCACGCTCTCTCTCTCTTTCTCTCTCTCTGTCTTAAATGAATAAATTAAACCTTTTTTTTTTTTTTAAAGAATAACTTTGAGTAACAAATGTAGTTACCAGGGCAACCTAGGGATCAAAGGTGAGGTGTGATCTCCTGTTCTCTGAATGGCTGCCTGTTTGAATCTCCACCAATCACTATGAATCTCCCTTAAGCCCACCCAAAGCATTGAACAAAAAGATGTGTCAAATTCTCATCTGCCCCGGGGCCTTTGCACAAGCTATTCCATCTGCCTCTTCCCCATCACTGAACTGAGTCTTCTTGTCTTTAGGACTCTAAGTTGAGGTCACCACCTCAGGGAAGCCCATCTAGACTCCTGGTCTGAAACAGATTCTCCAACTTCACTGACTCACAGAGGTCCATTCTTCTCCTTCTCAAGCTTAAAACTTGCAGTCACGTACCATATTGTCTGTGTGCTCATTGTCAACCCCCAATTCCCCTGACCTGGAAATCCCATGAGATCAAGAACAGCACCCTCATCCTCATCAGCAGATTCGCAGAGGCCAGCAGTATGCCTGCTGCACACCGCGGGCCTGGTGCTCATTATCATATTTATTGATTGTTTTTAAATCTTCAGAAATAAAAATAGAACATTAGAGATGGCTACAGTCCTGGTGCCCCCCCAGCCCTGCTCTCCTTTTCCCTCTCAAAAGGCTGTGCCTTATATATATGCATAAAAAATACACTGGATGGTTTTGCATATTCTTTTCAGTAATCATAAATATTCCTTTCAGCAGTCATAAATGCTACCATACTATGCATACCATCCTGCGGCATGTGGTGTCACTGAGAGTTTTATTTTTGAGATGTAGTCAATTGACTATTGCCCGAGAAAAAAACATGAAACAGTGCAACCTGGGAATTCTCCTAAACTTTCACTTTTTATTCACATGCCCCATCTCAACATAGATTATTGCTAATCTCTAATTATTGCTATTTCCTGTTTCCTTAATTCCCTTCCCCCACTTCGGCCCTTGGCATGAGTGATCGCATTCAGTCCCACAACTTCACCTGCCACGCCCCGGGTAATGATGCCCCGCTGGTTATCCTCCAACCTTGACCTCTCCCTGAACGCCCACACTCGGCATTGCCCTGGTGCTTCGACTCCATCACCTCGTTTTCCAACAGTCACAAAGCATCTCCTGCTGGAAAGGGAGGTTTGTGAATTTCCCCCCAAGCCTGATCCTGCCCGGGTGTCGCCCATTTCAGCAAAAGGCCCAAACCTGGGGCGCCTGGGTGGCTCCGTTGGTTGGGCGACTGCCTTCGGCTCAGGTCATGATCCTGGAGTCCCAGGATCGAGTCCTACATCGGGCTCCCTGCTCAGCGGGAAGTCTGCTTCTTCCTCTGACCTCTCCCTCTCATGCTCATACTCTCTCTCTCAAATAAATAATTAAAGCTTTAAAAAAAAAAAGGCCCAAATCTGCTCAATTTAACCAACATTTTAGGAGTTACCCCGGTTCCTCCCTTTCCTTCACTTGGTCTGGGGTACCAAACCCCGAGAGGAGGTGGTAGGAGGGCGAGGGAGGGCAGCTGGCATTTGTCCGGCAGCCCCGTGTCACAGCCCAGGTGGGAGGTAGAACAGAAGTGGTCCGGTTTAGCACTAACCACAAACACAGGACCCTCACCTTCCGTCAGGGATGGGGTGGGTGAAGACGGGGGTGATGGGGACGCGGCATGCTTGTTCGGATGGGGCTCCTTCAGGGCACAACTGGGGATGGATGCCATCAGCCCAGGCTTGCTGGGTCTTCTAAGAGGAGCTGAAGACCTGCATTTTAAATGTTCGCAACTAATCAAAACCATTTTTATATACTGCAAGAGCCAAGCAAGATATAACATCTCTACGTACTGATTTGGCTCATGTGTCACCTCTTTGCAATCCCGTGCGTGTATTGTGTACATGTGTGTGTGCATGCGCATGCATGTGGCGTGGGTGTGCACGTGTGTGTGTGTGTGTGTGTGTTCTATATTTGGGAGAGAGACAATACTTGAAATGTAGAGATATGGGTTCCTCATACCCAGCTCACAGTACGTTATTATTCCATACACTATCTTTCCATGCGTAGCCCCCTTTTCTGTATTTTTAATTATATTATTTATTTTTTCTTCATGCCCTACTCCCATCCCCCACCTTCACTACACGCAATCACTCCAATGGACTAGTGTCTTTTGTTTGTATGTGTTCTTGCAAAATGCATACTGTTTTCCGTATGCAAGGGGAGTATTGCTGATTTACGTAAATGGAGCTGTCATATTGATCTCATTCTGAATCTTGGTGGGTTTGGGGGGGGTCAGGACTATGTTTTTTCCAGTTGTCTTGCTGTGTAGATATCTGTTCTCTTACTTGGATTTACTGCGCAGCATCTATGATACACCCCACCATGTGTTACCTGCCCACACTCCCCAGTCGCTTCTAGGATCCCCTATGAAAAATAATACTGCAATGAAACCTTCCTCTACCAGTCCTGTAGGAACCTGGATGAGCACCTGCCTGGGATGTACCTTGAAGGGTGGACTTGCCCAACGATAAGGTCCATGGGATCACCTGCACAGCACCCCCAGCAGTGTGGGAATATGCTTGCATCCCTGTGAACCCTCCGACTTCCTTCTTCCCAGCCTCGTGGAAAGTGATTCCTCATTGCTCTGTGGTTCCAAAGAGTACTTCTAGAACTAACACAGCCTTTCTTTCTTTCTTTCTTTCTTTCTTTCTTTCTTTCTTTCTTTCTTTTTGAAAACTCGGAGACTTTAAAAACTCTTTGAGTTCAGGCGCCTAGTTAGATGTTCAGGAGCTCAGCTGGTTAGATGACTGCCTTTGGCTCAGGTCAGGTCCTGGGGTTCAAGAATTGAGTCCTGCCTCCGGCTCCCTGATCAGCACGGAGTCTGTTTCTCTCTGACCCTCCCTCGTCTCATGCTCAGTCTCTCTCATTCTCTCTCAACTAAATAAAT
The DNA here is from genome assembly GCA_028533885.1 of Nasua narica. Taxonomy (NCBI): domain Eukaryota; kingdom Metazoa; phylum Chordata; class Mammalia; order Carnivora; family Procyonidae; genus Nasua; species Nasua narica. The sequence continues at coordinate 63,273,805 of CM052812.1, forward strand.
AGAATCCTAAAAAAAAAAAAAAAAAAAAAAAGAACCCTTTGTGTTCATCCTCGGACCTGGAAGGTAGGTGATTCTGCCCACTTGACGTTGATTTCAAGTATGCACCAAAATACTTACAGCTCCTAAATTCTAACTTCTACCTACTGGCGAGGAGGGACGGATGAGAATTGCTTCTCCTATCCTGGAGGCCCTCCACTGATTCCGCTCCGTATGCTAATCACTACCATACACTTCTTGGGTGGAAACAATAACACCTACTTCTAACTATGATGCGTTGTCAATTGAAAAATATGAATGGTACTTAAATAGAAATCCAAAGCCTAGACTATAAAGTGAACCTCTTCAGAGGACTTCTAGAAGAAGCCACAGTCCCCACGTGAAATGAAATACGTTCCAGACACAGAGAAGTTGCTGTACTTTAAGAACAGGATCCTATGAGGATCTGGTCCAGAGTCTTGACTGAAGTTGCCTTGCCATTACAGAAATTATTTTCTTCCTTTTCTTGTGGCATAATGTAATCCCCCAATACTTAGGTGCTTAAAAAATGTTTCCCCTAAAGCTGCAGGAGTGATTATCATGAATGATAAATAAATTTGTCGGCATTAGCACACCAAAGTAGCTCCCATCAGTCTACTGGGAGACGTGCCCCAAGGCTTGGGCGCCTCCGAGAGGGGCTATGGCGCACCCTGTGTTTTGTTTTCCATTCTGACATCGCAAGAATATAAGTAGTTTATGTAGTTTAATGTTTGCTAAAATATTGAAAATCCTTTTAATTGAATAAATTTGCTGAAAAGCTTCATAGATTTAAATGGTCTTACGAGTCATTTACTAGAAAAGATTGATTTCTTTAAGAGGATCCAGCCGTAACTTGCCTTGAGCATTGTACAAATTCTTAAGGGGGAACGGATGGCTTTTTTTTCTTGTCAGTCTAGTTGAAAATGATACTCAATAGTTCTATTTATCAGCGGGGAAAACTTGTTTAAACACATTCAGAATGCTGCTCCTGTTTTTCTTGAATCTAATCCTTCTGTTTCCCTTGTTAAGAAGGTTTAAATATAAACACAATCAAATTTGTTCTGTGTGAGCTGTTAAAACCCAACAGTAATACAAAGAGGACCAAAATAGCTCTGCCATAATTCATATTGGAAACATAATGCTATTTATTTATAGGACAGAATGATAACACCCCAAAAAGATCAGAAGAAGAGGGAGGGAGAACACTGTTCATAATTAAAAGTAATAAAATTGTATTTCATAATCCTGGACCTCAGCTTGCTGGGGACAAGGACCAAGCCTTAGCCTTCTTTATAGACTCGGTTCCTGGGAATGAGCCTGGCTCCTTGTAGGTCAGTGTCGATTGACTTACTGGAGTTGCAGGGGCCATAATAAACAACAGCCCTTTCTCCCTACCCTGAGATGGAGGAGGAATGAGACAACCGGAGACAAAAATATCCGCTTTGTTAAAGATAAAATTAAAGGCATCATGCATCCAAACGAAAGGTTCCCCTGCAGATGGGGCTGGGGGACACGCCCCCCCCCCCCCCCCACGAGATGCCCCAGAATGCATGCCTCCTGGGGACAGCCCGCCTCAGAGGCAAAGACGCTCCCCTCCCTTCCCCACGCCCACCGATCAGGTAAGCCACGCCCCTACCTGGCCCAGGGAAACTGGAAATACTTTAGATGCTGCTCCTTTCTGGAAGCAGAGTGGGGACTGCTGCCTCTCTGCGAAGTCCTACAGCCATGGAAGTGAATGTTTAGTAATATGGGGGTAGGAGGGGGTCAAATGGTAGGTTTTATTATTCTCTCTGGGCTTCATTATGGCTAGAAATCTCAACTTGGCTCACGGTGGTAACCAGGGTATATACAGGTGCCTCCCCCTTTTCCAACCTTCACAATTTGCCCCTTTGCTTTTCTGAAAGACCAACATGAGTAACCCTGTTCGCTCACCGAAGTGGGATTTTCACTTCTGCAAAAAGAAAGGGGCCTAAGGAGCGAAAATAGCATCCCGCGCTGTTTGCTGGAGCTCGGGGCAGGCGGCGCGCCCTGAGGAGGGGCAGTGGCGCTGCCCAGCTCCTTCCCCGGGAGCACACTGGGCGTCGCAGCATCAAGCCCCACAATCTGAACTGTCTGTGAGCGCTTGTGCTTTATCTTGATTTGTTTGGGGCCACGCAAACAAGTGTCCTAAAGTATCAGAAAAGCCGAGGCTAGGTTTTTTTGGATTCGGAAATGCTCAGATTTTTTTTTCCATATCAATTAATGGTAATTGTTTCTTCGCTTTATGCCTTTTCAGCTTATGAAAGGTTTCAGAGGAGCACCGTCCTTTTGGATAGCGAGGGAAACCTGTGTTCCTCCAAGTAACTTAAAATTCATGTCATTGCCTAGAGCCACATTTTAGATCTGCCTTCCGTTGAGATTAAATTATGTTGTTGTCAAAGGAATTGCTTTATCATACTTTTATTTCTACGTGTGTATTTTCCCTCCGTTCTCTGACATGATTTGGTATACTCTTTTTGTAACTTGTTGCTGGGGAAACTCACTATTTCTGAGCTTAGGCAACTATTTGAATCAGGAGGCTGTTCTTTAATAACCCTAATTGGCTGGAAAGAAAAATCCTTGTTATAGTGCTTTCTATTCTGTTTTAGGTTTTAGAATTTCCGGATATGTGACAAATATTAAACAAACGATCACTTTGATTTGGGGTTTCAGGCTCAGATCAAAGTTACCATCATCAAACACTCGGGGCGAGGTGATGAAACCAGGCACGGCTGGGAGTGTAGAATTCAGACGCCCAAGCGCGGGCATCCGGCAGTATTTGCCGAGAGGCTCCTCGGGGACTCAGATCAATGAGGGAGATACCCCGGTGACGATTCACTGCCCTGTCTGCCCCATGCTCCGCTCTTGTCACCCAAGCAAAGACCATTTGTTTGTTTTATATAATCCTCACCCTGGGTTCTGTTCGGTTTTGGCTGCTCAAAACAGAGCTATCAGAATTATGAAATATACAAAGGCCCCTCAGTGTTTAAAAGGCATTTTCTAGAAACTATCAGGGAAGAAAGTAAAGCCGATTTCACAGTCATGGGCTTTAAGGCTGGAGGGGGCCGCACAGGTCATCAAATCTATCAGCCCTTTACCCCACTTCCCTGGTTTACAAAAAGGGGGAACAGACGCAAACAAGTTTGTTAACTTCAACAAAATTGCAAAGCTCATCGCAGACTGGGTCAGGGTCAGTACTTGCTTTTTCAGATCCTCCAACTATCTTTATTGGTCTCCGTTTCTCAAATGTTGGAAACTTGGAGGAAGGGTACCCAAAAGTCAAGAGAAGAAGGCAGTGTCAGTGCCACCTAGCTATCTGTATTTTGTGTCTAGTGCTAATTTGTTGAAGTAGTTAAGGTTAAATCTATGTTGTAGATAGCGTGTTCTAGCCTGAATCATGACTGTCCCTTGGTTCCCACTATTTTCCAGTTTTCATTTCTCTTCTCTGTAGATTTTCATACTGCGGTCACTATACTCATAATCCAACCCATTGGACAGATCACAATTCAGATCTGGGAAATCCAGGTAAGGATTTATCCATGACTTGTTTCCTTGCTGGGGTTCCATGATTTATCCATGACTTGTTTCCATACCCAGTATGAAAATCATTCAATTGCCCTCCACTGTTTAAGATTTATTTGCTTTTGGTGTTATTTGGGAGGTCTTGGGGATTCCAGGAGAATGATACGAAAGGTTTTGGCATTAAATTTCAAAGTGTGAAAATTAAAAGGTCAAACAGGGGCGAGAAGGGGCGGGAGGGCCCCCAGGAAGAAGCAAGAAAGCCTTTCTTGCCACACAGGCTACTGACAAGTGGGGACACAAACCCAGACAGGCCCTGGCTGGATAAAACAGATGCCGATGATTGAGAATACCTACTGGGGCACCCATGTTGGGAACCTGTGTCTGGAAAGGCGTGAGGCGCTCCCAACTGGGCCTTCCTGGTCTTGGAAATGGCCAACAGCAATTTACATCACAGCTGTGAACGGGACACCTGGGGATGCCACAGCCCCATCGAAGGGGAAGGGAGGGCAGGAAAGGCCAGTGAGGCTGACAAGAAATCCATGACAGCCCCAGAGGGGAAAAAGGAAAAAAAGAAAAACCATCCAAAGAGGCCTAGGAAGGAAGATTTGCCAGGTGACACCATTTCAGTTTAATTAGACAAAGGCTTAAGGGGCGGGGTGAGGTCTGAAAGCAGAGACACCTGGGAGTGAGACAGAAGGGGGGACGGTCCGGGCAAAGGTTGAGAAAAACAAGCCACCTGGGACCCTGATGGAAACACTCCCGCCGGGAGAAGGTGTCAGGCCGCAGGTCCAGAAGGCTGGCGGGAAGGGAGGCCGCGCAGGGGGCAGGTGCTGTCCCTGAGTCAGCCTGCTGTTACTCCAAAGAGGTCAGGCGGACTGGGAAGAACGGAAGACGCTGACAGGGACCTCACCGAGACAGGGTCCTGCCCTCAGAGGAATTGGGGTGTCTGTCAAAGCCGGAGGCAGAAAGTAAAGGAGTCTAACCTAAAAAGTCTTTGTTCTTTTTTATTATTTTATTTTTATTACTGTTTGCTACTACTACTAGAATTAAATACTATGATTACTATTTAATGCCACTTAATACTACTAAAATAGTAATTTTATTACTATTTAATTACCGTAATATTATGATTTTTGCTGTATTTATTAACAGTATGATTTTATGAGTCAAATCAGATTTTTTCTCTCCAAGTTTTCATTTGAAAATTTCAAACTTTCTTAAAAGAGTTGAAAGAAATATACGCTCTCCGCCCATCTACCCTTCACCTCCATTTACAAATTGTTGCCGTTTTGCTACATTTGCTTTAGCTTTCTGTGTACTTTTTCCCGAGCCACTTTAAAATAAGTTGCCAACACCAAAATGCTTCTGTCCTCATCACTTTAATAGGCCCCTTACCTAATAAGAAGTCCATTCTGTTACATAAGCATCCACATACCTGAGAAAATGAACATTAACTTTACTTAATAAGAATTCATATTCAATATTCTCAATTATCCCCCAAATACCTTTTTTTCTTTTTTTTTGCCTTTTTGGTTTCTAATTCAGATCCATTATTTGAGCAATACATTTGGTGGTATCTCATTAAACTTTTTTTTTAAAGACTTTATTTGACAGAGAGAGATCACAAGTAGGCAGAGAGGCAGGCAGAGAGAGAGGGGGAAGCAGGCTCCCCGCCGAGCAGAGAGCCCGATGTGGGGCTCGATCCGAGGACCCCGAGACCACGACCCAAGCCGAAGGCAGAGGCCCCAACCCACTGAGCCACTCAGGCACCCCTCATTAAACTATTTTAATTTGGAGCAACCCATGTTTATTTATTGTTTTTCATATCATTGAAGATTTCACAGACAACTGATTAGAATTTACTACTTCTGGATTTATCTGACTAATTTCTCATAATTAGATTAAAATTAAATATCTTTGGCAAGAATACTGCATAGGCGGTAACTGTTTCTCCTAGAAGGAAAGGATGCCTTCGCTACATCTCACCTAGAGGATGGAAAAGATTCTCATCGGAGTGACATTAAGCCTGATCATTTCTTTACAGTTCACTCTGCTGTCATGGTTTCTCCCATAAAAGATTTACAGTAAATGTCTTGGTTCCAAACCAGATCCTTAAATAGTTATTAAGCACCCAGTTAGGTACTGAACTCTGAATCTGGTGCTAGGATTCTACACACAAAACAACAACAACAACAACAACAACAACAACAACAAAAGCAGCATTCTGGTAAAGAAACTGAATTCAAGAACTTCATGGTCCAACTCATACAGAAATTTTAAAAAGAAATTCCTAGACTGATTTCTGCCGGAAATTTATCCTAGGAAACATAATGGGCAGCACCTTCCCTGTGGTTCTCCCCCAGAGCCATGTGGGTCCTCATGAAGAGACTGGGTCACAGGGCTTCTGTGCTCCAAAGAGAAGGGCCCCATGTGTTCTGGATGCCAGATGTGACAGTGGGAAAGCTGACAGTTTTGAAAATGGAGAAGCCTGACTCCTATTCTTGGCCAGATGGTGAACCCCTCACCTCAGCAGGACCCTGGTTTAACTGCAGTTCTCTGTGTACTATTTTCCAAATACAGACCCCCAAATTAAGTAAAGAGGGGCTTACATCTATCATCGGATAATAGTCAAATATTCCCGAAATGGAGCAAAAGATGTATCTTATTTGATTCTGAAAATGGCACAAGGATATGATGAAAAATTAAAACAAGCCAAAAGGGGCTTATGAAAAGTTAATCTTGTCTCCTATGCACGTCCCCAGTCCTATGCTTCATAAATAACCACCATCTCATAAATTCTTCTGGGAATGTGCCTGCACATACACATACCCACACCATACATAGTTTAATAAGAAAATTATTGGAGCTCTCTATACGTTTCTGTTGCCTTTCCCTTCTCCCTCGACAACGTACCTTGGATATTTTGCTGTATCAACTTATATACAGATTTTCCGCTTTTTAACTGCTGCATAGTACTCTGTTAGATGCCCAACATGTTTGGCTAGTGGTCCATTTCCAGTTGTTCACTTTCGTCAACAATGTTGCAGTCAGCATCCTGGCCAGCACATGTTTGTAATATGTTCCGGAATGTTCGTAAGATAAATTCCCAGAAGAAAATCACTGGATCAGTAAAGGGATGCATTGCAGATATTAACGAATCTTGTGAAATTGTTCTCCAAAGAGCTTGCCTCTGGTTACACTGCAAATGACCTGAGTACCCACATCCCCTTCTCCTGGTCAGCCGGGGCGCTAATACCACCGAGTAATCTGCTGGGTCAAACATGGCATCTTCTTTGGTTTTTCTATTTTGTAGGTGTTTATAAGGGTATTGGGGTTTCTTCTTCTGCCTGTTTGTCTTCTGAATATTTTCCTAATGGCTTCCCTTTCTCTTACAGGCGTGTGGCGGCAAAGGTAAGACCGTGTTTGTCACGAATGGGGCACTTTTTGGCCATTTTACCATTTGTCTTTTGACTTTGTTTATGGTACTTTGTTTTTCAAATGTTTCAAAAGGTTTATGTAGTCAAATATATCTGCTTTCCTTTATAGAATTTAGGTTTTGCGACTTGAACAGAAAGACCTTTTCTGCTCTGACACTATTAAGAAACAAAATAAAAACAGAGCAAAGATTCCCAAGCTTTTTTGGTGCTTCTCATATTGTATGTTTAAGTTTTTAAACCAGATAGAATTTATTTTGGTATAAAGAGTGAGGTTTGGATTTGAATTTGTATTTTTTCCAGATGGCATTCAGTTGCTGTAAATCTATTTATTGATTGGCCCATCTTTTTCCCATTGCTTTGATGTTTGGTTTTCATCTTTTGGAGATAATTATTCTCACTAAAGAGGCTAAATCAGACATCATTAGATCCTGGGTATGAAAATTTTTCAGTTAGTTCATTCAGTTTAGAAGCTACTGAAAAAAATTCCTTTTATATACAATCTTAATCCATTTGGCAGTTTGATCCTTATTTTTCTCCAAACCAAAGAATCAAAGAAATCATATGTCATAACTGCTGATGAAATTTTCTTTTTTTCTTTTCTTTCTTTCTTTCTTTCTTTCTTTCTTTCTTTCTTTCTTTCTTTCGAGAGAGCATTGAGTTGGGGACGGGGAGGGACAGAGGGAGAAGGAGAGAGAATCTTAAGCAGGTTCCTCACCCAGTGTGGAGGCTGACTCGGGGCTTGATCTCACGACCCTGAGAGTATGGCCTGAGCCAAAAATCAAGATTTGGACGCTTAACCAACAGAGCCACCTAGGCACCCATTAATGAAATTTTCTTAAATAAAATATACTTTCTTCATCTTTCATTTCTAAATGATATGGCTGCAATTCCATGAGAAGAATGAAGAATTTTCTGCAATGCAGAAAAGGATAACAATTAGGAAGACTGGGTGTCTCAATCAGTTAAGGATCCAACTCTTGATTTGGGCTCAGGTCATGATCTCAGGGTGATGGGATCGAGCCCTGCATTGTGCTCTGCACTCAGTGAGGAATCTGCTTGTGGATTTTTCTCTCTCCTACTGCCCCTCTCCCCCTCCCCTGCTCTCTCTCAAACCAAAAAATAAATCTTAAAAAAAAAAAAAATGAAAGACAAGGCTAACGATAGTCCATTTACATCATTACCCCTAATCATTCAAAAATTGTCTCTATACTGGAGACAATTCAGTGTTTTCTTTTTTTCTTCAATCTTGTTTGGAAACATCTCCCAGGTTTCAACTAAGATTCGTCAAAATTAAACCTATGAATTAACTACGAGAGTCATGGAAGAATTGCATGTGAGCTCATCATTACTTCTTTGTGATCCTGGACACATCTGTCATTAGCTGTTGGCTAGTCTCGGCATCACCAAATGACATTGATGTCTGCTCTCATAAGAAGATAACACTTAACTGGTTACTCCAACTTGAGTAGACCTTAAAAGACTAAAAAAAAAAAAAAAAAAAATGCCTCTTAAAAAATAGGGTGGGGAAGAGAGAGCCTGAACTTCCTGAGCCCTTGTAGACATCACTGATTATTACGGCTCTATTTTTGTTTGTCCGTCTTGTTCAACTCCGTATCATTCGTGCTTAAGACAGTACTTCGCACGTGGCTGGTGTTTAATTTGTTGAGTGGAAGGAAGGATGGGCGGCTCTGGGGTCCAATCAATGGACAGGTGGGAGGCTATGTCCACAGCATAGCAGTAACTGTTTATTGATCAATTAACACTGGAGGTGAAATCTATTTACTTTGTTGCACTGAGGTTTTATTCTTGACTCATTTTTCCTGACTCTTCAATGGAAGGTTAGGTGCATTAAATAAAGCACTTCAGTCAGAAAAGCCCACCTTGCTTAGTGCTTAGCTCTCATCAAGATGATATATTATTGCATCATGATGTAATTAAATAGACCGCCGCTTTTATATCTAGAATTTGCATAAGACTCCTAAGCAAAAGTGGATCGATGTGCTCCCCATTTCAATTAGGGACCACTCAAGGTTTCTTTCTTTCTCATTAATTACAAATATCAGCCATATTAGAATGGGAGCTCCTCCCTTCATCAAGGACAAGGAGAAGTGTCTTTACAATAACCATGGTTGCAATATTTTAAAGTGCAGATAATTAAAATCTCAGCATGCTGCCATCCAAACCACATACAACAAAAAAAGTAAAACCTTACATCCTATTTCAAAGAATGAGCTACGTTGGGGCGCCTGGGTGGCTCAGTGGGTTAAAGCCTCTGCCTTCGGCTCAGGTCATGATCTCAGGGTCCTGGGATCGAGCCCCTGCATCGGGCTCTCTGCTCAGCAGGGAGCCTGCTTCCCCCTCTCTCTCTGCCTGCCTCTCTGCCCACTTGGGATCTCTCTCCTGTCAGATAAATAAATAAAAATCTTCAATAATAAAAAAAAAAGAACGAGCTACAAAACTCCTCCCTCCCCTCCTTTCTGCAACGTGCATCTAGGGAGGACCTGGAGCATGATGGGTGAGCCGCGAGTGGTGAGGAAGCAAAGGTGAGCAGCTCTTTTGTTCTAGCGGTTTGCGGACAGATGAGCAGGGCACGCCGACAAGTAAACGAGTATCTCTAGTAGGACATGGCAAGCCCTCATTAAAATAGTGAATGAAGAAGTTGATTAAGCATGCCTATTAAATTTTGATAGGCTGCCTATAATTTGAGATGAACTTGTTTTTGCCTGATCCCAGGTTCCCCTCAGCAATGTTTTGGTAGCAGTCCTTTCTCCTCTCGACCCAACTCCTCCCACCTGTCACAAACCCTTATTTTCATTCATTTCAAAGGGGGCTCCCTGATAAGACAAAATCACTCTTTTTACCAGATATTTGTAGTAACGATATGGATCTTGGTAAAAATAACTTGATCACGCATTCAACAAATATTTATTGAGTACCAGCGATATATCAGGCACTGTCTCGCTGTCAATGCCGGGGCTCCGAGGACTAGAGGCTCAATTCCTTGCCGGGAAATCTTTGTATATTTTTATAATATTAAAAAAAATAACTATTAGACTTGAAGACAAGGACAAATAAATGTGTAGGTTGGGGGTCTGCTGGAGGTCGGCAGAGATCAGATGTGGCAATTGGTGTGGAGTGAAACCAGCGGGATTGGAAGAAATGTACTCAAATGATGGAAATGTGTCCGTGATAACTCATTCCACAACAGAGCTGAGAGGGTTTGCGAAGATACGTACAATTCAAAAATGACGAACGAACCGAGTCAGGACAAAGAGATAAGGATATAAAAATAATAAAGGTAGGAGTAAGTTTACCATTTAAAAATGCATACTGAAATTCATGCAGTTACTAGGAAATGTCGAACACTAGTGATCGCCAAACTGAAGGGTAATTTTGCGGAAGTCTGTTCGACTCGACGATTCACTACAGAAATAGGAAGAACTCAGCGCCAGACAATGGAGAGGTCTTTATAAAGTGATTGGCCCCTTTGTGGGAACCAACAGACGAGAGAATCCCAAACTATTTTAGGTGGATAATAATAATTACCTAGGGAGTCTGTAATAACGTGGAGAAAGTAAAGCTCAGACAAAAGGTCGAAGCATTGTGCTCCTATCCTAAAACAGAGATATTTGCAACAGCGAATCAGAAATCGAGGTGTGGTCCATCGCTGTGGTCTAAGGCTTTTGAAGGTAGACGTGCTTTGGGAGTCTGAGGGACACCGTGAGTGAGGTCACTCCTGTCGTTGTGAGACCACTAAATAACAGGGACTAAAAAACAGGTTTAATTCTAAGGGAGTCAGGTTTCAGCCACAAAACACGAGTGGAACACAGAGAAGGCACTGCTGGAGGGTGAATCCCAAGATGAAGATTTACCATCAGCTGGGCATTCCCTAGGTCTGGTGGGAGCTAAATTTTGTCTCATGTATATACCATTCTGGCACATTCTTAGAAGAGGCATCCTGGTAAGTGTCTCCGCCCTAGCTCCTCAAGTGGTGTGACTCCAAAGTCATCATGAGCCCTCCAGGAATGGGCAAGTCCCCTTCGGAATCCCTTCTGGCTCAAATGAAAGGTGAGTGGTGAAAGAGTCCAGCAGTCTCCAAGCAGCTGAGCGACTTAGGACACCTCCGTTTTCAGTCTTTCACACAAGGTCCCTTGCTCTGGGGGCCCCGCCCATAGTGCCGACCTGACCCCGCCCACCCCCTTCCGCCATCCAGAGAAAAGCAATAAACAAAGAGCCTCAACCTGCAATGGGATCAAAGGATCCTGCAGCACCTAGGGTGCCACCGTCAGCCCCATGTTTCTCAGCCCACGCAATTAAACCCAATGCTCCCGGCAAACCCTTCGTCCAGGCAGGATCCCCCAAGCCCCCAAGCTGTCCCAGTCCCAGCCTACCTGCTGGCCCGCTGCACGAAGCAGTGCGCTTACCACGGATCCCGATCCCGCGCGTCTTTCTTCGAGCCCTCCTGGAGCCTAATGAAGAGCTCATATAAGCGCAATTCCAATTAGTATGAATTCCAATGTTTTCATTTTAAATCTATTCACTTAAAGTCAAAATGACATCTTAATGCCACTCAGCAGAGCAATTTGCCCAGAATAAGAAGTGAGCTGCATTTTTGGAAAGACTTACTGCTAGATTTCAGTCCACATTTTTTTTTTTTAATTAAAATACATGGATTGTCTTTACAAACTCTTCCTGAATATTTCATGTGTTTTGTGCTTTACTTGCTGTACATATCTTCACAGCATGCGTATTATTCAAATATTCCCAACAGATGGTCGCAAGTGCTACATACTATATAGCATTAAGTGAATAGCTTGGTAAACAAATGAGTCAAGGATTAAAATATTTTACAGCTTATAAATCATGAAAGATGTTCAATAACAGTACATTAATAAAAAAATCTTTAAATGTAAACATAAAAACATTAAATGCCGCTATTGGATCAGTCGACTGTTTATGACAAATGAATTTTTTCTTAAAACAGGTGGTCGTCCTGAACGGTCTCAGATTAGAAGCTAAATTGATCTGGGGCTGGCGGCCAGCTCACCTGCAGGCCTGGCCTCAACCCTGGCCTCCTCCACCTGCCTTCCGTGACCTCCTCTGCCGTCTTCCCCCATTAACACCTCCTTCATAACTAGGAAGGGAAAGGAAATACATAAGCCAATTCTGGTAGTCTTTGGACTAACTTGAGCAGAATTTTGCTGAAAGAGGTTCAAACTACAAGTTCAAGTTGAGGATTCGGAACTGGCCGTGACTTTAATGCCCTGAGCTCTGGGTTCCCCTTCCACAATCGGCTAAGCAGGTGTTTGGCACTGATGTCTCCACGGAGAAAACAAACAAAAACAAAACAAAACAAAAAACCCCAACCCTACAACTTTTGCCAATGTTCAGATGGCTCTGAATCCATTTTACGCAGTTACTGTTCTAGCCGTTATTCCACTGAGGAATAAAAACAAATAAAAAGCTCTCCTGCTAGATTCTCACTCTCCTACCACCCTTATTTTCGATGATGTTACTTAAACCTAAGGCATAATGGCCTTTCCTAACTCGTTGGCATTTCTAGTAACTAACGCGGGATTTTGCAAGACTTTTAAATTTCATTCTGGATTTCCCTGGAAATGAGAACTCAACCCAGTTTTGACTGTGAAAATAATACAAGCTTTCGTAACTCGTAGACAGAGCGAGCCTCTCACCTATAGTCCTGAGCTGGCTGCAGTTGCCCTATGAAGGTTCATTACCCGATTTCACACACGCAGTCAGACTTTATTCTCCTACATTCCATAATGCGCCCGTGTTCTCTATTTCTTCGCTGTGTTCGTACCTTTGACTTCAGATAAAGGACTCTGTGAGGGGGAGAACGATGTTGCCCTCCCTAACCAAACGTGGAATAGCCACAACACCTCAAAAGGAAGACACTCTTGACATTTTTGCATGGAGGCCCCTAGTCTCAATCAGAATCCCAAATCTTACTGTACAAACCAAAATATTGTATCAATAAATCCGCAGTATTTATGTATCTGCTTTGCATAATGCATCGTGCTTATCTTACCAACATTCTATTATATGACGTCTCATCATACTTAAAGACTAGGTTTATTTAAAATATAAAATGTGGGGCGGCTGGGTGGCTCAGTCATTAAGCGTCTGCCTTCGGCTCAGGTCATGATCCCAGGGTCCTGGGATCAAGTCCAGCATCGGGCTCCCCACTCCGCAGGAAGCCTGCTTCTTCCTCTCCCACTCCCTCTGCTTGTGTTCCCTCTCTCACTGGGTCTCTCTCTGTCAAATAAATAAATAAAATTTAAAAAAAATACAAAATGTTCATTTCACCAAAAAAAAAACCCACAAAAAAACCCCCAAACCAAACTAACAAAAACAAGTAAACAAACAAAAAACCCCTCCCAAATTCATAAATTAAGGACTGGCAAGGAAAGTCACATTAATTTAAAAAAAAAAAAAAAGGATTCTCTATGACAAGCTACCAAAAAAAGGTCAGGGACTCTAGCTTCTAGCTCAATGGTTCTCAAATTTTAAAGTACATTTGGAATACCTGGAGGGCTTATTAAAAGAGGATCTGGGTCCTTCCCCCAGAGTTTCTGATTTAGTCAGTGTGGAAAAGGGCCTGAAGATGTGCATTCTAACAAATTCCCAGGTGATAGTGATATTGCAGTTTTAGGGACAGCACTGTGAGAACCCGTGGTCTACACTATTCACCTTTCCTCATCTGGCTGGAGTCAAATATGGTAGAATTTTTTATTTTATTATTATTCTTTATTATGGTAGAGATTTAAATGGCTAATGTATAAAATCAAGCAAACTATGGAATTGGCAGCCATCATTTTTCCATTGAAATATGTATTTTATATTCTAAAAAAACAAATGAAAACACAACTCAATACAAAGTAAGTACTACTAACAATTGTCATATACCTTATGACCTTATGACCTTCACATGCACAATATTAGGTGCATAGCTGATCTTTGGGACACTGAGCTTTTTGGTTTCTGTTTTTTTGTTTTGTTTTCTGGGGGATTTTGGTTGATTTTTAAATATAATTTTAAATGCCATATAGTTTTGTGGTTGTTTTTTAAAGATTTTATTTGACAGAAACAGAGAGAACACAAGCAGGGGGAATGGCAGGCAGAGGGAGAAGCAGTCTCCCAGCTGAGCAAAGCCTAACATGGGGCTCAATCCCAGGACCCTGGGATCATGACCTGAGCTGAAGGCAGACAGACGCCTAACTGACTGAGCCACCCAGGTGCCCCATGTTTTTGGTGTGTTTTTTTTTTTAACATTTTCAAAATTTATTTGAGAGCATGAATAGGGAGAGAGGGGTAGAGGGAGAGGGAGAAGCAGACTCCCCACAGAGCAGAGTGCCTGACACGGGGCTCGATCCCAGGACCCTGAGATCAGGAACTGAGCCAAAGTCAGACACTTAACTGACTGAGCCACTGTGTTGTCCTATGTTTTTGGGGGACACTGAAAGTCTTTATACAATTTTTGCCAAAAGCAAGACCATCATAGATATTGAAAAATCATAATTTCCACAAGAAGGGCAGGTAACAGATCCTGAGCTAACTTTTAAAACGCTTTGAACCCGAGAGCGGCGGCCCGCCTACTGTAACTTGGATTTACCGGCACCGTTTTCCTTCTTGAGAGCAACTGCAGGCCAGGCTCAGGGACAGGCTAATCGGGGAAAGTCTTTGTTCTTTACTGTAGTGAGAAAATGTAATGAGCCCCAGCCTCTTCACGTTTTAAGTGTACAAAACAGTGCCTTTGGCGACAGTCACCAGTCTGCCCAGCAGAGCCCTAGAAGGCAGTCATCTAGCAGAATGGCAACTTCCTACCCACGGACTCCTTCTCAACCCCTGCCAGTCTCGAGCTGGAGCTCTTACATCCCACACACAGCCCACACGCCCCTTGCCCGATCCAGTTTATGATTAAACTGGGATTTATTTGTGGGGGGACTACAACATCCAGTGTCTCAACTGCTCTGACGACGACTAGATGGTACATTAGAAATAGGGACTCAGGATGCTGCACACTGGTGGCCCTCAGCTTTGTTAAAAAAAAAAAGTGAATTAGTGGCTAACATTTGGAAATCGTATTTCGTATAGAAATCTGTATTTTCATTTTCTCTGGGGAGATCAGGCTTAGCAATCCTGGCCTCACCTTCATTTCCACGTGGCCACATGAGCCCGAGCCAAACAGCGGCTGTGCCCCCTTAGAGGAAGAACCGGGCTCTCCAGATCGCCCCGGCCTCCCGGCTAATTCCTGCTCTGCTTTGCCTGGCCTGCTGGTTATCCGTCGCACTTACCTGGCTCTGTCGACTCTGCAGTTTGCAATCCGGGCACTGAGGCTGTTGCACAAACAAGGAGGTTGGCCGGGGACTGCAAATGACCTGTGGCCTCGGTCTCCCCCACGCCCCTGTCCCTCGCCAGAGCCTAACAGGAGGCAAGTACTGTTCTGAGGGTGAAATCTTGCCTTTGCTCTGTTCTAATTCATTAGAAAAAAAATAAGTAACTCATTTGCAAAGTTTGGTACTAATGTTAGTAACAAACGACCACAGCTTCCATTTGGCCACAACACGTTATCCCTGAAAACCTCTGATAGAGAAAATTTGATTCTGTGCTTCCGAGCATCAGTTCTGGCTTCTGGGCATGTCTACCAAGTGATGACCCTGTTGAACGTCTAACAAATTTTAGGGTGTGAGGAGTAAAATAATAGAATCAAGCCTTTCTAGTTCATGTAATCACAGGTTCCTAAAAATGTTGCTTCTAAGTAAAAACGTGAAAGCATGACGTTTGTATCGTGGAAAATTATTTGGGGGGAAAAATGTAGAATGCTAGGCGTCCACGTCCCAAGGCCATTACCTTGAAAAACTGAACAGAAACATTTCTGAGACAGGCATTGCGTTACAACAAATCCTATGGGGGAAAATGGCCACTTTAATATGTCCCTATTCTCAAGTTACCCCAAATATCTTTGTCTCAGTAGACTAAGGAAACACAAACCTGGGTGAATGTGTGTGGTTTGTGTCTAAAAAACTACTGCGCACAGCCCCGCCGCCGCGCTTCCGGGCGCTGCGGAGCCGGCCCCCCACAGCCAGCATGGGACGGCCAGGTGCCCCCTCGGACTGCCGGGCCGGGGGTGGGGGGGTGGAAGGGGCAATCGACGAGTCACTTCTGCATGAGCTGGTCAGTGAGAAGTGGTGAGAAATAACGTGGGTTTGTGAACTCGATTCTTGAGTTTCACAAATAGATTTTTCGGTCTTTGTCTTACATTTCCTCTGAACCCTTAAATGTTCATTTCCTCTGAACCCTTACCTTACAGGGCTGTTGCAAGGAATAAATGAGATAACGCTTAAAGAGAAAGCATTTGGGCTCGGCCTGGGTCTCCATCTAATTACTCAAATGATATACTCAAAAGACAACCAGGACTCACGTACACATGCGTGCATCGTACGGTCTTACCTGCAATAAGAAATTATGACAACCGAATTAAGCTTAAACACTTTAATCAACTATAATAAATTGATAATTATATATTATATAAAAATTCTGATTCATGCATCAGATTACATAAATTATACAACTGTCACATTATGCAACGCTTACAGACTTTTGGGTTTGTACCTGTAAAAATGTATACAAGTTACCAGAGCATTTTACTTAATAGGATGTAATACTCTTCAGTTATAAATAATGCTTGTATCTTTCAAGTACCTGCTAAATATATACATTTCTAGATCTGCAGCATTTTTTTTTTGTACCTCAAAATACAAACCGCCTGGAAGCTTCAAAGATTAATAGGTCCAATGTATCGTTTTTTTACAGACCTCAATTCCATCGTAAGAGTGGAAATTTTCAACACAGAAAATAAATGAAATAAAACGTCAACTCTAGTTTAATGCTTGAAAGCTTCTACACTTCTTATTAAATACATCAGAAAACCCTTCATATGAAGATTAATTAGTTAAGGTGCTACCTATTGCATATTAAATACTTCCAATGATTGCATCTGGATTATTAAAGTTATAAATCTGTGAAAATGGGGGCTTTCGATGTGTGCTGACAGACCCTTACATCTCCGTGAACCAGCGGCACTGTGGTCCTTTACCTCTTACTTCAAAGAGATCGAGTGAATGAGCATGCTTTATACTTCACTTACACACACACACACACACACGCACGCACGCGCGCGCACACACACATATGACACCTACCATATCTATAAGACCTATGAGTACATGGACATCAAAAAGTTTCAGCTTAAATTACAAATCCAAAGTAGGTTGCTTCTCCTAAAAAGCTACAGAGGAAAATAAAAGCTCTAGTGTAACAATTACTAGATACATTAAAGACAGCAGTTTTTTTGTTTTTGTTTTAAGAGTCTCCTTGCTAAAGAATAAGCACCCTTATGTGGGAGGCGGGGGGGGGGGAGGGGGGTGCGAGGATGGAGAAGTAGGTGAAGGAAGGATGTGAGGAAAGCAAGTTTGCCACTAATGAGCTGAGTTTTACTTAAGTTTCCATTCATGAAATCCTTTTAAATACAAGGCAACATTTTCACAGCTGGAAAATTACAACAAAATCTTCATTTACTGGCAAAAGCAATAGATGGAGTTATGCATAATCTATGGATAATACTACATTCATGGGAGGGTGGCAAAACTAGGTTCAATGCACAATACAGCAGCAAAAGCAATACTTGAACGTTTTTCATGAATGGGTGACACATCACTTTATATACAATTCTAAGCTGTAACCCTGGGATTCGGTAAATGCAGTTTGAACCCTAAGTGGTGGGACAGTAGGTTCAATACTGTCAAAGCCAAATTTTAGAACTGGGAGGGGAACTGGCTGGAAAACAATACTGTTTTGAAAATAATAACAGAAATACTTTAGTGCGTAACAGAAATATGTTAGCTTAAGATAGGTTTAGGATAAATATCGATTCTGTGATTTAAAAAACAATTCTCTTACGGCTGGGAATATTCTTCAGCATGCATTGTTTAAGCCTAAAAGCAAAATCTGTCTGCAAGTCTACTGTGCTTGTGCATTATTTAACGAGTGCATGTCTTTTATTTCTATGTCTAAACTACTAACAAAATATACCATTAGAATACTTAAAAGTTACATTTTGGAGAAATTAACGAAAGGTGCTCTTTTTGGCTTTTTTTCTCCGCAATACTAAAAACTAAAACTACTCTGCTCTTCTGCCCAAACAGGAAACACTGACATGTTTGCTTGGGAATTCATTTTTACTTTTTGATTTCAGTGTTTTATATCAACCCAATTATGAAAACACATAATAAGTTTGACTCCAGGTCACGAGGAAAAGTTCATAAACATTGGAACAGAACATTTTCAGGCCGGAACGGTGCGGATTCGTTTTCAGCACAATTCTTGTCTCAGGTTGCAAGATAAAAATATTGAGTCAGTTATTACCGAATCATTCGCGTCTGATAGTCTAACCCTTAACAGTTCCGTGCTGGCAGAGAAGCTCTCCTTAGAAATGAATTTCCTCATAAAAAGAATAGTAGTATTTGAACAATACTTTTTAACGAATTCTATTTACATAAAACAAATCCCCAATACAAAAGTGACATCTTGGTTCATTTTATAAAGAACAAATTTGGCCAAAGGATATTAAAATATCTGCAGATAACCTGGCATAATACTGAAAACGTATGGATTTTAGTATTTTAAAAAGTGTACGAAGAGCTTCAGTTATACTAACAGAAAAAAATGTTAAGAATTTCATATTTAATAAAACACTAACTAAAAATGGCACTGTGTTAAAAAAATAATAAGTACTAAGACCTCAAAGAGAAAATAGAATTCTAAACCAGATTTTGAGGTTTAGTACAGAAATTTATAAGTGGCAAAAAAAAAGTTGGTAAAAGCTACTTTTCCTTCTGCATTTCTTCATTTTAAAAAATTATTTAATTTTTTTGTATTTAGGAAAAGTTCCTAGAATTTCAAAATGTATGTTCCCATAGGAAAACTAAGGAAACTCAGAAAATACAAATGAGCAATTTTAGCTCACGAATATACACTTGGCAAAGTATTATCTGATTCAGAATATTAAAATGAGCAAAACTATTCTATCTGCTTTGTACCGAATTTTCAATAAAGTCTTTGTGGCGATAAATATTAGGCAAAAGTATAGTTCATTAAAAGCCTGGAGAATATAGGTGTCTGCATACAGGTGAAGTTTTTTCTTTTAAAACCAGAAACACAGATTCAGTGTTTCATAGTAAACATATTTCAGATTCTTAAGGGAAAAAAAAATAAGCAGATGACTAGTAATATCTTCATACCATTGTTTTCCACTCGACATTTCAGGCTTATTTTGTACAAAGCTATAGAGATAATTCACAGACGTAATCGATCATTGAGGGAGCAGACTTAAAAGAGCTGACATATAATTTTGCAATCAACCAATTCTTAAGGGTGGATGGAGAACAGTGTGTACGGTGCCACGCTAGTGAAGGGCGGTTCCGACAACTTGCTCCTCCTTTAGTGACCCAATGCAACCATCTGTTCTACTGTTTACGTAACTTGAAACCAAGCCCAATTCTCCGTTCCTAGAATTTGCCCCCTGCTCTGGGTTATCAGGCATCAGACACTCGCCTACTCACCCCCTCCCCCTCAGAATTCTTTTCAGAGCTAACTTCCTAATATTTTCTTCCCTAGTGATTTAAAGGCATTCAGAATCTCAAAAGAACAGACTATGTTAGCTTCTCTTCTACTTAAGTGAAACGCAAATGATAAGATAAAAAATTAATTCCAGAAATGTTTACCCTTGTGATGCTAGTAAATTTTCCTAAAATATGTCATGCTTAAAAAAAAAATAAAAATAAAAACAAAAACTTGGAATCATTCTTTTTAGAAAAAGAGCAAACATCTGATGCCGGGATAACGTATAGGAAGAGCTCTCCTTGTGAAACCAAGATCCGCAAAGTCAAGAGTGATCTGAAGCAGCTTGCCTCTAACGAACTGCACTAGTAGCAACGGTGACTTGTTTTGCATCGATAGAGCACATACAGATTTTCAAATTAAGAAACTGGTATCCTAATTTTAGAGGCAATCAGTTGTTTTTAAATGTTCTAAAAACACATGTATATATGAGGTATATGCATGTATTTTATATACAAAGATATATGGACATATATTCATGTACATATATATGCATATAAAATCTGAACCTTTTTTTTTTAGTGTTTATAATGAACAGTATTCCTGCAGCTAAGTAAGTCTACAAATTGACTTCTGAGAAACCAGCCCCAGCATCGATTCTGCTTTATGAGCTCTATTCCTGAGGACTAAGAAGTCACGTACTTCTGAAGCTATCCCTAGGCCTACGGCAGGTTAGGAGGCCAGCACCAGCACCTAAGTGAATCCTAAGGAACTGCTTATTCATTGAGAATCTGGCCTATTTTCACTTTAAATGTTTAAATTATTTAGCTTACTTCAAAGGTCACTCCTGATGGTCCCTGCTAATATTTACAGGTAAAATAACTTTTCATAATGAAGTAGAGTATCTAATGAAGCCTGATAATGTAGTTTCTTGCAATACCAAGATTTTCTTCTTTTTCTCTTTCTTCTTTCCTTTTTGCCCCTAATCACAAATGCAGTACGACTGGTTGATTAACTGTTGGCGAATTTGCCAGCTTTCCTGGACGGTTCATACGGCACTCTGAGGATACTGGGTGTCTCCTCCATGACCCTCACGAGGAGGTTGTCGATATAGTCCTCGAGTTCCCGGATGTGGGTGTCTTTCCTCCTAAGGAGCTCTTTGTGCTTCACTAGCTCCTGGAGGACCTCCTCGTAGGTCAGACCACGATACCCTGCAGTGGCATCAAAAGGGTTGCTGTCCTGGAACAGGAGAAAGATGGGTCACTTTAGGAGACAGAATGTGGAGGGGTCAAATTCAGAATTATTTTGAACTTCAACTTTTGATTTTTCAAACCCTGATCAAGTTTCTTCTGTCTGTGGCTAGAACCAACGCGACCATTGATACCTCCGCTAGCCAGTCCTGAGCCAAGAACTAGGGCAGATGCACCGAAGCCTTGACTGTGATTCTAAATTCTAGAACTCGTTTTTTTTTTTTTTTTACATTGTGGACAATGTCCTAATATATGAAATTGACCATATAATTTAGGATTAAGAGATGAAATGTTCCATATCAGATATAACTAAAATAAATTAAAACTAAAAGATCTCTTAGGAATTTAGTTGGAAAAAGTCTTAAGAAGCTACTAAGAACTACTATACCTTTGGACAATGGCTTTGTCCTCATGGAATTGCTTCCAACAAACCGTGGTTTAATGTTATGACTTCAGCTTTTTATTGAAAAAGGCTTCAAGAAGCAGCAGTATCAAATGTGCTTCTCCACTTTGCTACGAACTGTTCAAGGCCTCCAGAATTAAATCAATGAACAGCCTTGGGAGAAGCCCCATGGGGGTAACTTCTGTTTAATTTAGAGTTAAATGAAGCTTTTTCTCCCCTGAGGAACCAGTCTATTTCCTCCTCCTAGTGCTAATCCCTATACGACTTACTTCCCCTTTTGCCCCGGTTATTGGGAAACTCAGAATTCAACTACAATCATGTGAAGGAACACTCAGGATCAGTATATCTGCGTTCCCTCCTTTTACTTATTTACTTATTTTGCTAACCTTATTCCATCAGTATTCCTTTTTACACAAAAATAATATAAACAAAACAGAAAAAGATACTGATATAACTCATTTTTATTACAAAGCATTCTAATAGTAAAAGAAAAATACTTGTCAGAAATTTCATCAAAACGACATTGGAACATCATCTACAGTGTCTAGGATTTAGATTTTTCACTATATAAACACCCAAATATAAAGAAGCAACCTTCATGCCTTTTTATACATAGTTCTATATTTAAAACTCAATAGCTTAGAAATGTTTTTATCACTTTCTTTCAAAACATTTCCATTTGGCTTTAAGGAAAAGAAACTGAAACACTGAGGAAATAGGTCTTACTCTTAAGGTCGAACTGTTTCTTATCTATTCTGTGGAGGATGAAGAATGGGGACTGGCAGGTGAATGCAAAAAGGCCTTTTTCTCTTGTTTTTTTTCCCATTGGATTAAATTTGTCTTTACTCATTTTCAGGATCTACTTTAATTTGATATATGTCTCGCACTCATTAGGAAAACCCAGGTGTAACTTTCATCCCCTCCTCCCCCAGGCACCTTGACTTTGCCATCCGGGGAAACACCTGAAGTACAGATATCAGTTGGATGCTTCTGTTACCAAAGTCACTCCCTTCTCAAGGAAAAAGGGAAAAATTCAGGATCGAAAATTGCTCCAACCTCATGGAATCTCTCATGTTTTATGAGAAGACAGAGCTCACGCCAGGCCTTCAGAGACTCTGCCAAGTAGAAATGGGTAATGGGCATCCCAAGCAGTGGGCTCTACTTGTTTAAAGGAGGAAACCAGGTTGAAGGCACATCAGGCTCAACAGCAGGTGACAGGGGAGAACGGGCACCGGAAAACAAGGGTCAGGGCAGGGCACGGAGAGGCTGAGATGGGAGGTTCCGACAGACCGTCAAGAATGCTGGATTCTTGGGGCGCCTGAATGGCTCAGTGGGTTAAGGCCTCTGCCTTCGGCTCAGGTCATGATCTCAGGGTCCTGGGATCGAGCCCCGTATTGGGCTCTCTGCTCGGCAGGGAGCCTGCTTCCTCCTCTCTCTCTGCCTGCCTCTTTGCCTACTTGTGCTTTCTCTCTCTCTGTCAAATAAATAAATAAAATCTTAAAAAAAAAAAAAAAAAGAATGCTGGATTCTTGCGATGGGAAACAGGAAGCCACTGACGGCTTCTAAACAGGGGCAGGATACAACTGAAATGAAGTTCTAGGAAAATTAAAATGGCAGCAGTGCCTAGGATCATTTGGAGGGGCTGAGATTCATCGTAAAGCTACTGAAATGTTAAAGACAAGTTATTAAGAGCCTCCACTAGATTAACAGAATGAACAGAGGGGATGCCAACGGAAAGTGAGCTCAAATTCTGTAAGACTATATTTAAAACAACTTACTTTAGAATCATTAGAAACTGGGAACACATACAACTTTAGCAGTTGTATTACCTTTGTCCCTAAAAATCACTTAAGAATATTGCTTTACCACAACTCTGGAGACAAGTGTTGGTTTACTTTTCTTCTCCCTCTCAATCTTTTATAATAATAAGAGTATACACACACACACACACATTCGTGTATTTACCAATTTATTTAATTGGTCATGAGCAGTTTAGAGATATCAAACTTAACCACACTCTTATTAAACATTTATTAAATTAAGCAGATTTCTATAGAAAAGATAAGACACAGTATCGAGGTAAGTGTATTTTTTAAATTTATTAAAAATAAGCTAACATTCTTACTGTAACCCAAGTAATTCTGTATAGATTTGAGAGTGATACTGGCCTAGGCCTCACTTCCCTTATCTGATAAGTGAGATGTTCTCCGCAGTTCCTTTCAACTCTAAAATTTCCTGGTCTACAAAGTAATTTTTTTTTTCTGAACTGCATTTTAGAAAAGTAATAACACCTAACTAGCGTGATTTCATTTATCTAATAAAACATATACTGAAAAATAGGCATTCTTGTGCGAATTGCAGGGGTTAATGAAATCAAACTAACTGGGTTTTATTACTGACTAGTTGACTGTTTTAGATGTTTCCTTGGTATAGCATAATAACTGCCTCTCTCTAATCTTAATCAAATTACACATCTATGAACTAATTTCTCCAAACTAATTAAGTGATGATATTCAGCTAGAAAATCATTTATACTGTTACATTTAACCACACCAGCACTACCAGATGTGATTGAAAGGTTTTTTTTAAACATTTCTCTAAAGACAATGATGATGAAAGACAATGTTGAAAAATTCTTATTCTGACATACGTAGTTTACATTAATGCCATGATATGAATCAATCTCACAATTTAATCTCTCAAAATAATCATCATTCTAGGATACTGTTCGACGCCCTAAAGTCATAATCTAGAGTAGAAAGCCATTATTTGGCTTATTTTTCTCCCTCACGACCATCTAATACTTACATACAGACAGATTTCCTGGAAATACATTTCTGACCTTTTCAATACATTTTTCCATTTATCCTTTTATGTGAAAATTTTCCCCCAAATTTCTGCATCAAGTTTCTAGGCAGGAAAACATCTTAGAAACACATGTACTATAAACTATATTCTGGGAAAGAATATAAAATAATTAAAAACAGCTTTGTGCTTAGTTCCAGGTTTTATCCCATATTTGAAAAGCATTTAACCCTTCTAATTTTAGGCATAAGAGCCTCAAGCTGACTGATATACTCAATACATATGTATAGATCTACGTTTCCTTCTGTTGTTGATACAGTTCCCCCCAAAATAATAAGGATTAATATTAATCCATACAATTGGATATTAAATAATTTTCTGGTCACAAAAATTATTTTTCTTGAAGAGGAAAGCTCTCAGGCAAATACAAAAATTGGTTATTTTCCCAAAAGATAACTTCTAATACTGTCCTCGGAAAAACTTCTAAAACTGAGAAACCTCCGAACTGGTCGAGACTCACGTGGGACTCTGAAGTACTTAATATTTACTCCCCTGGCTCCACACAGATAGCACATGTGTTTTTAAGATGTCTTCTTATATTGCAATTTAATGTAAGTTTGTCTCTTCTCTTCCCCTCTCACAACCAATCCTTTGTCATTCTCACCCAACTTCTGCTCAAAATTTCCATATGCAGGTATTAGAAAATAGGGAGTGGGTGAGAGATCAGCAGAATTATTACGCAAAGTTTTCCGATCGGCATTTTAAATAGCAGACTTGTACAAGAGACTTTGGAGAATTCCTAGTGATCTATTTTTACTTCACACAGAGCCTAGCCTTTTAAACTAGGAAATGTATATTTTTTGCAATATTTAAATTTCAACAAAAGCAAATTATCAGGATTCAAAATAACTGGAGATTTGAAGAAAGGTTGCCCCGGTAACCAAATATTGGTGGGGCACTCACTGACATCCACGGCAGCTCGTGGGGAGAGAGAGAGATAAGAGGAAGGCTTGGCATTCTCTGATCATCTCATTATTGTTCTAATGAGGAACTTTGCTCTGGGAATATCATCTCAGCTACTTTCACATCTTTTGTCCTACTGCCTTCATCTCCCTTTCAGTTCTTAATTAGGCCTTAAAGAGCTCGCACTGCCCTTTCAACTGGCTACTGGTCCTGTTTAAACACTGCGCTTTCACAGACAGGTGTTGGCAACAGCATGGAAGACGTACAAACTTAATTACAAAATACTACGTCCAGAAGGGGGGAAAAATAACTTGGTAGATGGCTATTATCAGAGAACTTAATGTAAATTACTTCAAACATCTTATAATCTTCAACACAAAAATCGTTCAAATACTTTCCCTCAAGAACGCTCGCTAGAAGGATGAGCTGTCTCCTCTTAATTGTATCCTGCAGTAAATTAACAACACCTAGTAATCCTTTCACTGTCATTTAGAATAGTTAGTATTCCGGAGAAAAATAATCACACATCAAGGATTCTTTTATCACCTTTAAATCCTTCAACTAAAACAATTTTCACATTTTATTTCTTTAAAGAATTCTAAGGATGCTTTTACAGCAATAAATTACAAGATTGGCAAAAGTACATTTACAAGCACAGAGAAATTGTAATTAAGGTTACTTAATAAACAATAGCTGCACATTCGATCGATTTTTTGATGTTGCATTTTGTTTGAGATTAAGTAACCGCCTGATAGAATTCATTTTACTATCTGATCAAAGGCTGGCTTCATATATTCTGACATTTCTCACCAGACTGCCATATTCTAAAGACGAGTATTTATGAAACATCAAAACTTATAAATCATTTACATAAAACAGCAAAAACGGAGTACAAAGTCCTTGGCTTCTCCAATGTTTTCTACAATTCTAAGTACAAATAATTACATTTAGAATGGTTTATACACCATACCACATTGTCTTCTAGGCATATCACATCCCAGAAAATTGTGATATGTTATTGCTTTAAAAAATTCTTATTATACATCTGGATCACACACATTAAGGACAGATGGTTCAAACAGCAACTACCAGCCTCTTGGAATAAAGGCTCTATTTCTGTTATTCAGTGAGAATTCAATTTTCTACCAAGAACATGTGCCCATATTTTTGTCAAGTAACTTACTCTCTAGGTTTGATGCATTTAGAATTGACTGAAGATGCAGTGGAACTCAGAACAGAGAGTCAAATCTGGACTTCAAATAATAATAAAATGAAGTTAAGATAATCTGAATAGTCCTTGCAAAACCTGTGAGTTAATGCAGCTGGTTGCTTCCCAGTCTGTTAATATATTTGGTTTTGTTCTAAGAAGGTAAGTGTCCTAAAGGTTCTTTCAAAGCCTCTCTCGGTTAACTAGATCTCTTGCCAGGATGCTTTTCTTATTGTTCAATGTTCATAGTTTTATTCTTTTTTTGAATTTTGCCACAACAATAACAAAACATGTTCATTTTCTCCACGTGCTCTTATTTCCTAACTATAATGTAGACCCTGACATACAGCCTTCACATTAATTTTAAAAAACAATCTGTAAACAAAATATGTGGACTCTAAATTGGCTTCAATTAAAACTATCATATTTGCTTGAATTTCTATAGACCATAAAGTCACACCCTAATCGTATATTAAAGACAAAGTTGGAATTTTGCTTTTCTTCTTTCTCCCCAGATCACCACATTAAACTATAATCCAAAGGTAACTGAGGGATTCAGGATGAAGGTCTTTTTAAAAATGTGTACCAGACAGAAGGCCGGCTTGTGGCTTCTTTTCCCATAAATGTACTAAGCCCTCTGCAACTTACCGGGATTTTCCTGAGCTCCTCATTACTTGTCGGATTCATATGAAAACTAAAGAACAAAAGACAAACACAAATGTTAAAAGTGTATCGCACAGTCCACCTGGTTTCTAACCAACACTGCAACATCCTAAATGATGTGGATGAATGAAACTTAACCCAGGATGCAGGAGAAAAACATTCTAAAGCCGCTACAATTTTAAACTTTAAAGGAAAACCCTTCAGTTATTATCAGAACCGAAGAACTGTACCTCTAAATGTATAGTTTCTAAAAATCTTTAAACTTGAGCGATTTTATCACTTATTATTCATTTTATACACACACACTCACCTGAGGCCCTTCTGATATAAACTGTGGAGAATTCAATAAATTTTAGTTGGAAAGACTGTAGAATGCCAGAGTTAAAGCAATCTTTTAAAAAAATCATATAGGTATTAGAAATATTAACTTTTAAACATTATCCTATCAATGAGAATGAGTCCAGAGTTGTATGAACTATTTCTGTCATTAATGTGATTTCTAAGTAAGTGGTCTTCAAAATGTAAATACCCAAATGGACCAAAACAAAATGGATTTCTTCCATACAGAGTAAGAGAACATCACAGCTGACTGCTATAATCATTTTCTTCTTTGAAACATGTCCATTAGGAAGGGGCTGCAACCAAAAAGAGGCTAAACTTCAAAGCCATCTGATGAGTAAATATTTCATCACTGCTATTCAAGTTTAACTTTTACCCAGCACTTAAGAGTATTGGACATTAGAGCCTCTACAAACCATTATGATCCTAGGAACATTTTTATCCCCCTCCTCCAAAATACTTAACTGTAAAATGGACATTTTTTTCATTATCTGTGTTTTATCAGGCAAATAAATGGAATCCTCTAAAGAAATTCACTTTTACAACTTCTGATGGCACGCACAAAAAGTCTGAACACCGGCTATAAGGTCTGGACAAATTATTCCTACAGGTCCGTGTCCCAAGCTCTAAACCCCCGGGGACACTTATGTTTCTGGTACGAGAGAAGGCCTCACGCGTCCAACATTTCATTTGTTATGACTAAGATTCCTAGTATGCGCTTCCTCAACTGGTGACTGACCTCTTCTAGTGAGAACTCCTGTGGATAGATTGAGTATTTCAGTAGAGCTGGGTGACGTGGCAGCGAAGACTAAAGCACGTTTTAAGTACCCACGAATGAACACCCAGCAAAAGGCTTGATGCAGCTGACCTGACCCACTTTCTCATCCACGGTCTGTAGGGTGTTCTGCACGGTTCCACACTAGTCTCAGTAGACCGGCAGAAGCCTCAAGAGCCGGACCGAAGAAGAGTGGCTGCAAACAAATTGACAAAAATAAAATCCGAAAAGCCATGATCATACGGCACACACAGGCCTAGAGAGCCGCGGCAGCGGCTGCTAACACATGTGGTCCTCGTCCTCCCTGATTTCCAGGCCAAGGCTGCCAACGTCAGCTTAGTCCCAGAGGGCTAACCTCTCTCGGCCATCCCCTCACGGAATAGGTCGCACGTCTCTCCATCCAATGGAGATATTCTCGTGGACAACATGATTTCCATTCAGCTCTGCAGTACACACCCCGGTTAGAGGAGAGAAGTGACTGAGGGCCCTGGTGCCAGGGGGCGTGAATTCACATCCCGATTCTGCCCTAATCTTGCTGTGTGACCCTGAGCAAGTCACTTAACTCTGTGTCATCTGTAAAATGGGCGGTGGCAAGAGTCCCTGCATAGCAGACTACTGTTAAGATGAAAGGAGTTCACAAGGTGTAAAACACTGCGCACAGTGACTAAGGGAACATGTTCAGCGAATTATTTTAATAAACATTTACATGGCACTTAGACTGTGTCACATATTCCTCTAAGCACTTTACCAAAATTAACCCACTTAATCTTTATAACCCACAAGGGGGGGGGGTATGATTTTTCATTTTCAGAATGGGGGAACAAGTCACAGAGAGGGTCGCTGACTTGAGTGTGGCCACAGTCAGTGAGAGGGAAGGGATCCGGTTCCAGACTCTGCCCTCTGAGCTGGGACACATGGCCCGGTCCCGCTCTCCGCACACTGCTGTGCCGAGTGAGCCGGCCGCACTGCTGGAGGCCTGGACGGACGGGACACACGGACCCCTCAAAACACCTCCCCTCCTTTGGAGCAGGCACGGGGCAGAGCTGTACCTGCGGAGGGAGCGGGGCGCACCTGGGTCTCATCTTTAGACTACACGGAAGAAGGAAATGTCCCATCACTGCAATTAGCTAAGGAGGGCCAAAGCCGAGGAAAAAGGAGGATTTGAAATTACACGAAAGGTAGGTGTGGCAGAGAAAGAGAGAGAGGGCTCTGAAGACAGACGTGTGGCCTGGGGCTGCGAGACAGCAGTGCCACTGCAGGACACCGAAGAGACTAGAACACAAGGCTGTGGGGAGGAAGCGGCCCTTGAGGGCTCTTGACGCGAAAGACAGGGCTCTCGGTCCTGATCCCTTAGAGCAGTGGGCAAGTTTTTGACAATTGTAATCTTCTTTCATAAATGCTATCTAGACAGCTCGTGTCCGGGTAGCATAACCCATACATACCATTATGACTGACAGTAACGATGACTGTGTGACTATCACGAACAATATTATGACTGCACAAATATATTCTGTCTCAGAAAGTATTGAACTGAGAAACAGAAATGCTGGCATTATATTTATTGTAATAAAGATTTCTCGAAAACAGACACTGAGGACACAGATTTTACCCAAATCGCAAAACTACCAGTATGTAATATACAGTAGCTTTAGCTTGCGGAACCGAAGCGAGACTCAGTGGCAGCTGGAAAAATGGCTGCGAGTTCTTAAGAATGCTGAAATCATAAAGGTCGCCCCCGGGCAGGGGAAAGGGTGCCGGGCGCAGCCAGCCCCAGCCCGGCCACGAGTGCCGGCACTGTGCAGAGGGCCGGCCCGGGGCATTGTCTGCACTCCAAAGGCACAGCCCCTCCCTTGCGGTCGCTTTATTTCCACACACTGACGTGTCAAACACAGGACACACTCAGTCATTCATGGCTGCCTTTTTTGATCTGTCCTTAAGGGGGGGAAAAAGAGTTAACTGAACTGGACTGAATTAGCTTGGTGAAAAATAAAATGTCTCTATTTATCGAAGTGTGGCACCAATTTGTGTTATCTTTCTCTGTGGACCGCTGTCCTCCTGTCAGACAAGATACTGAATAATGCAGACTGACTGCTCAACTGAGTTGTTGACAGGTTAAGGGAAATGGTGTTTTTAATCAGGTGTAAGAGAGACATGCTCCTACTGAAAAAGTCCATACACATTTCAACTTCATGATTAAAAAAACATTAATCTTAGAAATCAAAACTGGAAGGAGTTTGGGGGTGACGAAGAACTTTAAAGCAAATTTTAAGCTGATGGAAATATTTTAAATTTGTATTTCCAAAAATATTTTAAGCTAAGAAGGTGTTTTCCCTCAACATTTTTATGTCAAAGTTTATTTTCTACCTCATGATTATTTCCCAAATTTTAAAGACTTTCCCAAGTAAACTCTAATTTACAAGTTTAAATGAATACTACTCAAATATGTTTCAAGGAGTCATTAGTATCTCTTCTATAACGCCACTTAGGAGTTTATTTTGAAGTTAGAATATTGAGTAAGGAAATAATTGGTGAGAACTTGAAACCGTCCTAAAACAGCCGCTATGGACCAGCCCTCCATGGATAGGCCGCAAAGGCCAACCAATCTTTACAAAGTGCTGAAACTAACCACTGCACAAATCACTGAGGCATTTGGCCGTATTCGCTTTCGTCTTGGTCCTTCCTTTTCCCTACCAAACACATTCTTTTAGAGCAAGAATACCTAAGAAAGAGTAGGGACTATTGAGAGTGAGAACGTATAAAGTCCTCGTCAAGAAAAAAACCAAAACCCCCCCAGAAGAACAAAACTGAAGACAAGACAAAACTAACTGTCTTGTTCGCATAAGACAATGCAAACTGTCGATTCCCGGCTCTAGGAATTTAAACCTTTCAGTGAGAAGTCACTGAACAATACTTGCAGCTCTTCTGAAGGCATTTAAAAACAAGTGTTCCATCTTCCGTAACATCTCTTTCCAAGCCCCGTTATTGTTGAAATTGTAAAGCTGAGCGCATTTTTGACCTATACCTTGACCCATTTTGTGTTTAATAAGGGAATTCAAGTTATTTACAAAATCCAGGAGGTGACCCGCCTGGCTGGAAGGGGGCAAAGAAGGAAGGGGGGGGGGTGTAGCAGAGGAGTAACTTTCTCAAACACAATTCCATTGCTCACTGTGTATGGGGAGTAAGTATAACTCTAAACTATCACAGAAGAACTTCCAAGATCATTTGCGAAGGCCACTCTCCTATTGCTCTTCTTGTTTAACTGTGAGAGAAGGCACTAGGGACCCAGCGCTTTACTCTGGTGACACATGTAGTTGGGAGAGGAGTACAAACTAAGAACACAGAAAACTTCTAAAGAATCAGAAAAGAGGAAGAGAAAGAACACCCCACTGGCAGTGAAGCAGGGGCAAAGAATGACAGTAAGCCTTGCGACAACTGGCATTTTACGGATTGTAACTGTGCTACCGGGCGCCCTTTGGAGCACTTTACATGTTAACTCACAATCCTTGTAACATGCTGGTTTTCTTTCCATTTACAGCAGCAGAAAGAGGCACAGAGAAGTTGAGACGCTTACTCAAGGTACCAAAGGTATCTGGCGGCAGAGTGAGGACGCAAAGCAAAGCAGCCGCACGCCACAGTCCAAGCTCCTTAGCCAGGAGCTGGGCTTCTTGCCGTCATGTGTTCTAAGCCCTTCAGTCCTGCTGTGAGCTCAGAGAGGGCTCGCTTCGGGGAGGGCAGGATATTTCCTGAGGTTTCTCCCAGTCAGAAGTGACTAAAAAAAGCCCAAGACAATCCTAAAAGAGGTAGAACACGGGTGCAAAGCAACAGGTTTTGAAAGAACTGTGCCCACCGTTTTCTGTGCCCTCCCTGCTCCATATTCTGCCCCTCCCTGCACCCCAGGAGGCTGACATCTGCAGAGAGCAGTCCTCTGGGCCGCCTTCCCCAGTGGCTTCCAGTTACTCTCTGGTCCTGGGAGGCACCTGCAAGAGTGGGGACAGGAAGGGGAGGCAGGGGGCGGGGCATGTATTCTGGGGGGGGGGGG
>CM052812.1:63305979-63351187 GCA_028533885.1 Nasua narica
CCTATTTATCTATTAAAAAGAAAGAAGAAAGAGCCAAAGAAAAACAACATCCCACAATCATTCATATGAATTATCTACACTTCCCTTCTCCCTTCAAATTCTGGCTTTTGCTCTCCAACTGCTTATTTTAACACTCTCTTCTTTCTTCCCAGAACATACACCGTCTTCTACTTTGTAAATGATAATTCACATTTACATTCTGGCCACAAAAAAGTTCCCAGCCTTCATCTAACAACACTTTTCACATTCACAGAGCTAGAGTACTTTATGTTCAAAATTATTTTCAATTTAGAATTACATTACTAAAGACTGCTCTGGCAGTTTTGAAATGGCGTAATTGCTTAAAGTGACTTGAATTTGAATAACACCACCTTGTATTTATATACTACTGTACAATTTATAACACATTTTCCCAAACTGAATTTCTCTAGACATGTTTCCAAAGGAAAAGTAACCAAGGTGGGAATATGGCTCCTCAGAGTCAGACCCATTTGATCAATTTCGTCTTTGGAATCCCCCACTCGCTCCCTCTCACGGACCTCCTTTGTGGACCCACCACCATCCCAACTGTTCCCTCATCCATTGTGTTTACTCACCTCTCCCCCCAGAGCGTGGTGACAACCTGTTACCCCTCCTACACTGCCCCATTTTTATTTCGCCAGTTTCTAATCCCTCCTGAGTAACCCCTGCTGACTTTGTCACTCACTCACCTCTGTCACCTGCAACACGTCCCCCACCACCAACACTCACTGCTGCTTTTATAAAGGTCACCAACGAACTATTTTTATCAAAGGCAACAGCCTCATTCTCTTTCATGTCTCAGCTCCATCTGGTACCAATGACTGTGTCTTTCTTTCCGAGACTTTCTTCTGTGGTATCTGTTAGCCGAGATTTTCTCCTACATTTCCAATTACTCCCTTTCCTTGTCATCTTCGTCTTCTCACCCCTGCGAGAGAGACACTGGATATTTCTTAAGGTCCTGCTTCCAGACCTCTTTGTATTCTACCTTGGTTGTTTCATATTCTTCCCCCCACTTCCCCTGACAAAGTGATATGGACTGGGGACTGCTCAATCTTCTATCTTCCACTAAAGTTGTGTTATCTTTTGAATACCACCTTTACAAATTGTTTAAAGTCTCCAACTGGATATCTTACCTGTACCTCAAAGTTAACATGTCCCAAACGAACCATCATCTTGACTTTGGTATCGGTTCGGTCTGATTTTCCAATTTCTGGCATAACCAAGTCTCCTGGTCGCTCAAGGTGAAGCCTTCAGGGATGCACTGGACTCTAGCCTTCATTCTAGCTGGAAAGCTTCTGCCTCCTCAGTACGCTGCTGGATTCTCCCCATTCAGCTTCTGGACATGGATCTCTCATGTTCCCTTGCTACTCATGGTCACTGCTACCTTTTCTGGTCACAAGACCACATCACCCCCAGCCCTGACTACTGCCAACGGCTTCTTACCAGTCTCTGCCAGTCCCCTGTCCAACCCAGCCTAAGCTACACAGCTGGGTAGGATACTCTGAAGGTCAGGTCTAACCTTGAACTCATCCATCAAAAAACTTCTGACCTTCAACTTCCTCCTGAAAAACATATTTCTTAGCCTGGCTTTCATAGCCTATTGGCTTTGACTCAAATTATCTTTCCAAATTTTTTGCCCATTACCTAGTACCCAGGTAAGACCCACTTGCTCCAAATTTTATATTTTTAGTGAAGAAATAAGAGATGACACCTGTTTCAAAAAATTAGGATTGAAAGAAGGTTAAAAGAAATGAATGTGAAATGTTTTTTATGACAAAGTGCTATTCTAATGTAAGGTAAGTAAACCCAGACACAGACCTTACTTATATCCTTTATAAAAATTAACTCAAGGGGTGGCTGGGTCACTCAGTGGGTTAAAGCCTCTGCCTTTGGCTCAGGTCATGACCTCAGGGTCCTGGGATAGAGCCCCGCATTGAGTTCTCTGCTCAGCAGGGAGTTTGCTTCTCCTTCTCTCTCTGCTTGCCTCTCTTGCCTACTTGTGATCTCTCTCTCTCTGTCAAATAAATAAATAAACCTTTAAAAAAATTAACTCAAGATTGACTACAGGCTTAAATGTAAAACATAAAGCATGAAACTCCTAAAAGATAAGAAAGGAGGAAATCCAGATGACCTTGGAGATGGTTATAACTTTGTATACAGAAAACCAAAGGCATGATCCATGAAAGAATAAACTGATAAGCTGAACTTCATGAAAAATTTCTGCTTTGTGAAAGGCATTAAGAGAATGAAAAACAAGCTACAGACTGGGAGACAATATTTACAAAAGACATCTGATAATGGACTGGTATCCAAAATATACAAAGAACTCTTAAAAGTCAATAAGAAAACAAGCAACCCCATGGAATAATGGGCCCCAAATCTCAACAGACAACTTCACACTGGAAGTGATACAGATGACAATAAACATTAAGAAGAGATGCTCCACATCATATGTCATCAGGGAAATGCAAATCAAAACAATAATAAGATACCGTTACACACCTATTAAAATGGCCAAAATCCAGAACACTGACAACACCAAATGCCAATGAAGATGTGGAGCACCTGGAACTCTCATTCACTGCTGATGGAAATGGAAAATGGCACAACCACTTTGGAAGATAGTTTGTGGTTTCTTACAAACCTAAACCCACTTTTTTTTTTAAGATTTATTTATTTGTTATTTATTTGTTTTGTTTGTTTGAGAGAGAGAACACACGCACACAGGGAGAGGGACAGAGGGAGAGGGAGAGAGTCCTAAGCAGACTCCGTACTGAGTGAAGTGCCTGATGTAGGGCTCAGTCTCATGACCCTGAGATCATGACCTGAACCAAAACCAAGAGTCGGACACTTAACTGACTGCACCACCCAGGCGTCCCTCTAAACATATACTCTTACAATACAATCCATACACAATGACAACGGCGCTCCATAGTATTTACCCAAAGGTGTTGAAAATTATGTCCACCCAGAAACCTGCACACAGAAGCTTTATTCATAACTGCCAAACTTGGAAGCAACCAAGACGATCTTCAGTAGGTGAATGGATAAACTGTAGTACGTACAAACAATGGACTATTAGTGCTAAAGAAGAGATGAGCTGTAAAGACACGAAGGAACCTTAGATGAAGTGAAAGAAGCCAATCTGATAAGGCAGGCTACAGGCTGTATGATTCCAACTATATGGCATTCTTGAAAAGCGGAGACAGTCAAAAGATCAGTGGTTTCAGGGTCTGGAGGAAGGGGATGATCAACAGGCAGAGCACATGGGACTTTTAGGGCAGTAAAAATACTCTGTCTGATACTGTACAAGTGGATACATGTCATTATACATTTGTCCAAACCCACAGAATATAAACTATGGACTTTGTATAATTATGTGTCACTATAAGCCCATCAACTGTAACAAATGTACCACCTTGTGGGAGTGTTGATAATGGCAGAGGCTATGCATGTGTCGGGGGTGGGACACTTACGGGAACTCTGTACTTTCTGCTCAATTTTGCTGTTTTGTAAAACGGCTCTAAAAATAAATTTTATTTAAAGTTTGCCTTTTGTGCTTCTATCTTCTATTTTTTAAATATTGATACATTATTATTAACTGAAGTCCATAGTTTATTCTGATTTCCTAAGTTTTTACCTAATTTCCTCTTTCTGTTCCAGAATCTCATTCAGGATACCACATTACTTTTTTTTTTTTTTTTTGACAGAGAGAGTGGAGGAAGCTGGTTCACTGATGAGCAGAGAGCCCGATGTGGGGCTCGATCCCAGGACTCTGAGATCATGACCTGAGCCGAAGGCAGAGGCTTTAACCCTCTAAGCCACCCAGGTGCCCCTTGTGCCTCTATCTTAATGCCTGAATTCCCCACCCCTTCTACTATAAATTATTTGAAGAAAGGAATGATATTTCATTAATCTTTTCAGTCCTGGCATCTGACTGAGGACCTAAGTATGGCAGATGCTTAATAAATATATACTGAATTAGTCAATAGCCAGTGCTTAATAAAAATTTCTAAGAACTGGGCTAATAGTTGACTGAGCAAATCGATGGTCGGTCAATATAAGTTTTAACAACAAGATATCATGTCCTCAAAAAGCAGAGGAAATTGTTTCTACTGAGTAACAAAAATTAATTATATCTAGACCTGACAGTATATTAATGGAATGTTTTTCAGTTCTTTTTAAGATAGGAAGAAATATTCTGATACTTACAACTGCTAATATGAATTGAAGTAAGTTTCAAATTGGTGACCTGCAATAAAATTATTCAACTACCGGTTCATGCAGTTCACCAACCTGGTCTACCAGTTTAGGTATTTCACAATACAGATTCATTTTAAGATTTTTCTGGTAAATCCTGAAAACATTTATTCCACAAAAGCACAATGGGAAAGGAGTTTAAAGAAATGTTCTTTAATGATTCTCTTTATAAAAGCCCTAAAAAATAGTGTCCAAAGAGAGATCCCACTAACAAACACAACCCATAACACATTTCAGTTTTATTACATGTGCAAAAGGGCTTAAGACACAAGGTACGACTCAATATTGCTTCTTCCTTCTTTTTAGGTAAAGAAAAAAAGTTAGCACAAATCAAATTAATGATATTATAGATTAAAATATTACATTATCTCTCCTGGGACTGGGCACACACACACTGAATACCTGAATGGCAAAACAAGACCTAATACGTAAATGTCTATGGGGATTAACCGTAATTTACTTATTAATATTCTCACAGGATGTCTTTCATGAGATCTCATAGGCAAGACAATTAAAAACTACGGTCAATGACACCAGAACTCATGGACAGCAAATTCAGAGCAAGCTGCTTTCAATCATGAATAGTAATGAATACGTCATTGAAGAAGTCCTAAAACTTGACAACTTAAAGAGAGCAATGAAGTTAAGGCATATTTCGTCAAAAATATCACATTCAATCCAGTTTAAGTTACCATTTTCTCCTGGTGGAAAAATGAAATAATTATTTTAAACACATTTCCTAAGTTTCCAAACATAAGCCCTATGGCTTGTGTGATCAAGGCCAACCCAAGCACCCTGATCAGCCCTTCCCTGTGAGAGGCTGAGGGTGGAGGACGACCTAGGCACAGGAAACTCCTCCATGAGGGGCGGGCAAGGCAAGTTGGCCCCGGGTCCCTCTGGCCAAGGCAAAGAAGGCCGGAGAGCCCACAACATCCTGGGCCAAGAGCACTCCAAGCTGGCTCTGTACCTGGGACAAAGCCAAGTTCTGGAGAGGAAGCCATGGTGCCCTCATCACCAGGACGGCCTCAGATGTTCCAACAGCCTGCAATGAGGCCCCTGGCCAGAAAGCATCTGCTTCCCCAGCCTGTCAGCTCTGCTGAGTCTTCAAGGAGGGGCTCCCAAAGCAGCCAGACCTACCGGGGCCCCTCCATCAGGTGACACAAACCCCAGACTCCCATGCCTTCTCCTTGGAAGCAGAGCTTCTGGGGTGACTGGGAGATTTCTGGCCACTCGACACACTCAGCTGAGAAGCCCAGCCTTAAAAACCATTCTTGGTGATCAAGAGCTGGTTTCACAGAGTTAAAAAAATCATAAAATTTTGATGGAAAAGAATATATTGTTTTGTATAAAAATACACTCCCCAGCTCCTCCAAAAGTAGATGAATATAAAGATTTTATTGGAAATTGCACGTTATACTGTATGTCTCAGCCAGCTTTTTCTGAATGGTTCTTTATTTAAAAAAAAAACTAGGAACACTTTAAATACAGGCCCCCACTGGTTTTTTTAGAGTGTACCTTGTCATATTTGCAAATTTCTGCTGCCATAATAACCTCTCCTTTGTCCTGTTCCTCCAAGCTATGTAAATAAAATTACTTTTCACTGCAAACAGTTTTTATTCTGAATCTAAAAATTGTACTTAGAAACAAGGTCTCACTGGCATCTATCTTTGATTTCGTGTCTCTTCCCATTCAGGGCCCACATTACATATGCATTACCTGTATCACTGTTCTCTGGGTGTCCCCAAAATTGGTTTTCCATCACATCACTCAGAGGCCGTAATATCTTATTATAGGATTAGAGGTACAAATTCTTAATTCTCGTATGCTATGTTCCCCTTAACAAGGTACAATCTCCGCTGTTACCTCCGACCTTAACGATTTCGGGTAGCCTGGGTCCCCGATAGCCACTTAAAACACCCATTTTTAACGTACTGCCTGGTCTCATTTTAATCACCATTCATAAAAGCACTTTCCTCTCTCTCTTCATAGATCCATCTTTTGAGACTCTGCCAATTCTACCTTTTCCATGATGCCTAGACTGCCCGACCCTACCCATTTAATCTCCAGTTATTTGTACTCCCTGAGCATTTACTAACTGCATCACCAACTAGGACAATTAATTACATATTTTGTATCTACCTGCCTGTGATCTAAAGACACATACATCGCCCGATGCATCTCTGTTAACAGTTCTTATATAATACAGGAGAGAAATGTCCACACCTTATTATCAAGTTCTAAAACTAGTACCTTTTTTTAGAATGTCACCCTAATACATATTGTCTCCTTGTAGTCTAAAGATAAAAGGCACAAAAGGTGACATTTTAAGACCCTACCCACCCCTATTATTCCATAAAAGAAACTGATGGCAATATAAAAATATCTTACATTTAAATTCTGGTTATAAGTATATTTTCTTTTAAGTGAGGAATATATTTTAAAACAGGAATGATAGAATATTAAGAATGAAATTAATATTATTTCAGGCATATTAAAGAACCTTGAGTCCAGAAATGCCTCAAGCTGGATCTTATATTCTTAGTGAAAACCAGAGAGAAAAGAAGGCACTCTCCCTAACAAAGAAATGAAAGAGCCCACTTTCAAATCTTGGTTAGAAGGGATATGCTGGTGCCTGTGTGAATTTCCTAAGACAGAGACCCTTTTCCCAAGGAGGACTCTGAAATATTCTTATGGAGTTTTCTATAAGTAGCATTTATCCTTCTTATAATGATAGTTTGAACTGTCTTCTTTAATAATTTAATCTAAACTCAGCTACGTGAGTTTAGAAAATTTTCATCATGATTTAAGGAAAAGCCAAAACTTAGCTGTCTTCCCTGCACTGTCCTTACTAGCACTATGCAAGAATTTCTGAACACAGAATTTTATAGCATTATTGATTATAATACCTTTCCCTTATAAAGAAATAAAACAAATTTTCTACTTAATCCAGGGAATATTTTACTTAATCTCCATGTGGTTTAGTGTATCAAAGATTATTACTGAACATCCATCTTGAAAGAAACTAGAAAAACTATCAGGTTTATTATTTTCTGCCAAACGTATATATCCTTCACTGGTCAGTGAGAAAAATGAGCTCCTAAATTCTACTTTAAGTTGAGAACACATTATTACTTGGAAGTAATTTCATTTAACTTATGTAAAGCAATTATTACATATTCTGTAGACACTATGCAATAAGGTCATAGTGAGAGCTACCATTTCCAGGCTCACCCTGTGGCAAACAACCCTCAGCGCTCTATCTGAAGGACACTATTAAATCCCTTCTAGAACACGAAGGTTACCAAGATCACCAAGGTTGTTATCCCATTTTACAGCTGGAAAAAAAAATGAGGCTTAGAAAGGTTATATAAGGTCATATAGCTGGCTATTCAGACTCAAATCCAGACCTGAGTCCAAAATTTGAACCCAATATCTATCCTGTATTTCCTTTAGAATATTCTACTATTACCATATTTACACTTTCACATTATAACATCTTTGAGTGGAAGAAGGTAATCAAACATATATTCTGAATCAAGTATTAAATTATGTTCAGTACGATTTCCATTTTTCATTTATTTGGGGCATATAATTTCTTTGAAAATGAAAAGATCTCTATGAAACAAAATATATTGTATACCTCTCGTCAACAAAATATGTGATTAACCTGCACACCCCCTTTCCCACTCCAGGATCCGTAACAAAGAGGTCATTATACCTACTGCAGAGCCCCGCTGCAGGGCACTCACTAATTGGCTCCTTGGTAGCCTAAAGTAGCAAACACACTTCCTCAGGAACCTACCAGGCACAGAGTATAGCTCCGTGACTCCAGCTAAAAAAGAAATGGTAGAATTACCAAGTAGTGAGTAAAGAGCTAATGATACAAGAGTACACAGTCATTATTTACTTGGAACGCTGAAAAAATAAAATAAAATAAAAAACAAAACCATAGTCATTATTTATTAAATATTCCTTCCAAATGCATCTCGCGATTTTTTTTTAAATTTATTTGACAGAGAGAGAGATCACCAGTAGGCAGGGAGAGAGGGGGAAGCAGGTTCCCTGCTGAGCAGAGAGCCCGACGTGGGGCTCGATCCCAGGACCCTGAGATCACGACCGGAGCTGAAGGCAGAAGCTTTAACCCACTGAGCCCCCTAGGCACCCCACATCTCACAATTTTTTTAAACAAGCTTTCTGGCTATTTACTGAAATAACTGTCTATCCACTCAATCCCCAACTTATAAAATCATCTTTGACGATCAAGAACATGCTCAAAGGCCTCTTCCTTGAAGAAGCATTTCCCAATTTCTAGCAAAGTGTTCCTTCACTTTTTCTACGGTAAAGTCTGCTCGACAAAGTTCATTCTGCCTGGAATACGAGTCACCGAGTCACTGCTTACACGTTCCTCTCCCTGGCTTGTGTGGCTACTAGGACTTCGGTCCTCTTCACATACATATCTGTTAAAACGATTTTTAAAAACCGGCAATTTGAATTAGGCTTTACTCTAGGCTGAGCTGACTGATGTAACTGCTATTTAAGTGGTATTAGCACTTTTGTCAGAAAGATTTCTAAGGTTAAAATAAATACATAAAAAACATACATTTTTACCTGATGTAAAATGATACATTATATTTCATATATTTTTAGAGATCACATTTTAATATTTTTATTACAACTATGTTATATATTATTAATACTAGACTATGTTTAACACATCAAATTAAAGAGCAATAATTTATCCTTAAAATACAAGTTCAAGGAGACAAATGTCAAATGTCTGGATCCCAATATTCTTAGAAATGAGCTAAATGTGTCAAAGGAAAATCATTTCATAATCAAATTAGTTGCTTTATTTTCTATCGTCAGCAGCTATTTACAATACACCTGCCACAGGTACCTCTATTACCATTGATTAAAATATAGAAACAGTACATGTATTTCAAAAGTTAAAGCTTTATTGTTATGGCAAAAAGTAACCGCAGGTGATAGTCATAGTGGTCCAAAAGGAAGTGTTCCAAACATAGAGAAGCAGGGCCTGGAAAAGTTAAGAGTTCACAGAAGTAGGGCTAAATATAAAAGAAACAGAAGTTACTCTCTTGTGAGAAACTAACAAAAGGGGTCCAACAGGGACAAGATTTAGTAAAGCCAAAACTGCTGGAGAGAAATACATGTAGTAATTACAATTCTAAGGTGAACACACTTTAAATGCATTAAATCCATAAGCAATTACAGAAATTTGCACTGTTGTGTTCAAAGAAGCCAAGTGTGTTTCAGTATTCAAAAACAAACTCTCAAGAACTGTAATTAGTGTGCTGATTCTAACTCGCTGTATTCAACTCAAAATACATAATTTCCATCTATAAAACAAAGTTCTAAAATAAACAAGAGAGCACCTCACTAAAAAAAAAAAAATAAAAAAACAAAAAAACTCAAACTGCTCCATCAAGACAAAAATGCCAAATTTGATCCAAGGACAACAGACCTGACATTGCTGTTAATATAGATCCTCCCTGACTCACAATGGGGGTTACATCTCAATAAACCCACTGTAAATTGAAAATACTGTAAAATGAAAATGCATTTAATACCCCTAATCTACCAAACATCATTGCTTAGCCTCTCCTGCCTTAAATGTTCTCAGAACATTTACCTTAGGCTACAATTGGGCAAAATCACCTAATGCAAAGCCTATCTTATAAGAAAGTGGTGAATATCTCATGTAATTGATTGATACTGCACTGAAAGTGAAAAACAAGATGGCTGGATGAGCGAGAATGGTTGTAAGTTGTTTGCCCTCACGAGCGTGGGGCTGACTACAAGCTGCAGTTGCTGCAGCTGTCCAAGCTCACCAGGGAGAATTCTATGGCATATCCCAGGCCTGGGAAAAGTTCGAAATTCAAAGTTCTGAAGTATGGTTTCTACTGAATGCATATCATTTGACTCCCATCGTAAAACTGAAAATTTGTAAGTCGAGCCATCATAAGTGGGGGAGACGGTCTGTACATTCACAATGCTGTTTCGTCAAATTTAAGACACTGATTAAAGACACATCATTGAATAATCCTCGTTGCTGCTTCTCCTTTACCCGATGCCCCACCATCCCAACCTCCACATACAGAAGGAACATATCTCCGAGATGGTCCCTTCCTTCCATCCTCACCACCAGTAACTTCCATCAACTCTCACCTTCACAGCCATACTAACTTACTAAGTAGTTCTCCTGCCCCAAATCCTCCCCCTTCCCATTCCTGTCCTCACCAGACTCCTCCATTCTACAGGGCTATCTAAGATGCTACCCTGATCATATCACAACCTAACTTAAAAATCTTCACGGTTCCCCACTGCCTCTACAATGTCCAGTCCTTAGCATGGAATGGAGACCTAATATTTACGCGCCCATTTCTATGAACTCTAAGAGCAGGAATTTGTATCTTAATGAACCTCTGATTTTCTTGTATAGTAAATATTCCAAAAATAACACAAATGAAAGTGTCATCTGAATATCAGATCTGAAATTCAGAAAAAACCATCTGGAAGGACTGGAGTAGTCCCATGGAGGAGGCAATGGAATGGATCAGGAGACCTGCAAGGGCTTTCTTTTTGTTGTTAATCTTCAAAGTCTAACATGTTTATTATAATAAAGGTCTGCTGACTGTGGGAGTTTTCTGAACCAAAACTCGATTCATACCCCAACAATCTCAAATGTATGTAGGAAATAACTATGCCGTATGTCTGAAATTGGGAATATCAAGTCTCAAACTAGAAAGTACCGTAAGAGTGGGAAAGGAGCTGTGCGTATCACACAAAACCACACTGGTAAAGAAGAGCCTCCTCTCTGGCCTGGAACCCAACAGCTTTAAAGCAGATAAGGAAAGTAAGGTCAATTTGGAATAGACAATTTTAGCCAACAGTGAAAAAGAAACAGAACAACAGATATCTAAAATAATCTGGAGTCATATAATTTTATGTCTTTCCAATGTATTGTTCTCATAAGATACATGTACACTGATGGCAATTAATGAAGATTATTAACCTACATGTAACAAGCTTGTTGGTCTGACAAAGAAATAATCCTCTCAAATTCTACCTTAAAAGTTAAAATTTACATATTGATTTGCACTGGGGTCAATGGCATATAATCTTAATACTTCCTTTCAGAAACCTCAGGAGGACTTACATACTATATCTTGTATTTGATCATATCATAACAACCTGTTCTCTTTAACTATTGGACTCCTCGTGTTATCCTGTGTCCAGTGCCTAAGAGCTCGTTAATTACCTAAACTATATCTCCATAGGTCTTGTTAATTACCCGTCTCCTGTCTCAGAGGACCTTGTTAATAACTTGTACAGTCTCTCTAAAGAGGTCCTAACAACACATTAAAATTAAAGATGCTTTTCTTTTAGCACCTGTCAAGTGCTGTAAATTGAGAAATTTTCACATCAGTTTATTAGCCTACAGTAGTTTTTGTGGATTTTTTTTGGCTGGTTTTCTTCTCTCACAAAATTTCTCTGTATCTCAATCTCTCAACTCAAAATAATAACAACTTAGCAAAGTTTTGTCTTTTTTTGCTACAGAGCTTTTTTTATTTTCAATTTTGAAGTCTATAAATATCAATTTGCATTAGTGAGTTAGCAAAAGGATGGCATGGTTGGTATCTGCAAATTAACCCATTGGGAGATGTACCAATTAATGAGAGCTATTATAATGAGTATTAGGATGACAAAGGGTAAAAAAGTTTCAAGTAGTATCTGGGGAGTTTAGCATAAAAGTTCTAGTTAGTGTTAAGGGAACTAATCATATTGCATATTTCATGTTCCTAGTCACTGTTTCATTGGATACATTCTGCAAATCCCTGGGCACTAATGGATTAATGGCTCTAAAAATCATCTCAAAAGTTTTTGTTTTCTGTCTTGTAAACGAGGCCACAAATTTTCAGCTGTGTAAAAGATTTATGGCCTGTCATGAGAGGCAAAATTATCTTTAATATTAGACAAATATGAACAAAAAATAAATACTGCTATTAAAATAAACCTTATACATGTTAAGGTT
The DNA here is from genome assembly GCA_028533885.1 of Nasua narica. Classification (NCBI taxonomy): domain Eukaryota; kingdom Metazoa; phylum Chordata; class Mammalia; order Carnivora; family Procyonidae; genus Nasua; species Nasua narica. Next base: position 63,318,314 of record CM052812.1, read on the forward strand.
TATTATACCAGAGACTGAGCTTTAAACTCACAAAGGGGAAAAAAAAAAGGTTCATACGGAGTGTTATAAAAATGAAGTTTTAAAAACTATGAATAGGATCATTTCTTTTGGAACATTTGTTTACTCTAACTTCTTAAACTCTATAGTAAACAGTCTATCTTTTTCATGGGCATGTTATATAACTTCATAATAATGACTACATGCTTATAAGCCTGTGGTGATTTGTAAAAATTAGAAACACATTTAAATATACATTCTAGGTAACTGATTTTTTTGTAGCTTCTCAGAAAGGTATGATACAACCATAGACAGAAATTGATGAATTAAGGAAAGAAAGGACGAAGGGAAAAAGGGAAGTAGGTCAACCTGATCCCCAAAATAAAAGGCACACTGTCATGCAAAATTATAAAATATTAGTGATAGGCAGGAGTTCTTGATCCTAGACACTATTTCTGTACTGGCCTAAAAAATAACTGTTTCACCAGCTAAGTGACAAGCAGGTTTTTCCACAGTAAATACTATAAATGCAAATACATGCATATATGCCCTAATAAAATCAGTTAACACCAGGAATGATATTATAAGACACATCATTAAGTAAACATACAACAACTAGGAGTTTGCTACACGGTATTCACAATGACAATAAGACAGAAAATAATGAAGGGAAAGCATGTTCTTTGTATGAGTCACATATGGGATATTCCTAAATCAAAATTCTCTGGTAAATATACCTCCCATAAGTTCTTGCTCTCCAACGAGCTTCCTTTCTAAAATCAAACATCAGCTCTTCATACAGAGCATGCTTATATTTTTGACTACATATAATTTTTAAATTTCAGAATAAGACATACACAATGAGTCCTCTTGACTGGGGGCAGTTCTTCAATCCTAAACCTTCTCGTGGAGCCCCAGAAGAACACGTCACAGAGCTTCTTTTCCAGTTACAATAGGTAGCACATAAACACAAGCATATTTTCCAAGTGCTGTTCATCACTACTGATGTCTAGGTTTTACCTGAACTGCGAGAAACAAGTCATCCTCAGATGCCATAAATATTAAAACACTCAAGACATTTCTGCCTGGTATTCAATGCCTACCATAATTTACATGTTTCTCAGCTATTCGGCCAAATCTCATACTCCTCTCCATGTCCCTGTTTTAGTCTGGCTGACCTCCCTACTGTGCCCTCCACCTTACTTAGGGCCCAGCGACTAAGTCATCTATTCAACTATGAGCTTACCAAAACAACTCCAAACTTCTATTCAGCAGTTAGTACTTACTGAAGTCTTATGAAATACAGGATATAAAGTTAGATCGGTAATTTTTAAACCTGCCGGAGATTCAGGGGGAAGTTTTAGAAATGCTGATTTTCATTGCAGGGCCCATTCACACTAAAGATTCTAATTTAGTCTGCGATAGGAGCCAACAAATTGTAGTTGAAAAGAAATTCCCAGGAGCCCCTGATGATCAGCACAGATGAGGACATACACTCATCTAGGTGGAATGGGGCACCCACAAAAGAAGGTTCAGCATAGCTATTAAGAAGCTTAGATAGCGGGGTGCCTGGGTGACTCAGTGGGTTAAAGCCTCTGCCTTCGGCTCGGGTCATGATCTCAGGGTCCTGGGATCGGGCCCCGCATCGGGCTCTCTGCTCCGCAGGGAGCCTGCTTCTCCCTTGCTCTCTGCCTGCCTCTCTGCCTACTTGTGATCTTTCTCTCTGTGTCAAATAAATAAATAAAATTTAAAAAAAAAAAAAAAAGAAGCTTAGAAAGCTTAGTAAGGAAGACTAAGACCCAGACACGACAGATACCCTAGAGCAGCCACGTTCGGTATCAGAAATCCGAAAGGAAACACCATGTTACTAATCAAGAAAGAATTAAAGAGTTCTTAGCCTCAAGGATAGGTTGAGCACACTCAGAAGAGTTAAGAGGGCATTCCAGGACTGAGGCAAGGAAAAGCAAGGTTTTACAAGGGCCTCAGGGGAGAGAGGTAAGGAAATTAACTTACCTAGAACAGAGAGACAAGGCATAGTAAAACAAAAGTTGGCGCATCAAGAAAAGCCTAAAACACGGTAAGTCTTGAAAGTTAGAAGAGTTTGGATTTGGTGCTACAGATCGGTGGTTCTTAAACTTTTTTGAACTAGGGTCTTCAAACAGACTAAAGTCACCATGACTCCTGTGCCCTAAATTACTAAGTAATAATAATGCTGAGTGTTGTGGTAACTAAATGCAAAAAACGCAGTTCACTTAAGTACTCTCAGAATGTCTCATTCAGATTAGGATTAATCAGTTGTGCTCGGTTAGGTGGCCTTCCACTTTCAGGGACCCAGGCTACCTGTGTCTTATGGCTCTCTTCCTTTTACAAAGATCCCCATTCAGTCAGCCTGGGGCTCAGCAAACTATTTCAGTAAACTTTGCAGGCCACACAGTCTCTGTTACAAAGACTCAACTCTACCGCTATGGCACAAAAGTAGCCACAAACCAGTGGCTAGGCTGTGCGAAGCTGAAACGTTATTTGCAAAAATATGGCTTGCCAACCCCGGGCCTCAGGTACTGAGAGAGACAGGCAATGTAGATGGCGGCACAGGACGCTTTCATGTACCAGACCTGGACGTAGTAGACACCTCTTCCACTAACTCCAGTAAGCCAGAACTTCGTCATCTGTCCCCCGCTAAGGTTCTAGCTGTGTCCCTGTTTTGTTTTTTTTTAAAAAGGACATCCTGTTTGCTGAACATACCCACCATTTCCATTTTCCACTGGAAGACTAGCCTGGTGTTAAAGAAGACGTGGCTGTGAACAAATTATTAAAATGGCATAACAAACACTCGGGTTTTTTTGTTTTTGGAAAATTATCTAACTGCCAATGCAAACAAGCTTTACTTTACAAATTGTGGGGTTAACCACACAACACTTTAGTTGATCTTGATGACGCCAAACTACCTGTGATTTATAATTAAAAAGCAAGAGTAGCTCCAATTTGAAAACACAAATACCAGTCATAAACTGATGAAACATTTTCCGGAAAATGGCAAGAATTCCAACTACACTTTCCAGCGCATGTGCAGTACGGGCCGCACAGCATGCCAAGAGTTAGGCGGTATCCAGACTTCTCTGAACCGGCACAGACCACACACACACACACACACACACACACACACACACACTCTCTCTCTCTCTCTCTCTCTCTCTCTCTCTCTCTCTCTCTCTCTCGATGCGGCGCCCTCAGCACACCCAACGCAGCTTCTTCTTTCTGGGTCCATGGCCGAATGAGCTTTCCTCACTGACTGCCCTGGGGTTGGGACACGACAAACTCTGGCCAAGGGGACAGTTGTAGAGGTGATGTAGACACCGAGGCCAGGCCTGACACACAGACGTGCCACACAGGACCCTCGGCTCTCCGCCCCTGCCGCGGGACCCTGCCGGCCCGGTGGTAAATGGTGGCACCACAAGAAGGAATAACGGTGTGCAGCTGAATGACCGCACGGAGCAAAACACCCACTTCCCTCCGCCCCAGGATCGAGAATCAGGCGGCGACGAGTGACACGCTTTGCCTGTGATAAGCCACCAAGATCTGGGGTTCTTTATGACAGCTGATAACCGATTTAACACAAAGTTCTTAAGAAACTCCAGAAATGTGCCAGGTAGGGTCTGAATATTAAATTTTAAGAGCCCTTTAACACTCATTGAGATGCTGAATAATGCTTAGTTTTACATAAAAATGCACCTATTTGCCATTGTGGGTCTGCTTTCAGGTGCCGGTGCCCTCAGATCTTCACAGCCCACAACTAGGCTGGAAGAGGAGCCTAAAGGAATAAAAGCACATTTTAGGAAATGGGTCTGCAATCCTGTGTTCCCCGATTCAAGAACGATTTTCTCTAACTCCTATTACCTACCAAGCATCAGGCTGGAGATTAAGGGTGGAAAGATGAATGAAAGGCAGGCGCTGCCCTCAAGTTGTTCCTGGTGGTGCAAGGGAGACCAGTGACTCATCTACTAGTGAACAATGGGATGCCCATAAAAATTAAGACTTACATAAGAAAAGGTTGTCCCAGAAGGATCTACTACGTCTCCCTTTGAGAGCAGGCAAGGCTTCAAAGAAGAGGGGCAGGGTTTCAAAGAACCCTGTTCCTTGTTGGACTAATCCAACAAAGAACTGATTTCATTTCTTCTATTGGTTTTACGCAAGACTATTATCGGACCTATTCCAAGAACGGAAGCGAGAGGTGGTATTTTTTTGTGGTTTACAAAGTGATTTTTTTCAGGTGGATTTTACTTTGTCTTTACTAAGAAATAAAAACTCTGACTTCTAAGAAAGTGCTTTCAGTGCTTTCAAGTTTTCTGGAATAAAGAAAATTCTCCAGGTTTAACCCCACCCCCTGCGCTCGAGGGGCAACAGCAGGTTCCCCGGCACCTGGGATTCCAGGTGAGCCGGCTCACTCACCGAGAACACGATCCAGTTCCGCGGCCTCGTGGGTGACCCCTCACTCGGGTCAGCGTTCTCACAGACGGCAGTCACAGGAGTCCAGGAGACTCTAAGTAGATCTATTTAGCATTATTGGAAAAAACAACCCGCAGCACATGTCCTAGTGATGGGGAGGATGGGGAGTCTGCAGCTTGCAAAGTGCACCGGGTTGAGATGTGAACGTGAGAAATCTAAAATGTCTCCATAACTGAGGGCTGAAGTCGGCAGGAGAAACAGGACACAAGGTCACCTAAAGACGAAACTCCCTCGACTGTATCCTCCCTCCTCCCAAATTCCACTCAAGATCAAGCTGCTTTCCAGAACTTTGAGCTGCACGCTCTTCCTAGATCGACTTATCGTCCAGCCTTCTTTTTTACACTGTAAGTTAGAGCGACCCCTTCATTGCAAATGCATTTACCACAAACATGGTCTGTGACACACAGGGAAAGACTACAAATGTTGTCGTCCTCGTACCTGGCATCCCAAAGAACATGAAGAAGAGAAAGACTTAAAATTTAAAAATCTTGCTTTTTACACACTCACAGCATTTTATACATTTATCAAGAAATAGCTCTAATTTTGAAAGAAACAGCATTTGTCCTGAAGTCACCCAAACAAAGCCTAAATCTGGCAAAATGCCACACTCACTTTTAAAACCCGCAGCAATCCATGTAAACAGCCCATGTGTAGGGCAATTAAAGATTTGAGGATACTTATTTTTCCACATGCCTCCGTGAGGTAAAAACGTTATTTTCTTACCAGTTCCCATTTTTCTTGCTTTTCTTTGACTTTAAAATTATATAAATTACCCAATCTCCAAGTTATCTCAGACAGTTGTTTTTAATTATCTTCTTCAAAAAAGTTTAGCGAAAGGGAGAAAAAGCAAATGTATTTCTATTTACCTCTGTAATTTAGACCTTAAGATAATATGTAGAATACACTATATGAAATACCAACATAAAATATGTGAGTAGCATAACAAAACTGAGGACTCTTTGATTAAAGCATTAATGCCACATGATAAAAATGCATTTTTTGGAGTACAGTTTATAAAGAAAACCGAACAATACTTTTTAAAGCCACAGCAAATATTTACTGCCAAAAGAAAGTGAAAGAAATACACGTTTCCCTTGAAAATGTTAAATGCACCCTTTCACTCATCTTTAGAAGACCAAAAGTCAGGTGGGAGAGCACCGTCTAACAGGGTGCTTGTTAATATTCTATTTTTTGTTTATGGTGGGACAAAACAAAGCACCAGTTTTGAATAAAATATGACAGGACAGTATAGAAAACATAGTGCCAGCCACCATTCCCTGGCTTTATACCACGTACTTGATTTATAATTTATCATCACCCAATCCTACCAGGGAGGTATTCGTTTCCTTATTTCAAAGATGGAGACGATGAGGTTCTTAGAGGTCACAGACTTGCTGAGCCGGGATTGCCACTCATGTCAGTATTCTATACGCTACTGCCGTGAGGAAAAAACGTCTACAGTCGATGGCAAACACTCTACCCTGCTATTCTATAATTGCTTAGGATTCCAATAAATTCATCTTATTCTTTGATTAAGTTTTCTTTAATCAGTTATTCCACTGTTCATTTCTGCAAAATCCATAATCTCATTTAATGGCATATAGTTCCAACTTGTACTGAGGAAGAAGAAAAGTACCGTTATAGATGTAACTGAGAACTAAGATTCTGAAAATCTATAATCTTTATCATGATGGTGATTATTCCTATGACTGTTAAGTCATCATATAGAAAACTCTTTCATATATTTATAGTACCTACGAGGGTCACAAAATTCCAGTAAACATTCACAAATAAAAGCTACTTCTAAATAGACATTGATAAGAGTAGTTAACACCTATAAGGAAAACCATTAGTACTTAACCTAAGCCAGTATTTCTTAAAGAACAACCGATGGGCTGCTATTGGTCCACTAATCCTCTCCAGAGAGCCCGTGAACTAATCCCTGGAAACTAATATCTAGAAACATAACATATCACCTAATTTCTGGCCTGAATTAAGACCCAGTGGTGATTCACTCTTACCATGTCTCATCAAAAGCTATGCCATTCTCTTCGTAAGTTTCAGTGAGTTTCTGGCTCACATAAGTAGAAATAGACTTTGGTGGGGATTAAGAATCTTTTATCCTTCTAAGATAAAAAGTTCAATTCCAAAGACATATGCAACGTTGCCTGGCTCCATAATTAATTATAAAAATAAGATAAGAATTTTGCTAAAGTCAAATATAAAAGGAATTTAAAACGTTCAAGTATTTAAAAGCGATATTTGATACTTTCAACTACAATATTTTTCAAAATAGCACAGTCTCCCCCATGTTAGGCTTACCTTGAAGATGGCATTATATTTGAAGCCCTGAATTTTGTTGTAAACGGATTAGTTGACTCATAATCAAAATAGTCCTGACGATTTTCACTAAATGTGTTGGGTGATTTCAAGTCACAAGGGCTATCAGATCCCCCATTGCTAAGTTTATCAGATCTTCGGCTATCTTTTTTTCCAGTCACTCTTTCAAACAGGCTAACTTTCTCCCTTTTCTCTCTTTTATTTTCTTTTCTTACTTCAACTGATTTTGAAAATATATTCATGCTGCTGTCCCATGATTCACTGCTTTCTTCAAATGGATTTTTCTTCCTTGGCAGTGTTGCGAATTTTTGGGGTAATGAAGCAGTCACATTTGTAAATGGGTCATTTTGTCTTCCGAGAGACGATTCACCTTCATCCACACTGCTGTCAGGTTGGTTCATTTTAGAAGTATCAAAGCTTAATGTTCTTCTGTGTGGAGATTTGAGACTTCCTGCAAAACAATTTTGTAGTTAGTACATAATCAGTGACACATTACATCACACTACTTGACACATTCTGTGTGCACACTGCTGCTTTTAGAATGAGAACAATTAGCTATTTAAAGATATTAACCTTTAAAATAATCAAGGAAAACAATCTTAAAATGGTAAAGTATAGCAGTCTCAAGTAGGTAGGCATTTAATAATAATTAGCATATTGCTAGATAATCAGTAATTTACTCAGCTCAGAAAAAAACAATCACATAAACTATAATGTCAAAACTAGAAGTTCTGGTGGGTATAATGGTGCTATAAATTCTCAAAGACTTTTTTCATCATTAGCATTAAATATACTTTGCTACTTCTGAACAAAATTTTTTTTTCTAGGAACTTTCTGATTAAATGGAATATTTATTTATGCTCCAGGGTTTCAAGACCAAAGAAACAGCAATAAAAAAAAGGCCATGAAAAGCAACTGGGACTCATTTTTGTTATCATTTAATAATACAAACACAATACTGAATGCAGACAAATTCTGCCTTTAATAAACTTACCAATTTGGAGCATACTCGGCACTCAATAAAGAGTTGACAACTAAACTTAGAAACTATCAAGAAATTGCAATTTTTATTTTCTGACTTCATAAGTTTGACTTTAAAAATTAAAATGGATCCTTAGTTCGGATCACTAAGGATACGATTAGACAGTGTCACTTACCACTTTCTGGAACCGCTCCAAAGGCATCTATCTGCCGTCCGAGAAGATGCGTCTGACCAATGATACCAGACTTCAGTTTCTCAGAAGATACGTGGGTCCCAGTTAAATCAGACATTGAATGTGCTGAAGAGAGTCGCTGAGGACCCAAAAGGAAAGGCTTTTTTGGTTTGGATTTCATCTGTATTTCACCACTTGAAAATTCAGTATTGGCATCAGGTATATGAGAACTTGGAATGATCGCAGAAGACGTATCCGAAAATGTCCCATCATTTTTTCTACCTTTCATCTTATCTTTTAATTTTGCAAAAGGAGATCTTGTTTTGTCCTTCATTGATAAGTCAAACATACTTGCTGTCATATTGTTCCTCATGAATTGAATATTGACCTTTATCTCACCCCTGTTTTTGGCTCTTTTTCCTTGTTTGGATTCTAATCTAAACCACCTTAAAGAGAAGGAAAAAAACTGGGTTGTAACACATAAGGAAGAAAGGATATGAGCTTGGTATATACAAATAGCTTTTTAGGTTAAGCTATTACACATCAAGGCAATCTAAGCACGATAGCTATTACGTATCCATCTGACAAAAGTGATACTAGTGGCCTAAGAACATTTGTTAATGTTAAAAGACGCTGAGGTAAAGGCTCTGAAAGAATTCATCAATAAACCACCTTTAAGCATTATACAACAATGACCACATTTTTAATAATTAAATATTTAGCCCGTTTTTCTTCTTGTAAAATCTATTGAAAGAATCTTGTTAACATTGGAGACCACTGCATTATAGTTTGCTAACTGTGAAAATTACATAAGGTGTAGTTTAGATTCATATAAAGTGGGTCAAAGCCTTCTCCTGAATAAAATATGAAAAAAGAGTAAAATATAGGAAGTGACAAATAGTTATAAATCCTATGAAGTTTTTGAAAAAAACAAGTTTAAGTGCTTCCTGTTAGAATCTATTTGCTTCGTTACCATTGCTACTTTAACAATACCAAAGAAAAATTATTTTAATTGGAGTCAAATTGCTTTCAGTTTGCTGAATCGCACTGCCCATGGTCAAATGATTTTACAGTAGCCCCCCCCCCCCCCCATCCACGGTTTCGCTTTCCATGGCTTCAGTTACCAGCAGTCAACCGCGTTCTGGAAGCAGAAGACCCTCCATCTGACATATCCTCAGAAGGTCAAGAGCAGCCTAACGCTATGTTACAAAGCCTACATCGTTCAGCCCACTTTGTCTCAATACAGGGGCATTTTATCATCTCACGTCACCACATGAAGGGTGAGTATAGGACAATAAGGTAGAGAGACCACATCCGCATTACTTTCATTACATATAACGATTCTATTGTATTACTGATCTCTTATTGTGCCTAATTTATAAATTAAACTTTATCATAGGTATGTACATACAGAGAAAAACACAGTATATCTAGGATTGGGTATTAGCCACAGTTTCTGCCCCCACCGGGGGTCCTGGGACATATCCCTGTGGATGTAAGGGGGCTACCAGATAAGCCAAGTTTATTTTGGTTTTGTTCATAGTATTTTTATCCATGAGAAAGCCTCCAGTGGTCAGTGTTACAAGTGGTTATTCTACAGGGAAACAGCCAAAAAAAAAGGCAAAATCAAGCCTAGAAAAGAGTTTCTACAGTGTTTTCACGTTACTTAACAATGAAGCATAACCCGCAGACAGGTTATTACTTAAATACAGCTCTAATCAAGTGTAACGAATTTTCTTAGCTACAAAGGAACTCTGATCTAATTTTACATTAGTACTTTCTCTCCTCGTTACCAGGAAGGTATGCCAGAAGCTTATGTTTACTATCTGTCAGGTGGAAGACTAGTTCCCGGGTCTTTCCAGGCAGGAGAGAAAATTGGCACACATCATCCATACCAGTTCCATCCCAGCAAGTAACACACAAGAGAAATATTTTCCTCATTAATTTGAAGCAAGTCAGTCAATTAAGATCTAGTTGCATCAAAGCAAGCAGTTTTTTAAAAATAAAATATTTTATAGTAGGAAGCATTACCCTAAGACCCTAAATTGAGAAAAGCCCTTGAAGCAAATGGTGAAATCTGAAGACACAGGGACTAGAAGTAAGAAATAACAGCAATAAACTCTATGGAATAGAGAACCTTGAACAAGACAAAATTTAGCACTCAAAAGGCAAGGTTATAACCCCAGTTATTAATTCCCAGTTCTAGAAAATAGCCATTTTCAATGGGGGAGAAATGCTTCTGAGGGATGGTGCATGGGAAATACTCTGTAACATCCAGGCTTCACACAAAATAAGTGAATATACTTTGCGAGAAGTGAACCAAAACCAAAAAAAACCTAAGCATATCCTCTTCCATGTATGCAAATCTGAGAAAAAAATAAACCAATACCCCAATAGATGGAAGGAGGAGAGAGTAATCAAAACTCATTGAATTTCAGAAATAAGACCAAATCAATCATTTACTTTTAACATCCACTTTTCATAGATGAGGGACTTGAGGCACAAAGGCTAAGTAACATCCCAATGTCAGATTAAAGTCAATAAGGAAAATTTCCAAGTTGATGAATAACATCTGCATGAAAATAGAAGTTCTTTACTATTTGATGAACCACATATGTTAATAAGGTTAAAGGCAGGGCTGGCCATGTGTTACAGGACGCTGTGTTCAATCAGAAGGCAGTGACAACCAAGGAGGAAGGCAATGCAGGTTTTCTACTGCTAAAGGGTAAGCTCCTTGAAGGCAGTTTGCCTTGCACTGGAAAAATATTTATTGAATATTTTTTACTAAAAGTATACTCTTAACACAACCAAGTTACAACTTTGTGTGTGTGTTGTGTTTTGTTTTATGGTAGGGAACACGACTCAAGTAAACTTTAAAGAATCAAGCAAGTCAGTATTTGAATACAAACTCTAAATACAGTGTATTTTCCATCCTCCCCCCACACTTCAAGATAAAAAAGAAAAAAAAACCTGCAAAGAACTTTTAACAAATATATAAAACTTAACATTCAGGCATGACAAACTACTTTAGCTGCTTTGTTTTGAAAGTGATATAATGGGGAAGTCTTAATGAGACCTTCAAGAATCACTCCAGAGATAGCACTTATTTTCCCAGGCTTCAAAAAGATAGAATGAAGACACAGCATTTGGGGCTTAGTGGATTAATGCTGATTTTTTTCACCTCTGGAGTGCTGTTTTTAAACTGTATATGGCCTCTGTTCAATTTTTAGTGGGCACAGGTCCATGTTCAAAAACCACCACACATGTGGGAACTATTCCCAAGCAATTGGTGCTGTGTGGTCAGAAAGGGGACAAGATTGGCAGGAAGGGTGCCAGAGGCCAGGACACAGGTGCGCTGCAGAGACTCACACAAAAGTCCTACAATCTACATGTGTTTGGGTCATACCTAACTCTAGGGACTCTGATTGTTATTACTTTTCCTGAGCATTAAAAAAAAAAAAAAATCAACATCACCCACTCCTGTTGTAAAAAAAATCAATAGATATTATGTAACAGCATGAATGATTTTACCATTCTATTATTAAACATTGTATTATTTCCTTAAATCTCATGCCAGACCAACTCAGATACCCATAAAAGTGGGAGATACAGAAGTTCTCTTTCCATGCCCCATTCAAAATGTTCTGGCTCAGGCCCTTCCCCACTACTTAAAGGGGGGGGGAAAAAGGGCATTTAATTTTAAATTATAAAAAGCAAGTAAAGTAATAGTTTTAGCCATCACACTTCTTTGCCTATCATAACACTATTGGAAGACAAGCTGTAAATACTTGTCTTCAGTGTCAAGAGTATAAAGTGTCACACCCAGCAGTTTCATGGGACTTCTAAATCAGCTGGTAGCCTTTATCACTCATACCGATTTTCTAAAAGCACTTGGGGATATGCCGACAAGGCTCAGCACTGTGCAGAACATTAAATATCTTTCTTGCAATACATCGGTGGCTCAAGTATATCTCGTACTGTGCCACATGCACAGCTGTGCTGGAAAAGGAAGCTATTAAATATATTAAAAAACCAAAAATATTACCAATAAAGATATCTCATCAAATATGTGGTCCTCATTTATCCACAACGAAAATGGGATTTAGTAACATCTGAAAATCACTTTGCATGCAATAACATCACAAGCCCTGTTGAGAACATTTAAAAGCATTTCCTCCCTGAAAGTTCTAATCAATTTTATATAGTAGCCAATAGAGAATTTCTGTAGGGAGACCACAATAGGAGAGTTGCTTACGGCCAAATATACTGTTATTAGGATGCTGCCAAAGATAAGGAGTAAAACAAGGAGGAATTTTAAAAGCTCATTTCATCCTCTGAATCTCTGGATTCACAGTTGGGCCTACTTTCACTCGGAAAATTTAGATTTTAGAGAAGCCCTGTAATAAGTCATTCATGAACATAAAAAGTATCAAAAAAACGCAGATAAAATTTGCAGTTACAATATACTTAAAAGTTTACATTCAAAACACTAAATATTAGAGAGTAAGTGTCATCCAAAATTTGTGATTTGAAGCAAATTATTTAGTGATTATCCATTTTTCAGTTTCAATTTGATGAACTCTTCAGAGGAAACAATGCCATTTTAGAGGTAACAGTTATAAAAAATCATCGGTATATATTCAATTTTACATTTTCTGAAACTTTTCTCCCCTTTTTCTTAAAATATTGTTCTCTCTTAATTATTTACCATTTTTCCTCTTGCATTGCTACTACTTCTTATCTCTCTACCCTTTTATCCTTCATGTATTAAATCCTACATAAAGTTCTGATTTAAAAAAATATAATAAAAATTCTAATCAAGAGAAGCTTGCAGGGAGACATAAAGAAAACAATAAGACACACTTGTTCTAAAATATAAGAAATTTACATGAACTTCAAGAAAGTTACCATTATCTAAAGTTTTTAAAAGGGCAAATAAATTTCAGTTATGACTGAAAGAAACACCAAAGCTGCTTTGAAAACTTCAAGTTCTCTTATAAACTCAACCTATATTTTTCTCTCATTAATTCCATTAATCTTAAGGTTCTCTTCTCTCAGATCAGAATAATTACAGGTTTAAGGAAGGGTGATTATATCAATCTCTAAAAACATATTATTTTTCAACTTAAGACATAATATCTAAGTGCTAATTTATATTATCCTTTTTTAAATGAGCATATATCTATCCTAAGCTTGAAAGTCTTGGGTTAAAGGTCATGTTTGTAGTGAAGATGTCATTAAATCACTTCATCACAAGAACTGAATCACTGTCTCCAATCTGAGAACACTGAACATAGTCTAAACAAGCTGGCTTTACAAAACTAATTCTGAATACACTAACTCCAATACGTTGTAAATTCACAGAAAAATGTTAGTGTGTATTCAAGGTTAAGAATGTTTGTACATACTTTTAAATTTCTTTTAACAGCTTTAGACTCCATCAAGATGTAATGACCCTGAAAGATGGCTGAGCTAAAAATAAAGGCCAACTTGTGTTTGTAAAGCTGCAGTGAAATACTGAGCTCTAAATTTGGTAATTTATCTTTTGACAGCTTCAGAGTCCAATAGGAGACCTTACACTGGTAGATTTAATTTTCTGATGTTCCATTTCCTGGCAAATTGTAATGTTTAATGATCACACCAATTTGAGCACATGTTAACTTTTGGATGATCAACAATGTGATCCAGTCCTCTTGTAAGCAGTGAAACAATGTCAATTTACTTAAATTTCAGTGCAAAATATTCAATTATTTAAGATGTCCACCTTAAACAAAAATGAAAGAGTAATGGATCATTAACGCCTCCATTTAAAAAATATTTCTTCACAAGGGCTATTTTTACTTCAGATTCGTGCAGATATGGTGCTTAAAACTAGGTCATATTTCAATCCAAAAACCCATGCTCCAGCTATACAAGTAACTTCCAAGAACAGAATATCCATGAGTAAGATATAGTTAATCTCCCCCAAATTCAAAATAAATTACATAACTTACTCTGTTTTCCTTCTTTGTTTGTCCTCAAAGATGTCATTGAGATTGATTGCCACCTGCCCTAAAAACTTATCCAGACCCACCAGGGACCTGTGCATAACTATGAGGAAAAGAATGTATTTCTCTGGATTCCCCTGCATTAGCAATCCAGGTAGTTCAAAAGAGGCCTCTTCCTTCCACACTGGCTCAAGGGTTTTCTCAGCTACAGAGGTGGAGTACTTTTCCTTGCCCAGCTGAATTATAGTGTATGTGTCATTGGTGCCACTTTTGCCTTTTGGCTTAAGATCTTTGGCTTGGAGCACTGTGACCTGCACGTGGGTAGGAAACCACTTTTGGGCTTGCTCGGACAGCATCATTCTGTCCTTGTTCTCTGCACCGAGTTCTCAAGAGCAGGCAGTGCCCCTCCCGGAGGGAGAGCCTAATTCCTTAATCACTGCATCCTAAGGGCACTTAAAGGCGACCGGCAAACTAACAGCTGCCCAACTTCCCCAGGGTTCGCTGTCAAGCGCCTTGCTGGGGCAGCCCGGGGGCACGGCTGTCCTGGGGGTGCCCTCTCCGCTGCAGAAGCCCAGGGGCCCACCATCCCCTGGCCACGCCGCCCAGGCCTCCGCGCGGTCCCCCGCGCCTTGTGTCCGCACCTTCACGCGCCGCCGGCCCCGGGGACGGGCCCTGGGCGGTGGCGGGCGGCTCCCGGGCCTGCGGCCAGGTGAGGCCTGGCCGCCAGAGCCCCGCGGAGGACTGCAGGGGAGGGACTGCGTCCCCCGCCCGGCCGCCTAGAGCTCTCCCGCCCAAATTCGCAGCCCCCTGCCCCACGCCTGCCTCCTCGCGGCTGGGCCGCCCCCGCCTCCTCCGCGCCTCCCGCCCGCCCGCGCTGGTCGGCGGGCCCGGCCCGGCTCCTCCTTCCGACCCCGGTAATACGAACCGCCGGCGGCTCGCGCGGCCTGGCTCCCTCTCGCAAACCTCTCCCTCTCCCTCCTCCTCCTCCCCCTCCTCCCCCTCGCCTCGGCTCCTCCTCTCGGGCGGGGGCGGGGGCGGGTCGCCTGGCCGTGGAGCTGGACGGGGGCAAGGGACACGGCCGCCCCAGCGCCGGCAGGCCGCGGGCTGCAGGGCGGCGGACACGGGGCTCGGCCTTGCCGGCCCGCAGCTCCTAACACCCTTCGGGAGGCGGCGGCGGCGGCACTTCCGGGTTGGCCTTCTCCATGTTGATCTCGGGAACGCGACGGGGCGGGGCCGGGCGGGGCCGAAGGGTCAGGGGTCAGCGCCTCCCTGGTTGCCGTGGCGA
The DNA here is from genome assembly GCA_028533885.1 of Nasua narica. Lineage (NCBI taxonomy): Eukaryota > Metazoa > Chordata > Mammalia > Carnivora > Procyonidae > Nasua > Nasua narica. The sequence goes on from CM052812.1 coordinate 63,333,580, forward strand.
CCAGGGGGCGCGCGGCGCGAGCTCCCCGCCCAGGGCTGGGTGCTCCTCCTCGGTTTCGCGCGCGCGGGTGGGGCCTGGCCGGGCACTGCGCCTCGGGGACTTGGGGCCCTGCACAGGCCAGCGCGGGGGCTTCAGGGGGAGCGGCGGAGTGCTTTTGAGAGGTGGCAGCTAAGGCCCGGTCCTGCCCGGTCGAGGGAGAAACCCGATTTCAATCTTTGGAAACTAACACAGTTTGGCTGTACCCTGATGCCTGGAGCCTGGTACGGAGCGGGGGTTAGATAAATGGTGGCAGGATGCGTCAGTCCTCTTCATTGGCCGAAAACACGCTTTCCCCCAACTCCTTACCCACTCTTCTCTAGCTCCCTGGAAAGACATCCCCCACCCCCAATGGAAGAAGAGAGGAAAGTAGATACAAGGTTCCAAAACCAACACAGGAATTTAAAAAGATCGGGAGAGACACGGGGCTAGAGTCCAAAGACCTGGCTCCCACCCAATGTCTGCCGCCATCATCAATCTGTGTGACCTTGAACGAGTCATTTCCCCTGCCGACCCTCAGTTTCTTCAAGGTCAAGAAGACTGTGTCTAGGACACCCTCTGGGTGCTCTGGTGGACTATCCAACTTCCGAAGCCAAAACCAGAGGTGATTCTCCTTCACCAACGGCTACAGACTGTTGCCTTACCTGCGCCTGAGGGCACAACCGGTGCTGTTGGAAAGGAGGGGGTTTTTTAAGAGAAGGAAGTGGAGATGTGTTAATAGCGAGCTGGTCCTGTACTAGCCAGATCTAGTGGGGAAAGTACGGGTAATAGCTGATGAGTCAGGAGACTTATGCCTCTGCCAGAAATTCAATACGTAGCCTGTGATGGGCTCTTAGCTTCCCGAGGCAAGGAATCGAGATTCTGGGAGCCTCCATCTCTTTGTCCATACATTATAGATAAAATGGCTATTGGACTGTAGATAGCTTTTTATTTTATTGTGACTAAAATAGTTTGGAGGATTATTCTGAGGTAATGTACATTTCCTAGCATAGGGTGGCACTGAGTCTCCTTTTGCCCCTCTATTTCTCAATTACAAGAGACATTTATGTTACTACTTTTATTGTATTTATTCTGTTCATGTCTTATCTTCCCAAGGAAATTCTAAATTCTTTAGGCTGCCTTGTGTTTCTTGGATCATCCCTTCACAGTGCCTAGCATTCAGTAGGTACTTGGTTTATTGAATGACTTAATGTCTCTTCCTCCTTTATAGGATGAATTTTGAGAGTAAAACATTTTGAAAGATACGCATATACTTTTCCGACTAAAAATGGCCATAAAAGTAGACTAGAGTGTTTATTATTTTCAGGCAAGATTCAAAACTTTTCCATTTGAAGACATTATGTTCTCCATGTTCCTCAGTGTCCCATGTTTACAGGATACTAGCTGCAGCCCTTAAAACAAACAAACAAGGGCCTTTTCATTAAAAATTTTTTGAGGGGTGCCTGAGTGGCTCAGTGGGTTAAAGCCTCTGCCTTTGGCTCAGGTCATGATCTCAGGGTCCTGGGATCGAGCCCTGCATGGGGCTCTCTGCTCAGCGGGGAACCTGCTTTTCTCTCTCTGCCTGCCTCTCTGCCTACTTGTGATCTCTTTCTCTGTGTCAAATAAATAAAAATCTTTTAAATAAATAAAAATAAAATAAATAAATAAAAATTTTTGGAATAGAGGTATGTGAGGGCCCAATATATTTGTGTCAGAAGAGCAGTCATTGAAGAAACTTAGTGGGTTAGGGGATGACCTTATATATTATTTTAGTCTTGTGGAAGGAAAGTACTTTCCTAACAGTAAAGGGCAACAACACAAACCTCAAAGAGTGCCCAGATTCTAGCATATTCTTTCAGGGACCCACTGACACTTGCTAGTGTCTATAGGTTTCCTTTCATGTTGGAAACTTCCAGTTTTTTAGTGCTGCTTACACACAGTGGCTAGTGTGAGTTCTGCATGAAGTAGGTGCTCCAAAAAGAGACACTGGATTAGTTTACTACCAGAATCTTCAGAAACACAAACTATAGATGAATCTTAAATGATCCTAAACTAGACTCCATCTAGAATGAAAAGATCTGGTTTTAGGTCATTTGAGGGAGAGCATACTATAAAAATGTTAAAAAGAAAAAAAAAAGGCAGAATTTTCCATCTCTGAGACATAGTATATGAAAAAGCCATGTGTGGAAAACAAAACCAAACCATCACCTTACTGTGAATATAGCATCTGGATCCCAGAGTGGGCAGTTGTCAACTTTAAAGAAAAATATTCTTAAGGATTTTTAAACAGTGCACTGAAGAGTCAATGGTGAAATTTCAACCAGCATCTCCAGAGAGAAATGATTTGACACCTGAAACTTACAAAAACAAAATAAACATCATGAAAACAAATTTCAGTTTAGAATTTTTACAAATTGCATTTTTAAGTCTTCGTGTCTCTATTGAAGGTTGTAATTAAATAAACAATACACAATTATAATAATGGATGTGTGTTTCTAAAGAGCTTAAATTGTTTGGTAAGCTTTATTAATGATTATAAACTTGTTTACAAGTATCACTTCACTCATCTCTGAAATATAGTTATCTCTAGGGTGGAAATTGGCAGCAATGGTTCACAGCAACACTATAACATACTCCTCCAACACATTTCAGGGAATCCTCTGAAGGCAAGAGCTAAACAACTAGAATTACTAACATCTCCTCTTGTAGCACCTATGTTTCTTTTGAGTTTTCCCCAAAACCTAGCTAGAGCCAAAATCATTTAGATTTACTATCTGTCAAGATCAGAAGTTATGACCAAATGTTTGTAAGCCAGAATAAGAAAAAAAAAACATATTTTTGCCCCCAGGAAGAAAATAAACAACAGCAAAAAAAAAAAAAAGAGCTAAATAGAAGCCAGAATTACAGTGTAAAAGTGAAGTCATTTCCTATAAGTATGTGTTTTTTCTTTTTTGCTTGTTTATTAAAAGAATAAAAACATGTCAGTTGGATGAAATATGTGGTTTGCTCAGAGAGAGAAATAAGGGCAGATGGGGGATCAAAGTAGTTCTGCAAAATGTTTATTGTCTTACAGTTTTAAAAATCCTACTTACTTAATATACCTTAAAATTAATTTAAATTACAGGGACAGTAATTTAAAAGGGGGAGGACTGCATACGTAAAGGCAACATACCAGAGTTGAAGACAGTCACTTATTTTAATCTGCACATATCCTATGTCTAACGATATGTGGAGAGATGTCTGGTATTGGGAAACCGGATACCAGGGCTTGGGAAAATAACACATCTTAAAGGAGTAAAATGCTGAAATTTCTAATTTTAGACTGTTATAATGCCTGTTGCAATGAGTAAGAACAATTTGACCAGAAAGTAAAAATAGTCAACATGTATTCTCCAATAGTACAAGATTTCTCCAGTTGAAAATATTTACTAAGTGCTGCACCTTTAAATCAAGTCCCATAAGGAGACTTATTCCAAGCACTGTGAAAGATTTTTCCCTTTGGGCATCAGCATCTCTAAAATTGCACCTTGTGAATCGATTGTAGGACAATTATAGTGCTCTTAGTGTTTAAATAACCCACTAGGTCACTCCCATGTACATTATGTAACAGATATTAATTATTTTCCAGTTGGAGGTTCAGAGACATAAGGGCAATAAGAAGCTTTCCCAAAAATATCATCATGATCTTCAGACTTCAAATACACACACACACACACTTCAAATATATATACAACTCAAATGTACACAAAACTTACATACATATGGCACAACTCCCGAGTTATGTTGAAGATACATACATAATTAGATTAATCTTCATATAACCAGTCCAAAAAAAAATAAAAGAGTATTTGGCAAGCTGATTTGAAATTACAATCACAATAAGCTAGTATTTGAGGAGTTTTCATGATCATTTTTATTTTCATCGCTGGACTGATTGATTTGTCTTCTGGAATCATGCAATGTATGGACAGTTTGTAGTGCATGAGAAGCAGTGTGGTTTGTAATATAAAGAACTCAAGTCAGCAACCTGGGTCTTAATCCCAAGTCTGCCTATTACTAGCTACATCTCTTTAGGGAAGTAATTTTCCTTCCTTGGCCCTCTGCTTCTTCGCTGTAAAATAAGAGACTATAATAGGAACCACTAAAGCATTCTATAATGTTTAATAATTCTAAGTAGTACATCCACAACACGAAGAAGCAAATTGCATTTTAATTTAATTGAATTTGGTCAATATACTAAAGCAGATTCCTTTCCTATGTAACTTATTAATAAAGGATCCTCTAATTCAAGAGAAAAATATCTTCCAAATGTCTTGAGAGTTCTCTCTCCCAAATGAAAATGATCATCACAGAAAAGAAGTAAATATAACTTTTATTAATAGACTCTGCATGAGGAAATCAACACTAACAGCTCAAGATTTGGAAGAAATTACACGTAAGTGTAAGTGGTTTTGGAAAGACTCAGACTTCACTTGTAATAAACATAATTTCTATTCGTATTATTTGTAGCTTTTTCAAACTATGAAGATATACTGACTGAGGAGGGTAGAAATTTATGGAAGAGAATAGATATTTGCACATCGGAATATTTTGTGTGGCTGTCTTTTAATTTCCTCCTCATGCTATCATACTATTATGTTGTGCAATTTTTGTTCCTTCAACAGAATTTACATTAATGCACAGAGCGTGAATTAATTTACTTTAACTGTTACATGGTATTGGGCCAGATGTATAAAACCCATTTGCTCTTTTTCTTTCCAAAGGATATTTAACTTGTTTGCAATTTTTTACTATTATAAACAATACTACAGAGATATCTGTACATGTCTCCTATGCACATGTGCAGGGAATTTTTTTTTTTTCATAACCATGCCTCTTTTTGACAATCTGCAGTGAAATTATTAGGAATTTGTGAATGGAAGGTAGTAGAAAACTCATGTGTCTGAGCATCAGATCTGTGTTCTATTCCTGGGTCTGCAACTGAGGAGTCGTAATCCTGACGAGTCATAATCTTTCTGTTCCACTGGGTTCCCTTCTATCTTCAGAATTCTAAAAAAAAAAAAAAAAAAAAAAAAGAATTCTCAAAGTCCTTTATATGTATTATATATATGTGTATAGTATATATAATGTATATTATTGTATATATATAAATATGTACTATTTATATATAATGTGTATAATATATAATATCTGTTACATAATATATATGACATAATGTAATATGTATTATAAATTATGCATATTATATATGCCATATAATATCCATTAACTCATACTAACTTATATATAGTATTAGTTATCTCTTTATACTATATCCACTATTAACATATAATATGTATAATTTACAATATATTTTTAAGTATTATCTAATAGATATTAATTTATGTGATTATATTTATATATAAAATCAAATAAATTTACATATATATAAAAGTACTAAAGAGCAAAGATTATCGTTACAGAAAAAAGTTTTGTGCAACTTAGATATTTATCTTCAAGTTTCAGTTGTCTCATCATCATGAGCCTTTCTGAAATCTCGTAGAACATTGCAACCTGTATAAGCTGACGTATGTAGAGGTTACCAGAGACTGAATAATTTTGAATAATACTGAAAGTAATGCTTATCACATTTATCACATTATGTAAACTTATCAACTTTTTACTTTGTAAACATGCTAGCATTTTTTCATTTTCAGTTAAAATCCAAGATGGAGGATTTTTAAACAAATAATAAGGGATTCGAATTATAATATTTCTGGAACTAATATATATGTTCATTTGGAGCACATTAAACTAGTAGGCATTTGGCAAAAACATTTGGTGGTTATGTTTTTTTTCCCCTACGTAGGTTCTAGGAATCTAGTAGTCTCTCCCTTTCTACTTGTTTAATCTATGCTAAACAAAGCAAAGGGCTTTAGAAGTATTTTATATATATATATATATATATATATATATATTTGTAATATATATATTTTATATATTTGTAATATATATAAGTGGAAATCACATATATATAATCACATATGTATATGAAATCATATATATATGAATATATATATATATACACACACTATATATATATTGTGTGTGTGTGTGTGTGTGTGTGTGTGATACAAAGCCCGGTTGGGTGGTGTGGGGGATCACATTTTAAGGAATAGATCCAGCTCTTCTTGTTCCAAGGTCAGATTTTATACCAATTCTACTAAGCAATTTTCAACCAGCCTGAACAATGTTTTAGTTCATCTGAATATCTAATAATAAAGATAGTTTGGGCTTGGAACTGGGTGCTTATCTTTTACCCAGCCCAAATTAGGTCACCTTCACAGTACTTACAGTTGAGGATATAGGGAAGGCCTGTTATAAGACTGTGTTATAATCATTTTCTAGTTATTGGCATCATTTATGGTACAAAATTAAGCATAGGACTTAGCTTGGCAATGGAGACCTAAAGAAATACCTGCTTCCAGGAAGTTAAGTAGTATAATGGAAGGAACATTGAACTGAGGGAAGTTGTTTGACTCATACAGCAAATGGCTTATATGACCTTGAGCAACTTAAATTCTTCCTTAATAAAATAGTAGCTGTAAATTTCTTTTATCTTCAGACTTGGATCTCAGATTACTCAGAACATCTTCCCAATAGTCTGACATCAATGAGCCACTATGTTCTATTGTGCTTGCTTATCAAGCTTATGCAGAAGGATAAAGTTTATACACTGTGTAATTTGTGCCTATAACTATGCTCTTATAACCTGAGGTCTTAAAAAAAATTGAAGTATAGAAAAAAAAAGACCACTCCCATCCAAGTATGAAGTGCATCATGCGAATTTCTACGTTAACATTTGGCCAAATCATCTTTGCAATTTTGAGGGTTTTTGCTTTCTTTTTCTATACGCACTTGGACATTGGAAAGGAATGAGCCAAACTGGCTTGGCGAAGTCTCATGCACTAGGCACTTCAAGAATCAAGGGCTGGCAACATTTTCTAAAACAAGATTTTTCTCCAAAGTTTCCTGAATATAGACATTCACTCAACTTTCCTTGAGTGCCTAGCCCTGGATAGGTGTCATCCCTTGGGCACTAACTACCTGTGTGACTTTGGGGAAATCATGTCAACTCTCTAAATTTAGGTTCGTTTGCCTACAAAATGGATTGTTGGGAGGATTAAATGAAGGGTTGGGTACAGCTCAGGGAGGGCCTGGTATGTAGGAAGTGTTCCAAAGATGTTTGTTGCTTTTGGGCTGATGGTGCAACTCCACTTCTCTTTGCAACTGCTTTCCTCATATCTGAAGGCAGAGACTGGTCAGCACAGTTGTTCTGGGCTGTTCTTCACCATGTAATTAAGAATCTGGGGCTGGTGCCCAGCGGGCGAGAGCCAGTGAATGGAGACCCTGAATTACTTTTGCCTTGAGCTGACCCAATGTTGTTAGACATTTCTTCCAAACAAAAACAGGAATAAAATGACACCTTAATAATATTCAGACTTCCATTTGAAATTTAATAATGATTTGTTAAACTATCATTTTAACATCTTCATAAGAATTACTCTGCTTTCTGAGTTGCAGAAAAATAAAGACTCCCTAAGTTACACAGCCTCCATCTCTCCAAGAAGCTGAATTAGAAACTTAATAGATCATATATCAGATTATATTTTAATATACTAGATTTTCATATTGAATTGTGAAAACAATGAATTTAAAAGCAAAAATACTATGCTTTTGCAAAGTATCCTTTTCTACACTTGGTAACAAACATTTGGTGACTAATCAGTGTTTTCTGACTCCCATGTAGTACTCCTCTCATTTTAAGCATGTTCTCTCTTTCCATAAGAACAATGGCTAACATCTGCTGACTGCTCACCTTATGCTAAATTCTTTAACATCACGATCTCGTTTCATGTCAAAGAGGTAACACTACAGTCCACACGAACATTCCCACTGTGTTTTCCTAACCCATCGCGAAGAATGAAGGGAGTCTGTGTGGTGAACTCTCCTCTTGAGGCATTGCTCTCATCAGGATGAGGCAGGAAACTTGGGAACCAAATCCTTCATCTCCTTTGAACAACTCTTATACTTCAATGGGCTTTAAGCGTTATCATAATATCCTTGACACAATCCCAGTGCCTAGCGCTGCTTTAGTGAAATCACAAACAAGCAAAAAACAATTGATTTGTTTTGCAACTCAGATCATCTTCTGTGAAGCAGCAGCTGGACATCCATAAACTCCAGAGGGATTGAAATGTATTAGCGAATACGTCGAGAAGGAAAAACCACTGTTTACATTACCGAATTCTCGCACTTTCATAATCAAAAGACAAAATGTTAGTCTGTAGCCTCTCGGGGACAAATACTGGTTCTCATTCAGGAGTACAAAACTCACACACCGTCTCCACCTACCAATTCCGTTTATTGGACATTTGCTGCAGAGTAAAACACAATACTGTATGTAAGGTGTTTCATTAAACTTTTTATAAATATAAGAATTTTATCCATACAAGGTTTTATCATAATATAAGAATTTGATACAATTAAGATTTTTTTGTAAATTGAGAATTTTATAGATATGATTTTATCATAATTGTAGGTGTACGTCTATTAAATATATACCTCTTAGCAGTCACACATCCTCTTAGCATCAAAAGTTGCTTAAAATGAGTAAGAGTTGAACAGATTCAAAAGCAAGAAAATTCCAGTTTGCCATTATTCAAACTATGTTAAATCCAATCAACTTTATAAGGCAATGAATAAATAAGAACTTGATAGCCGAGTGGGTAAATATATGTGACAGATCAAAACTGGTTGACCATTGCAAAAAGGACAGATTACACTGTATTGACAGATTAAATTTAAATTTATTGTGAAATGAAAAGCCTAGTGCCTTCTTGGAAAAACACACTTTCACAAGCTCATGTGGCTGTAAGGCTGATAACATGTTGATAATAACTGAAGTGTTTTTCATTCCCAGTAGTACCCAGTCCCCTTGTGACTTTCCTCCCAATTTCAGGCAATATCAGGCAGAGCCAGACTCACTGCAGCTCCACTGCTTCGCCATTTCAAAGTAGCCAGGAGGGAAAGAGGTATAAAAACCAAAGTTCATGCAGTAAATGAAGAATTTTGGAAGGAATGCAATTGGTGAAAAACGTCACTGGTCATGGAGAAGGCAGGAAAAAGGAGAGAAGATCAAGTTCGTTGCATATTTTTTTAAATATCTCCAAGACTTTTCCCTTCTCCCCTTGTTGGCATGGGAACTGGACAATTGTTGATAGAGCCTCCAGACCAATTTGAGCACACCTGGAGCCATTAGTTATATCTTGTTTTCTAGGAGGGTCTTTGAAGATGAGCCAGGTCGAAGAGCACCCCCTCCCCACCGCCCCCAGTGCCTTGCATCATGCTGACTTGGAGCAGTGACAGTGGTAGTAGATTAGCAGGGCAGTGAGGCTCTAGGCAGAGAAGATTGGAGGCAACCCCAGGAGCCCCCTTTTTAAAATGAAGAACCAGAAAACCTCTGAGAATTTTATCTTTCCCAGAAAGGTGTGAAAATGACTAAGAAACAACTGGTAGACCTCAGTGATTCTCCAAGTCAGGATCTGGGAGATCCTGGAGTACAAGGATCAAGGACCAGGGACCAACCAGGATGGGACCTACGTGTATGTCTGTACGCAAGGAGAGGCTGGTGGGAGTAGGTGCTGACAGCTATGGACTCAGCCTGGCTTTTCCCCTGGGACTTCCACTTCTGTTCAGCCCTAAGAATTTCAGTTCTGTCCCAGGGAGGAAATAGAGAGGCAGAAATTCATACCTTACTGAGTGTAAAACCTGAAATGACTGAGCATATACAGTGAGGATGTTTTCTGGATGAATTTTGACAGGAGCAGAAATGGGAGAATCCAAATAGAGATTAAGTTGAGTGACAGGGACCTGGAATTACAGATCTTGCCCATCACCTGAGCCTGCGGCCTGAAATCCTACACTTGCTGGAAGGCATAATACATTGGAAGAAAAGTGAGGGAATTGCCCGTGGATTTAATGGGCGTCTCCATGATGTTATGAGATGATGCTGGTTCTCCTTTTCTACCAGCTTATGGTTGTACATTAGGACTAAGTATTAAAATGTATTAATATATATAAAGTTTATTACGAATGTATTGTCCTGAAGTGATATCTCTAATGAACTTGGTCTTAAAAAATCACCTGCAGGTGGATGGGACAATCTCTCAGCAGCATATAGGGAAAGGATGGAGGGCCACCGTTGACCCTAACTGCCACTGAAATTGATAGTGTGGTGTACCTTCTTGCAAAGCTAATGTAAATTTGGAGTGCATTAGTGGAGATATGGTCCAGGAAGGTGCCCCATACTCTCCTTCCCTCTCCTCTCCTGTAACAGTGATCGTCCATCTGTGCTTTCATCTGGGGACGGTTCCTGAACAGTAATTGAACCCATCCCTTCTTTTGTTCTCAAGATGTTATATCTGCCATTATCCCTTCTCACTCCTCCTTCCTCAACTGATGTCTTCTCTGCTGGACCAAATCTCATCCACATATATAGTCTCAAATATTTCTCATATTAAAACAATGATTCATTTGACCCTACATCCCCTTTAGCTACCACGCTGCTTCTCTGTTTCTTTTCGGAGAAGAATTTCCGGAAAGACTTGTCTATATTTGCTCTTTCTCCCATTTTCTCTTGACTATGCTCCAATCAGGTTTTTGTCTTGGCCATTCTACACTTACATATTGCCCGGGTCAATTTTCAGTCATCTTCCTTGGCTGATTGGCAGCACTTGATATAGTTAATTACCTATATCTTTCACCCACTGGATACCATTACTGTTCAAGTTTCTAAACCAAAACATCCTAGAAGAACACCAACGTTCAGACTGGTGCCTACCCTGTCGTAGCATAGTTTCACTATGACACATGATGGTGAGTAATGAAAACATCAACCAGTTCACTATACTCATTTGGTATGTTTTTAAAATTATGCTTAAAATACATTTTATATTCATTCACTGCTCTGACCATAAAGTTTATTAAATAACTTGAATCGACTGATTCTCTAAAATGCGTGATCACTAAAGAGAACTCTAATTTGATAGTTCTAACAAAGAACTTGGGGCTTGGACTTCAGGCATAGACATTTGAGTCTTGGGCCCTTTCTTATGCATATATATATATATATATATATATATGAGCCTAAAATGTTATATATGTAATATATAGTATATAATTGACATGTGATTACTAATATATTTAATATTATATATTATAACTATATATAAATATTATATTATAAACATTATACCAAACTATATTAAAAATAAAATATGCAATCACGATATAATATTGTATACCAATGATTATATCATTTATAAGCTATGTATGGATATATATAATTAGTATGCATCATTTTATACTATGTATATAGTTTATAGGTTTTTTGGGCTGTGCAAACCTGAGATTCCTACCAGTTAATTTGCTTAGGATGGTTTTACTACATTGATAAACATGGAGCAAAATTAGAGATAGGGAATAAAGATATGGATGTTGAAGTCTGGGAGCCAGTTTTGGGCTTGGTGTCCCGGAGATGAGAGCTGGAGCGGGGGACGTCTGGGATTCTTAGCGGCGGAGTTTACAGCTTGCACCTGTCATCCACCAACCACGCGCCTCTCAGCTCAGGCTCTTTTCTACTTCCAACTGGGTCGCTAACTACCCACTCCTACCCTGGACTCCGTATCTTGTCCCTGCCTCATGGCTCTCACGTTTTCGTCATCTGAATGCTCCTTCTCCTTGCCAGGACTTAAGTTCATGATCCAGAGGGAGTCTTGTCAACCCAGCTGAACTCTTCCGGAGGCAGGCCACATCACAGCAGCCCAGGCTCCATCACCTGTGCGTAGGGAGGGTGGAAGGAGATTGCTGGGGACCTGCGGGCTGCACTGCATGGGTTTCCTCTTCATTAGGGATGTGGGCGGGGCCAAGTCCCTAGGACTGGGCTGTTGGGAGGCAGTTCCGATTGTTGACATACAAAACACACTAAAACATAGACACTGAAGACTTTCGCTGTAGTTCAGATTTCAGGGTCAAGCTTCATTTAGGAACAAAATACATTCTACTTCTTACCTTAAATGAAATAAAGTCTTCAAAATCACTAAATGTAAGCTCGTGGAATGTAGATGTTGTATGATAGAAGCATATATTACTCCAAGTATTTCGTTCTATGTTCTATTAATGTTTGTAGATTTTTTTCTTTCAATTGTTGGCGTAATAATGACTGCAAATTATAATTGCTAATATTCTCTTGAGTAGAAGGCTTTCAAATCACCTTCCAGCATTAATACCTATTTTAAAAAAAATGAGTTGTTTTTGGAATTTCTTGGATTCTTCTGTTTGTCATACAAATATTCAGTTCTGCTCTTTTTATGATAATGTGAAATAAAGTAGTTTCTCATAGTAACATTGTAAATCATTTGCTTTCTATTACTTGCAGCTGGTTTTGTTACTGTAATGATTTTCTATGAGTGCATATTGCAGAACACATAAGATGCAATGTGATATTACTTTATTCAGAATTTATATGCAATTATTGTTTGCCTAGAAATAATGAGACAATTTGGAAATATAGTAATTTATTGTAATACATTTCTTTTTAATAGGAATCTACATTTAGGGGGGAAAAATCCTAATTTCTAAAAATGACATGCCATCTCTTTTTGTTATATAGAGTTTTCATCTCACTGAAAATCCAATATCAAATTAAAAACAGCTGAGATAGTTACTCGGGTGCCTTCCTTCAGCTTATTCAAAAGAATATGGGATGAACGTTAAGAATTAAGTAAACCACAAATTGTTTTGGAGTGTCTGGTTTGTATTATAAGTAAATTTTTCACTGCTGGTTGTTTTTTCAAAAATATTAACTGTATTTTTGATATTCATTCCTGTGATCTAATATAAGCTATGTCCTACCAATTTAATGTATTGTTTGTTCATGATTACATTTTTTATTACACTCATATGCTATAAATATTTCTCACTCTGCTCTTTTGGATCTCCCCCAAATAGCCATAGTGTTTAAGACATGTCATGGAAAATGTTATTAAGAGAACTATCCCCCTTTCGTGTTGGCACATGCTAATTTCTCACCTTGAATAGAGACTAACCACATCAACAACGAAATACCTATTTTTAGGAAACCGAATTGAAGAACATTTATTAAAGGGCAACAACAAAAACGTCAAAACAGAATATCACTCTAGCATCAAAATTTTCTTCCTTATTGATCTGAACTAGAATTTTAAAATACTTGTTGGTAAATTTGCGTTAGTTCTCATTTTGATGACATCAAAGTGTTTTTGGTTTTGAAGTATAAATGCCTGTGAACCTTTTCTTATATTCTTAAAATTGGTAAATTAATATAATATCTTCACATTTCATTCTTAATTATGAAAGTAGTATTACCAACACAAGGCATTGTGTGAAATAGGAAAGAAAGATTACCAGTTACTATCTATGGGCTACATATTTTAAAAGTATGTTTAATTCTCAGAACAATGTTCCATTTTATTCTCACTTTCTCAGTGGCTCCTGTGTCTCCTTACAGAGGAACACAAAGTTTACAAGAGAGAGAAGGACGGGGAGAAAATACACCGATATGTTTTAGAGCTAGGAAACTGATAAGAATGATCCTCTTTTGGTGGACCATCAGTGATAGAGGGGACAATGTGACACTGACTCTGCTCAAAGAAAGCCATGTGCACTATCTACACTAGGGCCCCCATATTGCTGGACATAGAAACACATGGAACCAGCCAGAGCAGCAAAATGACCATGAAACTCTCCATGTTGCTGACTAATGACCATTTATCCACAAAGATCTTTCCTCTTCCCAGAACTGTTACATCTTTCAACAGGGTAACGTCATCACAGACTGCATGTCCCCTCCCCTCTTGTCCCACCCCCACTAAAAGAGAGGGCCAAGCTGCCTCCCTTATCTCAAGTTCCTTGAGCCATTCACCTGGGGTAAGGCAAGGCTTAGTTTAAGGCTTTTGAAGAGGATATAAATTGAAGTTTGTAAACCAGACCTTAGTTCCAGAGTGGCCCATTTTGAAACCTACTGCGGATATTGTTAAGGAATGTGCTGACCATTATCATCTTTAAAAACCACCAGAAAAAGTGGCTGATCAAGCCAAGAGTAGTTTATTAGATCTATCACAAGAAGAGTGAACACCACCTAGTCACGGTCTCAGGAGTGCCTCAAAGTGGGAAAATTGGGAAAGGGGTTAGAGTCTGAGCTGGTGATGCCGAAGGGAGTGCTGCAAGGCCGGAGTAGAGGTCACCGGGGTGAGAAGGGACAGGCTGTGCCAGAATGGCTCTGAGAAATGCAAAGCAAGGCTAGGGTTTTGAAGGGAATCTTGTTGAACGAGTTGCTAGGCTTAATCTGTAAGCTATTTATAGTTCTACTGTCTTTTCTTCCAGAATGGGTCTATCGTCTTATCTTCCAGAACAACTGTTTTTTGGATCAAACAGACAAGTTATTTTGCACATTACCATTAAAAACAGATTTTTCACTGGAAAGCTTTGTTCAAAATCTTAGACACACATACACACTCAGTGTCTCAATTTCATCCAAATTCTCAAATTTCATCAGAAATAAAGATAAAACTACAGAAACATTTGTAAAACAAAGACCAATGGGCATTTCAGCTCCAAAACCTAGGGTGGATTTTGTTCTCCGTGTGGTGATGAAAGATGGTTGCTTCAGCCCAACGCCCTGTGAGACTAAGACAGCATCTCATGGGATGGTGGAGGCAATTCTCCATATATGGAGAAAGAGAGAAGGAGAGAAAGGGAGAAAGAGAGAAAGAAAGAGGGAGGGAGGGAAAGAGGGAGAAAGAAAGAGAGAGATTCGTCTCTTACATCACAGGGAATGGAATGGAGACAGAAAAGGGAGGGGGTGTGTTTGTTTCTCTGAGAACATTCTTTGGAAAATATGGCCATTTTAATATTTCCTCATCTGCCCCTCATCACCTCCATATACCACCTTCAGGCTGACCTCCTTTCATTCTTTAGGTTGCCGCAAAGACTCATGTAACTTGGTTTTTCACCCGGATTAAAATGTTAGTAATTGGAAAAAAAATAAAATAAATAAAATGTTAGTAATTGGAGACCTTATGAAAAGATTATTTCCTGAGGGCCCCTCATTCACCCAGAGACAGCCAGAACTACAGTCATTTTAATGAAAATTACGTGCTTTCCGTAAGATTTTGAATTGTTAAAAGATGGAGGAAACATGCACAAGAGGTGGCCAGTGGTCATTGAGTGCTTTTGGTGGTTTGTTTTGAAGCTTAGTGAAACAGACAGATTCTACAGTCAGCATTTGGATGGTGATCATGGACTGCTTTTTCTCTGAGGAGGTAGCAAGGTGGTTAGAGACAGCTCATCACTACCATGGATGGGCGCATCTGCCCAGTTAAAAACTTCAAAACGAATGGCAGTAAATGCAATATGATACATTTATAGGCGTGAAGACCCAGAGTGCATTTCACATTCTAAAAAATCATTCGTACTTTTTCTAGTGTGCATCAACTAGCAGAGGAGAATGGAAAGCAAGATAATTATTTTAGATACAAATGCTTTGATTTGAAATTATCTAGATGATATATGTGTTGTATTTTTGTGGTAACATTGAAGCAATTCTTTGAATGATCTAGAAAACAGCTTTAATTTCCATTTTCCTAAGTGAGTGGTTTCGATGTCAAACATTCAGGAAGTTGAGAAAATATCCAGGCTTACATGAGGATAATTTTCAGAGCTTTGAGGTGGCAGCAAAGCGTGGCTCCCCTTATCTGACAGGTGAAGCCCCCCACTCCCCAAGAGGGAATGCTTTCCTCTATAGTCTGGCTATCTCTTCCTTCTTCTCTCTTCCTTGATCTTTACTTTCTCCACCTGTCTCTACTTCTTATACAAACTCACTGTTTTACTGTTCCAAGTTCAGAATGCTTTGAGTTGTGTAGACAAAACATTTTACTGTTTGATAAAGAAATTTCCATTTTTATGCCAGGTCACATTCAAGTTACTGCCTGCAGGATTATTAGAGTTCCTTCCTTACGTATTTACCACCTCTGGAATTTTTTGTGTTAAACCATAACCTTTTAACAAAAGATAAACTGAAATCTCTTGTTCTGGGTGGGCTTGAAGTGAGAGTTTATTATTGCAAGACCCTCCACAAAGCCCTCTGAATGTCCCAACTTCTTTTCTGGCTGAGACGGTCCAAATACAGAAGCTCTGCAGAGAAATTTTGCTCTAAGCATTGGATAGTTGGGAAGGAACAAATACCTCAGTTCTGAAGAATGTCACCTATTTGGTTTTATCTCTGTTTGGTTTTCCGGGAGTTGGCCTCCATCTTGATAATGGCTCTTGCCCTTCCTTGTGACCTAACCTTCTGGTACCAGGTCCTTGTTTTTGTCTTCTCCATGCCCACTCCCTTCGTCCTCTTATTTTAACCTCACTGACTCAAGCTACACAGACCTCTAGCAGAGGCCGGGAGGCTAGCTGTACCCCGCCAGCCGGGGCCCGCCCCTCCTGGTACTCACCGCAGCTAGCCAAGGCCGGGGCTAAGTCAGAACAGACCCTTTCACTCGCCTAGCATCTCCCCTCAGGGAGCCAGAGGTGAGTTCAAGTAGGTTAAAGCATTACATTTGTAAATTTGTAAAGGATCAAGTTGTGAAAAGAAGGGCAATCTTGTTCTTTGAGACTTTATTAGGCAGTAAATGCAATATGATACATTTATAGGAGCGAAGACCCAGATTTTCTGAACTTCACCGAGCCAGAGAGATGTGTTTTATTTCATAGACTTTATGGAATGACTGCAGCATCGGTAGATTTTTACAAGGCCCTACATTGACTTAAGGTAATCATAAAGTAAAAATGGGCAATGAGTACGTTCAAGTCTGAGTATAATTTATATACATATTTGCCCAATCAAATCCAAAGACCCAAAGCCATATGTTTCTAATTTTTGGTTTAATTTTTAAGCTCTTTAGTCGTTTTTTTTTAAGGTAAAAAAAAAAAAAGTTGGGTTCGCTTTTTAGAAAATGTTGCTTGTATCATAATAAAATGCACCAACTATTCCAATAAACACTCATATCAGCAAAAAGTGACATGAGGCCACGTTAAAAAATTCTTCACCATGACGAAATAAATCAGAATTCTATGGCGAACCCCTTGCAGCTTGTTATCATTTTGCTAAGAAAACAGAGCTACTGAATCTTTTCTACGTGGAAGCCGAATGTAGCCAAGACCGTTTTTCCAGATGATGCCAAAATTCAAAAGCTGTACTTTGATAGAATTCTTCTATTAATCTTCTTATTCTTGTTATTATATTATTATTCTGCCCTTCTACTCTTGTGACTTCATGGCTTTTGAAAAATAAACCTCCTGGGGGGAAAAAGGTACAAATTTGGGGACTGGCAACAGGCAGTCCAAACTATTTAGGAAAGGCAGAGAGTATGGATAGCGGAATAGAACAGAGAAAATTGGTAGAAAGATAGGTCAATCAATAAGTAGATACTAGAACTTTCTTTTTATCTTTCTTTTTTTTTTTTTT
>CM052812.1:63351687-63449005 GCA_028533885.1 Nasua narica
CACTCTGGAAAACTGTATGGAGGTTCCTCAAAATATTGAAAATAGAGCTACCCTACGACCCAGCAATCGCACTACTGGGTATTTACCCTCAAGATACAAATGTAGTGATCCGAAGGGTCACATGCACCCAAATGTTTATAGAACTTTCTTTTTAATTTTACATTTCTTGCTTACGTTTGGCATACCCCAGAAAATTAGCGGACTCAGCAAGAAGTTTGCCAAGGAAGGACAAAAATACATTTAGGCGGTTGGTTTTTAAAATATTTATTATTTTTTCATTATGGAAGGGTTTGGTTTTTTTTTTCCTATTTAGACTGGTAAAGAGAAAAGTGGTACCACGTTATTTATTCTGTTCTCGGTGCACATGAGCCAAACAAATCAAGTTCACAAACAAAGCATAAGAATCTGTCCGGGCACCCTCCTGCTTCTACATCCCACTCAAAAGTGTGGGTGGTTGAGATCCAACGTGTGTACTGGCAATTCCCTTTCCATGTGTTTCACACACGCTTGTACATAGCTCTGCATATCTTGTTTACATATGCACGAGAGCATGATCAATACATTCTTCTTTAGTTTTTTTCCCTCCAGATATCATGGGACTTTTTTTAAGGTAAATACTCACAAATCAACCTCTTTCTTTTTATTGGCTACGTAGAATTTCATGACATGAATCTATCACAGTCAGTTCTTTATTATAGTACATTGAAGTCATTCCTGGTGTTTTACTGTTATAAAATTCCAAAGTGAATATTCTGTCTATTACTTTTTAAAAAGTGGGAGTGTTGCTTTAGGATAGTTTCCCAGAAATGAAATTGCTGGGTCAAATCGTAAGGGTTTTTAAAATTTTATAGGTTTTGGTAAGTGGTCTTCCAAAAAGCTTATCTTTTCACTAAATATACGAGTGCTTGTTTTCTCATATCCTGGGAAGCTCTTGAGATTACAAATCTTCTTTTGTTTTCTTTCCAATTGTGTGAATGAACATTTATATTTATCATTATTTTAAGAATTCACTTAGTTAATTATAAGAACAATTGAGCACTTATGTCTTTATTTACTATATATGTTCTTTGAGAATTGCATATTCATATTATGTCTATTTTTCTTTGGAGGTGTTTCCTTCTTCTGCAGTGATTTGTTGAAACTTTTCATGTATTTTGGATATTAATTCTCTCTCTATTAAATATGTTGCAAATATTTTCTCTTAGTTTATATTGCCTTTTTTTTTTTTTTTAGCTTTTTAGATTTCTAAACCTCATTTGAGCATGTGAAAAAATTGCACCAAGGCTGCACTTGGATGGCTCAGTGGGTTAAGTGGCTGACTCTTGACTTCAGCTCAGGTCAGGTCATGATCTCAGCATTGGGGTCATGGGATCGAGGCACCCTCCCCCTGCTGCACCTCCATCAGGCTCCATACTCAGTAGGGAGTCTGCTCAAGATTCTTTCTCCCTCTCCCTCTGCCCCTCCCCCTTCTCTAAAAATAATTAAATCTTGAATGAAAAATTGCTAACACATAAACATTTCAAGAAATCAGTTAACCAATATATTTATTCAGTTGAATTAATTATTATTTAATTTTTAAAATATAAACTTGAATTATATTTAGCATGTTCTGAGTTTACAAAAAGCACCTTTCAAGTTTTTTCTCTTCACCTTAATTGTTTCGGTCTCTGTTAAAAGCATCGTTCCATATTATCACTTTCAGCTACTAAGTTATGTCTATTTTTGAGATACGAAAAGACACCTGGAATATGAAAAGTTGATTTTAGCAGCTGTGGGAGACAGAGTCTAAGAATACCCCCCCAATGACCTCTGCCTTCGGAGGTTCACATCCTTGTATAATCCTCTCTCTTTGAGTATGGGCAGGAGCTGTGACTTGCTTCTAACCGTTAGACTATGACAAAGGGGATGGGGAGTCACTCCCATGGTTACATCACGTTATAGAAGACTCATCTTTCTAGCTCTTAACTTTCATGCTGCTCTGTAAGGTGTATCTGCTGTGCTATGAACCCCCAGTGGTGAAGCCCATGACGCAGGGAACTATGGACAGCCTCTAGGACCCGAGAGCCTCTGTCATACAGAGCCAGGGAATGAATTCCCCCACAACCTGAATAAGCATGCAAGTAGATTCTTCCTCAGTTGAGTCTTCAGATGAGAACGAGGCCAGCCAATACTGTAATTGTGTCCCACTCAACTCTTGGAAGGGACCCAGGCAAATTCTGCCCAGATTCCTGAACCACAAAAACTTTAAGATAATAAACTTGTATTGTTGTAAGCTGCTATATTTGTTGTAGTTTAGTTGATGGCAATAGATAATTAATATAGTACCCAGATTTGAAATCTACCCAGACGTCTTTAAAGAAAAGAAGTAGAAAGCACTGGAGAACTGAATTATCAGTTCTTTGGCACTATAAATAACTATTAGAAAGATGTGCTGCAGGGTATAATACTTACATTGGAAATGGTTATGCTTTTCTAGCCCTTAAATAGAGTTTCAAGATTGTACTATTACAGAATTATAGAGCAGATCTTAGAAATGGGGGGAAGCTGTTAGACTAAGCTTTAAAACTGCCAGAACTATATTGGATAAAATGTCAGCACAATTAACCATGAGTCTGACAACTGGAATTCCACCTGTGTAGACGTTAAAACAAATACAGCCACCACACCGGAGCTTTCAAACTCAGTGATTTGTGTGTTTTGTGAGCAAAGCTGTAAAGTGACAATAAGGAGTGAGAAAAGGAAACCTTCTGTTCGATGGAAGAATTTCTGACTTCTTCCATCACCCTCCCCACCTCCTAGTTCTTGCAGTGGTAACTTCTGTGATTTGTCTTTCCTTTCACATGGTCCCTCCTTTTCTTGCTTTTCTGTTTTCTTTTGCTCATCATTTCTATAAATCCATGTATTCAGATACTGATATATTTTTTTTTTAATTTCCTGGCTTTAAGGATTCAGCTTAAAAAAATCCACTACCAAATAATTCTATATGGTCAGAGTCAATATATATTTTTTTCAGATTCAGCATGTAAAGAAGTGTCATTGCTAGCCTGCTTAAGAGTACAGAGATAAATGATTTCATTCCCTTCGTGCTGCGAGGACCCCCGAGACCTGTGTTCTGGTTCATGTCCAAGCCCTGCTAAACTTGCTCCAGTTTAGTGCATGTTTATTTCAAGCCTGACAGGCTCTGCCTTCCTCCAGACTTCACCCTTGTTGGTCTTGATAGGAGGCTACCTTTCTATCCAAAGGTCTAGCCAATGAATTTCATGCCGCTTGACATCTCAGTTCTCACCTTTTCCAGCTTTACGTGTGTTTGTAGGTGTCAGAATAAATTTCCAGCTCATTTTCCAAACTTTGCACAGCATTTTTCACTTTCTACTTTGCATTATTATTATTTCTGCATCTGTCTTATCTGGATTTTATGGAGGGCAGAATCCCAGAATGCCTAAGACTGTGCTTTGCAGGTAAGAAGCCCTAAATAATCCTCTATGTGAATGAACAACTATTAGAATTTAAAAATGCTTTAAAGACATTTAATCTAGTTGGATTTTATAGGTTGGTGAAATAAGGAAAAACATAGGGAGGAGGGTGACTTAGAATCGCCAGTTTTTTATTTTTTATTTTGTTTTTTAAATATTTTTGTTTATTTTTTATTTTATTATTTTTATTTTGTTTTTATTGTTTTTATTTTTATTTTTTATTTTATTTTTTTATTTTTATATCTATTTCATTTTATCATTATTTATTTTTATTTTTTTATTATTTGTTTTTTATTTAGCCAAGGGTTTTAAGTAAACAATTACCTACTATCATCATTCTGTCATGAAACACAGTATAAAAAACAAAATAGGGTCTAAAAATAAAGTTAGACACTTACCAACAAAATTCGAAGGACATAATTTTGGGATAAAAAATTGATCCTTACCCCAGCTGGATACATCAGATATAAAAGTACTTGTTTATTTTATTCTCCATACTTTTCTCGTTCATAAATGCAGCAAATCTACATATTATCCCAGCAGAGTCCGTGTACTTTAGAAATCACCAGGCTGGTCTAAACTTCCACTAAATTCAAACATCTTTAAACAATTTCGAAGGGGCACCTGGGTGGCTCAGTCGGTTAAGCATCTGCCTTTGACCCAGGTAATTATTCTAGGGTCCTGGGATGGAGCCCCTCATCTGGCTCCCTGCTCAGTGGGGAGTTTGCTTCTCCCTCTCCCTCTGCCCTTCCCCCTGCTTGTGCACTTTCTCTCTCTCTCTTTCTCTTTCTCTCTCTCTCAAAAATAAATGAATAAATAAACCAACAAACCAACCACTTGGAAGATCTGCTTGTTGCACATCCAGTCCCCGGACAGTCTCCCGACTCTTGCTTGTGATTACTGACAGGTGGGAAAGAGGATCGAATCAGGAGTCCCCCCCAAAATCTGCACCTACCTCTCTGGCACTTAGAGAAAGGCAGAAGAAGGCAGGACGTTTTATTCTGCATTATAATATATATTAAAACAAGGTGCTGTTGAAAACTGAGACTTTTTCTTCATTCTTTGTTGTTTTATTCTTCCATTTTTGGAAAAGGGCAGCAGCTTTGGTAGAATGAGCCAGTGTCTTAGAGCTGGTTTTCTACCAGTCTTACCAACTAAGCCCCAAACTTGAAAATTACTCAGATAAGTTTAGAAATAATCCATTACATATTTCAACTTTTTCTTTTGCAATAACTTAAGAACCACAGGAAGTTGTATAAGTACCGCAGAAATTTCCCATATATCTCTTATGACATTGATATAATTTGATTAACTAAACTATAAGCTTTATTCAGATTTAATCAGTTTTCGCATGCATTCTTTTTTAATGCATAGTATTATGAAATTTATCATATGTGTAGTTTCATGTAATGACCATCATCATCCAATACAGAACTGTTCCATTGCCACAAAGAAATGCCCATGACTACCCCTTCACATTATACATCTTTAATAATTTATTTTATTAGCCGAGTGATCATAAACATATTCCTTCAAATGTAAAGGGGAAGGATGGAATTCTCTGGGAATTGGAGTTGAAGGGTACACCTTGAGCCACAGAGAGCTGGTGTAATATTTGGGGTTTCCAATGATAACCCTTATTTCCCTTGTGGCAGAAGATGGTGGACAGCCAGCGGCAGAACGTGCTGGCGGAGTTCGAGCGGCTGCGCCGGCTGCTCGCCGAGGAGGAGCAGCGTCTGCTGCAGAGGAGGAGCTGGAGCTGCTGCCGCCCCTCCGGGACAGCGCGGCCCGCCTGGGCCAGCAGAGCACCCGGCTGGCCGAGCTCATCGCCGAGCTGGAGGGGCGCTGCCAGCTGCCGGCGCTGGGGCTGTTGCAGGACATCGGGGACACCCTGCGCAGGGTCCAGGATGTGAAGCTGCAGCCGCCGGAGCTGGTGCCCATGGAGATGAGGACGGTGTGCAGGGTTCCGGGGCTGCTGGACGCCCTGCGCAGATTCCGAGGGGACGTGACCCTGGACCCCGACACCGCCAGCCCCGAGCTGGTCCTGTCGGAGGACTGGAGGACCGTGCGGCGGGGGGACCTGTGGCAGGCGCTGCCTGACAGCCCCGAGCGGTTCGACCCCAATTTACCCAAGGCATGTACAGTGAATCAAAGATCATGAGTAGTAGTTGGGAAGGAAGGAGTCAATCCCAGAGGTCAAGCTAAAAGCAGAGAAAAATTGTGCTGGAACCTTATAGATAGGGCTTGTTTAGAGGTTGTTCCAAGTTTTTTGGGGCTTAAAACATAAATGATTTGAGAAAATGTTTATTTAGAAGGGATTCAAGCCAATGAAGGACCCCAAAGGTTAAGTTTCATTAATTCATAGCAAATCTGCCTCTGGATTAGTCTTAAACTAAAAATTCTTGACTAAATAGAGCTATTAATTTGTATCCTTCTTTAAAATGATAAATACCCACCCAGAAGGACTGAAGCCGACATCTATAGCTGCCATCAAGTAGATTCATCTGCTTCTTTGGTTCACTTACTAGGTTGAGGGGAGGACAGGAGGTCATTTTTGAGCATCAGAGATGAAGTCCTTGTGCAGGTCACAGGCGACAAGACAATCTTGTCCATGGGGACAAAGGAGACAAAAACCACGATATACAAATGACATAAATCTCTGCCTCTCTCAGTTTTGACTGTAGCTGGCCTTGTTTCTAAGGAAGCACATGATTAAATGCTGAACATCAGCCACTCACACATACTAGAAACATTTGTGAGATGCTTTTGTCTAAGGTAAAGACATCGGTAAACATGACTCTTGTCTAGGAATCTGATATTTCAAAGCCAGAAGAAGTCAAGCTGCTCATGACTACTTGGGAAAGAGTATCAGTGCCTGTTCAATAAATAGGATGGTTACAAATATGTTGTGCACTGTAAAAAATTAAATTAAAGATAATATCTCTAAAGCACAAAGCCTATAGTAGATCTTCAATAAGTCATAGGTATTATCGTTTCATATATATGATCTCCTCTAATCCACACTGAAACAATGGGAAGTAGTCATCATAATACCTATTTTTGCAGAGGTGGAAACAAGGTAAGAAAAATGAACACTTGCCATTAGATCACAAAGTGAGGTGAGACTTCTCTTCAGTCTTCTGATTCTAGTTTTAAATCCTGTTCCCTGGTGCACAGCAGTCTCTCAGAATTGGTGACCTCGTCTTCTTATTTCCCTTATTATTTTGGTTATAATTTCCCCATTAACTTTCCCCATGAATAAATGTTTTTCAATCTCAGATTATGTATATTCTTTTTGTTTCTAAGATTTTACTTTATTTGTCAGAGAGAGAGAGAGAGAGAGCACAAGCAGGGGGAGCAGCAGGCAGAGGGAGAAGCAGACTCCCCACTGAGCAAGGAGCCCAATATGGGACTTGATCCAGGGACCCTGGGATCATGGCCTGAGCTGAAGGCAGACACTTAATCGACTGAGCCACTCAGGCATCCCATACATTTTATCTAGGAACCTCTTAAGGAAACAAAGAAACATGAAAAGTCCACTCTGGTTTCTCTACAACCTTGCCTTACTCTACCCACAAGAAAGAAAGGCTTGCTGACCTGTGTCTCTCGCGTGTCATCTCCCCTTGCGTCTCCCTCCAACTCACTCTCTTCAGCTTTTTCATCCAACAAACCTTGACTGAGCACTATTATACCCACACACTGAGATGCTAGGGATGAACAGATGCAAGACGAAGGCCCCACCTTCCACGATTTTCAACTTAGTAGCAAGACAGATGCTCACAGGATTAAGCACAACACAAGGAAGAGGATACGATGACTGGAAGCTTGAGAAAGCAATGGATTCTGACAGGACGAAGGTTGTATTTGTGACAAGACCCATGACATGGCCTTTGAGCTGGTCCTTGAAGGAAGAGGAAGAATAAGGGAAAAGGGCAAATGGGCCGCAGAAACAAAGAGCAAAGCCCCAGAGAGTCATGAGCAAGCCACGTGGGCCTGGCCAGTGACCCAGCACGCTGAAGCTCTGGGCCCAGGAGGGCGTGAGCCCGGAAGGATGGGTGGGACCAAGTCACAAAGGTCGTCTCTCTTGCTCAGGAGTTGGGCTAACGTGGTTGGAGCCCGTCAGAGGATTTGAAGTAGAGATGTGCTATAATCGCATTTTTTTTCCCTAAAAATAAAGACCATTCGGGTGTTAGTGTGGAGAATGGATTAAAAGGGTGAGAGATTGGAAACTGGAAGATCACTTTGGAGGCTGGCTTTGACAATAGCCTCTTCCCTCTAGGAAATAAACTCATCTACCTCCTGGTGAGGTTCAAATTAGGAATAAAAGGGTGAGTTCTTCTTTCTTATGAAAAACTAAAGATGAAAGTACAGATGCCTCCCCACCACGAGGGCTTTAATTGAAGTCCCTTCTGGAAGGGACAGTTTCTAAAACCTGCAAGTAGCTTCAATTTGATTTTTCATTCAGATAACTTTTTCTGGGACCTCTTGTCTTCAAACATCTTCCTGGGACTTGCAGCAGGGGGTGGAGGGGGTGGGGGAGAAGGGGGGAGGAAGGGGGAGATGTGCAAAAAATACCATGGGAGAATCTTACAAAATTAGCCTTTTTCTTTTTTTCAGTATAAAGAGCACATCACTAAAGTGCTGAAAGAATGATTATTTTTAAGCAGAAGAAGAAAGTTTAGAAGTCATTCTTTTGCTTAGGCTGGAAAGCCTGATTGTTGCTTTTCTGATACCTGATGGCATTGAGTTTTCTGCTATTTCTGTGCATCTGCCTTTCCCGTGAAGCCCTCTGAAAGCACCTACCTGGAAATCCTAGCGTGAATGGCTTAATTTGACAATTTGTAGATGGTATTCTTATATTACCCTTTAAAACCTTAATAATTAGTTTTTCTTTAGTGCAGTATTAAAGCATTAAAGGTCATAAATTCCACAGTCACCTGTATCCATTTATTGCTAATTTATTATGGAACATATCATAAAACTTTCCTTGACATATAGGCCTCTTCATAACTATAAATCTTTTTCCAACTGTTTAGATAACTTATGCTTAAGTTCAAGAAGAGACCTCAAGGAGCAAATATTTAAAACATCTATTTATTACACATAAGCGGTGCAGGGCGGATAACCATGTGAAGTCACTGAGAAGTATTCACTTACGTTCCGTCTATTTATCACTTCAAACCCTTATAAAGATAAATTTGTTTTCAAGAGGAAAAAATGTTACATGTCAAGTAGTTGTTTTACTAAGTGCCTTAAAATGTCCAGCTGAATAAAGCTATCTTTCTAGTTAGTATAGAGCACACAAAAAATGTTTCCATTGAGAATGAAGTTGTCACTAGTAACCTCCGTGAAGCTTAAAGACATTTCTAACTTGAAAGTCTCTTCAGATGGCAGATGTATCATGTTCTTTGACCAAGCCATTGTTTTCTTCTGTTTCAATTACGGACATGATACCCAGTATAAAGACAGTTTACTGAACGAGTTTACCTTTCTGCTTAAACTTCTGCATGGATATTGGTGGCATACACATTCAGAAAGGGAGAGGAGAAAGTCAGCTGGCTGGAAAACCAATTTTTCGAGTGAACAATTTGCTGAAAATCAAATAGTTTCCTTTTATTTTGTCTCCTACTATCAGTAACCGTGATGCATGAGATGGTTGAAACACTCCTGGGGATTACATTTTTCTTTCAAAACTTTCATTTGGCTTGAGTTTTTCTGAGCTACAGTGGTTAGCCAAACCAGAGTATCACAGGCTTCACTATACTCCAACTTTAGAGAATAAAAGTATTCTTGTATATTTCAAATTACCAATATAACTGTGTGGACTGCCGTGACGTATAAGCAATGGGATGGGTTTTTCTACTAATGTATTTTCAATCTAGCTTTCTGTACTTCTCTTAATTCATTGTGTAGTTAATCAGACCAATGCAATATGACCATTTCCATGTGTTTGAAGAGCTCAATGTCTTAGTTGCTCAATGAACTTGATATATGACTGAACCACACTGACAGATCCATGGCAGATGGCTGGGCCAAAAGGGATACAGCAAAACTTAACCAACCAAACCAAACCAAAACTAAAACCAAACCTTGGGTAAACTCTCGAACACCTTGTTATACGATTTTCTGAAATCTTGCTTTCTAACAGGAACCATGAAGTTATGTCATCTGGACAATATGTTATTATGCAGAAGTGAAATGAAGATGCTAAGAGGGAATTCCAATGTGTGACTAGAAATTCAAAATACAAAGCTGAAATATTTGCCATAAATAAAGAATTATTCAAGGGGCACCTGGGTGGCTCAGTTGATTAAGTGTCCAACTCCTGGTTTCAGCTCAGATCATGATCTCAGGGTCTGGGATGGAGCTTTGTATCAAGCACCAAGCTCAGCAGGGAGTCTCCTTAAGGATTCTCTCTCTCTCTGCACCCCTCCCCCTACTCTTTCTTTCTCCTAAATAAATAAGTTAATTAAAAGAAAAGAATTTTTCGAGAAAGAGTAAAGTGGTAACAAATCCTTAAAGAATGCTTAAAGATGAAAAAAGTAAGGCAAATATAAAAATAACTAGGAAGTTACAGGGCTACCATGTTGCATAATATTGGCCTCCAACTGATAAACACAACAAACTGAAGTTGCCATGTGACTTGAGAAAATGGTGAAGTAATCCTAAAAAGGGCTAAAAGACTTCTCAAAATAAAATAAGTCATCGGAATAATTTTTAAAAATTGGTATTGTATCATTCTGCTAGGAATTCCATAGCACAGCAGCACAGACCGAGTGGCTGAAGCAACAGGAATTTATTTTCTCATGGTGCTGGAGGCTGGAATTCTAAGCTAAAGGTGATGTCAGGGCTAATTTTTGGTGAGATCTTTCTGGCCCCTTCTCGCTGTCTTCACATTGCTTTTCCTCTGTTTGGGAGCACTGCTAGTACCTCTTCCTCTTCTTGTAAGGGTACTAGTCTTATCAGATTAAGGTTCCTTCCTTATTAATTTATGTCACCTTAATTACTTCTTTACAGGTCCCACCTCCAAATACAGTCACATTGGGGGGTTGGGCTTCACCTTTTGAATTTGGGGGGGAATATAATTCAGCCAATAATAGTATAAACTACAACGTTTCTATATGAATTAAAAGTCATAGATCCCAGGCGCCTGGGTGGCTCAGTTGGTTGGGCGACTGCCTTCGGCTCAGGTCATGATCCTGGAGTCCCGGGATCAAGTCCCACATGGGGCTTCCAGCTCCACGGGGAGTCTGCTTCTCCCTCTGACCTTCCCTCCCTCCCTCTCATGCTCAGTCTCTCTCTCTCTCTCTCTCTCAAATAAATAAAGAAAATCTTTAAAAAAAAAAAAGAAAAAAGTCATAAATCCCATGGTCACATATACCCATTTATGGCCTTTGGTTCCTTTTCTGAATATTAAATATGTTCATGAGATTAAATTACCCTAACAAATTTAACATTCTTTTCAAAACTATAAAAATCACCCCCTCCATTACTGATTTATGTAAACTTTAGCATAGGCAAAATAATCAAATTTTAAATAATTTGGGTGAATTTTATAAGTTTGGCAAATTGGTGATTCAGAGAATTGGTATTATTTGTAAATTATGCTTTGGCCACAGAAAAGCACATTAGGAATAATGGCTATTGGGGCACGTGGGTGGCTCCGTGGATTAAGCCTCTGCCTTCGGCTCAGGTCATGATCTCAGGGTCCTGGGATCAAGCCCCACATCGGGCTCTCTGCTCAGCAGGGAGCCTGCTTCCTCCTCTCTCTCTGCCTGCCTCTCTGCCTACTTGTGATCTCTCTCTCTCTCTCTCACTCTGTCAAATAAATAAATAAAAAATCTTAAAAAAAAAAAAAAGAAATATTTGCTGTCTCACCATATCACAGGTGACAGTAGAGGAGTCTTGTGTGTGGTGATGGCAAGCCTAGGTGAGGTCTCCAGAATTCTTTGGATATTATTTTAAATCTCCCTAAGAGTTGTAAGTCCAAAGTTCTTCAGTATTTTAGAACATGCGTAGGGGCACCTGGGTGGCTCAGTTGATTAAGGGTCTGGCTTCAGCTCAGGTCATGATCTCAGGATTCTGAGATCAGGCTCTACATTGGACTCCCCACTCAGTGGGGAGTCTGCTTGTTTGTCTCCCTCTGCACTTCCTCTTGCTCGTGTTCTCTCTCTCTCAAATAAAAATAAATAAAATCTTTATATAAAAAAAGAACCTACGTATAATTCATGAGTCAGACAAATGCAAAACCTTATCAAGGGCTCAACCGGGACGGGAGTTTCAGATCTGTGGACGGGCAAAGAACTAGACACTATGGGCTCTGAGAACAACCACCTTCACATTTAACAAAAGCATTTTTCACAGCCTGATTGACATTGACATATAATTCCCTTATGCTACAACTCATCCATGTCGAAAGTTCAATTCATGGGTTTTTAGGATATTCACAGATAGATGCGACCACCATAGTCAAGTTTAGAACATTTTCATCACCTCAGAAAGAAAGCTTGTACCCTTGGCCGTCAGCCCTCCATCTCCCATCTCTCTCTCCCAGCCCTAAGCAACCACTAATCTACTTTCTGTCTTTATAAATTTTCTGGACTTTCATACGAGTAGACTCATAGGCGAGGCGGCCTTTTGTTACTAACTTCTTTCACTCGGTATGTTTTCAAGGTTCATGCAGGTGGTAGCACTGACCAGCATTTTATTCATTTTTCTACTGGCTTCTTCCAAGATAAGATTTTTTTGTTTCTAAGTCTTTGATTTTTCTGCCGGTAGAATATGATATACCTAAATGTAGTATTTTGGGCCTCTGCCCTGCTTGATATTCACTGAGTTTCCTGGATCTACGGTTTGGTGTCTGACAATAATTTGGGGGAAATTCATAGTCATTATTGCTTCAAAAATGTCTTCTGTTCTTTTCACTCTTCTTCTGGTATTCCCATTATGCATATATTGCATCTTTTGTCCAATGGTCCTTGAATGTTCTGTTCCATATTTTTTGGTCTAATTTCTCTTTGTTTTTCAGTTTGGGAAATTTCTACTGACATATCCTCTTATGGGAGCTCTATGTGTAATCGTCTGAGCAACTGTCAGACTCCTTTCCAAAGTGGTTGCCCCATTGTACCTTCTCACCGGGAGACCATGAGGGTTCTTATTTCTATGCATCCTCATCAGTGTTTCTCATTATTGAACATTTGGATTCTTAACACAAATTAGAAAAAATTTAATTTTTTAAATTTTAATTTAAAACACACACCATGGAAGACTTACCCCAGTAAGCACTTTCAAGCATACTGTCCACCAATCTTAAGTATGCTTACATTGTTATTCAACCACTTACGTAGTTACTCAACCACTCTTTAGAACTCTTTTCGTCTCACAAAACCAAAACTTTATACCCATTAAACGTCAGCTCCCCATTCCCTTTACTCTCAGCTCCTGGAAACCACCATTCTACATTTTGTTCCTATGAGTCTCACTACCCTAAGTACCTCATAAAGATATGATTGTATGATATTTGTCTTTTTGTGACTGGCTTATTTTACTTACCATAATGTCCTCATGATTCACCCATGTTGAAGCATGATTCTGAATTCCTTTCCTATCTAAGGCTGAATGATATTCCATTGTATGTGTATTCCACATTTTGTTTATCCATTAACCCACTGATGAACACATGTGTTAGTTACTTCCACTATTGGGTTATTATGAATAATGTTCTTGAATATGGGCATTCGAATATCTCTGAGAGACCCTATTTCCAATTCTTTGATGTATATACCCGGAAGTAAAATTGCTGGGTCATACAGGAATTCTATTTCTTTTATTTTTATTTGTTGAAGAACTGTCCTACTGTTTTCCATTGTGGCTGCCCCATCTCACATTTCCCCAGTAGTGCACAAGGGTTCCATATTCTCTACATTCTTGCCAACGCTTGTTATTGTTTGTTTGTTTAGCGGCCATCCTAATGGATGTGAAGTAATAACTCACTGTGGTTTTTATTTGCATTTTCCTAACAGTTAGTGCCATTGAGCTCACTTATATGATGAGCCCAGGAGATTTCAACCATAAAACAAGATTTAACGAGACTCATCAGGATCTTTAACAAAAATTCAGTTCCCATCCAGGCCCAAATCTGTTTATAGGTAACCTAAATTACCTGGGATTGTAACAGACTTCCTTTAGAGGGTGAGAATCTTTTAACCCTAGGAAGTTTCATAATTAGTATAGAAAAGATTACAATGATTAAAATCAAAGTATTAATATCCAGAGGTCAAGAAATAAACCATTCATTTGGTTATTTTATGTACTCGGCCTATTTGGAATGACAGTCTTGTAACATCAATTGAAAATTTGTAATTATGTGATTTTTACTTGGGATGACCAGCTTGTCCTGATTTGCTCCGGACTGACTTTGTTTTTAAATTGAAATTCCTACATTCTGGACATCCTTCAGTTTAAGATGATTAGATCGGTCACTTAATTTAGACTTGAGTTTTTAAAATGAAACCTTACTAAACTCATACACAATATTGTATCATCTAACAGGACTTTAGTGTTCAGATTCAGAATTAGTATAGAAAAGATTACAATGGGTCTTTAAATTTAATGTACTAAATATATAAAAGCTATGTAAGTATATACTGGGGTTTCTATAACTCAGATAATTGAAATACTTAAAATAAAAAATATAATATACTAAATTTACAAGCCAAGTTTAAAGTGTTTAACTAATGAAACCAAACATTATTTGAAACCCCTTTTAAAGACGTGTTAACATTTGCTGTACTCATACATGGACTAAAGAGATTTTTAAGTTTAAAATTTTCCTTAGGTAAATTGGTCACCAATTGTTTAAATAAAAAATAAATTGAGAAACAGTCCTTTGAATACACAAAAGCTATTCCAAAGGACACAGAAACTGGTATCAACCATAACCCAAGATGTTTGAAAATATCTCCATTTAGGGAGTTTCAAAAGGAGTCAAATTATCCTGGTAACTTGGGGCCCATTAACAGTAGTCAAGTAAATCAACAGAACATGTCAATTACCATAAGTATATACACTTGTGGAATGAAAACACATCCTTTTTGTGATTAAGGAGGGCAATCCAAACTGCTTTTTTTGTTGTGTCTGTTTGTTTGTTTAGGAGACAACTTACTTTAGCCATTAAGAAACCTACATTTACCAAGCTTTCCAACCAAAAAATAGACTCAGCACTCACCTTCTCTTAATGAAACGCTACCTCTGTAATGTATCTAAAGACCAAGGAAGCTGGGCACCCATTTTGATACTTTGTCAACATCATTACAATTTGATGTTTTAGAATTACATATACTTTAACCAGCCTGACAAGGAAATACCCTTTTAAGATTTACGATTGCATTTTTATTTATTTACTTTTCTTATTTCTTTATCTTTTATTTCTCGGACAGAAATTACTTTCAGAAATGTGGTTCATCCACACGTATGGCATGGAGCACTGGGTGTGGTACACAAAGAATTAATCTTGTAACACTGAAAAAATAAAAGTATTTGGGGGGGGGAATGTGATTCATCCTGTAGGCTTTCCCAAAGTGGTCATTTCAGCAGGAAATCTAAGGAAACGTGCTGTCTAAAAGGACCATGGAGCTGAAGTCAGCAATATTTACAGACACTTGGATTCATGCAAAGTCTTTTTAGGCTGTGACAGGCTTCTGGCCAAGTCTCCAGCCTGTTAACCTAGTCGGGGAAGGCTAGTATCCAATACTTGAAGGAGGGATCGTGACCAGATGACCAGTGACAGTTGCTTCCTAGCTACTTCCTTTTGTGATATACCCATCTCTAGAGTATGTTCCATGAAAGCATGATACATGGCTACTGGCCTATTTAGACCACAAAGCAAGAGAAAGCCAGCATTGTGTCCTCCTCTTCGGTCTATGACACCATCCGTGTTCCTGTTGCAATGTTACAGAGAAGGCTTGCACAACTCGCCGTTTGCAACAAACGGCCACTCTGTTACCCCAGAGGAGAGTAACTGACAATGGACAAGACAAAGAGCAGGACTAATACCTCATTTTATTTTATGTTGCCAAACCCAGACCTTAAGTATTAAACTCAAGGAAAATTTTAACATTTTAAAAGGTGGCTTATTTTTTTTTTTTGAGGGAGATGCTATTGTATTAAAGATACCTTCTGCCTTCTAAATTTATCCTTAGACAATTGAAGCATATCTTGGAGAAAGGAAAAAGGCTAGGTTAATAGTAGGAATACATTCTTATCAACATCATGAGTCTGAAATGTCTTTGAAAACCCTGCTATATAGCATATTATAAAGGACAGATTTTCTAAAAGATTAATATTTATTTTTACAAAGGATGATTTCTTAAATTATAGTTTTAAAACATTAATAATTGCCAGTGGTTTCGAACAGACTTTCTTTTATCAAGGAGCTGGAATCTTTTGGTTCACTAGACCTCCTTGATCTTAGTCTGTATGCATTGTTTAGTTTTATTTGGTGCCACAGGGACTCCTCCAAACTTATCAGAAGCCTCAGTTTAATACAGAAAAAGAGAGGCTCAGAACATGTAAATATAATACTGTTAATGTTTTCCACGTTTGTGATTCCAAGGTCAAAGTCAAACTTCTTATTGTATTAATAATAGCAAAGCAAAAATAGGCTTTGTAGTTGTGAATTCATGGTTTTAAAGAATAATTTCCCTATGTCTTTATTAATTCAAGCCATCCATTGAACCATTCAAGGATTCTATTATGTATTCAATGATATATCTCATATTGTACCTTTACCTTTGGGACACCATGAGAACGGATATGCGTGTGATTTTTTATACTCATCAACAAAAGATATTTCCTTTGTTCAAAAGTTAGGCCAACTTATAACATTAATACAGTGGTATTTAGTAAAATAAACTTTAGAGCTTAATAGTGAAATACTTAAAAGCCAGTTTCCCCCCACTTGTTATTTAAAATGACTTGGTTCATGTGCTGTGCATTACAAAGCTTGGCCATATATTCTGGATTCTGATGCTATCTGATCTGCAGACCAGCCATCATCAGAATCATAATTTTAAAAAAGCTCCAAGGAAAACTCAGACAGCTTCAGCTCACCAAGCCCTTTCCTTTTGAGAGCGTATTGAATTCATGTCCCATTCAGCGCTGAGTAATGAAGAAACCAAACCAAAGCCGTAGGTGTGTTGCAAGAGGCCTTTGTTTGACCCAAGCCTTCATTTAGGACAAAGCTAGCATTGATGTCCATCTCAGGTGACTGGGAGTGAAGATGCAGTGATTCAGCAGCTTCTTTTTCTACCTGTGGGCCTTGCTCCTTCCGTCCCTCCTACCTATCATCCTTCCCCACCTTAAACTTGAACTTGGTGGGTCGGAGTAAGAATTTAAGATACAGCTGAAGATGCTCAAAGCTTCAGGTTCTGAATTGCAGACCTGGACTGCACGCCTCTCAGAAGGGCAAGCTCATCTTCCTTATTCTCCTAAGAAATACATCCCTACCTAGCCAAACCTACTTCCCTTACTTAAGGTCATAGGCAGGCACGTGCAAACAAGCAGGGTTCCATGTTAGACTTCGCCCTGGAGTCTGTCTAGATCCTGCTGGTGACTGTGAGAACTGTGGCAGCTGGAAAGGCTCACGCATGCTTGGTAAAGCCCAGGTTTCAACACTCGGGAGAACTGAACATTTCTTAGCATTCTTCCCTCAGGAACTTCATGATATCCTTTGTCATGTTTGTTTTGCCAATGATGTACTTTGTGGATATTCTGTTGGGTTTGTATCTCATAAATATCAATCAAAGTAGTTAAGTTTCATTTTTAAGACATGGCAAAGAATATCTTGCCTCTTTCCTTTATTTGGTGGGCGAGTCAGATAGCATGGGAAGGATGAGAATTCAGACTCAGTCCATGTTAACTTTCTCCTGAAGTTAGGGGAGTATTTCCAAGTATAACTCCTTTTCCCGTTACAACATTTTGACTTGTAAGGAACCAAAGAAATGTTCTGCTTTAGTGTTAGCCAAATTACGTTCTGAACATACTGATTGGTACGCATGGTCAAGTAAGTTTGAGAACACTGTATTAAAGAAAGCTAGAGAAGTTTCTTTGCCGGGTCACAGAGGTCACAGAGGCACAGACCAGTTACTTTCAGGTGGCAAAACTTCTCTGAATATTTATCTTTTTAATATGTCATATTTCAGAAAAATATATTACATGTAAATATAATATATACATATTATTATATATTAATAAATATGTTTATGTAATAAATATATTACTATATTGCATGTATTTATCATATACAATATGTAATAAAATATTGTTTTATATTTAGATGCACATATAATGCCAATATAATATATAAAATATACAGATATAAAAATATATGTTTCAGCAGCACATCTGTGTTTGGCAGTAAAGGAAATTTTCCCCTTAACAAAATTAATTTATTTAAGGAGTTTTTTTGTTTGTTTTCCCATGTGTGTCAAATAAGCTAACAAAGATTAAACAATGAACAGGCTAGGGATACTTGAATATGCCGAAAATTCTGAAGCTCAGATGTGAATGACAAGTTTAAGAAATATACCTTTACAAAGAGCTTCTGTTTATGGTTTTATCTTTCAGCCTTTTAAAGCTAAACAGTATGGGGGAGAGATTCTTAAGAGCATGCGGATGTAGTCTCAGCAGAAAGGACTCGAAAAGTCAAGTGCCTATGCCCCTCATCAACTCTCCCTCTCCAACATTCTGCCAGGCCTCTCTTCCTCCCCAGTCCCTCTGAGAATGGTGTGGAGATAGAGGGAATGAATGAATGACCACCAACTACAACAAAGCATCCCACGCACCCACCCCCACCATACACACATACTTGCTCACATACCTATTTTCCTTATCTGTTATATCGCAGGTCATTCAATATAAACTAGGAAAAAATATCTTGGGACAAAACTCTCCGCTTGGAAACACATTTGTGATCGGTTGATTAATTTCATAGTTTTACATTTTTTAAACAAGGGAGTCCAGGCACATATAATTCATAATATATTCCAGTCTAGTAACATTTCAAGAAAGTAACAATCTTATTTCAGAAGCGTCTTCGGAGCGAAGCAGGTTCACTTTTCAGAAGAATAAAACTCTCCTGGGCATTTTCGAATGTTCCACTCAAGACTGCGATGAATTCAAAAGGGCTTTCACAAATGTGATTGTCGTAGCGCACGGGGCCGAATTCCTCTGAGCACCGAGAAGTGAATGTTAACATAAAATGTGAAAGATCTTTCTTTCTGTGCTGTGCCCTTCTCCAAATCTCCAAAGCATTTGTTTTGTAAAAGCCTAAGTGGAAACACATTTTGGTGCCATAATTTCAAACAAACCATCTCTTTTTGAACTCTGCAGCCTTGATGCATTAACACAATAGCATATCAAGTTCACAAAATTTCAGATAAACCACGTTCGAGCTATAAAACAACCCAAAAAAGTCTTAATTTTTCCCACATCTCATTTCCTTTTCCCACACTACTTTAAGAAAGTCCAGCTTTCGTATCTCTTGGTGAGCAACGTTGCTGCGGATGGATATGTCTGTGGGTGGAGGCTGGCTGGGTAGCTACTCACAGTTTAGTGTAAGTTACCTTTCCCAGGCACCCTGAAAGCCGAGGTGAGGTCATCTTGACCACATTTATCATTTTGTGAGGCACTAAGGAGGTAGTAGTGACTAAGGGAACACTCCAAGAAAAAATGTTGGATTAAAATGGGGTGCGTTAACTGTCATTCATATAAGAACTTTGTTCGGCCAACGTGTTTTTTGCAACTGTCTTCCGAGAT
This sequence comes from Nasua narica, assembly GCA_028533885.1. Lineage (NCBI taxonomy): Eukaryota > Metazoa > Chordata > Mammalia > Carnivora > Procyonidae > Nasua > Nasua narica. Next base: position 63,370,977 of record CM052812.1, read on the forward strand.
ACCAAGAAAAATACTAAGATGTAAAAGCATCACATTCTGAGCCCTGCATTTTGCCTAAGTAGGAGGCTCAAAGCAGTTACACACTGCCGAGTTGCTTTTTAAAGTCAATTTAAAATATTGAAGTTAAAATATATAAAGTTCAATTAAGTGCACTTACTGGAAATTCAAGATGATGACGATAATTTGGCTAAATACGACTATCTTTGTGTTGGAAATAACATCAGAGTAGAATAATTTGAACAAATGACCTGAATAAATAAAATGACTTGAAAATAGCCCAGAATCTTCACAGAGGAGTGAGAGAACCCAGGATAATTCCTCTTCAGTCAGGCACCAAAGTGTTTTCTTATGACACCAACACCTTATATTACGGGAGCTTAAAATTTAAGTTAGTATGGACATTCCTTAGAGCAAAAAGGTGCAGATATCTAAGGGGTAGAGGAAAGAAATGTTTTATTCTGTTTTTCTAGCATTGCTAGTTTCCAGGCGTTCATCTTTTGATCCAGCTACAGGCAATGATTTTCTGAAATGGTTTTTGATGGTGTCTGACATCATTTATAGTCCTCTCGAACAATCTTGTAATGTGCTAAACCACACCAAATTAAGTGAGTTGGTGGCCAAAAAAGAGTCCAATAGGCCCATGGGTGTCGTGAGTGTGGTTTTGCTACTTGCTGTCTCTTGTATTCACTGCTCAGAGGGAAGGAATGACGTTTCTAAGACCTCAAGTGGTGGGTTTGGTGGAGAGCTATAAAAGATCTGGGGCAAATCTGAAAAGATTCAACAGTCTTAAACATGTGGAAGTTTATAAGTTGGCAGATTATGTCCTTTTTAGTCATTCACTCCCCAAATATCTATTGAGGTACCACTCTCCATAATGTATGGCAAATTCTGGTGTGCGGAACTAAAGATGAGAGAGATTGTGATCCTGAGCTTAAGGAGTTTATAGTCAATGGGAGAAATGACATATAAATGAATTGCCTCAAGGATGGGCTAATGTGTTGACTTGTGAAGGAATGTCATGTATGAGTTCAGAGGAGGGTGAGATTTCTTCCAGCTGATTCAATCAAGAAAATATTCATTTATAGATCCACTGATTTAACACATATGCTTTAGGACAGTTGTAAGCAAGATACAGATAAAGAGGCAGTTAAAATTCATTTATCTGAACAGTCAACAAATACATATTGGGGGTCTACCGTATGCCAAGTATTGTTCTAGACTCTGAGGGTTTTTGAAGAACAGGCAAAGCCCTTTCCCTCCAGAGTTTACATCGTAGTAGAGGAGACAATAAATGAGTAAGCACATGATAATATGATTTTAGATAATTGGTACTACAAAGAAAGTAAACTGGTTTAGCAGGATAGATAACAAAAAGATGTGTCATTTTAGATAGGATGTCTAGGGAAGACTCTGGAGGAGAGAGGTCTAACGGATGAGAGAAACAGACCAGGAGAGAACCTTGGAAAAGAGTCTTTTCAAGTGGAGGAAGTGGAGGAAGTGTAAGCACCTGTGAGAGGGAGAAACTTGGTGCTCTCAAGAAACAGACAGGTGGCCCAAGCAGCTGCACAGAGTGGCCAAGAGGGAGCGTAGTGGGGGTGAAGTTGGGCATTAGCAAAGGCCAGACCTTTGGGGCCAGACTGTGAGCCCATTTTGGTCCCATGGTTATTCTGAGGACTTGAGAAACCACTGGAGGTTTCAATCAGAGATGAGACGGTGTCCGAGTTTAGGGGTGCCCTATAGTGGTTCAAGGAAGAAGGAACCCGGGAACCACATAGGAGGCGAAGGCAACAGTCTAGAGGAAACATGGCAAGAGACTGAAATTGTGTGGTAACAGCTGGATTGATGATAAGTGATTGGGGTTGGGGTCACTTTTTAAAAATAGAGAGGATACCACTTATGGATGTGAGAGGGAGAGAAAGAGAGGAACCAAGGATTTCTCCTGGAGGTTTAGACCTGAGGAATAAGGTGGATTTTAGCACACTTGACTGATAGGAGAAAGATGGGAAAAAAAAGTTTGGGAGAGGAAAAAAAAAATACTGTTTGGGCTTGATGTTTGTTTCCTAGGGCTACTGTAATGCATTACCACAAATTTGGTAGCTTCAAACAACGAAAATTTATTCTTTTACAGCTCTGGAGACCAGAAGTCAGAAATCAAGATGTCGGCAGAGCCTTTCTTCATCTGGAGGCTCTAGGGGAAAATCCATCTTTCTAGCCTCTTCTACTTCTAGTGGCTTCAGGCATGCCTTGGCTTGTGCCTGTGTAACTCCCGCTCTCTGCCTCCACCTTTTTACACCTTCTGCTTTCTGTCTCTCTCTTCTCTTCCTCTATCTCACATGAAAGAACATTTGTCATTGGATTTAAGACTCACTAGATAATCCTGGATGATCACATCTTGAGATCTTTAGCTTAATTACATTGGCAAAGAAACTTTCTTCCAAATAAGGTGATGTTTACAGTTTCTGAGGGTGAGGATGTGGACCTATCTTTCTGGGGACCACCATTCAACCTACTCCAGGAATATTAAGGAAAAGATACCTCTTAGACATCTAAATGGAACTGTCAAATAATAATTGGATAGAGCATTTAGAGCTCAGGGTAAAGGTCAGGTCTGGAGATATACATTTGAGAGTTATCAGCATATAAATGTATTTAAAGCCCTAAGGCTAAATGGCATTATCTAAGGGGAGGCAAACAGAAAGAAAAGAGAAGGCTGAGGACTCCAACACTTAGAGGTAGAGGAGTTAAAGAAGGTTGAGAAGGAACTGACAGTGAAGTGGGAAGAAAACTGAGACAGCGTAGTCTCCCAAAAGCCAAGTGAGCAAAGTGCTTCAGGGTGAAACGTGTGGCCAGCAGCATCAGATGTGGCTGAGAGGCCCAGGACCAGGAGGACAGTAGGTTCATCACTGGGTTTGGCAAGATGGCGACTTTGATGTGTGTGATTTCCGCAGAGTGATGGAGATGAAAGCCTAGTGGCGTGAATTACAGATAGAATATGAAATGAAGAAAGGGAGGGTGCTGGCCAACTTGTCTCAATCAAGGAAACAGAGTATATCATGAGAAAAATGAGGGGCAACCAAGACTTGAGCGGACAGTCAAAGAAGGATCTCAGGGAAGCTGATGTCTAAGCTGAAACCTGAAGTCTCAGTATAAGTTAGCCAGATGGAAAAAACATAAACAAAAAAAAAAAAAAAAAAAGGAAGAATTTTCCAGGCATAGAGAACATAAGAAGCCAGCAACAGATTTTAAGTAGAGCAATGATTTGAACAAATTTGTGTTTCAGAAACATTACTCTGGCCAAGGATGAGTAGTGAATGAATCAGACTTAAAGCGTCATGCTCCAATCTAGGCAATACCTGGTGGCGGCCTCTACTGGGAGAGAGGTGGTAGATAGAGATAATAATACTTCACAGTCAGTGCCTTCAGGCCACTGGCCAATCAAAATGAGCACTGCCTGTAACACCCCTGGTAGTTACAGTGGTATGGACCAGTGGACGTCTGTCTGCTTGTGTGCATGGCAAGGACTGGATACATTCTAGAGCAATTTAGAACTTAGTGTTGACAAGATTGGTTCATTGATTAGATGAAATAAATGAGAGAGAGAGAGAGAGAGAGAGAGAGAAAGGCAAGGGCCAGGGTTATTCTGGTAGAGGGATGGTGACATTGTTTAATAAGGTAAGAAGCTCAGCAAGAAAAGTAGCTTGGTGAGCGGGAGCGGGTGAAGTTTTGCATTCTGTTCCAATCAAGCTGACATTCAAGGTGCTTTGAGGACGTTCAAGTGCAGACATCCACTGGGCCAGGGAGAAGACTGACTTGGATGTGGGGTATGGATTTGGGAATCATTAGTCTAGAGAAATGGGAGTGGAAGCCAGAAGAGGGAGTGAGCTCACTGGAGGAGAACCAAGGAATCAGAAGCGAGGGAGACCAGAGATAGAAACACCTGGCAGTCTAGACAGAGGAAAAAGAGACTTCAAAGAAGTGGGGGAGGGGAATGGAAGTGGGAGTAGGAAGGTGCCGAGAGGTAGGACAAAAGCCAGGAGAATGCATTGTCACAGAAGCAAATGAAAAAGAGTCAGTCAGAAGAAGGAAAGGGTCAAAGGAATCAAGGGAGGGTGCAGGGAGGGGTGGAAATCACATGGTGAGGCAGTGACAAGGGAGGCGGTGAGAACCCAGAGCTAGTGAAGGTAGAAGATCTTTCAAGGTAAGTTGGGGAAAGAAAAGCAAGTTGTATCGAGAAGGGAATGTGGAGCTGGGGAAAATGTGAGCATGTTTAAATGCTTCCTGTTCTCCATCCTTTTGAAAAATGAATAATGAAGAGGCTAAAGACCCTGAGAAGCTGGGAAAGGACAGGAGAGCCCTTGGACAGGAAGAGAACTGTTTCCTCCCTTGCAACTAAAGGGAAGAAGCCAAATATGATCGCCAAGATAGATTTGAATGTTACATGGCAGAAACTGAGGGTGTTACTATCTTGGGCTTATTTTTTCGTAGTCATATTGAAGAGAAGCTGAGTCTAGGTGGATGAGTCAGCCTTTGGCCCCTATTCCTCCATTAGAACTGCTCTTGTCAAGGTCACCATGACCTCCAACTTTGCTGAAGGTTAACTCTCAGCCCTCATCTTACTTATTAGCAGCACTGGACACAATTAATCATTTGCCGTTCCCTGAAACACCATCTTTCCTAGCTGTAGCAGGTATATTTTGTAGCATTACTTTGAACTTTCTGGGCCTTCATTCTTCCTCTAACCCTTGCTCTGGGCAAGAGTTACATGAAGGTTTCGACCAGTCTTGTGCATGTGTGAGCTGACCCTGTCTTGCGTCTTTTGCTTCCTGCCCTGGGGCTTCTCTGACACCATGGAGTGGGACATCCCACAGTAACCAGGTGGAACTAACTCATAAGTGATGCAGAAGTGTAGGGAAGTTAGCATTCCTTGGAGTGATCTCTGACTCACCGAGGATGGGAGCCAAGGAGAAATGCTTTTTCCATTCTTCCCTGAGCAGACAGTTTGGAGATGCATTTTGTGAGGCTTGTAAAACTCTTCTGTTTTACTATCCTGAGCCCTTAGTCCTGCTCCATGAGGTGGACCTTCCAAAATAAACCACCTCTGCTAGGCCTTTTCTTTAGTTCCTTCTTTAAGGGAGTCCCGGCTAAGATTCTTGAGGTAAAGCAGAGGAATAAATAAGCTTAAACACACAAAATAGACAGATTTCTTTCTAGCTCTGTGTCTTCACAACCAGAGCCTGGGTCTAATTTTAAGGGATCTCTCCTGTGGGTGTGTGATATGCAGGCATCTGTGCCCGAGAGCCCTTCAAGGTCTCACTACATGAGTTACGTTGATGGCGAATGACCTGAGCTTCTTGATTCTTCCCCTTTTCCAGATTTCTATAAGCACTTAACAAAGGCCAGGCCACTCCCTAATCTATATAATTATTATTGCTGCCATAACATTCAATTGCCACAAATAATTTCTGCCTGTATCTACATCCAAGGGATTCTTACTGCCCCGCTTACCACAAGCAATGAGATTCTTATTCTCAAATGGCTAGTGAACGATCCAGCCACAAAATCCTACCCAGAAGGTCTACTTCCTAGGGTCACTCTTGGTAACAGGAGTCTTCACCTGTTTCCTCAAAAGACACACCTGAAATAAAGACCTAATATAGGTGGCTTATTTTGAAATGCGATCCCCAGGAATCAGGAGTTGGGATAAGGATAGTAAAACAGGGGAGGAGGAGAAACCACTATGGCTGTCTCGATCCAGTAGGACCTGCATAAAAACCTTATGAAATGTGTCTCTAAACTGTTCACTCAGGAAAAGCATTTCACCATTCCAGGCTAGAAGGATGATAGGAGGTATTTCATGGAAACAGGCTCCCTGGAAATCATGGGAGTCTGGAGTGGCTGAGGCCAAATGAAAGCTCTTGGTCCTTAGAGACAAGACACATGTGGTTCTTAACATGGGCTTTGAAGCTGGAGTAGCAAGCTGGATGCCTTGACCTTAGAGGGACGTGTGGCTATGGCTAATAAGAGTTAGCTGTGTGAAGAGCTCACTGTCAGTTACCTGGCTGGTGTAATAATCATAATTTAAAAATATGAGCCGGTAAGCAAAAAGCTGATGTCAGCACTGCTTTGCAAAATCATGGTGCTTCATTCGATTTCCAGATCTAAGTCAGTTTGCTGACCCAGAGTTTGCTGACTGAAAGGAGGCTGAGTCCTCTAGCAATGTGATTCTCAACTGGGGATATTTTTGCACCCGACGGATATTTTGGGTTGTCAGAACTGGGGTTGGGGGAAGCGGGATCCCACTGACATCCAGTGGGTAGAAATCAGGGAAGCTGCTAAACATTCTATAATGCTCAGGACAGCCCCCACAAGAGAGAATTATCCAATCCCAAATGTCAGCTGTGTCACAATTGAGAAACACTGTTCTAGAAGAAGATCCTTGCAAAGTTACTATAAGATACTGTTATATATATACATATATATCTCATATAATATATTATATTATATATACTGAATCATAAATATAAATAAATAAAAATAAATCATAAATATCTCCCAAATCTTTTTCAGTGAGACCTGAAGCCAAGAGACCTGGAGAAAGGGGGGAATACTCACGACTTGGGAGGCCTGATTAGAGACAAATATCTGGGACCCAGAAGTGCCATCATGATCTCCTACTTGGAGTAGGAGCTAATAGAGGTCATGTGATAAATTGAGTTTAGGGCCAAGTCCCCTTTGTGGCTCAAAGGCCCTGATCATGTCTGCAGTTCCTGAGTGTGTAATTAGAATCACTTAGTAGGTGGCAGAAGCCTCATCCTGATTCCCTGACCTGTGGAGTAAGAGCTGTGTAGTAGAAAGGTCTGCTTCCCTGGGTCAAGACAGAGTAACAGAAGTAACACTACATCCCAGGGGGAGTTGTTGGATTACCCTCAAAGATTTAAAGTTGCGAAGCTAGTGGTCCCCATTATACCCCCGGGCATTCCACCTGTCTGGCAAAATGTAATGGACCATGGTGGACACAGGCGGGTTACGATGGTGTTCCCCTCAGATCCTCTCAACTCTCTTTCTCCCTTTTTTGTGCATTCTGTCTCACATTTTAGTGTGTTTTTGCTTCCAACACCCAACACCTGAAGTTCTTTGGAGGGTGGCCCTTTTGCATTACAGAGGACTGCTTCGCCTGCAGGAGATGAGAGCTGGAAATGCCTGAGAATTTCTTTTCTCCACTAAGGTCCCAGCCATGGGGCAATGGAGCGTGGCCAATTGAGCGAGCATAATCTGAAGGCACACATTCTGTAGCATCTCTGGAAAGTCTTTTGGAGCAAAGTCCTGCCTTCTAAGACAGAGAATCTCTTGTCATTTGTAAATTACCTCCTGGCAGTGCTACTTGGCCCTTGTAGAAATTGAGCAGTTGACTGCAGGTCGTCCAGTCGACCACGCATATGGAACCTTTCATCATAACCTGGGTCCTGTGTCATAAAGCTGGGTGGGCACGAGAGCAATCTATTGTATGATAAAATGATGTATTTGGGTTTAGGCCAAGTATATTTGGGACTGTGTCCAGAAGACATAAGTATATTATATAAACACGTAGCCCAGATATTCTTGAAATTCACCTCTGTTGCACCAATACCTCTACTTCAGCTCACATCTATGACATCATGGGGTAGAGGTAGGGAAGGTACAACCTGCTTTCAGGAAAACATGCAGGCTGAGTTCACGGATGGGTTTGCACTATGCGTTGGTGTTAGCCTAAAGTCACTGGAGAAGGAAACTTCTTGCAGTAGGTATAGCTGTGAGTGGTGTTCTCGATTGCCGAGTTTGTATGGAAGCAGAATTGCCCTGAGAGGTACGGATAGACACCCACTTTGGGGCAGAAACAAATAGCTTCGCTATTTGTCAGGAGCTTAGAATGAGTAAAACTAGAAGATCAGAGACCCCAAATTCTGGAAGGGGCATATGGATGGACCTTTGGAAATGGACACAAAGCATCCTTGTGTCTCACAGGGATGTCCACCAGGGTGAATTCATGGCAGAAGAAAGAGATGACAGCTGGGCAGACAAAAAGTTGGTCCTGTGCCTACCAGGCAAATTCTTTCCTTGGCCACCTGGTGCTGGGGCAGGTCAGTGAAAAGGCGACAGGTGTGTTTGGGAGAACACAGTGGCAAAATGGATCCTAAGCATGGGACGAGTAGCTTGGACTTCTCTCACGAAGTCTTACCTCACTATGGCCATTTAAATGTGATTTCATTCATCTCTTTCCACTTTCATGGAAGCTCCATGAGTGCAGGCATTTTGTCTTTAGTTCATCATCTACCACCTAGATCTATGCCTTGCATAGAATATGGTTTCAGTAAATGTTTGTTGAATGAATGATACAATTTGCTTATGCAGCCATCGATATGAAGAGGACAACCTGGGTGGGAGAAACAGCTTAAGCAGGGCCCAGAGGGCAAGAATTTTCAGGCCTTGCTTAAGGAGTAATGATGATTTTATTTGGAATAATTTGACCTGCAGAACTACTTTTTCTGCAGAACTTTTGGTCCATTGCATTGTATGACAGTTTATAATCTGAATGTTTTCAAAGGAATGAAGGTAGAATTAAACCTGTGGGAATTACATCTTGGTACATACCAAAACTTTGTCCAACTTCAAACAGGCTTCCAGAATATCTTCTACCACTTTCTGACTGAAAATACAATGTCATTAGATGACTAAATTGGACAAAGTACCCTGCTACTAAGGGAAACATATCCTCTTCCTGTATCACTCAGATTGGCTAATAGCAATTCTCCAAACATGCTAATTATTCACTTTTCCGTATTGCCTGTGCTAACAATTCCTTAGGATGCTAATTCTAGAACTTTAATAAGGATAATGAAAACAATTTTTATGGTTAAAAAAGATGAAAAACAGAAGACAGAACCCAAGCTTCTATAACTTCTTAAGTATTTTCTGGAATCCACGAGTAGATGATAGATGCGATAAGCCATAGCAAATTCTTTCATGACAGTGTCTGTCAAATGTTCTACAGACTTGGAACAAATCTGTCTTCTATTTATTTTTACTCTGACTGTCTTAGCTTCAGCATTGCTCCAAAACACAAGGTCGGCTTGCATATCTTGCAGAGCTACATTTCTGTCAAAAATTTAGCACGCTGGCTCAAGATCCATCATCCAGTAAGAAGCACATTCTATGTCCTGCTAAGATGGGGGGTGTTCCTTGAGTTTGAGAACTTGTTGGTTATCTTGGAGGATGACATGATTGCTGACCTCCCATAGTGATGCCTCTCATGGAGGCTGTGCTTCCAAACTGTCTTCTTCCTCTCTGGTTCCCTCTCCCTTCCTGACATTTCTGTTTAACTCAGTTAGTCAATTAATCCCTGGGGCTCCTGGGAAGACTTATCACACCTCCCTTTCCATTCACCTTCTTGCAAGGCAGGAAGTACAAATGAACGTGGACTAGAGTTTATTAATCCTGGGGTTACTTCTTGAGGTAATTCTAGTACCTTCCAATTGAAAGAAATAAGTGAAAATTTTGAGGCCTTCAGCAGCCTGGTTGAGTCAGAGGTTGTGGCAAAATAGGACAGAATAAGGATGATTGGTGACACTTCTATCATTTCTCTGATAGGAAGAAGTACATCTCATCATTTTTATGGCATTGTGTGGAAATTACTGCCACAGTAGCATATCTGTGTATACCACAAAAATTCTTATGTACATTTACTTAAAAAGGAAAATTCATATCACTTTAATGTGCTTATTGGTTGGTGCGGTTCTCTTTACTTTGGCTGAGACCCTAAAGAACAAAGGGTCTTCCTTTTGTGTGAGGAACTGTCAATGGATCGTTCAGTATGGAATAATAATTTGTGAAGCTAGAGTACTTCTGTGTATTTTTGCTTGGTTATGCAAGCTACTTTGGAAATATAAAAGTAATTTTTAAAGGCAAATTGTCCACTGTTGTTGCAAAGGAACAGTTTTTGCTTCCTGTCCAAGTGTTCTGAACAGACAGCTCCCAAGAGATCTCTAAAATTTAGATCAATCTGGTTTAGTTTTAGGTTTGGTTTGACTAGAAGAATACCTAACTTCTTCTGCTATCGCATTCTTATACCTCCCGGACTGGAGGCATTTCTGTAAAACAATAAATATCTGCATAGGATTTTGTTTATCAGTCAACTGAACAAACTAAAAAATATTATTTGTTACTTGTTGATTGTTACCGGGCTTTATTGTTAGTCATGGAGAGTGCACACACACACTCTCTCCCTCTCTCTCTCTCCTGTCCATTCTGAAGCTTTAATGCTAGATGTGAATTCCGGGATTATGTAGTCCAATTCATTTATTTCAGAAGTGGGGAAATTAATTCCAACAGAATTTAAATTATTTGCTCAATGCCATAGAACTAATTGGCCAGAAGGTCAGATTTAGGACCAGGCTTCTTGACTCTGTTCCAGTGATGTTTTTCTCCTTGCTATACAGTCTCCAATCTATGGGCGGTAAAAATGGAAACCATGGCCTCAGATGACTTAATTCTTCAATTAGACTTCTTATATCATGAAGCTATTAGGTCAATAAAGATACAAGCATTCATTCCCATAATTGGCTCTCCTTTCTCATCTCTGCTTTTGGACCTATCAGAGTAAATGACTTCAGCATCCATCAGACTGTGGCTCATCTCTTAGGTATTAGCGATAACGACGTTTAAGGCTTAGAATTTAAGACATAGGAGACCCAGAAAACCTCTCTTATGAGAGCCTTTAATAAGAAAAGAATAATGATTTTTGATAAAATAACTGTTAGCATAGCTGCTATCAAACATGATGGCACACTAGTAAAATTTCTGCTTAACCATACCATCCAAGTATTCCATTTTCTTTGCAGAATATGGTGCATTTATATCCATTTTGGTCATTTCAAAAACACCAATAAGTCTGAATGTAAACATGCTCCATTTCCCTCAAAGTGTTGACAGGTATTTAAAGGCTGGGGAATATTTTGGGGGGGGGGTGGATGGGCAGGAAGCCCTCCTCAGAGCTCAAATGTAATCTAGGTGGAGAGACAGAAAGAATATTAGAGTAGGTGCCAGTGAGCTAAAGGAGAGTACGTGGGTGCACAGATATTATTGTCCTTGAGCAATCATCAGATTGGATTTACTTATCAAAAGTAGAAGAGGGTGCCATTTTAGTTCAAGTAATCTTCTACTCTTAAACTGCAAGTAATAAAATGTATGATGATTATGAACTTAAAGATTTTGGTGGCTGTATTCTCAGAAGGTGTTAATTTTTTTCAGATTAGACTATCTTTGTGATCACTGGGAACTTTCCAGAAAATGTAATGTTTAGGAATTTCAGAGGGTCTTATCTATATCCTCATGAAAGAGCAGACTATGGTTATTTCTTTAGGCATATATGTTACATCCTTCTAACAATAAACTACAGAATTTCCTGTTATATAAAACATATATATGCAAAAGGGAGAAAAATCCTGTCTCCAGCTAATGTTTTTCTTCTCATTCTTATATTTTTTTTTTCTGGGCATTCATTTCTTTACTTATATACCCATTAATTCCAAAAAAAGACAACTTACCATAAAACTATGTTCTTCTTTAGAAATAATTAAATCTCTATTTTATGAAAAACAGAACTTGTATAATCAGACAAGAATATATAACAAGAAAGACTGATGAGTTAAGTTTTTGGAACTGATCTTGGAGGTAGCTATATGAGAACATCTATAACACATTTCAGCACAAGATTCTAATTCTCATTTTGCAAACAGAGAGGCACTCCACATGTCATTAATTTTTCTGAAAGACGTTTATTTCTATACCTATCGAGTTTTTCCCACAGGTTGAAGCTGCTGACTTTGTTCGTTGTGTGGGTCCTGAGAATCTGCCTTTTAAAGGAGCACCATGGACGTTTCCAAAGCAGGCTGAAGACAGAGAGGCACTACCCAAAGGAAATATTCTAACTCTTCTCCTCCAATGTAAGTAAAATAAAAACAAAAATTTGCGATGTCACTGGGTTTCGAATGATTTTTCTATTAAAAGGAGAAAAGGACTATCTATAATCAAGCACAGGAAAAGTGTCTACAAGAGTAATTTCTATAGGGACAAAAGAGCTAGTTGAAAAATCAACACTTCAGATCTTTTGTCTACATAGAGCCAAAATGCCAGTCTGTTTTACTGATGTATTCGATGATTTGGCTTTTTCCTATAACATTTACTGAATGAACAAACTAGATACAGATTTATGTATATGGTGGGAAAGCTCTCTTCCTGGAGTGGGCACCGTTGGATTAGATGAGTCTGCAGGTGGACCAGAAGGTTACCTTATTTGGAGAGGTCGCTTGAATTGGTCCTTCGAGATCCTGATACATCATTTATACATACGAAGAGTTTTACTTATCTGAACATCAAATTCAGACTTCCTTGCCACTTTGGAGAATTGCTTTAAAACACATTCAACATTTGCTATTTGGTAATATTTTTCCAGAGTCTGTCTAAAAATCCTTCAGAAGGAGGATGATGATGGGATGTGTCTACTCCTGGTGCCTTGCCTTTAGGTCGTCAGGGCAACCCCCTAACTGTCACCTCAGGGTCCAGACCCAAAGCAGTGCTGGTGATGGTAGGGGAGAGGGAGTAACTTCAAACCGGGGTTTCTCATGCACTTCCCCACACTTCTTGGACTCAGATCATAGCCCTTCTTGTCCTGTCCCTTCGGGACCTGGTAACCTACTCCCATTCATCTCATATATGACTTGGAAATCCAGAGAACATGAGACCTGGGATTTGTTTTCAGACATCCTTGCCTGTAACCTTGACGATTTAAGATTACTATAGCCTGTCCCCAGAGAGGTCAGTTACAAAGCATGGAATATTAACACAAAAGACAACAATGACCATGATGGTGATGGCTGCGTCAGGAACAATGGGGACATAGAAATAACTTATAGCGTGTTTACTATGTGTCTGACACTCAGCACTTACGTATATTACCTTGTTTAATTCTTACAATAGCCACATGAGGCAAATCTTATTAGTATCTCCAATTTTACAGATGACGACAATGAAGCACAGGCAGATTAAGAAACTTGCCCATGAATGCAGCGCCTGGGTGGCTCAGTGGGTTAAAGCCTCTGCCTTCTGCTCAGGTCATGATCTCAGGGTCCTGGGATCGAGCCCCGCGTCGGCTCTCTGCTCAGCAGGAAGCCTGCTTCCCCCTCTCTCTCTGCCTGCCTCTCTGCCTACTTGTGATCTCTCTCTCTGTCAAATAAATAAATAAAATCTTTAAAAAAAAAAAAAAAAGAAAGAAAGAAACTTGCCCACGATTAAGTAGTGAGAGGCAGAGTTGGGGTTTGAACCTAGAGAACATTGCTCCAGACTCCAGCCCATGACCCACTTCCCCATGCTGCCATCAACTAATCTTAAACTGAGTAACAATAAATAGACCTCACATTTCTGTAGCTAGAAGCATTAATTTTATATGATCTTCACAAGAGCTATGAAATGGCTATGATTATCCCATTTTTAAAGTGATAACACCACAAAATACCTTACCTATTTCAAGCAACCCTGTAGTGAGCGACGGCATAAATATTTAATTACTTATATTGATATTCTTTCTACATCTACGGAAATTTTTCTTTCCAGCCCTGAGACGTTAATAGAGGCAAAGAGTTTTCAATTTGCCTCTTTGATTTTGTTACATGATAGCTTTAAAATTATTTTTTAAAAGCCCTCGAAGGTAATCCAGTAGAAAGGGTGAGCTTACTTGCTCAGGAAAACGAAATGCCATTCAGTTCCTTCAAAGAAATTTGGGACAGATGTGTCTTTTCTTCATCTTCTTCAATGAATCCAGAAGACGAAAAATGTATTCTATTTCTTGTGAAATGCATTTTCCTGTTCATCTCTGTATGTGGGACTGTCAAAGTTTGTAAGTTTGGCAGGGTTCTAACGTGGCCGTTCTGTTCTCCTTTAGAAACTTATTAAATCTATATTTTTTATGAAAACCAGAACATGGCAGAAGATTTTTTTCATCTTTTGACATTTACTTCTTGGTTAGTGTTTTTAAGTCATGCTAGATCTCAAACCAGAATGACAAAACATCCAAGACTTAAGTGTTTCCAAAGCTTGTTTGAAAAGGAGGGGCTGGTGAATGACAATGCCCAGCACTTCTGTGCAATGTTTCATCTGAGAATCAACCATGATGTGAGAGCCCTTAACTAGCTCCTTTAGGTCGATGGAGGTTTTTCAGAAGGGGAAAGCAAATGGATTGCCTTTTTTTCAACGTTTCTTCAGCAACAGTGTTGCTAAATGACAATGTGTAAGCGTCATGGGATTTCTAACACTTTGGGTTTGGCCCATTTACGCTCCAGTTTTAATATCCCTATCAGCTTTGCCTGATACACTAGATATTTTTAAAGAGCTTCAGAGTTGACATTGGTTGTGTCCTAGTGCATCGAAGAAGTTATTTTATTATCTTCTGGATTATGATACTGGATGATTGGGTTTAACCGTCTCTAAGAGGGTTTGTTGAGGTTTTAGTTTCACTCCCTTGTGATCACTGATGGTGGTTTTTTTTTTTTTTCATTTGCTAAGAAGCCTTTTCGCATTAGAGGAAATGGCTAATTGTGTCATTTCTATTTTTGGATCATTTTACCTTCCTTCTTATTAAAAATCTGCCTTTAAACAAAGTGACTCAAGAATCATAATTATTTATACAAGATATTTTAACCAAATCATAGCAATGAGTGGTAGAGGAAATTTAATATGTATTCCATACCTTCACATGAAATTCAGCTTTAGATATGGTTCCCATCTTGTAGTTTACCTCTTAAACCCATGAGGCTGACAGGGCACAGTTTGGAGCAAGGCACGGAAATAGAGAAAGAATTCTCCAAAGACGTGCATGAACATTCATATGATGGGGGGGAGGGGGGAGGAGTTCTATAAGCTCTTTCTCTATACTCCCTACACTTCAATAGGCTGAATTTTCTCGTGCCCCATTATTTTCCTGTTGGGTGCAGGAGAAAATAACTATTCTACGGATAGCTCACAAAAGAGTGCC
Source organism: Nasua narica (assembly GCA_028533885.1). Lineage (NCBI taxonomy): Eukaryota > Metazoa > Chordata > Mammalia > Carnivora > Procyonidae > Nasua > Nasua narica. The sequence continues at coordinate 63,386,038 of CM052812.1, forward strand.
CAACAACTCCAGTTACACAAAATGCTTTTACACAAATTTTTCCAGAACCCATAACTTGAATGAAAAGCTCTTTTTTCCTTTGCTCCACTATGATGAGAACAGTTTGTTTGACTCATACCAAACCAAATCAAGCATTTCTGTGGGCACAAAGAGGAATGTGGAGCAAAGAAAGATTTTCTTCCTCAAAAAAGAATATGTGCCCGGAAAACAAAATTGCTTCAAATTTCACAACATCCTTACCATTAAACACTGAAGGCAGATTCGGGTCAGTCCAATTTCCTTTGCAGATATTTGACTTTAAAAATCACATATTCAACTTTTAAAAATGGATTTGTGAGAAATGATATATAAAAAAATCCCATGATATATAAGTCATGATGAGTTTCAGCTTATGTTTAATCTCTGCCTCTTCATCTTTAAGAGATGCAAATTGCCTCCAGGCAATAGTGGAGATGTCCTGCCCTATTTCCTCCAAATCAGCCCCTAAAGACGTTTACATTAGAAACTCGGACTGACCCTGAAATAAATGAGTTTCTTCAAGAGACTGGCTGCCCCCTCTCTAGGAAATTAAAAGTCATTGGGGAGAATTTTATTTTAAAAAAGCAATAACAGATAAGTACACAGTTCTCAGTCTCTCAGCCCAACCCTATTAGTACATTTTAGAATCTAAAATAACTGATCCTGTTAACTGGGTGGCCAATCTGCAGAGGGAGAGCAAAACTTTTTCTAAAGCATCCAAGTATCATAATCTCCCAGTCGTTCCCGATCTTAGATTTGTGACTGTACCGATTCAAAGAATGCCGTGTATTTGCTTTTCCCTTCGAGAACGTAGCATTACCAATGTACTTTAGATTTGATTTGATTGGAAGCTACAATAATTTCCTGCATGCAGAGCTAGCTACAGATTTGGACATTAGAGTTTGAAGAGATTCTCTGTTCCCTGGTCCTTAAAGCAAGGAAATAACATCATCCTACCAACCTTCTCACGAGGCTGCTGAGAACACTAAAATTATGGAAAACCAGGTAACCAAGATGTAGACCGAGTTTCTGGGGGTTGTCCATGTCCCATTGCCCTGCTCAATCTTGCAGCAAACCTTGAGACATAAGGAGGACAGATGTCCCCGTTATTATTCCAATGGTATAGATGAGGAAACCAATGCTGAGCAAGGAGGAGTGATTTGCCCAACATCACAGAGTCAGCGAGTATGAGAACCGAGATGCAAGCTCAATGCTTTTAACTCTCATCTCCATGGTCTTTAATAAGGGGCCATGAAATTTCTTTATAACCATAAAGTGCCTTACGAATGTGAGGTATGGCATTATCAGACCCCTTAAACCTTACTCCTGACCTTCCGGGGCCAACGCTGGGAAAAATGGGGAGATACTGGAAAGCTAAACCACTGGACTTTTCATAAAACAGTTCAGGAGGGAGGCCACATGGAAACAATAGCCACATACCAGATATTTGGAGCAGAAAACTGAGCCATTGGACAAAGACTGGTCATTAATTGAGGAAGGTCATTAATTGAGTAATGAGTTGACAGCCAGAAAGAACAAAGTCTTGAGAAGGAAAGATGGCTGAAGCTCTCCCACTCCTTAGGAGTAGCAACTCTGAGCACATGCTCCAAGTTGGCTTCTGTGGGGATTAAGATCCAGTTATTTAATGCGATAAGTCACCTGATCATGATCTTCTTTTGCTTGAATTACTTCTCTGCCCTTTTCTCCACTTCTCTACCTGTGCTTCCTTTATCTTCCAAATAGACCACTTGCATCGGAATCCTTGTTTCAGAGCTGACTTCTAGAGGAACCCAAACAAGACCCGTCTTGCTGAGGAAGGTCACTGCCATCTTGGGGACAAGCAACAGCTTGTAGGAGCAAAGCCAGCGATGAAGGAAGCTAAGGAAAGGACGGGGAGGATAAAAAGAGTCTAGACCCAGAAGTTTCACCACAGCTAAGAAATTCACCAGAAACAGTAGGTCAGAGCCTGCTGATTGACAGCAGACTGGGTCCAGAAGACATTGAAAACAGAAACCAGTTGAGGAACCATGGTCTAGAAAGAGTCAGGGGCCACAGGCCAGACAGGATAAAAAGGGAAAAGAGGGCCCCTGGGTGGCGCAGTTGGTTGAGCGACTGCCTTTGGCTCAGGTCATGATCCCGGAGTCCCGGGATCGAGTCCCACACCGGGCTCCCAGCTCCATGGGGAGTCCACTTCTCACTCTGACCTTCTCCCTTCTCATGCTCTCTCTCACTCTCTCTCTGTCCTAATAAATGAATAAATAAAATCTTAAAAAAAAAAAAAAAGGGAAAAGAGGCATCAGCCCCTAACAAGAAGGAACTAAAGCCCTGAGGGGAAGGGGTGGGCTATCCAGGGACTGTTTATACCTTTCTTAATAGAAAGAGTCAATTCCCAAGGATAGCTGGAGTCTACAAGGAAATGTTGCTGGCCATGGTGGCTGATGCCAGAAGGAGTATTGAAGTAGAAAGAAATTCAGTGCTAATTAGAGCCAAATATGACTTTGGGCAGGGTTTAATCCACCCTCTCATTCTACAGATGAGGAACTGAGGATCAGAAAAGATGTATGTTTTTACCCCAGTCAGTCACACAGCACTTAGAACCAAGACCAGAATCTGTCACTGGTATATATTTTTTTTACCCCTCCATGCTATCGTGGCAAATGATCAAGCCAGAACTTTGCTTCTTAGTCTTAATAGTTATTTTGGAAAAGAGTGCCTAGTCCTCCAGAAATGAAAAAATTCAAATTAAGTCTCAATTTCCTCCTAAGTGCTGGCACCCACGTGGAAGGGCAGACTACAAGGTCTAAAGTCTACCTGTTTTAGAAGATGTGTATAATAAGCCTCTGTCACTAATGGGAATGCTGCTGTGAGTTTTAATTACTATTCATTAAGGGCACAGATGTGCTCTGTTAAATGAAATGCTTTAAATGAATTTCACGATAGTTTTACTGGGTTACAAAGAACTGACAAACTCTTTCAGTCAATCCTGGCACTGTACTATTATTATTAACCATATCATCTTATATACAATATCAGGTATTATATATGACATATAATATTGTATAATATCAATATATAGTATTAATAAATAAAAAATAGGAAATGGCATATTGCATTGTCTGATGTCTCTTTAAATCCAAGTAAAAAATATTTACTGTTGAATAAAAAAAAGGTCTATCCTCCTGATGAATTCTAAGATTGATTTCAAACATGAAGCCAAGCAGCATTGTGCCCTCAGAGAACTTCAGAGGTAAAAATGTAATAGTCTTACTGGTTTCCTTCCTTCTCATAAATGGCACCAAATATCTAGGGAAGTGTTGCACCTCTGAGGTACTTTACTCTGAGAAGCTCAGCGTCCCTCCTGCATGCTCTTTTCAAATATCAAAAACCAGCTCTAGAGAAACAACGATGGTCTTAGTGGCGCTAACTTAAAGTGACTAATAGGGATGATATGTACATACACACATACACACATACACACACAGTCTGATAGAATTCTTTGAAATATTTACTTATTTAAAGATTTTATTTATTTATTTGAGAGAGAAAGTGAGAGACAGAGTATAAGCAGAGCGGGGAGGGACGGAGAGGGAGGGAGAAGCCGACTCCCCACTGAACAGGGAGCCCAATATAGGGCTCCAACCCAGCAACTTGGGATGACCTCAGCCGAAGGCAGACGTTTAACCGACTGAGCCACCCAGGTGCCCCTCTTTGGAATATTTAATATACTCTTTAATAATGTGTCATGTGCCTCTCTCTCTCTCGGAGACTGTGTAGTTATAAATAGGATAAGCGAGGAAACACTGGATTCCTCGAAAAAGAAGACTGGTTTATTTCCAAATATTAAATGTCGAAAGTGGACAGGACTATGTAGATCATTCGGTTCAATGTCCTCTGACTAAGAAGACTCAGGCCAGAAGGAAAGGACTCGCCAAAGGCCACGCAGCTCATCAGTGGGGAGCCAGGCCTTCTGAATCTCAGTCCACATCGTTCCTTTCCCCAAGACCAGCAGGATGGTCTCTTTGTCCTGAGGAAAGAGAGTATGCCCTCGTTCCTCCCTGGCCACTCTTCCTTGGTCCACGGCACCTCTCCAAATGCCACTTGGATGAAAGTCTTCCGGTGGAAAAGCCCGTGTTTTGAGAAGAGGTTCGAGTTCTCCCATCCTTGTTGATGCCAGTCTGTAAAGATGTTCGGGATCAAAAAGCAACTGCCATATGGAATGTTGAAACATTCGCGAAATTGTTACGGTGAAATGCAAATGAAAGCATTTAGCAAACTGTCCTTTACCCTTGTCATGAGCTCCACTGAGGAGGCTCTGACTGTCAAGTTGCATCTTTTCAGCCCCAGGAAAGGATGGTGCTGACTCCATGTCCAGGAAGCTGTTCATCAATTTCTCATTCTCGTTCTCAGAGGATTTTCTAGGTGCAGACAGGCAGATCAAAAGGCACTGTGGGCTGATCTGGGCTATCAGCAAAATGACATGATAGATGAACATCTTTCTCTTTCCGCTGGAGTGCTTGGCAATTGAGGTGATCTTCAACACACAGAGGAGGTAACCCCCCTGCAGAATGCATTGATTTCAAGGCCATAGGAAAACCCCTCCTGTACTCCTATACCCTTCCTATGCCCTCAAACCTCTTGGCTGGCCTCTAAAAGGACACTGTTCATATCTCTTTCATGCCAGTTTTAGATCCCTAGTAATGCAAAAGTGCCCCCCAGTGAGAATAACCTAAGATATTATTGGTCATTTTTTCCCTTAAGCTTAATAAAGTCTTAGAGCATGAGTTTTGATAAGGAAGGAAAAAGCACACACCAGAGGACCCAGAGTTTTTCCAGCAGGTACGTGGAAGTGAATGCCATTCAGGGAAGGAAGCTGACCAGAGAGAGGCAGTCCTGGGTTGACTAATGAAAGCTGTACTTTGGAGACATTATCTCACACCATGAGCTGTTCCCAGGGTTCTCAGAGCTTAATTCATACAATCCTCCATCTTATGGGGTAGATACCGTTAAAATCTTCCCCACTGGGTAGGAGGACATGGACACAGGGAGATGAAGCAACTTTCCCAAGGTTACATAGCTCATAACCAGTAGATTTCAACTCAGTCCTCTGGCTCCAGAATCCAAGCCCTGATCACTCCGCCTGCACTATTTTAACATTGTGATGATCTGATTGGTTATCTGGTTTCCCCTCACCACTGACATGGCTCGAATGAGACTCCTCCCTGCCTCCCATCTGGATGACCTGATGAGTTTGGGACTTAAAGTCCCAAAGCTACACTATCTGGATGATCCCTAAAGAACACTCTTTGCCCTCAATTTGGGGAACCTTCGAGCGCTGAGGTTTTGGCAGCCCCTCTGTAAATGAATTTCTCAACAAAGAGCAGAAAAGGAGGTGAAAGAAAGGCTGGGTGCAGGGCCAAAATGGAGGGCTCCTTATTTATAAGAGATGCTGGTGAAGGCTAGACCATTTCTGCTGATATGTACTCAGCTCCAGAATCATAACAAGGGCTTGTCTCTGTGGACAAGTAAGTACCACCCTCATTCTGAGGCTCGGTGAGGGGAATGAGGTAATGGCTTTTAGGTCTGAAGCACATTAATAATACAGCCTCAAGGATGGACAGCGCCACCACCCTGGCGTCCTTCTCCACATACAAATAGAAGACGAGGGTTTCTGAGCCATCCAAGGTAGCACTTTTCACAAATATCAAGCATAAATAATTTAAGAGGCAATGTTTAAAAACAGGAAAGACAAAATCCCGGGTGAATTTGCTGTTTACCTCCCTCTCGGCGTCTCTGCCCCTCTTGTACACCACGGTCTGTGTGAGACCTTTGAATGACTGTCATTCTGACATCTCACTTAAATTCTTTCAGATGCTCGAATGCTTTTTGTCACTGTTTTGAAGAGGGTCAAATAACAGAATAATGGATTTCAAAAGTTTATCTTAACTACTTTGACAGAAAGAGGAAAATGAAAATGTCAATGAATTAAATAGAAAACTTACCACTCTCTCTTATAGACTTTACTTGTTGCCCAGTTGGAGACCCGCCAAAATAGAGGAAGGTCCAGTACAACCTAGAGAATTAATTAACTGTCACATGAGTCACTTATTTTTACAAGGGTGATATGAAACCTCTGTGATACAACCTCATACACAAAACTCTTTACGTTTAGATGTAATATGTAAAACTGAGGGACTTTTCAATTTCTCTCGCAATGTCAGGTTTGAAATTAGTGATAACCTTCCTTCGCCTCAGTCGTAGCTGAGACACAGCGTTAGTTAATAAAATTAGAAGGATGAGCTCTGCCTTCACATCTCAGTTCCTCAGGTTAGATGGGCCTACTAGCAGTGAGGGCCAGTCCCTGTCAACCGTTTAAACCCAATACGTTGTGTCAAGTATATACAATTAATTGACTGTTCAGTGCTTAAAAGAAGGCTAAAGATGTATAAATTATGCCACACCTGCTAAATTACCTTGTGTCACAAAGACTTTTCTGCATGACATATTATGCCCAACAAAATCATGTTTCATTAGTACCAACCTAGCAAGAAAATCTCTAACAATAAAGGCCAGTGTCAGATGAGAAGGACCAAAATGAATGTTTTGGTCATCTTAAATCCAATGGGAGCACACGCCAGAATCTTGGCCATGTCAGGAATGACGAGATGATCACAGAACTATGGTCACGTCACGAAACGTATCAGACACACCCCTTCGCCAAGTAAATAACGCAGAAAAGACAACAACACCCAACAGCATGGGACGAGGGGGCAGACAAGCTGGCAGAGAGAGAGAGGATTTTTGTTTTGTTTTGTTCTGTTTTGTTGTTTTTTTATTTCCACAATATCAAGGGAAAGCAAACCAGACTGTCAAAGCAAAATCTGATGCCGCCGAGCACGGAGCTTGGCAGGCCTGGCGGCCGGGTCATGCTGTTTTGTTTGGGCCGCCGTGTGTTCTTAGACCTTTGAAGAACAACCTCATGGTGGGTCACAGAGCGGTCAGCTGCTCATCTCTGCTGTTGTTCCAAGTGGCCCACCCCAGCCACGATGGGAAGAAGGGAATGATTTCTTTAAGGAATTGGGCTATTTATAAAATAAATATAAAATCTCCTATCTGTTATGCACAAATAATAGCGCAGGAGAGCTCCAGCGGCTGTCTATTTGCTGAACATCAGCCTCCCGTGCGGAGAAATTGCCCCGTACTGGGGAGAAACACAATACGGTCCACCAGAGACTTGGCTGCAAGGTAGAGGTGCTTGTCTGTGAGCAAGTAATGACTTGCGTTTTCAGCTGCTTCTTGGTAAGAGCTTTAGTAATTGGAATCAGTTATTCAAAACATCGCTAAATGTGATTTAAATGGCAAGGATTTAATAACAGAAAAAGAAGCCATTAAGGGGGTTCAAGCAGGGGAGAAGGGAATTCCGTTTTTTAGAGCAGAGGGAGAAAAATAAAGCAATTACTTGATCTAAAGGCCAGAAACAGGACTCCCGCTGTCAGGGAGAAATCAAATCTGTCAGCAATTAGTGGGATCTTAGGAGGTAAAGAACTCTCCGGTGCTGAGCAGTGAATAAGGGGTTAGCAATTATATGAACTGATAAAAGTGTTCTGGTTTCCAAACAGCAGGTTAACAAGCCTTACTTTTTTCATAACTTGATGCAGATGTGATGAGTCACACTTTATGATATTTTTCAGGGGTCCGCCAGGAAAGTTCCTTAATAAGCGCATTGTGCGGCCTCTTTCCGCCTCCAACGGGGTTCGTGCTACCTGGCCCCAAACGACGGGCTGGAAGGCATTTTGATAGCAAGGCTCCTCTTTAATTAGAAACTGGAATCATAATTCCACGAACACGCAGTTTAAAAATATCAACTAGGAAACCCATGTCCCTGCCCCACTCTTCCCGCGGGGTTGGTAGTTTACTCCTATTTTCCGCTCAAAAAGAACAGCATCGCACGGCGTCAAGCAGGGCAGTGTTTCATCAATGAGATAAGTTAACTTTACTATGATATGCTCCTTATTATGTTGTCGTGTTAGGGAAAAATATCTGTTACTTATATTTATACACAGATGTGGCCCGCAAATGAGTCTTATGCGAGCTTTTTAAAAATCAGTGTGTATTGATGTTTGTGGTTGTGAAACAGTGTCGTATGTGAAGTCATACCAGAAGGAAAAATCAATCGGTCTGTCACAGAAACACTTACAGGGCTTTTAATTCCAAGATCCAGTCTCTCTGCTGAGAGCGCACTCAGATGTCAATTAAAAAAAAAAAAAAAAGAAGTATTTGAAGTCAGATTATTTGAACAGAATTCTCTTTGTCCCACTGCGATGGTCACCTGTTTATGTTTCCGCTGACATGTGTTCTGTTTTGAAGGCATAAGGGAGCACATCTAGCGACAATTCTGCCAAGCAAAGTCTCTCTGCACACAAAACACAAAAGACAAAACGACAAAAACGAGGATTTTTCTTCTTTTTTTTCCCCTAAGAAATTCAGTCTTACTATATCTGGACATCGAGGACCTTCCTGCTTCTGCTCCAAGCACTGTATAAACTAATTGTTAAATAATTTTTAATATTCAATCAATGTTATCTCAAGGGCTTTTCTGTTTTGAACAAAACTCCTCTGATCAGAAAAATCTTACCCCTGTTTTCTGGCATAACCATCATCATGGGTCTCCAGACCTCCCACTGTCGAAATAGCTAAGTGCCCTCAAAGGCCAATGATCATGGAACATCTGTGAAACCCAGAGTGACTCGGAAACATAGGACTGCCGGAGTGGAGCCTTCCATCTGGCTCTAAAATCAACGTAAGTTTTCTAATTTGTCACTTTTGCAAGTCAGTTTTTGGGTTCGTATTATTATCATTATATATTCTATATATTATTTTATTTTAGCATATCTTATTGCTCCATTTTAATAAAAATTATATTTTTATAGGGGAAGGGAAGGAAAAATAAAATAGGATGAAAACAGAGGGAGGCAAACCGTAGGACTCTTAACTATAGGGAATAAACTGAGGGATGCTGGAGGGGAGCTGGGGGGAGGGGGTAACTGGGTGATGGACATTAAGGAGGGCACGTGATCTAATGAGCACTGTGTATTGACTGCAACTGATGAATTCACTGAATTTTACTTCTGAAATTAATCATACAGGATACATTAATTTAATTGAATTTAAGTAAAAATTTTTTTTAAATAAAGAAAAAATATATTGTTTTATGCAAATTTACAAACAGTATCTAGCCGACTTTGTTGGATAGGTTTGAGGGGAGAGCAGGGTATGAAATTGGGAGCGGGCGGGGGGGGACATCGGGTTGAACAGCTGCATTATCTGCAGAGAGCGAGAGCCGTCTCTCGGTGCTGCTGTCAGAAATCCCCACATCACACACCACACGGGCTCACAAAGCTCCCGTGCCCCGATGCGCCTAAATGCACCAAGTGTATTCATTTGTGCTTATGTTTTCATTGCTAATAAACTATGAAGAGTTTTAAAAAGATAAACAAGTGACACCCCCGTCAGTGACTTATTAGTTCATAGACACACATATACAAATTTAAATTTAGAGAACTGCAATTTTTGGACCTCCTTAGTTAATTCCTAATTTTTTTACCATCTCCCATTGTCCAACTACGAAAGTTGCTTAACTCCAAAAGGCAGGGAAAGCAACTGAGTTAAGTGGTAAAGATGAAAGTGTGTATGTCAGAATGTGTGTATGTATATATATATATATATATACACCCAGCACAGGCAAAAGTTTGCCTTGTACATCTTTGGTGTTTCTATAATAACCGTACCCAAATCCTTATAGCCAATCCATCCCCCCCTACTGGGCCAGGCAGATGGGAGGCTGGATCTCATCATGGTGGTCTCATCACAGTAAGGAGGAAGTCACAGTCCACTGAGTTTTAATCAGGGGACTGTTGGATTTTCCTATGACCTTACCCCAGCTCTGCCATGGACAGGCTGGCTTTCCTTTGACAAAAAAAGTCCTCAGTTTCCCCATCTGGAAGTAGTAATAATAACACTTAACAGAAGATCCCTGGAGTTTTCTATATTCCTTGGAAGTTATAAAACAATAATATTACCTTGACTTAGAAAAGAAAATGGAGTGAATAATCCCTTAAAGGTAGGGAAAACAAATATGAGGCTCTTTACAGATTTTAAGGTTATCAAGTAATACCTTATAGATTTTACTCCACTAAGGTTTAGCATCAACTCTGGCTTCTCATTTAAAACATCTGCAGAGGGACAGAAGCAAACAAGTGGCTTGTCCCAGTAGAATATGGTCATGAGACCCAAACATTAAAAACAACCTTCACGTGACATCATGGAGAAAGCTAAAGGTATTTAAGTGACATATGGGAGGGACTCAATGTTGTTCAGAGCAGGGTATAAAAAGCCCAAGTAAATATTCTACACGACTCATCAAGTTCAGAGTTGTTGTCATCACGTCTTTACCAACAGCCATGAAAGCATCGTCGTTAGCCAGAGGTAAACATCAGGGAATGTTCGAAATCCAGCTCCCATGCTTTGCGAACTGCCTGGGATCAGAGCAGGTGCCAACGTTGCTTCGCTGTATTCTGGCCCGCAGTTGCAGCTTCTAGAGCAGGAGGCGGGGAGAACTCTGCCAGAGCAATGACCCCCGCGTGGGTGCCAGTGACACACTGCGGCGAAGGACCTCGAAGGCATGGCATGTGCCCTTCGCCCCAGGACCAGGCGCTGGGGTCATCTGGGTGATTATGCAGCATGGCTGTCACCAGACTCGGAGACTCTGACAGCCCTGGGGGGATCTGTGTGGATGTGTCACTCCTCGCACTGAGCTGGGTCCTGTTTGCGGGAGCTTTCAGGAATCGGCCATTGGTGAGTGTCAAACAGGACCGAAGACCTTTGCCACATTATACATCTGAGTGTGTCCGCTGAATTAGAAAGTAAATCCTAGCAGTTTGCTGGTACGGGAGCCTTACTTGGCGGCAAGAGGGCAAACGTGAACTGCAATTTTTTTCTGAGGATTTGGGTAGGGAGCCTTTCAGGATTTGATATAAAAGGACTTCCTAAATCGCTTCCCCCAGGTTAGCGGAGGAGTGGCCCTCTGCCTTTCACACCCCCTTCAAGTCCTGGGTTGGGCACCGGAGCAATTAGGACATTCCTTCTGTTAAAGGATATGATTGAACTCCGTCTTTTAATTTTGTGATTTTGATCTACTTGAATTACTGATTAATCAGCCTTCCAAATAGGCACTCTCCCACCTGCTTCGGGGCAAATAGCAAAGAACCCTGGAGTTGCCGGGCTGGATGCCACCATCCCTGTCCTTCAGGTTGGTACCACATGCTAGAAAGCAAGCTGGAACCCGGGCACTTCCTCACCGAATGACTTCTTTCTTACCTTCTTTGAATCCCTGTTGCTATCAAGTATGGTTTCCTTCAAGTGACCTCAAACTTCACCGTCACAGTTGGACGGACGGCCTTGTAAGGTGTATCGAAGGTGGCCACGCTCTCTGAGGGGCATCTTCATACTGTCGAACTTCCATGACCTCCCAGAGATGAATATTTAAAAGTTCATATACCATGAACTTTTCCCTATTTTAAGAAAAAAACAAAACAAAACAAAACAAAACAAAAACAGGCTCTCTTCAGCATAGGAATTTGTTTTACAGCATAACTTTTATTAAGTATTACCTGGGGGGGGGGGGAGCCATCTTTCCATGCAACAAATCTTAACTACAATGTTGGATGGTCATATGTAATTTTGCTGTTTTTGCTTATTTTCACCTAAAACAAATATTATGTATACGTGGAAAGGGCAGAAACTGTGAGATTAAACAGAGGGAATTAAATGTCATTGGTTTCAGCTATTCTTTTAACACAAAACTCATGTTCTTAGTTTGTCTTCTTTCCTTTGGGTTGAATTCCTTTTAGTGTGGTTCTTATTGTGGGTTTTTAATAGTAACAGATTCATATATGGCCTGGTGGTCCTCTCCCCCCCCCCCAATTTCTAAGAGATAATTACCAGAAAAATGGATCATTAGAGCTACTTTTTTCCCATGTAATCAGTGGTGGGACCTCTGAAAAATAAATGAGAAAATTTTGATGCAAAGCATGATTCACTGGATGTTATCCCAAAATCATGTTGATATACTTTCATGTAGTACTCAAGGACCCAATTTAGGAGTAAAGACTGGCAAGGCTAATCTAGTCACTGCCTCTAACTAATTCTGTGACCCTGGGAGAGATGAGACATTTTAAAAATGGGATCGGAGAGTTCCATGTGTTGTGTTGCTGTTTGGACACAGCACTGAAGTTTTCTACTGGAATAGGGATACTCTACAATCTGGTATAATTCTTATATCCAGGGTTCGTCCTTGTTTCAGCCCTCTCCCTCGTCCCTCTCCCCCTCTCATAATGTCCTGTGTCGGTACAAATGGATGTTGCTTTGAATTATGTTCGTGATGAAGGAGACAAGGAAACAAACCCCCACAAAACAAAACTCTCTCGATGGAAGTTGTGTATGGTTCGTTAATAGCCTTGAAAAAGTGTGTTCAGAAATAGATCATCCCGTCTTAGAGGAAGTAAAAATGAGAATGCTTCTTACCCTTCATTAACCAGTTTCTGGAACATTTCTATTTAGTCAGCAAGTTTTTAACAGGGCGTTTTCAAAAAGGGGGAAATGCAAATTAGAGGCATTGGTCATTACCCAGAAAATAAAGGAACTGTCAAAGAAAAATCTAATGAAATGCCAATGGCTCTGTGGACCAGACATTGATGGAGACTCACTGTAATGTCATCTGTGGGACTGGGTCAGGGGTCCATGTAATTGTTGAAACTTAGAAGAGAAAGTTCGACTCTGCCTTAAATGGGAACAAAGGCAATGCTGCCTTATCTGAATTCCATCCTTTGGGTTGTGATATGTGCAAAGTACCAGAGTGACTGTAGTTTAAGAAAGTGTGAAATTCTGGGTGGCACCCAGAGGTGGGAACTACACTGTTGTGGTGGATTCTTTCCTCTTATACAGGCAGAAAAATTCAAAATTAGTTATACATTCGCCACCTTCCAATCATGTAATGTCTTTTATTATGAAAATTCATCATTGACTTACAAGTAATTCAGAATTATCTTGATTTTTTTTCCTTTTCCCCATTTGTGATAAGACACCTTGGCTGGTCTATGTACCCTCTCACTTTATTCCAAATACTTTGGAACCTGAGGACATACTTGTGAAGTCACGAAAGGAAGTGAGGGCTGTGGTTTGTGGCTATCAAAGGAAACGGGACTCATTTGGTGGCAATTTTTGGTTTGGTTTTGTTTTAGAATTCAGCTTACAGTTATTACTGTCTTTGACTTTATCAGTACCATGTTCCAAGCAGTCGACCCAGGGACACCGTAACTGCACCTAGAGACTTTCGGAGTTATTTAGAGACTTTGTGTTCCAAGTTAAATTTGCTATGGCATAATGATCAGTAAAGTCAATCCCAGAAGATCCAGGTTGTAGCAGAGGTTCTATGACTGTCCTACGCACACAGAGCAAGCAATTCTCCATGCTACGGTGTCCTATTTGCAGAATGGGGGTAATATTACCCGCCACTTTACAGGTTTGTCATGGTGAATAACCACTGAGGTAATAGGCATTATTAACATAAATACAGTAGGAGATGATATATTTCGGATAATGAACAATGTAGACAACATAATGACAGGCTCAGGTCTCATTAGACATTTTACTTAACCAAGTCCTGTGGTACACTATTCTCCTTCTTATGTGATATTAATGTGAAGTCCCTAGTGTTCTTGCTTCCCCGAAGTCACATAAACTTAATCAATGGCCATCCATCCCGATTTTCTTTTCCTACACAAAGCCCTATCAAGTTTTAGCAATTGTCACGTACCGAGTGCTCTCAGGGTCTGTTGCCCCCTGCACATGTAGTCCGTCTCCACCGCGAACACCACGCTGCATGGTGGTCGTTGTGCCTCTCTCATTGTTATTCTCGGGTGCCGTAGTCACTTGAATACTTGAGCAGGGGAAGCAACGGTCCCAGCGTCAAGTCAGTTTCAGCTCTTGAGATCTGAAAGGCAGCCACTTGGAGTTCATTACACATTTCTACTCAACACTCCTGCCTTAACATTGGAGTGCACAAAAATCCCAAATTCATTTTGGCTGCGTTACAAGACCTGTTTTCTGCCTGGATGCCCAGGTCTCTCTTTCTTTCTATTGTCTCGGGTTGGTGTCCAGGAATAAAGGATACTTAACATTTAAAAAGGCAGAATTGTTTGCAATGAAAATACTTCCCGCTCACTGGCACTCTGAGAACTTTAAAGACTCAAATGAAGACAGTCACTTCCTCTGGAAGCATATTTATTTTTATGCATCTTTTCCAGAAAAAAAAAAAGTTATCTCTTTGTGTAGCTTGCTCATCATTATTTATGTTCCCAGGACATGAGAACTTGGCAAAAAGAGAATTTCTTAATGCAAAAAACTCTTTATGGAATAGGGGCTTTAATGCTTATATACCTGGGCGAATCTCTTTTCTATATGAAGACAGAAACCTTTTTCTCAAGCTTCCTGTGATCTTCACACTGGAACAATGAGCGGAACCCTCTGAACACATAAATGTCTTTAAATATGTCTTGGCATTTTTTTTTTTGTTGATAAAGGTAATCAACTAGGAATTAATTCACTTCCATTCTGTTGATTGGGCAGGGTAAGCGATAGTACTGTGAGCTTTCATAAAGCCCGGATGCCTTTGCTTTTCTGTTTTAAGTACAGCGTATCTAGAAAGTATTCTTTGTAGTAGTGTGTGATTTAGAGACGTATGTCTGTCAGCTTCAGAAAAAGGAAAAGCATTTAACTGCTTCTTTTGAAAGGCTGAAAAGCAGTGGTGGGCTTAGGGAGGTGGGAGGGAACAAGGCCCGCCTGCATTTTTGAGTGTGTGTGTGTGTGTGTGTGCGTGTGCGTGTGCGTGTGTGTGTGCGTGGGCCTGTGTTCCAATGCATTGTTTTCCACAGGGAAAAACTAATCTCTTGGCTTAGATCCACCTTAGTATTAGCCTCAGTGCTTTCTCTCCCTCCTTTACTCTAAATCATTATTAAGTTTATTACTTCTTTTTTCTTTCGCTGGAGAAGATTAATGGCTTTCCCTGGGCAGAGGGAACTCTGCAGAGCCCAGTGGCTCTATAAATAGCACCTGCTGCTAATTCTCCAGTGCCTGGTATCTCCCCAACACATCTTGGTCTTTAAACAATTTGTTCAGAAGAAGAAAGCTAAGGGTCACTGTGCACTTTGGTGTTACTCAAAATGTGTTTTATGGATAGTGGGTTTTTCTCCAGGAAGTTTGGCCTGGCGGGTCCTTTAGAGAAACTGGGCGTCCTCGCACCTCCCCGGGGAGGCATGCCTCACTAACCAAGCTTGTAAGGATATCACAGAACCTGTTGGACCTGTGGGGGTGGTGCCTTGCTAATAGCTTTTGCCATTAACTTCCCCCTCTTTTTTTCTAATTTCTTCTTTCTTAAGAGGTTTCAGGCTCAGCTGAACTGCTCCAATAGCCCGGGGGAGATGTGACTTCATGGAGTTATAAAACACGAAACGGGAAAATGCTGGGAAAATTGCAATGCTAAGGTTCAGTAACTTGTGGTTTCAGAAAATGGAATGCTTCTGGATGACACAGATTGCAGGAAGCGCCACGGTCATTGTTTAAAAACCACGTTCACCTATAAGGGTGGCGATAGGAACAAGAGAGCCACTAACCTCTAGGGCCCATAGCAGGTGTTCAATAAGTCTTTGCAGAATAAATGGATGAAAGGAAGGATATTTCTTGTTACCAGAAATGTGCCCCTCTGATGAGCTGAAGTCAGTGCAGTTGCAAGCAAAGTAGTGAGTTAAGGAGGCCATGTCACCTGTTGAGGCAAAAAAAGCGGGGGGATGTTTTCCCTTCTCTGCAGTTCAGTTATTGCCCTTCAACAGCCTCTCCTGGGTCGACCAGATCACCAGCAAGAAAGGGCCAGTCATGATGAGTATTTTGCTAGATACCTTGATGAAACCACTGAGCTGTATATTTTGTATGTGAAACACAGAGTTCTTTTTTATAAATATCTCCCGTTGTGATTCAATTTTGACAAGTAACCTTGAGAGCAGTCAGTTCTTTCTCATTTGCATGTTTAGTGAGACTCATGAAAGATCCAAGGATGCTTCCCGGACCTTGAATTTGGAACACCAGAAAGCCTTCACTCTTTGTATATTGGCTTCCTACATGGATTCAGATCGGATGTTTCCATTCTCTTAGAATTGGACTCCCACGACAACCCCAGCTAACCTTCAGGTTGAGGATTTTATTTACCCTTGTCATGAATGTAATGCAAACATTTTTCTCACCCTGTTTATTTCATCAGTATTATCAGATAATTACACAATGGCCTCTTACAGCTGAGAGCTAGCTCAGAGACAATTTAAAATAGTAACCGCCTCGTGCGGATGAAGAAACTGAGGCCTGGGGAGGTGAAGTACCCTCCCCAAGGTCACTCGGCTTGTCAGGAGCAAAGTTGAACTGGGACCTGAGCTTCCTGTCTGCCTGAGTCTCATCTTCCCCTTCTAGCCTGCTGTCCTTCAAAACTCGCAGCAGGTGCTATGTCTTGGTTTCCGCTATGGCAATGTGAATTCCTTAAACCAATAACTTTGAAACTTTTAAAAAAGAGATCTTTTCACATACACGATTATACGTATGTAGCTAAGAACCAGAAATGCCTTGGAGTGGCAGAGGGAGGGCTAGGCGGACTTGAAGCCCACCACGCTAACACTTTCCCATCTTCTGTCCCCACTCTGGGCAGTCTCTGAGACAAATCCAAGGAACCCAGGGGATCAGAAACTTAGTCTGAAATGTCACTACTTGTGCACAAGAAAAACCACCTTATATCTATCTGCACAGAAGAAGAGTTTTCAATCAAATGAGCTTTCAAAAGCTTGGCTCCATCGCCTTGAAAATCACCAATCAAGGACTCACAGAACAATATTATCTCCCGAGAGCACAGAGCTTGGCACATCTTGTCTGTTTAATAAATTTTGCTGAGTGACTAAATTAATGAAGGGTAGCAATTCAATCCCTGGAAACACTTAATTAGCTTTCATTGTCTATTACTCTTTTCCTCTCCTGCGTTGTCCAAACATATCCCGTATATCTTTGCTAACATGCTTTTTTGTTGTTGTATTTTGTTTCATCAATACCTGTTTCTCCTTCTGGACTGTGAAGTCCTGGAGAGCAGAACTCTAGTCTCAATAGCAGGACACACTGGGCACAGAGTAAGCTTCTGCAAGAGCTTCTTGATAAATAAACACCGATTGAAAGTATATCAAACCTTTAGTGCTACAGCACTAAAGGTATTATTTATATTGGGGACTGGATAATTCTTTGTTTGGGGGATTGTCCTGTGCATTATAAGATGTTTAGCAGCAACCCTGGTCTCTCCTCACACCTGCCAGTAGCAGCCTCCCTCTTTCCCAAGTTGTGACAACCAAAAATGTCTCCAGACGGGGCGCCTGGGTGGCTCAGTTGGTTAGGCAACTGCCTTCAGCTTAGGTCATGATCTCGGTGTCCTGGGATCGAGCCCCACATCGGGCTCTCTGCTCAGCGGAGAGATTGCTTCTCCCTCGCCCTCTGTCTGCCTCTCTGCCTACTTGTGATCTCTTCCTCTGTGTCAAATAAATAAATAAAATCTTTAAAAAAAAATGTCTCCAGACATTGTCAAATGTCCCCCGGTTGGCAAAATCTCCTCTTATTGAGAACCACAGAGCTAAGGGAAGTCTTATTTTCTTTCCTTTGAGCTTCTGTTTCCAAAGGACTCAGTCTGAAATGAGGCCATTCTAAAATGCAAAATGACTCGGTAAGTAAAAATAGGGAATGGTGTTGTTCCAAATCTTGGAATTTAAGAATAGGTATTGTCAGCCATTAATTCATTTCACCCTCCATATATTTTATTTTGAGGGAATTCTAGTGGAGAACACAGTGTTTGCTAGTTCAAGAAGATCATGTTCATTTCATAATGCCAGTATTCTCTTGAGCCATTGGTCTGAAGTTAGCCAATGCCACAGTTTCAGGATAGAGATAAAAGATGGCAGCTTCATATATTCTGTCATCATCAAGAAGTTGGACTGGCAAAACAGTTGTTTTTTCCATGTTCTTCCCCGTTAGGTGGTTTAGTGGAATGCCCTTATGATTTTAAACAGATGCCCAGCCCTCATCCAGTACTCCAAGGCTATGAGATTTAATGGTGCCCGTCTACCTTATCTTAGATGTTACATGATACCTAGGTGTTCCTTGATACATCTTCTTTTATTTGAGAGAAATGAAATGTCATTGAGTATTGGTTCTTAATAATGGAACTGTCCCTTTGCACTGCAAATGTAATCAAAAGTTTAAAGAACCATCTAAGAAAAAGGTCCCATTTCTTCCTCCCAGCTACACGTAAGCAAGAAGCAGACGTACAAAACACAATTCTCTAAAATCAGCATCCTCAACTTCTCACTCTTCTTATCCTCAGCCTTAAAATATCCTCTTCATATTGATCATTTCCCAATATCTAAATCTTAACAATTTATAGCCTGGATATCCCCAACTCCTACAAGCTTCTGGGAGCTTTCTTCTTTTCTTTTTTTTACATTAACTTAATTAACATACAGTGTATTAATAGTTTCAGAGGTAGAATTTAGGGATTCATCAGTTGCATACAGCACCCAGTGTGGGCGCTCTCTTTTTATTAATACCCAAATAAAACGACTTGACATATCCTTAATACTGCCGGCTCCTGAAGTCAAGCATTCCTATCCCAATATTTCCAGAAGTCTATCCAATCATGCATCCATTCAACAAATATTTATTGAACATACAGCTCTTCCTCTCCTTATGGTGGGCTAATATCCCAAAATGCATTGAATACACCTAACCTGCCAAGCTTCATAGCTTACCCCGTCTGCTTTAAATGCACTCAGAACACTTCCATTGGCCTGCAGTTGGGCAAAAATCTTCTAACACAAAGCCTATTTTGCAAAAAAATGTTGATCCTTTCATGTAATTCATTGAACACTGTAGTGAACGTGAAGAACAGAATGGCTGTGTGTGGGTTGTTTACCCTTGTGGTCACACGGCTGAGTGGGAGCTATGGCTCACTGCTGCCCAGCATCATGACCAGAAAGTCTCTGCATATTGCCACCCCAGGGAAAGATCAAAATTCAAGATTCAAAGCTTGGTTTCAACTGAATGCATATCACCGTCACACCATCCTAAAGTAAAAATTTTGTACATCAAACTGGTAAGTTGGGGACCATATGTACCATGTAACTACAATGTACTAGATTTCTCCTCCGGAGTCCTCCCATTGTATTTCCATCCTGCCTCCCACTGTTCATCTCTCTCCATCTACTTTACCTCATGTCTGGTCACTGTGTCTTCTTTATCCTCCAAAGCAGCACCACTCAAGCCTGCTGCATGACACAGTCGCAGAAGTTGATAACATTGAGAAGATGACAATCTCTCGCACAACAAGAAACTGCTAAAAATTAGATAGGAGTCATCAGTTTTTCTTCAGAGACCCTTTCCCATCACCATCAATGGTGATGGCTCACTGACCATCTTCCTCTTTAGGATCTGCTTAATAGGCTACCATATGGCCAGGGCCTGTTCTCTCTCTTCCCAGCCAGAAAAATCATTTCTCCAAAGCTTCTTTCCCATCTACGGCCCAGGAACACCTCTTGGTTGTGGTTCTTGTTGACTTTAACTATCTCATGTAAATGGGGTCCTTTGTACCAACCATCTTTAATCATCAAAGGAAACCTATCAAAGTATTTTTTTTTTTTGCAAGGGATTCTACACCCTGAGCAAGGCAAAACATGAATAGAAAATTTGCAATTTTATTTTCCCCTTTAATTTTCACCAGTTCCTATTCTTAGGTAGAGTTCTTGAGTATCACATCATCCTTTGTGATGGAATAAAGGCAGTCAGCAACGTATTTTTCCTTTATGCAGAGCAAAGGCGCCAGGGTAAATTTTTTTTAAATCCCATTACATGATTACCCAAGTGCACTCACTTCCCCCTTTCCCTCTGCACCCCGTGCAAACAAGGGACTCATTCTTATTCGTGCCAATTATGAAAAAAGAATGGGTGGAACTGTACCTCAGGTCCACTGGGTTTTTCCTTTGGATAACACTGGAATAAGTTTTCATGAAGGGGGTAGTCGTAAGGAATGGGTCAAAAGGATACTAGTTGATGTATCCATTCTATTTCTGCCCAAGGACCATGGACAAGTATGGATTAACTTGCACTTGGAAATGTAGGTTCTATCAGAAAAAAAAAATAGCTAAAGCTATTGAATTGAACATTTGAATTGTTCTCATAAAATTCAAACTAGGAAAAAAAAGAATCTGTTTTCCTCTAGGAAAATTCTGAACTCCTTGCCAAGGTTTACAGTGGACAACAATGCGGGCTGATTCCTTCTGGGGTGTAAAATGGGAGAGTGTCAGAGGAAGTGAGATATTACTGGGTATCTTAGACCTAATAGTTAGATGAGTATGCTTTCCAGGGCAAGGAGCTGGTAGAAAACTCCACTGTGGCAGGCGTGTGGTGAGGACGTGGGGATCTTCCTGCCTCTGTGTGCATGTAAAAAATGAATATGTGAATGAACCGAATGGACAATGAAACATTGGCAACTATGTGTTGGCAACTATATGCAAATAAAATAGGAATACAAATGATAAGGATAGATTTTTTAAAATTTAGACAGAAATATTGGTCTGGTATTTCTTTAAGTGGAGTTAACTTTGTTACTGATTTTTTTATAGATGGACAACATTTATTGATCACTTACTGTATACCAGTTCCTCACTAACCCTAACCCTGAGCACTGCTTTTATCTTCACAGCAATCCCATGAAGTGGTCATTCTTATTCCCATTTTACTGATGAGGAAATCGAGGCCCAGGAAAGAGAAGCCACTTGTCCTCGGTCCTGTCAGTGAAGGGACTGAACCAGTTAGTTTCACAGCTGTGCTCTTTGCTACTTTCAATTGCCTCTTTTGAAATGAATTTGATTATTTACAATTATTTCCAGTTTTGTCCTGTTTTGATTTTCCTACCTTATTTCGAAAATCATACAGTACTTATCCTCTATTACGTTAAGTTATACAGTGGTCTTCTGAGCTGATCAATGTTAGCCAATTCAGTGAGTGACTCTTGCTTGCTCCCAATGCAGACCAAAGCAGACGTGATGGCTTCCACAGAAGTCATGTGCTCCACAATTTTGTTAAAGTTGCTTTATCCTCAAATGTCCAGGTACATTTAGAACCCTCGCTTATTTGATGAAATAACTCTTTGTTCTCAATACAATTTTAAAATTGGCACTTGTAAATCCCAGTATAATTATTTGCATATGCTAAGTGTTCGATGAAGTTTTGTTGACATAAATAGGCATATTACACTTTTTTGTAGAGTAAAATATGGCCCAGGAGTCCTTAAGACCTGTAAAGTTTGAAAATAATTTCAATTCCCAAAATAGCCAGCCAAATTTGTATGATTGGGTTTAAAAAAACAAAATAGCATGTTAAAATGAACTTCCAAGCATTTTCTTATGTTTTTCATATCTTCCAGATCTGGCCTTAATGGGTTTTTTGTCACTTTCAGATACACATACATAATTTGTTCAGCAAGTACTTCTCTCCCCACCACCGTGTATCAATATAGGGATGGTAATAGTACTACACTCTATTGCTAATCGAGGGTCTGCCATATGACAGGCTTTTTTTCTTGATAGTTTTTGGATTTTTTATATTTGAGTCTCATAGCAATCCACTGTGAAAGGCATTTCTCCATTTGTGGATGAAGTTCATCGCCTTACTGGAGATCCACGACTGAAGTGGAGGAACTACAGCTCAAGCCTGTGATCTGTCTCCAGAACCCCTCTGGCTCTCTTCTGTGAAAACAAGAATCCCTATTCTTCGTGCACATGTATGCCATGGAATTCGTTCACATCACTCTTCAGTACGGCAGGGTGAGATATTACCCATTTGCATTTTATATGCCAATCGACATTTACCGATGACAAAGGGATGGTAATAAATGAAATAGCTAAGTCTCGCTTTGTCTCAAGTGACATCCCTTCCATAAAGTCATCCTGTCGCCTACGATAGCTCAACATAGTTAATTGCTTTAACTAAATACATAGATATGTAATATTTCTACTGGGATTATTGCATGATATAGGACTCGAGCTCCCTGGACTAGATGCTTTGAGTCCCTCTGGTCCCAGCTCTACCACTGGATGACCTCTGGAAAGTCACTTCACCTGTCTGGCTCAAATGTCTTCATCTGCTTTCTCAGTGGCTTGCCAGTTCTAACATGGAATGACTTTTTTCAATAACATTAGTATCTTTTAAAAAATATTACCTTCTAAAAATGATAGGACAAAATAAGTTTTACCTAGTGTAGTGGGCTGGGTGGTATTTCCCCCAAAGGTATATCCATATCCTCATCCCTGGAACCTGTGGATATTACCTTATATGGCAAAAGAATGAAGATTATCTTGTATGGCAAAAAAAAAACAAAAACAAAAACGATGAAGTTAAGAATCTTAAGAGGAGGAATATACCCTAGGTTATCAGGGTGGGCCTTAAACACACTCAAATGTATCCTTATGAGAAAGAGGATGTTTTGAGACAGGAGAGGAGGAGGCATGTATCATGGAGGCAAAGATTGGAGTGATGTGGCCACAAGTCAAAGAATGCCCAGAGATACCACAAGCTAGAAGAAGTAAGAACAGATTTTCTCCTGGAGATTTCAGAGGACACGTGACCCAGCTAACACCTTGATTTCAGATTTATGGCCTCCAGCAATGTAAAAGAACACATTTATTTTATTTTAAATTACCACCCAGTTTGTAGTAATTTGATACAACAGCCACAGTAAACTAATATACCTGGTTATGTCACAAAATGTTGCTTCTGCTGGATTTTTCTGTAATACTCATAAGGGAAACATTTATAGAGGAACAAGCCCAATACTTGAATATCAATTAAGTATTCTCAACTCAATATCTACCCTAATGTAGCACTCAGAGACCATTTCAGGAATGTATTTAAACCTTTCTTTCTGAGGATGTCTGGGTTCTCATCTGACTTGGCTATACTGAAACTAAGCTTATGTGTTGGGGGAAACTAGTCCTTGGCTGCAAAGTATAGAATAAAGAGGAGTGAAAAGAGTGTTCCTGGCACCCCTTGAAGAATTGTAAAGGTCTGTCCTGATCGCCAAATCCAAATTGTAAATGAAAACAGGGTACGAAGTGAAATCAGTACACATAGGGTCAGCAAGGCGGGTAGATTTAGGCTCCAACTCGGGCCCTGATGTGTCAGAAGACATTCCCGCAGCATTGGCCCATGATTATGAGGATTGAGGGAGAGTGGAGCTTGTACATGGCTAGCAAGGGTGTTGACTTTTATAGAAGGATCTTAAAAGTCTTTTAATCCAACCCCCTTAACAGTTGGTTGAATTTCCTCACATCACAGCTACATTACCACCCAACCTCTAAAAACCTCTAACATCATTCATTCATCCTTCTGATATTTGAGTGTCTTCCATACACCAGGCCACAGTAATGGATAAGGCTAGAAGTTGGTGTTCTTTGTAATAAGATGTAATAAGAGGAAGTGAACATCACAGTGGAAGAGGACACATTGTGATGAAGCACCAAGGCTGAAATGGGCACCTCTGCTTGGAGGACTCAGCGTTGGTATCTTAAGAGGTAATATTTGAGCCAAGGCTTAGTAGTGAATAGTTCTTGCCCCCCTGAGGCAGTTCATTTCCTCTTTGAAAAGTTCTTCCTTACATTGAACCAAAATGTATGCTTCATTAATTTTTACCTAAACTCTGAATGGTCATTATAACCCGAGCCAATGACTCTGAGGGCTTTGATCTCAATGGGTGGAAAGACACTAGGAATGTATGAAGTTTGTTTCCAGTAAGTCTTTGCCTTATGGAAGATCTTTTGAAAGAAAAGTACAAAGTAGTCTCATTTCTTGGTTAATAAATTCTTGAATAATATTTTGTAGGGATCATCAGAGGAAAATATTTAGATGGTTAATATTACAGCAAGTCCCAATTTTTAGGCAAATGGCCCATCTTCCTGCACTCTGCTTCTGGGTAGATCTTCCCCCTACAATCTAGAAAGGAAGAAGGGGAAATAATAATGCAAGAAGTGAGGTGTGTCAAGTATGAAAATCCAACTGCTTGAGTCAGAGGCCTGGGAGACAGCAGGGACCCCTTTCCTATGTAACCTGTCATCACTTCCTACTGATTCTAGCCTTGCCTGGCCTCCGTCCATTCCTCTTCAGCCCCTTGGCCTCTCCATCATTCTCCTGCATGACTGCTGCAGCTTCCTGCCTGTCTCCAATCTTTACCCACACCTTTCTCCAGCCCACTCTCCATTAGTACCTGGTGATGTTCAAAACTGCAAATATGATCATGTCCTCCCAGCCTAAAGCCCCTCAGTGCCTTCCCATGATCTGAGAATCAAGTCCAAATCCTTTCGTTTGATTGATAAGGGTTATCGGTGCCAGACCCACTGGCCTGTTCAGTGACTTGTGGACCATTCTCATCTCTCCTCTCTACATGGCCACAATGCTTGACTTCCCTTAGTTCCTTGAACGCAAGGGCCCTTTGCACAAACTTTTCCCCTAGCTAGAAGCATCTTTATCCTTCTCCCTTCCCACATCTGCCAGTGCCCCATCTCGAAACAGCTCTATCTCTCTGTCTTTGTCACACACACACACACACACACACACACACACTCACCTCTCTAGCTTGCCTAGCTTTTGCTCCTCCTCCAAGTTTTGGGTTAAATGGCACAGCCAACAGGAAGCCAATTCCGCCTAACCTCCTGGGTTCCCACCCTCTTCTTAGCTGGCCTTTCTCTCCCCTTGCATTGCTCTCCGTTAAACAGCCTTTGCTTCAGTGACTCAGAAATCAATAGAAGAAAATCCACCAGGCAACCTACCCCCGCTTTTTTTTTTAATAAGATCCTGTGTTGACAGCTTTAGGAAAGGTGAAGAAGGACCATTTAACAAGTGTGGCGGTAACCCTGGAATCTTACGGTCTGGATTCAGGCCCCTGCTTTGGGGTTTTCTAATTATATGATCAGAGCAGGTTACCTAATGTCTCTGAGCTCACTTTATGTGTGTTTCCTCATAGACTTGTTGTAAACATTAGACGAGATAATACCTGTAAAGTGCTCAGCTGGGTCCCTGGATCATAGTAAGAGCTCGGTGTCACCGTCATCACCGTCAACATAATCCCATTGTGATTGTTGTCATCATCATTGTCATCATCATCATCAATGTCATTGTCATCGTTGTTATTGTCATCGTTGTCATTGTCATCAACATCATTGTCATCATCATTGTCCTCATCCTCCTCCTCATCATTATTCACAGTTCCTTCCTTCAGTTGGAGATCTAGGTCATAGATACACAACCAGTAGCAACACACATAGAGTGGGTACTAAGCATCCAATGTCATAGTATTCCCCCTCCCTGCCTTTTCCTTCCATTCCTCCCCTCCCATTCCCTTCCCCTCTCTTCTTTCTTCAGAGCCAAAGATTTCTCTGCTTAACCAGCTTCCTCCTTTTCTGCAGGCTTCCCCAGGCCTTTGTATTCCTGGCTACTTAGTCTCTCCCCTCAGGACTCATAGCAGAGTCACTCATTTGGCTATGAATCATAGATGGCCTTTATACTTCCCATAAGCTTTGTCTTCCTAACATTCACTCCTTGGAGGCAAGCCCAAGGCTTGGGTTTGTGGCCCCCACAGATCACAAGCAAATAGTCCTTGAGCACCTATTGTGTGTGAGAGATGACAGTGTGGGCTATGGGCACACCAAGTGCCAGGACTGAGCTTAGCTGGATGGATGCTCAGTGAGTGTTTGGTAATAGTATGATCTAGCATTGTTTTATAAGAGGGTGTAAATCTCACACCCGCTTTTGCAAAGAATTAAATTATTTAAGCACCAAGACTGTATGTAGCTTACAGCAAATAGTCAATTAGGTTACTTAAATTAATTTTTGGCAGCAGGTAAATGGAGCCTCAAGTCTTTTGTCTTTAAACAGCTAATCCAAAACAACAACAACAACAAAAATAATTAAGTATTTCTGAAACAATATTATTCACAGACTTAAAATATAAGGATTTAATTAAATTTGTGTTGTTAATCTTTTTATAGAAATTAATTTCAAGTTCATTCAGGAAAAAAAAAGGCTGTGCATACCTTAGGATTCTGACTATGAACACTGAACACTCAGGCTACCAATTCTTGTGATATCTGGAGGTGGGATGGGGATGTCCTTAGATTCTTCTGCATGAGATCTGGGATTCAGACTTTTTAGTTAGTCATGCTTTTATTTTTCA
Source organism: Nasua narica (assembly GCA_028533885.1). Taxonomy (NCBI): domain Eukaryota; kingdom Metazoa; phylum Chordata; class Mammalia; order Carnivora; family Procyonidae; genus Nasua; species Nasua narica. The sequence continues at coordinate 63,412,460 of CM052812.1, forward strand.
GATATTTCAATGTTTGAGACATAAATAAAACCCAGCTTCTCCCTCAGGCTGCTGAGTGAATCTAAAATGTGTAAATAAGACAATATCTAAAATATGGAAGCAACCCAAGTGTTCATCAACAATGAGTGGAAAAGCAAACTATGGTGTTTATACGTATACAATGGGATAATATTCAGCCTTAAAAAGGAAGGAAATTTTGAGACATGGTTCAACAGGGATGAACCTTGAGAACATTGTGCTAAATGAAATAAGCCAGTAATCGAAAGACAAATACTATACTATATCGTTCCATTTGTATAAGATACTTAGAGTAATCAAAATTACATAGACAGAAGGTAGAATAGTGGTTGCAAGGGGCTGGGGGAATGGAGAAATGAGGAGGTATTGTTTAATAGGTACAGAGTTTCAGTTTTATGAGATGAAAGGAGTCTGGAGATGGATCGTGCTGATGGCTGTGCAACATTATGAATGTATTTAATGCCACTGAATGATACATGTAAAAATAGTTCAAATAGTAAATTTTATGTTCTGGATATTTTACCACAATAGAAAAGTTAATAAGGAATGTACAAATTAAAATCCTAGTAGAATCTTGAACACATGTGCAAAGGTTTCTCTAGAAATCAGGTTTCTGGGTCAGAGGTTACCTCTTAAATTTTACCTGATACAAACAAACTACTCACTACAGTGATTTTTATCAGTTTATCTTCCCATCAGCAGTATATTTCAAAATCCTCACCAGTACTTAGTTTTGTCAATCTTTAAAAGTTTTATCAATCTGGAATGGTATCTATTATTAATTTGTATTTCAGTAACTACTAATGAGTTTCAGAAAAATTTTATGTGTTTATTGTCCATTTAAATATTCTCTTCTATGAATTCTCAACTTATATCATTCAAAAATTTTTCTTTTGGGATGTTCTTCTTTTTCTTGTGGATTGGTAGGAATGTATATATTCTGAATGCTAAAAATTTTATTGTCATATATATGGAAAAAAATCTTCTCCTGGTTGAAAGCCTGTCTTTTAACCTTGTTTATGATGTTTTATATCTTACAATTTTTTTATAATCTGGACAGTTTTTTGAAGTATTTAGGGTACACTGCCTTCCCAACCAAAATATACTTTTCTTTCTCCCAGTTGTTAATATCCATTTGGGATAATTTTTAATATAGTGTTTTCTATTAATGCAAAGAAAGCCTCAATATTTCACTATTATAAATTGTAGGCCCTCTCAATGTATAATTATCAAGAAGTTAAAAACATATTTCTCATCTAACAGATATCTAAGTTATCCATCCATCTTCTTCAAGGTCTGTCTTCAGAGAAATATCTATCCATTTCCTTCCATTTCCTCTACTGCTGTCTTAATTCAGGCCATTAAAAAACATTTTACTTGGACCATTACAGTATCCTCTTAACTGGTCCATGCCTCCAGTGTCTTCTTCTCATCCATCTACCACACTCTTGGCCAGTTATCATCCTAAAGGGCAGATCCAATCATGTAATTTTTATGCCTAAAAACCTTCCATGCCCATTCTCCTCTTTTATCTGAAATAAACTTTCAAATCCTTAATGTGCTATTTGGGCCTCTTCATAGTCTGACCCAAAGATTTTTCAAGCTTCACAACTCTCCTAAATCCACTTCCCAAAGCATTAACCACAACAGCCTTCTCGATTCTTTGTACATGATGTAAGTTTTCTTGTCTCCCTTTGGATCGTCCTTCTTGCTCATCACAGTCTTTTATTTGGAAATGTGCATTCCCTTCTAAACACCTTCTAAAGCCTGGCTCAGAGAACTTCTCCTCCTTAATTTTCCCCTACACACTTAGAATTAATCTCTTCTTGAGCCCCACTTCCATTTTCCTTCGTGGCCCTATCAAAGCACTTACTCCATATTTCCATTATTCAATGAATTATTTATATCTCTGTCTCCCTTAGGAAATTATAAGATCTATGATGACTTAACTATGTCTAATTCACACTTGACCAATGGTACCTGGAATAGTACCTTGTATATAGTGCTCATGCATTTTGATTACATGTTCTTGCCTTTGCTAGAAGGGCTTGAATCCAGAGAGGTAAAGCAAATGCTCCAAAAGGCACAAAGGAAGGAGAGGTAACTTGGTGAAAATCTGAACTGGCCTCCTTTTCTCCTTTTGTTGTTGAGAAAGAGAGCAGTTTTATGGACATGAGAAATGATCTCTCCTGAGAACTCGGCCTTACAGCTTGGGGAATGATGTGGTGTGATAGGATAGAGTTGTCAATTTGTATTTTTTTAATGATTTATACATTCTATGTATTGGGACTTTTAAAATTTCTCAAACTCAAAGGATGGTCAAATGAAAACGATGCTGAGTAGAAAAAAATCTAAACATTGTACAGAAGGTATTTTAACTAGTCAAATGAAAAACAGATGTCTTAAATTAAAACACATAAATTATTTGGGCTTAAAAATTTCATATATCTTTGTGATGAAAATCTATCACTCAAGAATTAATAAGATAGATTTTGAAAGCTTACATATTTGTATGTTTAGTTAATTGATGACATTCAATAAAACGTCTCTTTAAAAAGCTGCTTAAAATTATAGACAACAATGATTATGTTGTTATTATGTTATTTCCACTTTAGCATTACTATCAAATCTTATTTAACTTTGGGAAACTCAGAAGATATAGTGCACAGAAAAAAATAACAATCATCTATATTTCCAGCACTTACAATTAATCATTACTAATTTGCTTGCTCCTCACTTGTTAAGAAAAATAAGTACATTTTATAAAAATGATACATACTTATATTTATAAAATTTAGAAAAGTACAAAGATAAAATAAAAGAATTTTTTCCTAAAAATGTCAATTACTTCACAAATTTATATATTGACCAAGGGCCAATTGACTCTTCTGGGTATAAATTTCAGTTAAGTTTTTAAGCTGCCCTATGGAGTATTAGTATAACTCTTCTGGGATATATCAATTTCTGTTTTACACTTAATAGTTATTATGAAGTAGATTTTCAAAATTTTTACCAGTTTCATTTTGAAAGAATAATGCCTTTTTCCATGTGTGAAAATGTAATAAACAAATTATGTGATAAGAATTGAGAAAACTCTTGAATGCCACCAGCTTGAAACTTCAATGATGAATATTCTAATTTGGGGAGATCAGTATTGGGGTAGTTCTATCTGATTCAGAAATCCTGTAGAGCATTTACCTTTTTGCCTATTTGTTTACTGCTCCTAAACTTATTTCCTAAGAGCTTGAATGTACACAAAGCATTTGCAGCAACCTCAACCCTTTCTTTCCCCAGTGCCTGCTGCTCTGCCTGGCAATCCTCCTCATGCTCATCTCTTCTTTCAGACAGAAAGGTTCCTAAGAAGGCATCTGAAGACATTTTACACCTGTACCAAAATCTTTGGTAACCAAGGCATTTTCTTTTAGGTGTCACTTAAGGAAACAGAAGTGCAGTGAACATATGAAGACACGTCTCATTTCCTCTTCAGATGTGTGGGAAAGTGGAAGAAAGCATCTCTATCTGGCGGACTCCAGGTCCCAGACTTTAGATAATTGGCAATTGGTTTTTATTAATCATGGACTGTGTCTTTATGAACAATATTTGGGACATGGGATGTTTTTACCTCGAAGATGGGGAGCAGAACAATACTGCAGTAAAAGAATCAACGCAGCTTAAATAAAGAGGAGGCTGCAAGGGGAATACTTGATGGGCAAATGCATCAGGCTAAAATTGCACATGTAGGTGTATCTGTCTAGATGGAACTAGAACCAGGGTTCCATTTGATGACATAATCCACAGAAATCTGTATGAGAGATTAGTACTGTCTAAGTCCACGGTGCGCACAGTAAACCACACTCAATAGCCTTGTAAGAAAGACCAGGAAAATACTTTTGTTTCTGCTTTAATAAAAAGTCCTTTCTATCTCACTGAGTGACTCTTATTTTTATAGTTCTCCAAAACTAGTCGATCTATCTTTTATATTCAGGAACTCTCTCTTCTATAAATAGTAGAGCTATTTTCTGTGCCCAAGTGCGTCCCTAGCCAGGATCCATGGCTCTTCCACCGGTGAAAAACAAATAAGAAATCACACTTAGTTCTCAAATTTTATAACAACCACACTTTGTTTGTGAAGAGCGGGCATTATGACCTCATTTAACAGATGGAGTTAAGGAGTTTATCCCAGGTCGCATGACTAGGAAGTGACCAGGATAGGACTTGAACCCCTTTTGGCTTCAACGTGTTGCCTCTGACTCCACTAGGCCTGGCCAACTTTGAAAATACATTATTATTCACATGACAGACAAAGATGATATTTTGGTGTTGTTATAAAACCGATCCCACGAGAAACTTATTTGACAACTGTTTGGAGGAAGAGTTTTATCAACCTTATTTTTAGTGGGGCCCCAGTCCTGGCAAAGTAGTGCCCTGAGCTAATAGGATACTTGCCTTCTGCTACAATCTCCTACAATTAGGAAATTCAGGATAAAATGAAAAAAAAAAGAAAAAAACAACAGCTAATAGACAAACAAACAAACAAAAAAACATAGCTGAGCTTGAAAGAAAGGAAAATCCTCAGATACAAGAGCAAATGCAAAGGCAGGGTAGAAAGCTTGCCAGCTGTTGAGGGTCTGCTGTAGGGTCATAGGTTTTCAGCCTCAGCAGGGTCAGAAGCAAGAATCTGAAACCTTCGGAAAGGATTTTAGAAGTGAAAGATCCAGATCTTATAAAGGAAGCAAGGTGTCTCTCTGCCTGGGGCTCTGCATGGGGATTGGTAGGGGTCCCCCAGGAGAAATTCAAATGAACTCACGTATAGACGCAGAAGCTGAATTTCACTGCTTGCCTGGTGTAGATATTCCGCAGCAGGAAATGAATATAAAAACCAGTCCCCACCTTGCAAAGCTCAGCAGATGCGAGAAGGTTCTATAGCAGTATTTTCAAAACCTAGGACACAAGGGAAATAGCCTTGTGGCTGAACATATATTTTTTTTCTTTTAATATGGCATTAGAACTGGTGGGCGCTCCAAAAGTTTCATTAAATAAATGATTGCCTTGGGAGCCCAATCCCAAGCTAAGTCACTAACCCTTTTTTTTTTTGAGGGGGGGGCTCTTTCCCCCAACCAAAGGCAGTACAGATTGGTCAATTTAATTCCTGCCCTCATTATTGTCTCTACTGCCAATTTAAATCTTGAATTAAAAAATAAAGAATACAGCCAAATCAAAAGAAAGTTTGTTAAATGGACTTAAATCCTTACCAATATCATTTTTTTTAATTAATTTAGGAAAACAGCAAAGGACATTCGTAGAAATTATGTGACACTGTTTGTGGACTTGCCATACAGGACTGAGAGCCCACAGGGATATATATTCTTTTTCTCTAACCTTTTTGGTAATTACTTGAGGGTAATATTCTAATTACGGAGCTTTCCAGTTGTCATTGTCTTCATATAAAACTTTCAATACTGATTGATGAGAGAGATTTGTCCACTTTGAGTTTCCAAGAGCTTAGAAATATTTCAGTGATCCTGAAAATAAATGTGAGCACACCCCGTTTCTCATCCTTGTTCCGGGGAGGCCTGAAGCCAGGAGGGCGGCTTGTTTACTTTCCCTGCAGCCCCCACCCCTTGGCAATCCCACTGAACCTGCCGTGACCTCCTTTGACCAAGCCTCTTCATCCACAAGGCAGCCAGAGAGCATCTTGTGGCCAGATGTGCGCCCCCACACCCAGCGTTCCTGGGCTCAAATTCATAAATCCCCTGCTACCCGCACGGACTGCTTTCTTGCTGCTAACAAATGTCTCTTTGGACCGCTGCTCCCTGACCCATTTCCAAGGCAGGGAGGCGATTGGCCAATTTCTGAAATGACACAAGATCGATGAGGTGTCGTCATGCCCAAACCCAAGAAGATGACAGTTAGGCCTCATGCCCAAATCCTCCTTCTCCTTTCCTAGCAGGCACCAGGCTGTTGAAGTCATCCTATATCACCACAGGGTCCAGGAAGTTTCTCGATCCCAGCAACACGGGACATATTTTTGTATCCCGTCCACATCGGTCCAATACGTCATCATGGCTCCTCAGTGCCCTGACTTATCAGCCAGGATCTATATTTTTCTGTCTGGCTTTTCTTATCTACCAATGCATTAAAAAAAATGCTTGGTGATGAAAAAAAAAAGACTTGAGGCTAGTCCATTAGCTGCAGGAAAGGCTGTTTGAGTTGTGAACATTTCATATCCCTCTTCATTGGGCAGAAACCATCTCTATACTTCAGAGCATGTTTTCTGCTCCTTTGTTCTTTTCCCTTCACTTGTGGGGCCATAAATGAGTTGACATTTGTATAGCACTTAACTAAGGATTTCGAACTTGATTCTACCATGGATTCCTCTCAACGGGGTCGTCTACAAGGTAGTCCTGGTATGTGTTACAGATGAGGAACGCAAAGCTCAGATCAGTGGAAGGAACTTGTATAATATCACATAACCATCAGTTGATAGGGCTGGTCTCCAAACTCAGACCTTCCACGGCCTAATCCTGTGACTTTCCACGGTATCATTGCCAAGTCCCTCGAGGGCGTCTGGTTCAGTCTTCTGCTTGTTTTGCTGAGTGAACTGAGCCCCAGGACTTCTGACGATTCTCTCTTTGCTAACACATAATGATAGAGCCGGGAGGGATCAGGTTTTCCTTGCTTTTTGTCCATATCTCTTTCTCCTCCCCTCTGCTCCTGTCCCAGCCCTCCCTCCACTCAACCGTCCCAAGTACCCATGCAGCAGGCATGGTTGTCAGTGTCCCTGGCACGAGTCATCGAGAAAGCTGACCCCGGGATCCTGTCCTCAAAACTCAGTAGCACTGAATCATCGGAGGAATCTCCCCTACCTCTCATCTTTAGCTCCATGTTCTTACAGACTTCCCTCCTTCTGACTCTCGGATGCTTTTGTAGACTAAATCAGCAAGTCCCAAGCAAATGAGTTACTGAGATACCACGCATATAGGCAAACAAAGCACTATTTAGGACAGTAAACTGTTTTTTCAGTCTTTCTCATGGGCCACGGTCTCTCATTGCCTTCTATTCAGTTCTGGAAAACTGGAGGTAAGGCATAATTATGAGCTTATTATTATTTCTGAAGCAGGATTTGTCCATCGTTCATCCCTCGGATTACTTGGACAACGAAATGACACCTGAATCTTAATGCCAAGAACATCCCCCTTCCTGTTCCCAGGATCTTCCTGGAGAAGATTCAGGAGAAACCTCTTATCCAACTTTGATAAAGAATAAAGGTAGTCTCTCTCATCTCTACAGTTCTTCGCAGGTCATTTTTTTATATAATCCTCGCAGGTCATTTTTTTTAACAATTCCATTTATTCATAATAAAACCAAGTTTCAAAAACCTTAGGGAGTTTACCTGAGATCAAACAGCTAACAAATGACAGAGCCATTGACTCGAACACAATGCCATGGGGTAAACCCTACATATCGTCAGAAGCATTCTCACGACCTTGGTCAAAATCACAAGTGTTTATTGATCGTGTCGGTTGTATAAGAGGCACTGGAGGATATTTGAGGAAGTTCTTAGAGGCAGTCTCTCCATGGAACTTTAAATTTTGTCAAAGGGGATACTTGTTTTAAGTTACTCAGGGTCACAGCCTTGGATGACTCCGAGAACCACCGTCGACCTGACATTTTTGTGAAAATGAAGGTTTTTCTCTAATGCAATCTGGGTGAAATGTTTCCAGCAATTTCTCTTACATGAATAGAATCATAGTTTAGTAAGTAGAAAACCTCTGTCTTCAGGACGCCGGAACTGGAACTGGCTTTAGCTATTATCCACCCACACCCACCCATTTGCCCCCTAACATTCCTAGCTACTGGTTTTCCATCCCTTTCTGGAACAGAGCCAATAGGGAGAAGCTCATTTTCTCACAAAGCAGCCTGTTGGGTTTTGCCAGAAGTCTATGTTATTAGGAATGGCTCTGCTTCTACCTATCAGCTTTCATTTCATTCATAAGGCTAAAGCCTTATGAAATTTGGACCAGACAGGTGAGGTGCCCTACCTAGGTCCTACCCCCTGACAGGGCCACCAGAGCTTGCAACAGTGTCACCTACGGGCCCTTCTAAGTCTTGTTCCCTAGGCTAGAGCAAGGGTTCAGGTACTTGCTGGCCACTATCCGCCATATTCTCTACCGTCCGGATTTGTTCTGGGCAGGGCAAGAACACCTGGGGGGGGGGGGTGTGGGTATTTCGGAGGGACCAGCGCACTGACCCACACTTTCCCAGCACTTGTCACATTCTATAGTCATTGCTTAATTGTCTGTGAGTTCTGTGAGGACCAGGACGCTGTCTGTCTGGCTTAGCCGCGTATCCCCAGGACCCGCACCACTCGTACCGTGTAAACGCTTATATTCTCAATAAATTAAAAAATGCACGGCAACTCCCATCACCCTCAGGACCTCTGCCTCGTATCCCCCAACCATGAATTTGCCCCTTCTGCCACGGGAGGCCACACAAACTTGTCCCAGAGTGACAGGCTTCTAGTTTTAGACACACAAGGTTCCTGGGACCAATTTGGTCATGGAGACTCAAGAGGCAAAGAAATAATTCTCATGCTTGAACTTTTCTTGTTCCTCAGAGATCATTGTCAAATTTTTCAACTAGAAAGAGTCGGGAGGGGAATATTAAATGCAAATGGACTTTGGCAGGGTGAGCGATTGTCAGGCTGCTGTGAGAACACACTTCTGTGTCCACTCTTGAGGAGGGACGGAGGCGAAGTTTCGGCTCTAAGTGGGAGATTTATTTTTTTAGGTCAGGTGTTTTTTGAAGTTTGCAGATGGCAATTTCATTTGCATTTAATGTCCTTCAGATTATTTCCTTTCTGTTGTACTAAACACGTCTCTCAGTTGGGTCTAATTTGATGAGGTCATGCTGTGACCCTTGACCCTTTGGATCTTAAATGAAACCATCTGACCAGAAAGGAGAGAGAGCGCTCTTAGTCCTGTTCGCAGACATTCGATATTTGCAGATGTGCAGCCCACTTCGCTAACTACCCACTTGCCAGTTTAGCTCTTGATTAGAAGTGGAACTAGTGAATTATCCACATTTGCGTCCAACATCTGAAGAATAAATGGGTCCAATTAATTCTTTGTCACATTCTTGTCAAAATAAAAGCACTATGCCAAAGGGGAGCAGGGGGGAGAAAACCAGACCGACTGCCTGTACCTACAGAGGGTAATTTGGGATATTAGCAAACAATTAATCTTGAAAAACACCTAAACATTGCAGTGCACAAAATGTTTGCAGAGTGCCCTGCCAGTGAATTGAGATTTCCTTCGTGAAAGTAGACAAAGACCCTTTCCTATGGTACAGAATGCTGCCCACTCCATTAGGGCCTTGTTGATTGGGAGAAAAGGACCAATTCTAACTCCTTAATTAAAACTCAAAACAAAAATTGAGAAAGCAGGTGCGTAAGTGCAGGGTGAGATTTTCCCAGATGAATAGCCTTTTTTCGGCTTGGTTAGGCATTTGAATTGCAGCCTTATAAACAGTTTTGCAAGAATGCTTATTTTTTTTTTCCCCTGGAATTTTACCATGCATCTGTCTTTTCAGATTTACAAGATTCCACCTTATTCTATCTTGGCTCCAAGGCTGCATGATATGACCTAGGAAGTGTCATTCTGAGAAAAGAAATTGTTACCCCAACTTTCTCCTCAGAAAGACATCTGCTTCCGCAGCAATGACGAAGTTACTGCGTGGACCGTGTCGTCACTTTGTGCTTCTTTTTTTTTTTTTTTAAGATTTTATTTATTTGAGAGAGAGACTAGAGAGAGAGAGAGAGAGAGAGAGCACAAGCGGCGGGGAGGGGCAGAGGGAGAAGGAGAAGCAGACTCCTCTCTGAGCAGAAAGTCTGAGATGGGGCTCGATCCCAGGACTCCGAGATCATGATCAGTGCGGAAGGCAGATGCCTAACCAGCTGAGCCACCCGGGTGCCCCCACTTTGTACTTCTGATGATATGTCGAGTTCTGATTAAACTGTGTCTCTGGGACACAGAGGAAAATGTTATTCTGAAAAATGATTTAAATTCAGTTTTATTTTTATGGTGTGTCAGATTTGACCAAAGCTCACCGTGTCTTTCCAGGATGTGGATGTTGGAGGCTTCTCAGCGTGGCTGGAGCCTAAGGAAGCAGGAAGGGCTGGGATAGGGAATTGATTCACTCAAGGGACAGAAACCCAGTTGTAGGGAGCAAGGAATGAGACAGAACAGATACCTAAAATGAGCTTCTCGTGGCCTTCATGGTGCTTTTAGATATTTTGCATTAATTACTACCATTTAAACCTGGAGGGATTTAACATCCAAAAGTTAGATTTCTGACCTCTTTGGAAAAAATCCAAAGATCTGGCAACACTAGGCCTGCCTTCCCCCATGGCAGAGATCAGCTGGAAGAGAGGAATGGCTGCCCCATTTAGGGAGGACGTGTGGCCTAGAGGGTGCCGGAGTCCCCCACCCCATTTCCTAGAACCGACACCCTGTCCTTTTGGCTCATTACCTTTATGTGACCGTTTCCATAGCTTCTGAGTTTGTGACCCTTGATGTGGTAGAAATAAATGTAGCTTCAGTGTTCGAAGAGCCTGATTTAAACCTTGCCTCTGCCCTGGATTATATGCTGCCTTAAATAAAATTTATCTTACTTTTTCTAATTCTAAATGAATACATGCTCATTTTAGCATGACTGAAGGTAAAGCAAAGTATAAAGCAGAAAAAAAAAGAATCATCCAGTTTAATAACTATAATATGTAGCTATATCACCCTTCATTTTTTGGTGCGATTTCTTAACATGATTGAGACAATACTGTATGTATAATTTTGTGCCTTGTTTTTCACGTAATGTCGTTATACGTGTATTTTCCTATGCTTTGATAAACATATTTAATAGTTATATGGTATTACATTGTATGTAATACACTTAACCATTGGTCTCCTGCTGGTTTGTTCATTCTTTCTTTCTTTGATCTTTTTGCTAATATAAATAATAATTTAGTGAACATCTTTGTATGCCAGTCTCTATTAACACTTTGGATTATTTTCTTTGACTAGATTATAAGAGTTGCAAATACTGTGCCAATAGGTATGAATATGAATTTAAAGTTCATGAGTCACATTATCAAACTGCTTTCCAGAGGGGATGTACGAAACTATAATCCTACTAGTAGTATGTAAGAGTTCTCACTGTGTATGTGCAATACACATACATATATTCAACTGCACAAGCTTGAGTAATCTTGCTCATAAGGAAAAAAAATTGATGTGCTGAAAGTGATATCTCATTGTCATTTCATATGCATTTCTCTACCATTATTTGATCTCTCCCTATGATTTATTAAGTTTTCACATTCGATAGCTACTTTAATTCCTTCTAGCATAAGTTAGTTATTGAATAAGCCACTTAATTTTTCTTAGATTCATTTTCTTCATCTATAAAATGGGCATAATAACGCTGCACCTGCCTAGTAGGTTGGTTTTGGGAATTAAATAAGATTGCTTACATAGAATTCTACATACATAATAGACACTTAATATGAGTCACTGTTCCTTATTTCCTTGCAATTAAACATAAGATGAGCTCCACTTTTTAAATTTTTCTCTAGTTAATGAAACAATGTTGAATTGCAGTCCCTTCGAAACTCAATCTAATCATAATGGATGTGTATGGGTTCTCACCCTGTGCGAGGCACTGTGCATCTTCTTCTGGTATTCACAGAAAGCATGAGATGGTCGGTATCATCCTTGGTCTTCAAGTGAGAAAACTGAGCTGTCATGAGGTTTAACCACCTGCTAGAGTGCAAGAGCCAAGACTCAAGCTTGAGCCATCTCGCTGTGCCGCCCACCCTCTTCACCATCAGGCCACACTACCCAGCGAGGGGGCCGACTTGGTGCTCGGGACCAGCCGTGGGGTTGCCCAGGTTTCCACCTGCTCTGTCATGCTGGGATCTGATGAGAACCACACCCCAGTTCCTTGCCACAGCACTCACCTTGGTAAGATGAAAGGATTCGAATGGATGATCCTAAAGTCCCATCCATAGATACATAGATAACTTTGATAGTCAGGTATGTGTTCACATCCATCATCCCATTGACGCACCAACAAATCAGGTACACACTTGCACTCACATATGTGCACACACACACACACACCCCTTGAGGAGAGCCAACCCTAGCAAGCTATACCTTTGGATTGTTCTTCTTCCTAATCATCTAAAAAAAATACACACATATATATAATTAAATATATAAATTATATAAAATACACATACATAAATATGTATATATTATGTGTACTTACACATTCTATATAATATATACAATATGTACATAAAATACATATAATGTATATTATATGTATATAAATACACATACATATATACAAATATATGACACATATAAATTATATAAAATACATATATACACCAATATGTATATGTTATATGAAATATGTATACACACATACACATATCTACAAATACACACACACACACATATATACGTGCACATACACATGTTTGTTGTGTGCCAGACCTTGTTCTACATGTATTATCTGTATTAATCCACTTCATCCACTCAACCACAAAGCTACGAGGTAGCTCTTGTTATCCCCGGTTCCCGGAGGAGGGAGCTGAGGTGCAGACCTGCTGAGTATCAGCTCGGATACTCAACTGAGTATCAGTATAAGTATGTGCTTTTCCCCACTCTCCTCCGCCACCCCTCAGAGATAGAGATGTTGCTTTAAATAAGTTCAATTACATGAAAATTAATCACTAAGGGGTGGGAGAATGTTTGTTTCTTCAGTTCGTACATTAATATTAACAGAAGACTGACTGAAAAAAGGATAAGGTCGTGGGCGCTTGCACTCCCTTCACTGTCATGACTTAAAATGTTTCCTCTGTTCATAGGAAACTGTAATTTGAGGTCATGGGATGACAGGATGACCTTAATTTTGTATTTTGTACAAATTTTGTATTCAATTAATATGATATCATAAGCATTTCTATGCTGCTACATAGTCTGCAAAAACATATTTTACAACTGGAGACTAGGGATGCCTGGGTCAGCCCTTTAAGCAACTGATTCTTGATTTTGGCTCAGGTCGTGATCTCATAGTCTCGAGATCGAGCCCTGCGTAGAGCTCTATGCTGGACGTGAAGTCTGCTTAAGATTCTTTCCCTCTGCCCCTCTTCTCTCTCTTTCTCCCCCTCCAAATAAAATAAAATACAACGTGAAATTGTAAACTAACATTTTATCAGGTGGCCAACCCATAATTTACCTACCTCTTATATGTTACTATTATTTCCGATTTTCTTCACAGTCATAAGCAACACTGCAACAAACACATTTGTTCATGTATTCATGTAGCATTTCATCTTTCTTAGAGTTATTTTTAAAAATTAAGTTAGACCAAAATAATTACCCGCAGTTGATTATTTTTGGTTTCAAAAATTAATTCTGTAATTTATAGTGCTTTCACAGTACTTAAATTATGGCCAGTGATTGCATTCGAAGGTGACAGGGAAACGAATAAAATAATATGTGTTATACTCTGCACCTAAAATTTGTGGCAGTAACACAGAGGAGATGCTTTTGGAAGGAGATTTGATATTTGTTTATTTTCAAAGCAGCTTTTTTTTTTTTTTTAAGGGAAGTTCTCCCAGGGTCGGTTTATTTTGCATTGATCACGACTTCTTTTTGAGCTTGCAACCTAAGGGTTCGAAGCTCTTCTAAGTTTGTGTGAACAGATCGCCTATTACAGGACAACAGATGTAGACGTTTCCCTAGAAATGTAAGGACTAACAAACACAATAAAGAAAGCATTGATATTTAGCCTGAGGAAGCGCAGACGTGGAAGGGAGATCAGTGTTCCAACCATCTCAACTTGCCAGCACTGAGGGTTTTCTACAACAGGGGACTTGCAGTGCTACCATTGGGAAGGTCCTAGGCAAGCTAGTCTTGAGTCGGTCACCTTAGCAGGGATTTGACAATTTCTGTAAATCCTCCAAGGACAGAAACTAGACCAAGAGGCTAAAGGTTACCTAGAGGCCGAGTTCTCCCCCGTAGCCTCCGTGGCCTGCCGTCCCGCAACGGAATGCCCCAGCTAGCCAGCCTCAGAACATACTCGAGACAAGGCAGGACAACCGCCTGCTAAATTCACAGAAGAGCCATGGCTCTCGAATTGTGCTGTGTATTAGAATCATCTGGGAAACATTTTGAACTCCCGGTGTGCAGAGAACATTCTAGAACAATGGAACCAGACTTGCTGAAGGTGAGCTCAGACTTCAGTAGTTGTAAAAGCTCCTCAGGTGATTCAAATGTGAGATGAGGGCTGACGACCTGCGCTGAAGGAAAGGCTTCCAGAACGCTACTGCACGTATGAGCCACCGGGGACCTTACCGAAATGCAGTGGTAATCAGTAGCTCCGAGACCCCACAATTCTAAAAGCTCTCAGAAGATGCTGCTGTTCTGGGGCCCAGTCTGAGTGGGGAGCACGTAGCAGAGACTCGGGCATCAGAAGAGGCGGGGAGAGCATGCGTCTGGTTTGGAAAGCAGGGTGAACTCGGGAAGTATGACGGGCCTACCCAGCTTCAAGGATTCTCGGGGGAGGTCGGTGGGGGGCTAAACCACAAGATAAGTCTCCTTCAAGGATGTTTCGAAATGTAATGTTTTCTTTGAAAATGAAAAAGAAATCTAAAACCCATCCCATTTACACCACAATGGATATGCTGTGTTTTGCATCCCTGCTGAAACTGTCACATGAACAAATTCAACAATTCAAAACCCAGTCTGTTAATATAAATGATCCTGCCTTCACTTTTTTTAAATGAATGAGAAGACGTGTTCTCATAGATTTGTTCCGATGGCAGAAAACTCCTGTTTTTATTTTGCTTCTAGAGCTTTTTGTCTGAGAGGGGACACTGGTCTTCAAGACAGAGTCTAGATCCGGGTGTTTCCCTCTGATGGGTGAGTGTCTTTGGAATCTTTCAATACTTGGGAGATCTGATCCGGCCAAGAGGAAGAGGCAGGCTCCCCGGTTGTCAGAAACACCCTTTTCTTAAGCATCAGGGTCTATCAGGTAGGAACCCATAGACAGGACTGGGGGCCACGCAGCAAATGGAGACCTCTTTCTGGGGATTATTAAACTCACTCCAGAGCCTCTGAGGCAGCATGTCCTGGTGGTTAAACCAGGGATCTGGTTGGGATCTGAACCTCTGGGTTGGACGCCTGCTTCCATCGCTCCTAAGCTGTGTAACTGTGCATAAATTATTCACATTTTCTACGGCAGTGGCTGTCCAACCTGCCGGCCCCATGAGGCCACGGTGAGCTCTGATTTTCTTTCACCTTGGCTCAGTGAGCCCAATTTTCCAGCTAGAAGGACATCAGCCGCATCATGCTGACACAGGAACAATTCGTGGGACTCCTTCGTTAGCTGTCTTATTATTACTTTTCTCTTCTGATGAAAGGGCTTTTCAAAAGTCTTGTCTGTGTCAGGACTTGGAGGTGACAAAAACAAGGATTTTTTTTTTTTTTTCATGAATCCCTGACTGGTTCGCAAACCCATTGGCCATGGAAGGAAAGCTGCAGGTAAGAGGAACTCAGGAGGGGATGGGAGGAATCTCTGGAAGAGAGGATTTGAGGGTCCTCTGCTCTGAGTAGGGAGGGGCCTTGTCCTGCCCACCACCGCCCCCAATAGCTACATAGGTCATTGCTTTTCTGGAAGACGGCCGCTTATTTTCTAAGGGACTTCACTTGCCAACCTCCTACTGACCATTACTGACCAGGCACTCTTCCTCGGGCCTCAGTGGAAGTGGAGAGAAAAATCCCAACATCAAGCACCTGAACGCTGAAATCAGAGACAAAGAACAACGTCATAGGACTGGACTTCTAAGATTAGAGCACATTTAACTTGGAAATCTTGTCTGTAGGATTCCTAAATATTTTCAACAAGGAGAAAGGAAATATTGTTCAATGAGCTCTAATTCTTTGCCGAATGCTTATGCAGACCATCTCGTTTCATCCTTCCAGCGAGCTTCCAAAGTGGGACTGCCATGGAATTGCTCCATAAAGAAGGCAGGGTCCAGAGAGGTTGGCTAATTGGCTGAGATGTGTAACTAACAGTAGGGACTGTATTCAAACAAGCTCTGTTTTCTGCTACTGATTCCACATTTCTTCTAGTTTGATAGATGCCTGCGTGCTGACATTTTATCTTTCTAAAAAAATAAATAAAGACAGAAAGGAACATGGTGCTCTGTTCCATGGAATCCCCCTGTTGTAGGATTTTGATGTGTTTTCAAAGTGTTCAGAACGAGCATGTCTTCTTTAAACAGGCATCAAGCATAAAGAGTAGCTGTCTGTATTAGGGGTTCTTTTGGGGGCCTTCATGTCTTTTGAGAAAACAGTGTGAACAATGCATCCTCTCCCCAGGGAAATGCACAGGTCTCCATGCACACAAACACCTGCGCTGAGTTTCCAGCTCCCAGATGCCCTCGAGCCTGCGATTAAGGACTGGATCTATTCTCATCCCCCAACTTCCCTTCTTTGTAACTTTCCTAGAGGCCAGCTTCCAAGGAGAGGCACTTGTACTCATCAGTCACGTATTGATTGAGTGTGCCAGGACCTGGGCTGGGCACCGAGAACACAGGAGAAGGGACGTCCCTGCTGCTCTCGGGGCACTTACAGGCTGATGGGGGAAAGAAAGAGGTAAGCAGACCGCCGCAGGGCATCACGGCAGCTGAGACAGACGGATTGAGAAGCGCAAGGGGACAGCCAGTCCCGCAGAGAACTCCAGATTGTTGAAATGGTGAATGTAGTGGATGCATGTCCCTAATTCTGTGTGCCCGGCATTTGAACCCCATCCTCTTCGCAGAGAAGACCACCCCCTAGAACAGGCAGACCCAGAAGGCTGCACAACCTTCTTCACCCTAGTGAAGCCCGAAGCGCAAGATTCTGGTTTGCTGGCTTCCCTTACTCTTAGGGCTCAACCCGTGGCTTCACCTGCACCCATCACAGGAGGGGGAAGTCCACAGTCTTGAATCCGAAGCTGGTGCCACAAAGAAGTAGGTTCTACCCAGGGACCGGGATTAGCAGCGGTAGCAACGGCTGTATCCAGGCTCCAAGGGTGGCTGTCACCGTGGTTCCAGGGGCAGCCACTAACACCCGGCAGTGGTGGGGGGAGCTCTGCGGTACGAGCTTGGGAGGCGAACTCGGTGACCGCTGCCCGGGCGTCCCCCAGACTGCCTCTGCAGCGTCACCTGGCCCTCATTCCCTGCTGCCCGTCTCCAGCTGCGTTTTCTGCTCCCAGAGATCCTGCAATTTACGTGATACCCACGGGAGCTTAAGTGGTCCTGTGTCCGTGGCTGTGCCTTGTACTTGCAAACCCAACTGATGTGGCGACTTTCTGGGACCAGCACAGAACAGAGGGGTAAGTCTGGGGCGTGCACTTGCACTCCCACTGGCTTACCCCGTTGTTCCATAGAAATTCCAGTAGCTGACACCCATAGTGTCTCCAAAGGACTAGAACCAGCACTTACTTCCAACCTTACTTGATCATTTTTCACAGTCCTCTTGCTTAGCACGCACTTTGCTGAACATTTGATCTCTCGCTTTTTGTATTTGTCAATCTTCTGCTTGTGATCTTTCTACTTTCGTTTTAGACTGGACTAGAGAGCTCAGGGGATGCCCATTTAGTGAGGGCTTAACATGATGCGCACGGCAAGGGGCAGAGGGGATACCACACGGAGGTATAAGGGACAGACCCTGCTCTGAGAGTCCTTAAGATTTGGTTGTGAAGCTAAGGCATGTCCACATGTTGAGATAAAAATCCAGTTCCCTGAATACTTGTTCTCTGAGCAACACAAGAAACCAAGTAATGATATTATATAACCAGAGAGATGAAATCTGTAGATTTGAAACCTCCCAAAATATCCTACCGGCATCCGCTCAAGACTTAACAGCCGAATCTAAGATGGAAAGACTTTGACAGTTTGCTTTGACGATGAAGTTATAGGTCATTGTCAACAACAGTCACAGAGCAAGATTTTTGTCTGGCCCCTTATCGGTCGCCACAGCTCCACAAAATTGTCATTGCTGACATCCGAGAAGGGGCAAGACAGGCAGGCCAGAGAGACAACTTTTTGGGGTGTCCGTTTTGATATAAAGGGATCCAGAGGTCTTGCTTCAGTATGAGCCTTGGTGTACTTTGCTATCTAACAGTGACTTGTTAGCCTTCAAATCTCTCCTTAATCTGTTCCCAGAAAAACCCATGAACAGAAAATAACTGCAGGCTGAATCAGAAAGCCCATTGATCACGTTCCAAAGAGAAGCTCGTGCAACTTTGTCCCTGGATGGTGCCATTAACACACTTTTTTTGTTGTTGTTCTTAGCACCAAATTTAAAATAAAAGTTTACGAAAAACCCGAGTGGAAATAGATCCGATGAGCCTTGTGTTTAGAGATGCCATCTGTTCAATTTTTCACCCTCGCAGAGCGTTAATATCTTCCGCGCAAAGACACCATGTGTCAGCATTTTCTGTGGTTTGGAGTTACCAAGCAGTTCATTTTTTATTCTTTGGCCCAAGTCCGTCGAAATTCCCTGAGTGCAGACGTCTCGAGTTTTGTGTGTGTTTTCAGTGACCTCCTTGTTTGAGGGAATTTCCTTTCAAAAGCCTATTAGGAGAAGCGACAGAATTTGGAACAGACCTGTGAGTAGTTATCCAAGAAATTTTGGGGGAAGGGGGAAGGTGCAGAGGAGGAGACTATCCCTGAGAATGGTTGGTATCTATCTTTATGAATAACTCCAACAAGACTTAAATGAGTTTTAAAGGCCCTCATAAAAGAACTAGGGAAATTCATCAGGGGGAGGAAACATACGATATTTCTACTGCAACTGCCAGTGAGCTTTATAAACCCTAATTAAGCCCGGATGGGGTATAAGATATCCCAACTTTTACAAATGACTCCATCAACTGGACAATATGCAATGTTCATATTCCCACAAGGTTCACATTCATTTTCAATAGCATTTTAGTGGAGGGGAGAATATAAATGTTCAGTTGGAATAGTATTTCACTCAAAGAAGAATATAATCTATGACTTATTTCCGTACCAAGGCACACAGCTCTGGTTTCCTCGAGTTTGGCTCTTCCTCTTGGATCTGCAAAGGAAAACCATACACTGTTGCTGTTGATAGTTTCACTGTCAGGACTGCTTTTAAACCAGCTGCCGTTTCCCCTGCTTTTTCCCACCATCACGGCAGGTGTGTCGGTTTTAAAAGTCATGAAATTAATGTTTTTCCCTTGGCCGATGCGTTAGTGATTTAAAAGTTTTTGAAATAATGTGTTTGCAAATATCATTGATGGAGATTCAAAACCTAATGACCCTGTGCCTATTTTCAAAGGTAAAAAGAAAGAATGTGAAGCAATCTACAGTAAAAAAGAAAGAAGCAAAGGAAGGAAGGGGGAAAGAAAAAAGGAAGGAAGGAGGAAGGAAGGAAGGAAGGAAGGAAAAGGGGAAGGAAAAGAGAAAAAGAAAAGAAAAACGAAAAGAAAAAAGAAAAGAAAAGCACACAGACGCAGCAGACAGGGCCAAAGTAGTCATAAGAACTGGACAGGAAAGTGTATCCATTAACACAAAACAGATTCAACACAATTTTTTAAATGAGCTCCCTTTAAAAAATGGTACGCACATTTGAGAGGTGACAGCAATCTCATCTGTGAACATGACCAGGGAAAAATTATGAAGGCAACATGCCTGAGCCTCTTTCCCAAAAAAAACAGAAGTCTGGGCAGTGAAAGGCAGCGAAATCCTAGAGAAGCAAGTGAGCAGTCCCTTGGAGGCTGCAAAGGCTGTGGCTGTATTTAACTTCCAGCCAAAAAGAGATGCAGACAGGACCAATGCAGATGTAATCGGTGGGCTTCATGCACTAATCTGAAGATTCAGGCCCAGGAAGGTCAACATTGGTCAAACCACATGAGCTGGGGGACATTTTGTTAAGATAGTTTAGTTGGTCATGAATCCATCCCTGCCTGTGGATTATCTCCTTGATTAGGACTTGTCTTCCCATGGGAGTCCTTATCACCACCTCTACACCCACTCATCATCGTGGCTCCTATTTGTGTATTGCTTCCGCTATGCTCTGTCCTCTCTTTCCTGGGCTGAATCCCTATGCAACATCTCCCCGGGGTCCCTAGAGTAGGTACTGTAATTATCTCCATCTTACAGATGAGAAACCAGGCACAGAAAAATGAAGTAATTGCCCAAAGTCATACACTGAATAAGGAGCAGGGCTGGGTCTTGAACCCAGACTCAAGTCGCCATACTATGCTCTCAACCACTCTTCGATACTGATCATGTTGTTGTTAGTAGGAATATTTCGCAAAGTGGGCATCTCTTATTATCATTATCAGCAATCAGTGTTGGCCTCTTGTGAAGTTGGTTAACTTGAGACAGTCTTCAAGAGACTAATGAACTCTAGTTTATTGTTCTAGAAAATACCGGTCTGGTTGCCTGCAAGTATATTCCATGAAACAGATGTTCAATAAATATTAGCTATTATTAGCTAACATGGTCATTAGCATTGTTAGCATTCTTGGTTTCTTATGAGTTTAGTTAGCTTAAGATAGTCTATAAGAGAAAAATCATCTCTGGTTTACTGTTCTAGAAAGCATTCAGTTTCTAGGATAACCAGGCTGAGGACCAGACTTGGTCTGAGTTTTAACCACAGAGTTATCCTGGGAAGTCTCTGCCTAAGCATGTCTATGACACTTCTTTATTTCAGTGTTTTTGAATAACAACAATTTATAATCAGGATAGCTAAAATAAAGTTGAATAAGATTAGAAATTACATAAAAAGTAAAATAATTATAAAAAATTATACTGAGTTGTAACAGTCATGAGATGCATATTTTAGTTGGGCCATGAATCTAGTTCAGAGTTTCCTAATAGCCAAGGTGAAAAGGAAAATCCATCAAGACACATACCTTCAGTTGGTAAAAAGTAGCTGATACTTCTTTAGGAGGGGCAAAGTTTCTGGTACTGAATCTTAGAGTTTATGATGTATATCTTCATCAAATAACAATAGGATAATGTATCTCATTAAAAAGTAGCTTTATGAAAGATCCAGACATGTTTCTATTGATGCTTCTAATTCCAACCGATGATGGAAAGGTTTAGTGGGGGTTGTGTCTACATCACAGTCTGATACTATGACTTGCCATCAGCTTAGAGCACAAGAGACTGAGAAGAACATCTCGATCAAGCATATTGAGTCTTGGACACGCCTTTGATGGGCAATACAGAGAAGTCCATTCAACAATGAGCTGGCCATAAGAGTTTATTGGGAAGAGTTCTAGTCTTGTGAATGACAACTGAGGATTGGATAAGATTGATTTTGTTATGCTTATTAAAAAGCCCAACATGCATTTTTGTCCCAACAGAGGACAATTTTAATTACATTTCAGTGAATATCAGTGGGACAAAGACACAGTAAGAAAGTATCTCAATATCCCATATAGCTATGAACACGTTAGAATGAATTTCTCTACAGTTTTTCTATATAATTTTAAATAATTTTCTACTTGCCAAAGAATGTGTGTGTATATATTAACATACATATTTAATATATATTACGTATATATTTAACAATAAATCTGTCTATGTTTATATCTGTAGCTCTATATATCCGTCTTCATATAATGTATATATATATGTGTGTGTATATATATATAATTGTGTGTATGTATTTTGATTCCATGTAAGATTTTTTGAGTTTCCCTGCTAAAGAAGTTTGAAAATTACTGGTTCATAGATTATTTTTATTTCCGCCCAGAGTTCTATTGTGTAAGTTTGAGGGATTTAATTTAACCATATTCTAATTGTTGCCAAAACAATTCATTACTATGCTAAATTAAAATTGTTTATTATGCTAAAATGGACATTCTCATCCATTATTCTCTATGTACACCTTGACTGCTTCTTCCAGTTAAATGCAGAGAAGTGCAATGGCTGATTCAAAAGATGGAAAGTTTTAGAACTTTTGGTATAGATTTTCCAGAAAAACTAAGTACCAATGCCTCCCTCCAGCAGTGGGTTTGCCTGACTTTGTGACTCACTGAACAGCAATAATCAGGCTAATTTCTATCTGCTGGGCACCTGTGCTCTGTCCTGCGGTTAATAGATGTCACACCAACAACCTTGCGAGGTTGACCATCTCTTCCCACACAGACAAGGATGAGAAGCTCCAAGAGGCCCAGGTGTGCAAAGTTACAAAGCAAGGAACAAGGCGTGCTGGCACTGGAAGCCATTTCACAGGGTCTGCCGGGCCTGTCTGCCTCCTACACCCAAATAGCCAGCTCCATTCTGTTTCCATCAATACATCTTGTTGGGGTGCCATTTCCAGGGTGCGACCTGAGCCTAACAGGGGCTCCCTGTCCCACTCTCTTAGGTTTAGAATGAGCGGCTCAGCCTCCCTATTACGAGGTCCTTCCAGCTTTGATTGACAGGCAATATCATTTTAAAGTGAAAAGTATCCTGTTGGGCTTTCCTTTAGATTATGAATATAAGATCAGGGCTCCCCGATCCCGTCTGGGCCACAAGCCAGCCCAGGTCCTGAGTTCTCTTTGTATCCTGTTTGGAGGACCCAGCTACAGAGAGGGCAGGAGAGGATGGGGGAAGCGGCAGCAATTATATTAATTAAAATAAAATACGAACTTTCTTTTGGTCTCATATTCAGCAATAATTCACTTAGTGGAATCAGTTCTTTTTTACGTAGAGCGATACGCCTGACTCATGGGTGTCTCTGCAAGCCAGATTTCATGGTCTGTGTCAGAAATCTCTCTCTAAATCCTTGTAAGTTGTGTTTCATTCTACACAATGCATTTTTGAATGCCCATGGGACTTATCCATAAAACTCCCTCAGCTGGCTGACGTTTCTCTCTCTTCCCACCCCCAAGTTTGGAGAACACAGATCACTTTAAATGCTGGGTTCAATCCAACCCCTAAGATCCAGCGCCCAGAACGCCGACTAAGGAGATCTGTCTGGGTGGAGGCACACTCTGGCTGCAGGCTCCGTCATCTTCCTGGCCGGCTTCACAGTCAACCCAAGACCCTCTTCTTCTGCCTGATTTCGATCTTTACCATTCTGACCCTTTGAGGAACCAGCCACGCCACCACGGAGGCCCCTCTGTATCAGCCTCCATGGTTCAGCTGGGGTAACTCCCCTGCCTCTGAATTCATCACTGACTCACCCAGACCTTCCTTCTTCTCTGTCTTCTCTGTCACTGCCTTCTTACCTTCTGGCCAGAGGGAAGCTTTCCTGTCTGTTCAGCAGCAATTCAATGCAGCCCTGACTCACCCCTTCCACACCAGTGCTGATAAAGACTGAGCCTTCCGAATGGTGACAGTCTGGGACCGACCAGCCCTTTCAGTGAGAGAACATCTCCCACACCTGAGAGTCCTCAGACTAATGTCATTTCAATGTCCCCTGTCCTCATGGCACTTACATTTTATAAGTTGGACATTCTAGCAAGTTCCCCCCCCCCCAAAAAAATCACATATCAGGCAAATGTCAACCTTCAGATTATTTAAAAATCTTCTTTTCCCTCACACCATACACAAAAATAAACCCCAAATGGGTGAGAGATTGACATGTAAAACACAAAACCATACATGGACTGGGATAAAACACAGGTGAGTTTCATTATAAAACTTGGACGTGGGAAAGGTTTTCCGACTGAGACTCCAAATCTAGATGTAACAAAGAAAACATTGAGTTAAAACTTTGTTTTGTGTGTGAAAAAGATCGTAAGTCAAAACACAAATGTTAAACTGGAATAAAATACTATAGTTGCCACAAATATCACAAAGGTTTATTGCCTCTTCTATATAAAGAACTCTTAAAAATTATGGGAAAAAAGAATAAACTTGACAGAAAAATGGACAAAAGAGGTAAACAGAAAATTCACAAAAAGTATATAAGTGTATATATATACTCACAGTATATACGAATGTATACATAATTGACCTTTGAGTAACGTGGAGATTAGGGGCACCAACTCCATGCACAGTTAAAAATTCACATATAACTTTGCACTTTCCTGGGGCGCCTGGGTGGCTCAGTGTGTTAAAGGCTCTGCCTTGGGCTCAGGTCATGATCTCAGGGTCCTGGGATCGAGCCCCACATCACTCTCTCTACTCAGGAAGGACCCTGCTTCCCTCTCTTTCTCTGCCTGCCTCTGCCTGCTTGTGATCTCTCTCTCTCCCTGTCAGATAAATAAACAAAATATTTAAAAAGTAATAAAATAACTTTGCACTCTCCAAAACCCTAACGACGAATAGCCTACTGTTGACCAAAAGACTTACCAATAACATAAGCAGTCCCTTAACACATATTTTGTATATGTACTTTACACTATATTCCCATAATAAAATAAGTTACAGTAGAGAAAATACTATTAAGAATATTATAAGGAGAAAATACATTTACAGTGCTGTATGGTATAAATAAGGAAAAAAATCCATGTGTACGTGAACCCGCACAGTTCAAACCAACGTTGTTCAAGGGTCAAATGACCCTTACATGTCAAGAGACGTTTAACATCACTTAGATAAGAAAAGTGCAGATTAAAATTTCAGAGAAACAATTTCTCCTGAATCTGATAGGCAAAATGTCAAAAATTCGATAACATCTTCTCGATGAGACTTTGAGGAAATGGATCCTCATACATTGTTAGGAAGCAACATCTAATTATGTATGCATTGACCTATGGCCTAGAAATCCAACTTCTAGGACCTTATTCTGAAGATATACCTCTAGGAATATAAAAAATTACACAGAAAATTACTCCTTGAAGTTGTGATTTATAATAGCAAATTATTGGAAGGAGTCTCAATGCCAATACTTAGGAGAATGACTGAAAAAACAATGAAACAGACTTACAGGGAAGTAATATGCAGATGTTTTTTAAAAAGGGATGAAGAAGATTTATATGGACTGATAACAATTCTCAGGATATATTGTTAAGTGAGAAGAAAAATCAAGGTGAAGATATATATATATGTACATATATATATGTATATATATAATACATATAATATATACATATAATATATATGTATATAATATATATATTCTTATACATATATATATAAGAATATATATACATATATAATGTTCTACTAGTGCATAAAACAGAAAGAAAAATAAGATTTCCCCCCGCAAAAAATAGAGGAAGCATAAGCCAAGAAATGAGTTAAACTGGCTATTCACAAGAGGTGAGTAGAAACATAGTTGAAGAGATAAAGCAGAAATAAGATTTTTATGAGTATATAGTTTTGACTTTTGAATCATGTTTATGATTAACACATAGAGTTCAATCATAAATGATGGAGACAATCCTAAATTTGCATGGAAATAAACTGATCTAACTGCATATGAAACTGATGACATAATCACACAGAAAGAAGAAAAGAATCTAAATAAGTTTTGAGCATATTCCTGACTATACATGGTCAACGGTATATAGTCTGAAGATACAAAGGCATTCAACTTGACTCAGTCGTTTAGTTGTTGATAGCAGTACTGATAGAGTGTTTCTGAAATATTGTCTTGTAGGATTGAGGAAATATGTAAATATATGGATGTTGCTGGGAACCAGGGTCCCCCCTGTGGATAAAGGGAGATAAAGGATAGAAAAGAGGAGAATCATGATTTTGGGTTAGACTGGCAGGTATCAGCTGTGTGTGTGTGTGTGTGTGTGTGTGTGTGTGTCCTATTCACACGCTCCCGCATGAAGTGTGGGGGACGGGACACGTTCCTCAACTCTGGGGAATGAGTCCAAACTGGGTCTCCCTCGGTAGGGGAAAGATGGCCGAATTGCAAGATTGTTGGCAGGACTCTAGGAGAGACATCTATAAACTGCAGGGTAGAGCACAGGTGCCCAGCAAATGGAAATCAGCCTGACTGTTGTTATTCTTAAGTCGCAAAGTCCTGCAAGCCCATTGCTGGAGGAGGTATCGCTGCTTAGTTTTTCTAAGTTTATCTGGAAGTGACGATTGAGATATATACACAGAGCTCTGGAGAAAGGTGTCCATTTAAAGCACAACAAAGAAATATTTTAAAAATTGACAACAATTAAAATATGATTAAATTCAATTTCTTATACCTAGACAACAAAATCTAGGCAGACATAGAAATAAAATATGTAAAAAATAAGTGTATAATGTTAGTTTTTTAAGGTTATTTTAGCAGGGGAACCTAAAGATAAAAATCCAAATATGTACGCATAGCTAAATGGGTAGATATATAGATAGATTTTATTTTTTGTTTAAAAAACATGTAATTACTTTGGTGATGAGGGGAAATTAAATTAAAATCATGCAAACTGTAGATACTATTTCTGTCATTCCTTCTACCTTCATTAGTTGGCATTCTTTGGTAAAGAAAATCTTTCCCTTCTCCCTCTTCCCCTAGCACCCAAAGGTTTTTGTTTTTCTTTTTGTTTAGAGTATCGCTATGGAGTTCTGGATTCTTTGTGCTTTGATCCGTAACTTTCTGCTGCTCGAATCGTCCTAAATTTGGCAATGGGAACTCCTTTAGCTGGCTCCTGTATCTTTCTGACAAGTCCCCATCCATCTTTGAGTACTTTCTTGCTTGAGACATTCCAGGTTCACTCTGTACTTCTCCCGCCCCTGGCAGTTTCTCTAAAAAACCCTGGTTTCTGTTAATGGAGATTTTGGTATTTAGAAAACAAGATCTGGACACTGGCAGGGCTCATTGCCCCTGGAGCATCATTGCTTCTAGAATCTTCCAAAAGACCCTCAATGGTGTCATTATCTGAATTTCATTAAGAAAGAATTTTTCATTTCTGCATGGGATAAAAAAATATTAAGTATAAAGCTGTGATTTTTTTCGTAAAAAAAATTATACTTTCATTCTCCCATCCATAAAAAAACAAAACAAAACAAGCCACTTCTCCAGATTACCATCGTGTTAAAAGGTTCATGTGTGTGAAACCACTATCCTTGCACTTAGTAGTGTCGAGGCAATGCCACTTTCTTTACTTCTCTCTGGAGAACTATGAAACATTATTTGGCTTTGATACCCCTCGACTCTCTTTTCTTTCCCTTCGCCCATTCCCCACAAAGTTTTTCCTTTCCCCTTCTGAAGACTCCTGTAAGTTCCAGATCTCTTCCCTCCCCTCTAGGAAAAATTATTCTCAGAAAGAGATCTAATAGCAGTCATTTACAACTTAGAGTCAATTTAGTTCAATAGGTCACCTCTTCCAGGCTCCTTCAATGAAAAAATCAGGCATTAACCCACACTTTGGGGGGGAGTCATTTTGTATAAAGAAAGCGCTCTCTGATAATACAGATATTGCGCCACAAAGGAATTGCTGACCTTATTTTTGAACCAACATAGGGTCTTGGTTTTCTCTGGTGAGCATGGAGATCAGCGGGGGACGATGACAAGTAATGTATCTGAATATAAAGGACCCATGAAACCTAAATTAAAAGGGCTTTAGCAGAGCAAAGTATGCACGTTATATTTTTAAAGATTCCATGCAATGACAGGGCAGTTAAAGATGAATGGGATGGGAAGGGATTTAGCTTTTAGGAATTTTGTGGCCTTTTGAAAACATTGGAAAACGCAATATTTTCTAAAGGATTTCTTAATCATTCCTGTCTTGTCCATCATGGAAAAAAAAATGTGATGTTTGCATTTTTCTGCATTTCTGAAACTCTGCCATTTGGACTTATTTAGCAAACTCTCTCCTGAGATGTAATACAATGTGAATAAAACACAGCCTGATCCATAGCAAATACAAATCGTATTCATTTATCCTTTGGAGTACAAACTTCAACCGTAACTAAATACAATATGCTGGCTCTTTTTGTGCTTTTTATGAACTTTTGAAGCAGGTTTGTGATGAATAGATTTTATAGGATTATGCAGTTATAGTTTGCTTTTAAATATTTCAGAAAGAAATCATAAACATGACCTCATATGTTAATAAATCAATTATGGAATGCTGTTTTATACATATGTTCAAAATATGACCCTATCCAAAACTCCTTAAATGTGTCCTAAGAAATAACTTTAAACTCTTATTCAGGAGGCTCTGGTTCTCAAAACACTGTGTGCTGGAATTCTGCTGCTCCATATAAAGAAAAAAAAAAAACAGTTTCTTTAACTTAAATTTATATTGTTTCTAATATATTAAATATTAAAGCCATGTTGAGGGTGCAACATTTGCTCTCCATTAGGGCCTTTTCTCTCCTTATTTTCTCCTGCCAAGTTGAAGCTACGAAGGGAAGGGCGAGAGCAGGAACAAAACTACCAAATGGGTTGAATCGTTGGCAGAGAGCTCCCAGGCGTCCATGTTTTCGGTTCTGTGATTTTTATATCTATGCATTACTCTTTGATTCAAGAGGTCATGAACCATGAGGAGAAGTTTAATGACTGTGATTTGCCTAAATTATTAGGCTTTATTTCTATAAGGCTCCTCTCTGCTTCACAGCAGATGAACTTCTAGAACTGTTACTAACCCGTTTCTCCATGTGGTCATGAAAATGCCTCCGGGACAGCGCCAAACACCGACGGCAAAGATTGTTTCATTCTCTACGAACATAATTTAAGAGTATAGAATTTCATATTTCTTTATTAATCATTGATCGTTGGGCCTCATTACTCAATATTTAACGGCATGATCCGCCAAGAAGATAGGTCAGCAAACTCATCTTTAAAAGTGTGAATGTCAAATAAATAAATAAGTAAAAGAGGAAATGTCACCACTTTCAACTGGGAGCAAAAAACACTACCTAATCCTAAACGCTAAATCAAGGCTGATGAACGTGAATTATGTTAGCAAGCATCAGGCAAAATAAAAAGATTAAGTCCAAGATACAGATAATAATTTCCAACTTAAAGTCCTGTGTTCAGATTTTTATAATTATAAGATCAGAATTGGGCGTTAACACTTCACCTGCAGAGCACCGAATGCCCAGGTCAGCAGTTTCAGATGTGTCGGCCTTCAGTCACACAGGTAATAGAAATGACTAGAGCAGACTTTCAGAAGAAAGACATAAGGTAGGAGAGAGTAAATGAACCATGGAAAATAGGGGAATATATCTTTCACCTGAGAACTACAAGTGTGATTTTTTTTTTTTTTTTTTTTTTAGTGCTACCTTGTTGGATAAATCAAATGTCCCTGGAGCGCCTGGGTGGCACAGTCAGTTAAGTATCTGCCTCTTGGTTTCAGCTTAGGTCATGATCTCAGGGTCATGAGACTGAGCCCCATGTCAGGCTCCATGCTCAGCACTGAGATTCCCTCTCCCTCTCCCTTTGCCCCTCCTACTCATGCTCTCTCTCTCTCTCTCAAATAAATTAATTAATTTAAGAAAAATTTTAAAGATGTCCGTGTCGCTGTATTGAGATCATCAGTTCCCCAGTGGTGGCCACCAGTCTAAGCCATCCAGGAGCACTGCTAAATATTCAGAGTTAGGGAACATCTAGCCTTTTTCAAACCCCTTCTGGTGCTTAGTCTGTTGCTCTTGTTGTCTATATGTTTGCATCAGTAGATTTGGAATTCTCCCAACATTGAATGGAAACTTCTGCTTTGTTATAAGTCAGCTTGTTGTTTGTTCACTGTAGTCAGAGAGCATTTAAATCTTAGCCTATCAGAGGTAAAGGAACCTAAAAGTTCCATTCAACCAAGTCTGACTATTGTATGAACTTCCTCCTCACTGTTTCCAGCGAGTATTCATTCTTAGATGAACTCCTGAGTGTATTTTTCAAAAGAATCTTTGTTATTCTTTATCAAGTTATACATTAGCCTTTTCTTCTCTAGAATAAATCTTCCAGAACTTTTGGCTTTCCCTGGTATGACCCATTTTCTGTCACTTGGTCTGCTTTTTGAGAATGACCATCCCAGGCATCGTGTCTCTTTTTCTTCTCTGGAGTCAGATGAGAAAGAATGTGGTTAGCACTAGGTGACTGAAACTCAACTTTCTCAGGAACACCTACATATGTTTCTTCTCATTCTTAATTCTTTCAAGTCAAGAATTTCACAACATTATCATGATCTTAGTCTAGAATACTGCTAGCTGTGTGGCCTAAGAAACTTAGATGACCCCCCCACAAAGAAAACTACTGATCATTTTGGAAGAGATTTGTTTAAGAAAAAAAATGGAGTTATGGATCTTTTATCAGAATCAGAAGATTGAATGTTATAAGTTGGAAGACAACAACTGATACTAAAGTAAATGAACTGGAATATGATGGAAATAAAAATTGTAAATAAAAGTGCTCAAAAGTTTATGTGCTACAATAGTTGTGAATAGTAAGTGATTAAGAAAAGATTTATGAGGAAGAACTAGTACTAATGGTAAATAGTCTTTCAGAGGAAAAGAGAGAGAGAGAGGGTGAGCGGTGATATGCAGTGTTGTCAATTTCTGTGGTGTAAGTACTCACATCATAGGTCAATTTCAAGCTACCAACATGACATCATTGGACATGGTGTTGGAAAAAGATGCACAAAAGTATCTTTTGTGAGCTAGTAAAAGCCAGCTCTAGCGCATCACTGACCAAGACACATACAAACAATACTGTAAAACAATATTAAAAATATGTAAAACAAAGATTTTAAAAGTATACTATTATTAAAAAGAGAAAGAGAGAAAGAATAAAAGATAGAAAAGGAGAGAGGAAAAGAAAGGTCAGTATAACATAATGAATATCCCCCAAGTGGATTGTATTCTCTACAAAAGTGTAATATAATGACAAAGAATATATCTCAAACTACTGAAAGAGGGAAGCATTATAACAAATGATATTAGGACAATGAGCTGGCTATTTGGAAGGGGAGGAAGGCCCACGGGGAATAATGTAGAACTTCATCTCACATTGTAACTAAATTCTGGATGAATCATGAATGAGGAAAAACCAGAGGGAATAAAATAAATGTATGTGACTCAGCTTTCGGGAGGAGGGTAGAGCTCTTAACGACTAAAGAGAAGGGGAAAATGTAAATAAATAGATCCATATATTTAACTAAATAAAAAGCATTTGTGTTAAAACAAACCTACAAATTAAAAATCAAACAGAAAGACTTCTACTTCTGGATGAAAGAATATAGAGCAGATTTATCTTCTCACTTGAAAGAACTAAAAACAGACAAAGATACATGTAAAAACAATTTTCAAGGTCCTCTACATTGAGCTGAACCAGACAGTGATCCTTGAGAGACATGAGGCAAATGAGATGAGCCCTATGCTGCCCCAAGTTCCTCCTTTGAGAAGGTTCCTAAGCTTCAGTGCAGAAAAGATGAATTAAGGCAGAGCCCAGGGACTCTGTGAGTTGAGGGAAGCACCAAAGCAGTATTAAGAGGGAAATTCATAGTAGAAATACTTATGTTAGGAAAGAAGAAAAGTCTCAAATCAATGACCTCACTTTCTATCTTAAGAAACTAGAAAAAGATTAGTAAATCAAACCCACAGTAAGAAGAAAAGAAATTTTAAGGATGTACTATATGTTAACTAATTGAATTTAAATTTTAAAAAAAAGAAGAAAAGAAATCAAAACAGAAATCAAGGTAGTAAGAAATAGAACAGGACAGGGGTGCCTGAGGGGCTCAGTCATATAAGTGGCTAACTCTTGATTTCAGCTCAGGTCATGATCTCAGTGTCCCAGGACAGAGCCCCGTGTGATGCTCCAGGCTCAGCAGGGAATCTCCTTGAGGATCCTCTTCTCTCCTTCCTCTGATTCTTCCGCCACCCACGCTCTTTCTTTCTTGAAAATAAATAAATAAATCTTTAAAAAAAAACATGATAGAAAAAATCAATGGATATATAAAGAACTCCCAAAACTCTGTAAAGAGAAAGTAAACAACCCAATAAAAAGGGCAAAAAATGTGGACAGGCATTTTTCCCAAGCATATATATAGATGACAAATAGGCACATGAAAAGATGGTCCACGTTAGGAGCCCTCAGGGAAACATGAACTCAGGCAGAGACCACACACAGCTGGCAGGAAGATAAAATGGTACAACTGGCATGGAAAAATCTTGCCAGTTTCTGAAAACATTAAGCGGACACCAGAGTGTATGATCCAGACCTTCCATTCCTAGATGTCTACCTGAGAGAAATGAAAACATGTCCCTAGAAAGAATACATGAATATTCACAGAAGCATTATTTGTAATAGCCCCAAACTATAACTAAACCAAATGTCTATCAACAGATAGACAACAGGGTAAACAAACTGGGGGACATCATTCATGTAAAGGAATTCTACTCAGCAATAAAAAGGAATGGACACTCAACTCAATGATACACTCACCTCTATGGATGAACCTCAAAATATGAGTGAAAGAACCATACAAATAAAGAGAAATACTATAATTAAATTTGTATAAATTTTTAGTAAATGCAACTTAACCCACAGTGCCAGAAAGCAGATCAGTTGGGGTGGGAGAGTTAGGAGTAGACAGATGAGACAGTGTTATAAAGAAACTTTAGGGGGATTTTTCTTCATTTTAATCATAGTATTGGCTTCACAGGTGTGTATATATGTCAAGCTATCAAGCTATACACTTTAAATATGTGGGTGTATTGTCTCTCGACTATACATCAACAAAGCTGACACTAAAAAGGGAAAAAATCACTTTTGATTTTTAAAAAAGGGTTGTGGGCAGTACTCCGACTCACTGGGATGTACCATCACCAACCAGAAACATTGCCTAATTTTAAGTCAGAGCATTGCTTTGTTTAGGAGACTTGACATTGTCCCTTGTCCACCAACCTACCCCTAATGCTGATTACCGACTTACGATCATTGTCAGCACCACAGTGGGTACCCACATCACGCCCCCGCTTCCTCCTTCAATGGAGAGAATTTTCTGTGGTCTCCGATTGTTTGAGTCATGAGTTCAAGGACCAAGATGACCAAGGCTGACGGATGGGGTCTAGATCAATATGCCTCAGCCTAGCTTTAAGAGAGGCTGGGAGAATGAGCATCCGGTGTTTCCTTTCCACCCTGGGAGGCAGTCTCGCACCAAGACTCTTATGCTGTTTACCTAATTTCCTATCGATAAGAGTCTTCACTCCGCTGGGTGGCAGACGCTTTACCTTAATGATCTCTGCAGACTCCATTCTGCTAGGAATCAATTAAGTACTCTGTGACCCCTCATGGAATTGAAGGAACAGAATAGAACTGCACTGGATTAAATTACAAGTAAGTGTATCCCCCCCTCCCTTCACCCCTTTAGAAGTGCAGAGGGCCTTCTAAATCCTTTTCTAGGCTGGAAGGCTGGGCAACTTCCTAGATCCATGCTTGAAATGGGTAAAGACCAAGTCTTATTTATGTATGCCGGCATACAAACAACACCGGACATTTTCATTCTTATGTACTTCTTAAGTTTGCAAAGTTGCCAGAGCATAAGAAACTCAGCACATAATGTTTTCAGCTCTTCTTGGACAAATCGACACTTATTAGGATGATAAGCTGAATTAAATCAGCTCAGATACACAGAGAAAAGGATTGCACAGATGCTCAAACCAAGTATCGAAACCTACGCTGTTCCCATCATCTACCTGACCTTGAATAAGCTGTCCCAGACCCAGAGCAGATCTGATGTTCCTGCTGCCCAGTTCCTGTTCAACTTTCCTCGGGTGACCGCAACCTGGTTTCTCTCTGGGTAGCCAGCCTGCCCTCACTCTCAGTCGTGGACCTCCAGTATCTTTTCCAGGGGATCAGTATAAAGCCTGCAACGTAGGCCTACAGCAGTCAGATGAGACGTCATGGACTGCTCCAGGCTGGGCATGTGGGAGAAAGCTTCTGACTCCGTTGGTGAGTCTGGTCCCTGACCGCCTCCCCCGGGGTGCCCTCCCTACTTACAGCCCCTCCCACCCTTCTCCTCTGTGGCCCCGTGGGAGTAAGAGAGTCTCACCTCTCTGCTTGTGGGCCTTTCCAATACAGTAGCCTCTAACCCATACTGGGGAACCCCCAGCCCCACTACACCCTCAGTGTCTCCCCCTGCCTTTGCTCTTGCTTCGTTCGGGAGCCTTTCTCCTTGCCGAATCCTTTTGCTGTTTATTTCTCAGTCCTAGATTCCTATGTGTCATTTGTCTCAATACTTAGGTAAGTAACTGGGTGCCGTAGGGCTGCTTTATGTCTCCCAATTCTAGCACAGAACTTGGCACCAGGATGACCTCAAATGACTAATTGATGGATTGAAGAAATGAATGAATGGCTTTCTATCTGGATTTTCACCTTCCTGTCGGGGCACCACGTTTCATCTGTTATTCCTTGTCACAGAAGGAAGGCAACTTCAGGCCTGAGCACTAAAGTGGAGACATCTGCAGGGGCTTGCCTCACCCAACCAGATTCTCCCAGGGGCCACGCGTGCTCTGACATTCCGATTCAAGTTTACTCTTCTCGCTCTAAGTCCTACTGCGTGCATTAATTCGCCCCAATTTCGTTCTGATTCCTTGTAGTGAGAAGAACGCAGAGGATGCTAAAATAGAGCGCAACTCCTTAACTGAGACTAACCCCTACCAAACATGTTTTTATTTAATTGTTTGTTGACCAAAATCACAGCCTTGTATAGACAGTCCGAAGGAGCCCACCAGAAGGGTGTTTACTAAAACCACTATTTGCTTTTGGCTGCACACAGCAGGATTTGATTTGCCGCGATAGGAATGTCAGTCTGATAATTCAACTGCAATTTCCCCAGCTATTTACCTTTAAATCTCAGTATTACACTTGCTACAGATGATGCATGAAAGTAAAATATTTGCACAGCGAGTGATTCAGTTGGAAGTAGAGAGCACCGCACCCAAGACGAAGACGCTCAGGTAGCCTCACCAGGACCACTTTTGTAGGAAAGAAGCGAACCACCGTGTCGTGTGCACTCTGTGAATGTGCCCCAGGGACAAACACTGCTGGACTGTGACATAATCAAAATCTCAGTCTCCGTGTGTTGGGGGCTCGGGAGACAGCCGACAGCCATATTTTATTCATCACACCTCCTTTGTGTCTTTTACATTGTCACAGACACCAGGGGAAGCATGTAGTTTTCTCAACTTCTGGAAATCTCAGATTCTTTCCTGTAAGTCTCCAGTCTGCCTCTCTTTTCAAACTTGACTGGTGCCCCTTTGGAGTTCCAGCCTCCTTTTCCTTCCCAGTTCCCTGGGCTTGGGGATACAAGGTTCCAAATGAGACATTTAAAAATACCATGTATATTTAGGGGAGGACCCTGCCTTCCAGATTATGATAGTTTAAAACAGCTTGTAAAAGAAAACCCACTTTAATTTACCCCAAGAAAAGCTCATTTTGTTGCTAATTTAATTTTAGTGAAAGGCCTTATGTAGAGGGTGCCCCAGGAATTTCTATGAGATCTATTTATTCAACCCGGGAGGATTATCTGACTCTTATAAGCTAATCCTCTTGAAAAGTATGTCGCAGTTCCGTGAGGAAGCATGCGATATTCCTTACATTATGAGTGTTTGAGTTTGATCTGGAATAAATGAAGCAGTTTGCACTCTTGGTCACCTGTGCCTGAGTCATGGGAGATAGGTGAGCTGTTGCAAGGAGCTTTGTAGTTAAGGGGATTTCTTTTTATTGCTAGAAAAATCAAACAATGAATTTAATGTGATTGCCATGTTGACATATAGAAACTGGTCGCAACAAATGCAATCAATAAATATTTATTGAGTTGCTACTGTGTGTCATGTACTGTTGTAGATATTGGGGTGAGGATAAAGGAGCCAGACGACAGCGAACTCTATCCCCAGGAGCTCACACTGAGGTGGGGAAGAGACACATAGAACGAATAAACAAAGCAATATGTAGCATATAGGAGTCACGCTACAAAGAGACACCAAGCACGGAAGAGAAATAAAGAGGTTGAGGGAAGGTTGATATTTTAAGTCTTACGGGCAAGGGTGGCTTCTCTGCAGAAATAAATTTTGATCAGAGAATAGAATGAGGGACAGGAAGTTATACAAGTGCAAGAGGGCTTTCCAGGTACCAAGGGCAGCAGGTGCAAAGGCCCTCAGGCAGAAGCAAGAAGCCAGACTGGAAGGGAGGGAGCGAAGGGAAAGAGGTTGAAGGGGTAGTTTGGAGGAAGCTCACGCAGTTCCTTTTTAGCACTGGGAAGGACACGGGGGGTTGATTCTAAATGTGAAGAGCCGGTGAATGGCGCAGCATAGGAAGAAATTGGCTCCAATATGTATTTTAGGTATTGTCATCTTCTATTCTCAGTTTTGTATCGTTTGCTGCTTGAGTCAGATGTATTCCCACTGTTTTCATGTCTTGGCAAGCATCTGTCAACAGTTATTCACGTTCCTAGGTCATGAGACAAAGGAAACAAATTCTATTCTCTTCATATTCATGATGAAGATTGAAAAGCTGGTGCCAGACACACCACATTCAATCTCAGGTATGTTTGGAGATTTGGGCAGTTGTTTTCTTTTTTCCTCTGTTTGTTTTTTCCTGGGTCTTTGGAAAT
>CM052812.1:63449105-63499817 GCA_028533885.1 Nasua narica
GGGCATCCTGAACCACCATGGTGCATTTGTTACAATGGATGAACTTAACATTGACACATCATCACCCAAGTTCAGTACACATTAGGGTTCGTGCTTGGTGTTGCACATTCTATGGGTTTGGATAAATGTATGACAAGCATCCACCACTGTAATATCATATAGATCACTTTCATTGCCCTAAAAATCCTCTGTGCTCTGCCTATTCATCTCTCCCTCCCCCAGTCCCAGGTGGCCATTAATCTTTTTACTGTCTCCATAGTTTTGCCTTTTACAGAATGTCATAGAGTTGGAATCATACAGTAAGTGGCCTTGTCAGATTGGCTTCTTTCACTTAGTCATATGCATTTAATTTGCCTCTGTGTCTCAATAGCTCATTTCTTTTTAGTGCTGACTAATATTTCATTGCCTGGACAAAACACAGTTTATTTACCCATTCACCTAATGAACGGTATCTTGGTTGCTTTCAAGCTTTACCTAACTATGGACGAAGCTGCTATCAACATCCATGTGTCAGCTTTTGTGTGGTTAAAAGTTTTCAGTTCATTTGGGTAAATGCCAAGGATCATGACTGCTGGATGATATGGTATGAGTATGTTTAGTTTTGTAAGAAACCGCTGAACTATCTTCCAAAGTGGCTGCACCATTTGCACTCCCACCAGCAGTGAATGAGAGTTCCTGTTTCTCCACAACCTCATCAGCATCTGGTGTTGTCAGTGTTTTGGATTTTGGCTATTTTAATGGGTGTGTATTTTGTTGTTTTAATTTTCATTTCCCTGATGACCTAAAATGTTGAACATCTTTCATATGCTTATTTGCCATCTGTCTATCTTCTTTGGTGAGCTGTTGGCAAACCCTCTTTTTTATGTGAGATATTTATTCCTGAAATTGCAGGTAAAACAAGTTGTAATTTATATCCCCATCGCATGGTGACTTGTTTTATATATTAAGATGATAGCTCCATTTTGATTGCTTATCAACTGGCCATAATGACAAGATGTTTCGTAATCAAAATTTAAAATGGGAGGAGGAGTATAATAAAGATATTATTATTAATATAACTATTACTATAAATAGCCCTTTATAGAATTATATGTGAGAATAAGTACAGGTATCCCCACTTTTCAAAAGTTCACGCTATGCTACTTCCCTTTTATGGAATACCTACATTAGTATCTGCTTTCACTAACCAAAAGAAATCCAAAGAGGATTTTTGCTTTTAGGAGAAAAGGCAAAAGGCAAAAATAGTGTTCAGCATTTGTTTTGCAGTCAACCACCAATACAGAGGCACCCCCAAGCTCCTCCCCCTGGGAATGACACTCAGCCAGAGCTCTGAACTGTGTCAGTGAGCATCTTTTAGATTTGTTTTGTTTAGATTTGTTAGATTTGTTTTATGTATCTATTAACAAGATGCGTTCTAAGGTATCAGAAAAGTCTAAGGGAGGTCTAGGAATACTCAAAAAACCTTCCATATAAATTAATGGTGATTGCTTCTTTGCTTTAAATCTGAATTTCAGCTTTATAAAAGGTTTCATAGCAGGGCAAACCTATACTAATTTATTTGACAAACATGAGTGGCCACTGTGTGCAAAACTCGGGCATTTTAACATATATATATATATTTATATATATATATATACACACACACATATACATTTATGCTTTGATTATAGCTCTTTATGGTATGTTTTATTATCCTCATTTTACAAGTGAGAAAAATATCAGGCCTCATGTAATTCTTTTCCATGCATATGATTAAAAATTTTAATTTAAATGTGTTTAATTTTTAAAAAATGAGAATACATTGGTTCATGTAACTTTATAGTCATGAGCTAGAGTGACTAAGTCAGCTAGGGCTTGATCCATGACCTAAATGAGGTAGACACAATATAATTTATTCTCTCTATTTCTCAGACCTACTTCCCCAGTGCTGGCTCCATTCTCAGGCTCTGCATGATGCCAACAAAGTTGCTGCAGCTCCAGCTTGGAGCTGGACTATAACTCAGGTTATAGTCCTCTACAGGTCTCTTCCTTATTGCTCAGGCTAAAGACTTGGGATAAAGTCTGATTAGACAAGCAAGCTTAGCTTGAGTCACATGTTGTTTTATTTGAGTGCCTGTCATTCCCCCTGGATGCTAAGGACAGGTTTGATTTCTGACCTCATGGAAAAGAAGTCCAAAAAGCAATGATAGACGTGGACCCATTATCATTCAGATATAAGGTCTTGTTATACATGTTATTATAAGTTATATGAAACAAAAAGACAGGACGTTCTAAGGCAAGGGCTGGCAAATGATGGCCTGTGAACCCAATCTAAGCCCTCTGTTTTTGTAAATAAAATTTTATTGGAACCCAACTATGCTTATTTTTCACATAACATCCATGGATGCTTTCTTCTACAATTGCAGAGTTGAGTAGAGAGACCATATAGTCAGCAAAGCCAGAAATATATTTTCTGCCCCTCTAGAGAAAAAGTGAGTTGCCCAGCTCTCAGCACATCTAACAGAAGGAATTTAATCTCAGGGATCAGGGAGATCTTTCTGAGGAAGCAACATTTCAAATGAGACTGAAGACTGAAAACGGGCTGGCCTGGCAAGTCTTAGGGAAGAGTGGAAGGGCTGAGACAAAGTTGGAGAATCTATGTAGTCTTGGATAGAAAGGACAGCATGAATGAAGGTCTTGAATCAGTAGGCTTTTAGTCCATTTGGGGGACAAAATGAAGGTCTCTGTAGCTAAGATGCAGTGAAAGTGATGTACTTGATAAGTGATACAGCCCAAGTCGGGGTGGAACCACACAGTCTTGGGTCTTGGAGGCCATGCTAAAGTGTCATGGAGGAACCCACTGAAGGGCTTTAAGCAGGGGTAAAATGCATTCAGGTTGGTGTCTTGGACTGTCATCCCTGCTGCTGCATGAAGAATGGATGGGGAATGGGGAGAAGACAAGAAGAAATGGGGAGAGCAACTGGGAGGCTGTGGCCATAGCCAAGGATATGGATGGGGGCACTCACACTATAAGGAGGAGAGCATAAAGGGAGAGTGGACCCAGGATATACTTGGACTTGGTGTTTGGTCAGATTCTTGCTGAGGGAGAGATGGGTGCAACAGGGTGAAAGCAAGTCATTTCCTGAGCCGGAGATGTTGGAAGATGAGCAGACTTGAGAGTGACCGACAGAAATGAGGAAAGGTGATCAGGAGGGTCCCTCCTGGTCCGAAAGTTCTATCTGAGTTTCTAATTAGGTCGATCAGTAAGATGAGGTCTCATTAAAGGGTCAGTTTAGTGCCCCAAATAGACAATATAAAGTAGGTAATCTGGAAGACACTCTGTTTTTAAAGCATTTGGAAAGACTCTGAAGTATTCTTCCCAGAAATCACTTACGACCTAACTTCCTTGTGCTGTCAACTTCTCTAATATGTCAGGGAAAGTTGGGCCATTGTACGTTGCACTGATTTGCCACCACACCAAGGTTTTCCCCGAGCACTACACACATGAGTGGGCCCAAGCTGAGATGCCCTTCAAAGGAAATGAGGCTTGCAATTTGCGGGGGGAAAAAAAGCCATTTGCCTACTAAAATAGTTACTGACACATAAGAGAATTTTTTAGTTTCTTTCCAACTAGAACATTCTGTGACAATCAAGGCACGATGCAAGGTGAGAGAAGAGGCCAAAGCAGGGTGGTTTTCTGGCCTCTCCCCAGATAACTCAAACACTCCACTTCACTTTAACAAAGACATAACCCAGAGCCAACTCATTTCGTGAGCTAGAAAGAAAATTACCAATAACTGCAGCTCTTACATCAGCTGACATGACCCATTCATCGGGGCAACGCATGCTTCGAATTGTCCATGTCTCTTGTAATCGTCCTGTAAGAATGTTTAAGGTCCGGACAAAAATCTGCCCTGTTCCTTGCTCAGTTTCCCTCAACATCTCATCTCAATCTGAAACATGAAAGGCATGGCTCGTGCAGTGTTCTTCCCACTGTACGCTCTCAAGTCCCCTCTTTTTTCTCCGGCTCCACAAAGCCGGGTGGTGACCCAGGAGCATCACTGTGTTTCTGCTTTTCTATCCTGCTTGGTGTCACAGAGACACAGGAAAGGGAGCTGGGAGCTCTGAGCCTTCCCCAGCGGGTCATCCGGAAAATAGAGGCCCACCAATGGATTGGCCTCACTAACTAGAACTCAGATTTCTCCAAATTTCTTTATGGTGACGGATGTAATTGAGCCACATAACATTTCTGTGTCAC
Source organism: Nasua narica (assembly GCA_028533885.1). Classification (NCBI taxonomy): domain Eukaryota; kingdom Metazoa; phylum Chordata; class Mammalia; order Carnivora; family Procyonidae; genus Nasua; species Nasua narica. Next base: position 63,453,343 of record CM052812.1, read on the forward strand.
CATTTGTTCTTATCCCCTAAAGTCACGGTGACAGTTAATCTTATGTGTCAGTTGGCCTGGTCTAAGAGATGCCCAGATAGGCAGTAAAACATTCTTTCTGAGTGTATCTGTGAGGGCGTTTCCAGAAGAGCTTAGGATTCGGATCAATACACTGAGCAAAGAAGATGGCCCTCCTCATTTCGGGTGGGCATCACGGCATCTGTTGAGGGCCAGGATAGAACAAGAAGACAGAGGAAGGGCAAATTCGCTCTCTGCTTGAGACCAGATATCAATCTTCTCCTGTCCTCAAACACTGGCATGCCTGGTTCTCGGGCCTTCAAAGTCAGACCAGGACTTACCATCCTAGGTCCCTTGGTTCTCTGGCCTTGCGGCTGGGACTGGATCTGCACCACAGACTTTCCCCGGCCTCCAGCTAGCAGACAGCAGACCGTGGGACTTCCCAGCCTCTGTGTGAGCCAATCCCTCAGAATAAATGTCTTTCTCTATATCGGTACCTATCCTATCGGCTCTGTTTCTCTGGAGAACCCGCACTAATACAACCATCATGCTTTCAGCTGTCTACGAGATAAAAGTAGGTCCATGTGATATTACTGGGCAGAGTTCTCTCTGGTTGCTAACCTGCAGGGAATGCCTCAGTTTCTCTGCAGTAAAGGAAACAAGAAAATATAACCACATGTGCACTGTTAGTCAAGGAGCCAAAGAGAACATAGTCTACTCCCAATTACCCTGTAAGTTCAGTATTCATCTGCCAAGACGTTGCTAAGAGTCTGCTGTGTGTAAGACGCTGTGCATGGCCCTTTGGGAGCCACACATATAACGAAGCCTTTATCCCTGTTCTGAAAAACTGGAGAGTTAGTTCGGGCTCAGAACCAAGACAAGGTCCCCACTGATCTGTGATGCAAGGGAGAAACAGAGAAAAGGCTATGGCACAGCAGAGGCGAGAAGGATAATTCCTTTGTGCTGGAATGAGGTAAAGAAGATCTTGGAAGACTTCATGGAAGAAGGAGTATGTGCACAGGGTCTTGAAAGTTAGGTGCAATTTGGAAATATAGAAAAGCAGGACAGGGCGCCTGGGGGGCTCAGTTGGCTAAGAGACTGACTCTTGGTTTCAGCTCAGGTCATGATCTCAGGGTCCTGGAATCGAGGCCCACATCGGGTTCCCCACTCAGTAGGGAGTCGGGGAATCTGCTTCTCTCTTTTCCTCTACCCCTTGCTCATACTCTCTCTCTGTCAAATGAATAAATAAAATCTTAAAAAAAAAAGGAAAAGAAAAGCAGGACAGGGATATCTTGGGTAGTTAGCAAGGACCATAACTCATGGTGACAGCAGAGGAGCAGAGGGGCACTTCCTAGGAACTGAAATAGGATGGGAGGGTCTGGGGTGCAGGGAAGCTGGAGGCCATGGGGCCAGCCTGGCGGTGGGGTGGGCAGGGAGCATATCAATCAGCTTCCATCTCACCAGCAGGACCTCAGGAGGAATGGAGAAGAACAAGCAAGCTCACGAGCTGGTGAAACAGACTCGGGATGCCTGTTTCTGCATCGGCTGACTCTGAAGGTCCAGGGCAGGAGATCAGGAAGGAACGACGGACACGAAGTTGGAAGGAGTCCAGAGGAACAAGTTGGAAGCTGCCTCTGCCTCTCACTGAAACCTGCACTGGCCTCTCTCATCTCCAAAGCAGAAAGAGGCCTCTGCTTCAAGACACTTTCTTTCCATCTTTAACGCATTATCGTAATATACTGATTTTGATAGAATCAGACACATCTGTTGGTAGATTGTGACAATAAATATATGCATCAACGTTTGCTGCATGAATGTGCCTCCTTATACATGCCCTTTCTGCAGTTTGCAACCTACACAACTGTGTGCAGTGACCCTAACACACACACACACACACACACAAACTGGGGCTGAGGCTAATTCTTGAGCGTTCTAAAAGCTACACGGTTTTCTTAGAAATTGTGCCAAGTGTCCTGGACTTACTGCAATTTTCTCAAGGCAGTGGTTTCCTGGACAGCCACCTCAAAGCATGATGTAAAAAACACTGGGCAGCAGCCCTTATATTCCTTCCAGGGTTCCAAATTCTTTCCCCTTCTGGTCTCCTAGGAGTCTAAAAGGCCAACACTGCTCCCAGCCTTTAACTCAAAGCGCTGAGAGCCCCTGTTGAAATTCTCAAGTGTCCGGGGAGAAGGTATTACACAAATGGTTTATAAACCGTTCTACTTTACATTTAGCCGCCAAGAGGGCCCTGCGGGACTGGCACCCAGGACGTCTACATTTCAAGGAGGGAAGAGGGAGGGGAGAGGCAAGTGTTCCAAGTACACTGCTTGGCTACAGCAACGACTGTGAGGATACAGGACAAGTGTCAGAGAGGAGGTAGAGAGATGCGGAAGGCAAACATCCCACATGATCTTACCGTCCGTGGGCCCTAGCCGGATGTACTTTTTGGATAGATTTGTCACTGCAGAGATGCTGACATTCCTGGTTGGAATAGAAATTATAACAAGGACAGAAAGAGGGCTGTCCAGGGGCACATATGTGGCTCACAGTCTGTTGGGTGTCCGACTTTTGATTGCAGCTTGGGTCATGATTGCAAGGTCGTGGGATCGAGCCCCACACTGGGCTCCGTGCTCAGTGGCAAGTCTGCTGCTCTCCTCTCTCTCTCTCTCTCTCCCTCTGCCCTTCCCTCCACTCATGCTTGCTCTTTCTAAAATAAGTAAATAGATCTGTAAAAAAAAGAGAGAGAGAGAGAGAGAGAGAGAGAAATGTCCAAAGAAAATGTCAATGACAGAAGTGAGTCTGTTCACAACAAAGGGGGAGCGCTTCCGGTCCCGCCATGTAGGGCAGCAGGGTAAGTGCGGAAGGGTTATGGAAGAGCACCCCAGGACAGAGTGGACAGGAACTGAGGCGGGCAGCCTGATGAGGTGGCCATCCCTGATGACCAAAGTTGTTCATCAAAGTGCTTACTCTGAGTCCCGGGGGATAGTTAGATGTGAATGGGGTCCTAGGTTCCTGTCCCCTCCCCCATGTCCCAGTTTCCAGTTTGGGGTCCAGAGGAAGAGAACACGTGGCAGGATTAGAAAAAGAAAGCAAAGCACACCTCTCAGTCTTCTTGGGGGTCCCCCAACCTCCGTGTGCTTAAGAGAACTGGGTCCCCTACACCCCAAATCTTCACGGTCAACATGTGTTCCTATCACGTTGGTGCAGGGGGCTCACAGCCACAATTACAAAACACTTGGAGTTAGCATTGTGATCGATAGAGAAACACCCAGAAAGCATTGGGCCCTGGAGAGGAGGGACGGTGAACAAAATGTGCTTATCCCACGGGCCGTGCACAAAACTGGGTCCCTGCCCCAGACCAGCCGGTGCCCTCGGGAGGAGTTTGGCACTGCAGAGGTTCTGAGACTCCTGGCTCGAGTGGAAAATCTCCAGATGGGCCGGCTGTGCCCAGGGGGAAGGGAAGTGGTGAGCCACCCTCTGTCCCCTTCAGCTGTGTGTGGTTCCACGCCAGCTGCAGAACCTCTCAAGATCGCCCTGGTTAGAGCTGAGGTCCCTGGCGCCGCCCTCGTGAACGCGAGGACATTCACACAGGGCATGTTTCGATTCTCTCCTCTGCTTTTCTTGGCAAAGCCCCTTCCCACAGCTTCAGATGAAAACAGTCAAGATGAAAGCGTTTCGGAAGCACTTACACAATAATCCTGTCACTTGTGGCCTTAGAAAACAGATCAGCTTTTCCTGAGGATGTGACAAGCCAGAGTATGACCTATTAGTTGTTGTCAAACCCTCTGCCAGAGCCTGGAGGGTCCTCCAATTCGAGCCAAGCCCCTATTAAAACCGCCCCTCGAAACCCTTGTCTTAGAAGTGCCTACCACTGCCCCATCACCCCAGCAAGACAACTCCTTATTCACGAGGTGCTTTTCCGAAGACATTGCCAACCAGCGCCCTGTAATGGAGCTCACTTGTGAGTCAATGAACACAATTTCAATCAGCTGCTGCAGATGAAAATGTTAATAACTTTGCACTTTCTCCCTACATGGAAACACACATATATACACCCTCACCTCCTACAAACCCAGTGCGCATTAGATACTAAAAACAAACAGCAAATTCCTGGCAATATATTTTTTGATACAATCTACATCTTCGCAGAAACTGACATGACAAGTTGGAACTTGCCTATGTACATCTAATAATTTTCTTTTCGAATTGCACAAGGAACCATCACCAAATGATCACTTTTTACTTATAGAAAAAAGTCAAAACAGACTCTCTTTCTCAGGCTGAAATCAGAAGCATAATGTTGATCTGGGCTAAAGGCAGCTGGCACCTTTTTTTCCTGATGAATGCCTGAAGCAGAAGGGCTTTCTCTGGAGTCATCAACCTAAAAAGGCCTGGTTAGAAAAGACAGGCAAGATGTCTAAGGTAGGGAGGATGTGCTCTGGGGTCAAAAGGTTTGCTGGAGCAACGTGATCTTCCCATGAGAGTAAACCCGGGACCGTTCGGGACTGTCGTCCCGAGTTCTTCTAAAACCTTCCGTCTTCCCATTTAGTTAAACTCAGTTATAAACACATCGGAAGTTCATAGCATCCAAGGGGACCCCTCAAATGCCTCTGAGCTGTTGGTAAGCATTACCTGGGCTCAAAGAAATGTTAGACTTTATCTGTGTCTGAGCTTTTCATTTTTTTCTCTGAACTTAGTTGTCCTTTTGGCTTAAAGATGGAGAAATGGGCACATTTACCTGTTGGACTGAGGGCCATTCTCAGCTTTCGGTGAGAGGGACCACGGTGTGCTTGTTCACTCAGACATCAGCCCCACGCCCTGACGCTGGCTCATGGAAAACCACCAGTTCTTAGATCTTCTCTGTGGATGGCGCAGCTCTACTCCCCCTTGTTCCCTCTTAGGGGAAAATGTCTCAGGATTGCGGGCCTTCTCTTGATGCCAGGTTGGTGCTGGGAACCCACTGTTTATTTTCCACAGGGCAGTGCCCGGAGGTGTTCAAGGTCAATAAGGACAGGAATAAGGTATCTTATTCCTGTCCAGTCCAGCCGAGTTCATCTGGCTGCTAAGATCCTTCCTCCTAGTGAGATCTACGTGCTGTCTGTGGGGGTCCCACGCCGCATCTACAGAGACATGAGAGCGCCATGCACGGGGGCTTCCGGGGCGCTGGGGGTGTGCCCTGGCTGGCTGGGAGGTCCGCAGGCAAGTTAGGCCGCAGAATTCCTGGACAGGCCTCTTAGAGTCCACAAAGGCAATTGGGAGGATCTGGGCCAGCTGTTGAGATCCACAGGCCGCCTCTGTGATTTGCAACTCTTTCTCTCTGCTCCTGGCTGATCCCGAGCGCCCCCAGAAGACACAGCCGAGCGCCGATCCCTCAGTGTTCTGCGGGGGACGGCACTGAAATGGGTCTCCCGGGCATCATCCTGCAAGGCTGATGAGGCCAGGTGCTCAGTTTGCTCTCGTTTTCCCCCCACAGCAGAAACCACAGGCTGAGGGGGCCTCTTTTGGCCCCAAGACGTGCTACCATAGGGAGGGGCGCCATGGGTAAAGTTGTTCTTTATTCTTCTTACACTCTTCATTGCATCCATGTTTTTTTGGTGGTGGTGGTGGTTTTTACACCACCAGGGTGCTGGAATCTCAGCTAAACTCCAGAATCCCTCACAAAAGCATTCTCATTGGGTGGTGATGGCCAAAACCAGTATTCTTCCGGGACCCGGAGTGCGGGGGCAGTGAGGGCCAAAACCTCCTATTCTGCCATCTTGCTGACATCATTCCATATACTTTCTTTCTCCTTTTCTTTTTTTTTTTTTAAGATTTTATTTATTTATTTGACAGAGAGACAGTGAGAGAGGGAACACAAGCAAGAGGGAGTGGGAGAGGGAGAAGCAGGCTTCCAGCGGAGCAGGGAGCCTGAAGTAGGACTGATCCCAGGACCCTGGGATCATGACCTGAGCCAAAAGCAGACGATTAAGGACTGAGCCACTCAGGCGCTCCTCCTTTCTTTTTCTTATAATGACATTTATTTACTCTTTTTTGTTGGTTTTCTAAAGTGAAAGATGAGGTCCTTGGTTTGAGACCTTCCTTCTTCTCCCAACATGGGTTTTCAGTGCTGTACATTTACCCCAAAGTATTGTTTAATGGCATCTTCCAGTTTGATAGGGTGAATTTCAATACTCATTCAGCTGAAACATTTTCCTAATTCCCCTTTTGATTTCTTTTTAACCATCTATAGAGAAGTCTGTTATTTAGTTTCTAAGTATTTGGTGATTCTCGAGATATTATCGTGTCATTTTTTTTTTTCCTAATTTAATTCCATTTTGGTCAAAGAACATACTTTGTGTGACTTGAATCCATTTAAATGTATCGAGAATTTCCTATGGCCCAGAATACGGCCCTTAGAAAATGTAATATGGGCCCTTAAAAAATAATATGCATTCTGCTGTTGTTAGGTGGGATCTTCTCTAAGTGTCAATAAGATTAAGTTAGTTAACAGTGTTATTTAGATCTTCCCTCTCCTTAGTGATTTTCTGTTTATTTCTTTGGTCAATTGTTGACAGAAGGGTACTCAAAACTCTCTGTGTGGATTTCTTGGTTGCACCTTGAAGTTCGATCAGTTCTGCTCATGCAATTTGAAGTTTTGTTATTAGGTACCTACACAGCTAGGATCATTATGTCTCTTAATGAAATGGCCTTTTTTTTTTTTCAATAGGAAATGGCCTTTATTTCTTATGGTATTCTTTGCTCTGAAATCTGCTTTGTCCGATATTGACTTAGCCATTCCAACTTTCTTCCCGTTGGTGTTGGCATAGTATATCTCTTCCATCCCTTCACCTTTAACCCCTTTGTGTATATGCATATAATGTACATTTCTTGTGGACAGGATATCCATCTGACGCTTCTTGCTTTTATTTTATTTTTTTTAATTTTTTTAAGATTTTATTTATTTATTTGACAGAGAGAGAGAGATCACAAGTAGGCAGAGAGGCAGGCGGGGGGTAGGGGGATCCCTGCTGAGCAGAGAGCCCAATGCGGGGCTCGATCCCAGGATCCTGAAAATCATGACCTGAGCCCAAGGCAGAGGCTTTAACCCACTGAGGCACCCAGGAACCCCCACTTCCCGCTTTTAATTGGAGTGTTTACATTATTTACATTTAATGTATTTAACAATGCAGTTAGATTTGAGTCCATCATCTTGTTTTGTTTTCTAGTCCTTGCTCCCCCCTTTCCTCTACTTTTCTGACCTCATTTTTAGATGAACTAATTTTGTTATTTCATTTTATCTCCTTTCTTGGTTTATTATTCCTAACTCTTTGCTCTTATTTTGTGGTTTATTTAGAAGTTATGGCATCCATCTTTAATTCATTGCAATTTTCCTTCAAGTGATATTATACTACTTCACTGATGTTACAAATTTTTTTTCAGTAGTATGCTTCTATTTCTTCCTTCCCAGGTGTTGACTGTCATACGTTTTACTTTCGCACATGTCACAAGCCTCATACTAAATTGTTATTGTTTTGTTTAGTCAGTTACTGTTTAAAGACATTTAAATTCCATGGGGGGGAAAAAAACCCCTTACTTGACCACCTCCTTACAATTTTCCATGCTCTTCATTCCTTTGTCAAGATCCACATTTTCATCTGGTATCCTTTCTTTCTACCTGAATAACTTCTTTTAATTTTTTTTTGTAGTGAATGTCTGCTGTTGATGAATTCTCTCCACATTTGTATATCTGACATTTTCAGATTTCACCTTTGTTTGGGAAAGACATTTTTTATGGCATAGAACTTTAGGTTGACAGATTTTTTTCTTTCAGCTATATAAAGATGTTGTTCTACTCTCTTGTCACTTAGATGGCTTCCGACAAGAAATCTGCAATAATTCATACCTTTCTTCCTCTGTAGAAAATGTGATGTTTTTCTCTAGCCACTTTTAAGATTTTTTACTTAAAACAAAACTTTTTTTAACTTTTGAGCAATTTGATTATGATATGCTTTGGTGTGGTTTTCTTTAAGCTCTGTGTGCATGGGTTTTGTTGAGCTTCTTAGATCTCTGGATTTATACTTTTCATGAAATTGGGAAATTTTTCAGATTTCTCAGAATCTTCCTCAGATTCTGCCTGAGAAAAATCCTCAGATTTTTCAGAAACATTCAAACATGTTTCTCTTTTCCCCACTTTTCCTTTCCTTTGGGGATTCCAGTTTCTGTTATCTTCAGTCTCTGAAGTTTTTCCACAGCTCACAAATACTTACTTCATTTAAGCAAAAAATAATAATTTTTCATTTAGTGCTTCACTATGAAAATTTCTATTGATATCTTCAAGTTCACGAATCTTTCTTCTGCAAGATCTAATCTCATCCAAAGCATTCTTATCTCACACATGGTAGTTTTCGTTTTTGGAGTTCAATCTGAGTTATTTTTATAACTCCAATGTTCATCTTTACTTAACTTTTAAACATATGGAATACATAAGACAACTGTTTTGATATTCTTATCTCCTAATTCTAACATCTGTGTGAACCCTGACTTGGTTTTGATGGATTGCTTTTTCATTTCAGGTCATATTTTCCTGCTTCTTTGCTTGCCTGGTTATTTTTGCTTGAATGCCAGACACTACACATTTCATCTTTATGGATGCTTGATATTTTTATATTCCTGTAAATATTCTTGAGGTTTGTTCTTTGACACAGTTATTTCAAAATAGTTTGGTCCTGTTGGATTTTTTTTTAAGAATTTTTATTTATTTATTTGACGGAGAGAGAGAAAGCATGAGCAGGCAGAGTAGCAGGGGGAGGGAGAAGCAGGCTCCCCACTGAGCGAGGAGCCCGATGTGGGGCTCGATCCCAGGATCGTGGGAATATGATCCTAGCTGAAGGCAGTCGCTTAACCAACTGAGCCAGCCAGGCACCCTAAGGTCTTATTGGATCTTGATTTTAACATTTGTCAGGTGGGACCAGAGATGTACACAATCTAGAGATGTTTATTTTCCAGCACTGATGTAAGACACTTTAGTGCACTCTGTCCAAGGCCCTGTAAAGCAAGAAGTTTTCCAGTCTGACTGGTGGAAATGGACAAGTTTCCCAACCCTCAGTGTATACTGGGTATAGTCACCCTTAATTCTTTCAGCTGACTTTTTTGTGGGGAGAGAGGGGGTGGTAGGATTTGAATAGTTTCTTCATACACTACAATGATCACTAATCAGCTAAATATTTGCAAGGGACCCTAATCAGTTTTCTGGAATTTTCCTTGTGTGCTGTTCTCTGTTCCCTCACATTCTGTCCATTGAATGCTAGTTTCTTCAGTCTCCACTGTTTTTCAAATCTATCTCTTCAACTTAGGAGCCCACTAGACTCTACCAGGTTGTCTTTCCCTGTGCCACAGCCAGGAAACTCTCTCCAGGCAGTAATCTGGGGCAATCATAGGGCTCACCTGTCTCCCAAGGATCGCTGTCTTTCGTTGCCTCATATTCTGTATTTTGAAAAGTTGTTTAATATATTCTGTTAGTTTTTTGGTTGCCTAAAGAGAGTAAATTCAGTTTCTCTTATTCCATTCTGACTGAAAAGAAAGTCCCTGCCCAATACCCCTTTAAATAAGTATCTTTTGTTCTATATATCCTCTAGAGTCAAGGTCTATTGCTTAGCAACTAAGAACTTGTCTAATGCATCCTGTTTGAATCAATCAGTCTCTCCAAAGGGCAGAATCAGACCTTCCACTTTTTTCCTGTTTCAAATATGCTCCTTCTTCCCTTTGAACTGCCCACTAAGATCCTGCTACTTGTGGCAGAGGCCTCTACCTCTCAGGTGATTTACACACTTGGATAAATGACTTTCACCCTCAGTGCTCCCACCACTCGTCCCTTCAGCTCACTAGCTATGCTCCATCCTTCAGGGCTCTGCTTAAATGACAGCTTCTCCAGGAGTACCTTTCTTAACCCTTAGATTTCATTGGCCCTCCCTTGACAAATATTCCCATAGCTTCCTGTTGCTCCTTATCATTTTTGTTTCTTTCATTTAATTGTAATGATGTTGTTTAAAAAAAAAAAACTATATCCTCTATAAGTTTAAAAAAAAATTTATCCTCTAAACTGTATCCTCTATTCAATTGTAAGCTCTAGCATGGCAGGGACTACTCTGTTGTCTTTGCTTTATTCCCTTTGTTGTGGCAGGACCACAGTGGACACTTAATATTTGTTACAAGAATGAATCAATGAGTGAATGAATGAATGAATGAATCAGTCACATATAAGATGATAAAATGGGATCTTCATTGTTAACTGATCACTCTCTTGGCTCTTGGTAAGTGTTCTGTTTATGTGGGCAGTTTTATCATGCAAAATATCAACTTTAATTGTAGGGAGGTTTTGATTACCACAGCAGGGAGTAGAGGGTAATTTACTCACTAAAAGTGATTTCTGGGTCCACCACCATGTGAAACAAGCGTCAAGCGTCGTTTCTCCAGAGGGGGAAAAGGACATAATGTCCTAAGTCAGAATTAGAAGGGAACATTAGAAATCAATGAGTTTGCCCCTTTTTTCTACAGAGATGAAACAAGGGATAAGACTTGTTGAGGTCACCATGCTCTTTGGTGGCAGAACCTGGACTAGAAACAAAACCTCCTGATTTTCTCTCTTGTCTCTCCAGCCCCCAACTCTATACTGCCCCCCATTCCTAGACCAATTTGAAATACAGCCTGGGGAAATGGAGCACCATAAATAATTTCTGACTTTAATGTTGCCACTGTTTTGCTGGACTTGCTTTTCTGCAAAAGGGAAAAACTGTAGCAATGCACGTCTTCCATACAGGAGAGTTTATCCTAATAAATCCATGCAACTGGAACACTGAAACATCCCAAATGTTATATATTAATAATAGTAATGGCCATGAACAAATATTTATACATACAACCACCTGCAGGTGCAAGCTGAAGCCAAACTATTTGAAAAGTAGCAATGAGCTTTACTTGCAGGGAAAGTATTTTCACCCAACATACTGCTCCCAACTTTTATCCTGGAATTGCTTTTGCTAACCAACCATTCTTCAGCTAAACTTTTATTGTTCCTTTTTAATAATAGCCTAAGCAACTATTCTTTTTTTAATGTAAAGTCCTGTAACTTAACAAGCTGATTAAATGATAGAGACATCTTTTGCTTCTTTCTGTGCCTCTGCTTTCTTCTAGGTCTTTCTGCTCCTCCAATTCTTAATGAGTATGTTATCTAGAACACCAGTCCAATAGAGATCATCATAAAACAAGAATGAGATAAGCTACTTCTTCTGTACACTGCTCATCTCTGAACACAGCTAGACTATTTTGAGGCTTCCTGCTTGGAGAGGTCATGTGGTGCACCCCACACACTCACCATGAATTTCTTGTTCTTGAAAAATGAGTCCATAGTACTGGGGAACAGTCATCTGTCTGAGCAGATGTGTGCCCATCTACTATCTCATCACCACGAAAACTCTGAGCGTCAAGATGAGGCATGGCCAGGGGCTGCCATTCTGTGAAGAGTGTACAACCTACATAAGCAAAGGTGGAAATGAGCCTAATAAATTGGACACATCTCTAGAGATGTCGTTTTCCCTCCCTGACACAGGCCATCAGTAGCAAGTGATATATTTTTGTTTCTTAGCTTTGATATCCCAACTCTTTATTCACATTTTTATTCCTGGACCATTAAAGAAGAGAGAAAAAAATTTCTGCAGTTCTTCTGTGTTATGGACTAAATGTTTGTGATTCCAAGCTCATATGTTGAAATTCTAACCCGAAAGGTGATAGTACTAGAAGGCAGGGCCTTTGGGGTGGGGGCAGGGGGGGGTGATTGGCTTATGAAGGTGGAGCCCTCATGAAGAGGATTAGTGCCCTTAAAAAAGAAGCCCCAGAGATCTTTTTTGCCCCTTCCACCATGTGAGGTCAGTGTGAGAAGATGGAGTAAAAAGACATCATGAAGGGGCGCCTGGGTGGCTCAGTGGGTTGGAGCCTCTGCCTTCAGCTCGGGTCATGATCTTGGGGTCCTGGGATCAAGCCCCGCATCGAGCTCCCTGCTCGGTTGGGATCCTGCTTCCCCCTCTCCCTCTGCCTGCCTCTCTGCCTACTTGTGATCTCTCTCTCTCTCTCTGTGTCAAAATAAATAAGTAAAAAAAAAAAAAAAGACATCATGAACAAGGAAGCTGCCCCCATCTGGCACTGAATGTGCCGGCACCCTGGTCTTGAACTTCCCAGCTTCTGGAACTGTAAGAAGTGAATGTCTGTTGTTTAAATTACCCAGCCTGTGGTATTTTTGTTATAGCAGCCTGAACAGACTAAGACATTCTGCAAACAGCTTACCGGAGGGAAAGATCTTATGCCCAGAGTATTGGATAAAAAGCTCAGTACTGGAAGCATGCTTATACAGGTTGGGGGAAGCACTTCATCATTTACTGGTTAAAACTGGGCAAGTCATGTAATTTTCCTGAACTTTAGTCTACTCATCTCTAAATGGAAATAACAATCCTTGTCCTTAGAGCAGGAGTAAATTAAACTTCATAGAGTGTGTAAGGTACCTGGCACCCTGTCCGGCACAAGGTAAGTGCTTAATTGGTGAGAGCTGTCATTAACCAAGTACATTTTTTGCAAAGTAGGTGCTCAACATGTGCTTTGAATTCAGCTGAACTGAATTCAGCTAATGTGAACACAAAACAGGTTTCTTGGGAAAATCAGATACTTTTCATTTAGTGAACTATACTCTGATACTATTTAATATCATCCCCAATCTTTTCATTTCAGTCTTATATTAAACTTCCTTCAAGGTGGTTCTTGGTCATACTATCATATTAAAAAATGGTTATTGTTTTTAAAGCAGGCTCAGGTTTTGGAGGAAAACACAGAAAAGAGTAAAGGAGAGAAAGCAGACCCTTCTTGTCAGGCACTGATGGAGTCAACCCGGGGAATCAGTGAGATGACAGATGTTGGAGACAGATGCCCAAATATCCACTCAGTAGTCAGGCTTAATGAACTAACACAGGAAGAACAATTAGAGAATTCATTAATTATACTCTAGGTTCAATTCCATTGTTAACTCTAATCCTTTATTTGGGCTAATGACTTCAGCTTTTCTTATAATAATTTGTGCCTATCCATGAATAATTACATCTTCAAATTTCTATTGTCTAAAATTTACACTATATAACTTTCTATTTCTAAAAAGATCTAATATATGTCTAAAGATACATAAAATACTTCCAGATAGCATAAATTTGCAGAAAAATAAAATGAGAACATAACATGGGGCAAGGAATGAAGCTTATATAAAAATGTGTGCAACAAAGTCTCATACACTTGCTTCAGGTTCAATTTTATAAGCAGGGATAGCTCAGATAGATCAGCCAATGAAAATCGATGCACAGACCCTTGTTTAAACATCCGCCATAATAAATCCACTCGAATTCAGTAGTCCGCTAATTGTTTGTTTATTCTTGCAAAATGATATATTACAGGGTATCCTGTATTCCTTAATAGTCTATTGTAGAAACCAAAACAGAAATTCCTTCAGTTAATGAAACAGAATGGAAAATTCATTTTTGGTCACTTTATGTACTCATGCCAGCTTCTGAGAGAAGGATAATGAGATTCGGACCTCCTAACCTTTAAGGTGCCCAGTCTTGCTCTTGAACTAATACATATGCACTCATTTGCATACTCTCTTTCCCTCTCTCTTGAGCAAGCCACACTCTGACACAAGGAGCCTCCTTGCTAGGCACGGAAACTGTTTCAAGATGTTTCAAACCAAGAAATGGCCACCTGCATGCGTTCTGGTTAAGACTTTAAGTTATCCTACCACTCAAGTCTTCCTGAGGAAAGTTCAAAAGGTGTTCATCTGAATCATTCATGCTTTTGTTATTTTTGACCTAAAGAAATCTGGTACATTTTTTTTTTTTTCTGGAGGCAGTTGGGGAATGGGGGGAGCCCAACTTCCTACTTGAAAATGTAAAAAAAAAAAATCACGTATGCTCCAATATTTCAATAATTGTATGGATTTTATTGCATTATAAAACTGCATATTACTTTTATAAGCTAAAGTCTATCATGAAGTATGATAAAATAAAGTTTATAAATAGCTTTCATTTTGATCAAAAGAGATTTATAAGGACTACACATAAATGCATCATTTTATTTTTTGCATGTATACAATCTCATTTGCCTCCGTAAGCAAGAGTAGCAAATAATACAGCTTAATTGACTTCTAACCTGGTTTGAAATGCCTGCACTAGAGAATAATTACAAGTAGCAGAATTTTACTGGTTTTGATTAGTACGGAAACTTTTATTCTGATTTCAGGACCAGAATATGCATGACACATGAGAAGATGCACCTTCATCTTGTTGGCGAGAAATGTGCAAATCAGCATCAATACAGAACTGCTGAAGAAAAAAAAATATATAGTGTGGGTTATTTCACCTTTGCAAGCTGGGAGCCATTAAGTAATGGCTCCCTCCACTCCCCCACCCCCTTCGGTGAAACACAGCCTGAACATTGGGCCCATGTTTTCCAGAAGAATGTGCCCCACTGCCCCTTGGAAACTCCTTTTCGTTTACTTGGTTCAGTTAGTTAATGACGGTCCATTTTGTCTCAAACATCCAATTCCCTTTCATCAATCATGTCTTTCTGGACTGTCAGTTTCAGAGCAATGATTACCAACCCTTTCCACGCAGACACCCACAGACACTCTCCGAGGGAGACCCAGATCCACTTCTCCATTTAGGATTTCCTAGGGACCCACTTCCCTCCAAATGGAAAGAATGAGTTATGTGAATGGTGGAACCCCCACTGGGAAATAGATGTTGGGGACTCAAGTGTTAATCTAGAAATTCTTCTTATTTGGTGCTGGAAACAGGCATTGTAAGAAGATGGCTTTTTATACAATGCAAACATCAGGAATACAAAACACTGTCAACCATGAAAATAAGATTTAATTTGGAATCACAACACACAGGGTTTTTTCCACTTTAAATTCTTCTTATTCAATCATATTTGTTATAAATATTCAATAGAAATGCAGTTTTCCAGGACTGAAATGGTCTTAAATGAAGCAAGCCATGTGTGGCTTTTCAGTCAAGTATTTTCATGCTTGGCTAACTGTCAGTACGTTCATGGTCCTTTCCCAAAAAATATTCTTTGTGACTCTGCTTAGGTTTCTGAAAAGCAACTTACTCTCTAGAGACTTCAGGAATCGTCTACACATCACAATTCTATAGATGTCAAGTGCATAAAGCACTTGGATGTGCTTTAACACAGAGGCAGACCTTCCATTTAGACATGGCCACCCGTCCACACGTCATTACAATTAATTCAGGCCAGTGTGAGCCCTTGCCTACAAGCTGGAGGAGCCTATTTCAGCTCCAGCCAAGCCCCTTGTGCAACCTGTTGTTTAACTTTGGGTAAGTTACTTTCCCACAGAAGGCCCAAGATGTCTGATCTTCAGAATAGGAAAGTGGAGCTCAGGAAGGGTTCACCAGAATACTACCCTCAGGCCAAATCCCGTCTGCTGCCTGCTTTTGTAAATAAAGTTTTATTGAAACACAGCCAGGCTCATTAGTTGACTATTGTCGGTGGCTGCAAGGACAGAGTTGGGCACTTGTGACAGAGACTACCTCACAGACATAGCCTAAAACATTTACTATCTGCCCCTTAACAGAATAAGTTCGGCAGCTCTGGACTAGACCTTTTGGGGATCTTTTCCAAGCTTAGAATTCTTTATGTATTTCTCTAAAGCACCTAATTCTTCTGTATTAATCCTTTCAATCTCCATATATTTACTGAGCTTCTCCTATGAAGTGTTCCCTGTGATGCTTCTAAAGATATGTATAAGACATTAAACAAACTTTGTAATAGTTTCTTTTTCTTATACGATTTAAATTATATTAGCAGTGCTTCAAATACCCGAGGCAATATTTGGGGGCAAATGTCTTATGATTTGATGATTATCATTGGTAAATAGAGCATATCTTTTTTTCTACTAAAAATGTTGAAGAAGTCAAAAAAAAAAAAAAAAAAACCCGTATGGCACAGGAGACTTATTGCATTAAGACATCATTTTAACAGATTGTTTAGTTTTGGTAATATAATTTGACATCTAAACATAAGCTGAGAGGGATCTCCCTCAAAACCTTTGATAATATGATTCATTGTCAAATGTTTGTTTTGCCTATCTGGCACTCATTAATTAATTCTTTTTAATATAGCTTGGATTTACTGATTTTGAAAAAGAGAATTATTCTTATTGATGTTGCTAAAATATCCAGGTGGCTTGAATTTCACCAACTAGATAGTTTAATCTAGCACATTTGTGTAGCCCTAATCAAATCTTTACTAACAGATGTGAGAAGCCCAGTGCCGGAGCTAATGTTTGTGTCTCTATGATAATTAAATTAGCTCAATAAAGAAAATAAATAAACAATAATGACCAAAATTTTTCCCTAAACTTGTATAATAGTCTTTAAACATTCCCCACCACCATCACGGAGCCTTTCAGTAATGAAATACAAACTGAGAATTTTTAACTT
This sequence comes from Nasua narica, assembly GCA_028533885.1. Lineage (NCBI taxonomy): Eukaryota > Metazoa > Chordata > Mammalia > Carnivora > Procyonidae > Nasua > Nasua narica. The sequence continues at coordinate 63,469,869 of CM052812.1, forward strand.
AAAGATATATATTCATTTTTTAAGACTTGGTCATATACTAAATTACTCATAATCAAGTAATCAAGTAGCACTTCTCTTACCAAAAAAAAAAAAACAAAACCATTAACTAAGCCAAAATTGAGAGTTAAGGTTTCTCAACAAATTCATTATAAAGATGGAATAATCCTTTCTTTTGGCCCAATAGTATAGGAAGCTTGTTTTTTTTTTTTTAAGTGTTATCTCTTCATAGTATTTTCTAATAGATAGGAAATGCCTTTCTCGGGTTGAATGATTATTTCCATATATAATTAGTTCCTGCTTACGACAGTGCTGTGCTAATGTCATGGCTCAATGAATTGGCTCTATAATTCATTAATCATAGCTTTCATTGAGCTTTTGGCTCCAGGTGATGGCCCACCACCAGCCAAATAACTTCTCATTTAAAGGCAATTTGTACAAATGGGAAAGGTTAGAATTCTCACATTCACCAAAGGATTGAAACGTGTTTTAAAAGCCAAGTCAAGGCTGTCTGTGGAAGGCAAGTTCGTGGAGGAAAGGTGGCTAATAGGCAATGGCAGATGGCCTTCCACGGAGACCCTGGTGCAGCCGCCATGGCGGAAGCCATGTTGCAGCTGCAGAGCGGAGCACATTTGATGGTGTTCCGTGCGAACATGAAGACAATGCTGCCTCTGTTCCTGTCCCCTGCGCTCTGACCTTGCTGGAGGCCAAGTGGTGTCACAGCTGCACTTGAAGGATGGTCAGTGGTGGTGGAAAGGGGGCCAGCGTGGTCCTCCCAGGACCAAGCCTGTCTCACCCCACTCGCACGCCTGCAGGTGTGGCGACCTTTATTTGTGTATTCTACTGTGTTTATTTATTTGCCTGTCTAATCAGCTTGGGATCACATTCCCAAACTAGATGTGTCCCTTCTTTGTTCCTTCATGAAAGAAATAAGGAGGCAGGGAAAGAAAGACTACTAATTTTCTTTAGTTTCTCCAATAAATTGTCTTATTTTAAGACCTCTTAGACAAAGAAGAGAAATATGATTTGATCATCACTTAGAAAGTATGTAGGTGTATTGTTTAACATGTTAGAGGCAAATTGTCAGCTGCAGTAAAGGAACAGCCCCTACCCCCACTATGTGCTCTTTGTTTAATATATTCACGTAACTTAAAAAGTTCTAAGACTAGGATTCCTTTAGTTGTGGGAAATGAATGTACCAATTAGTTTGAATTTTCAGATTGAATTGGAGATAAGTTATTTCCTATTTTATGCAAAACAAAGTGTATTTTCCTGTTAATTTTAATACTAAAATCAATTATGTGTATCGGTGACTGGTCACCTAATGGGCCAGCCCAGTCCTAATGCATTATTTATCTCATGTAATTCACATAATGAAGATGGAAAGAAGATCTCATGCATCCCATTGACCAGAGGAGGAAATCAAGGCTCTAAGAGTAACCTGCCCAAGGGCACGTAGAGTCAGTGGAGAAACTGCCACCAAGAGTGCAGCTACTGGTATTTCTGCTGGGCACTTAGCCTCGGGTGTGTGGTTAACTTCCTATGTTCACGGAGCCCAACCCTGTAAAGCTCAAGCTCTCAGTCAAGTTCACAACTGTAGCACAAAACACACTTTTGAGACAAGATCATGTGATTCCCACCAAATCGCTAGAATGGGCTTAGCAGGCCTAAAGTTCACATTTAAATGAGTATACCTCCAATCTGTACAATTTATTATAACTAGTTTATTTTAAATAGCTAAACTAATTCTTTCAGGAGCCTCTGGTTTCTAGAACTGACCATACATAGAGAAGAACAAAGCACGTAGAAGATGATGTGACTTGTTGACAGTATTAGAGACCAGATTCATGGAACAGCTCAAGAAATTCGAATAGGGTCTGTAGACTAGAGAGCAGTGCTGAACTGTGCCAGGGCGAAGTTCCTGATTTGGATTCTGGTACTGTGGCTAGTTTACACGGGGGAAATGAACATTGAAGTATTTAGGAGTAAAGGGACATCAAGCCTACAATTTATTCTCAAATGGTTCAGGGAAAAATAAATATATCTCTATCTTCTATCCATCCATCCATCGAGAACAATAAAGCAACCGTGGGAAATGTAGTCATTTTGGCAATCTGGATGAAGGTTATAGGGAACTCTTTGTCCTATTTTTGTAACTTTCCTATATATATGTAAAATTATTTCAAACTTTAAAATGTAATAAAAATAGAAATGGTAAAGTAAGTGAGCCTCAAGACCAGACATCCAGTTCCGGAAGGCACAATGGCGGGAGTGTAAGTAAAATGCTGAGTGTTCCGAGACCGATCACTGCAAGAAAGGTTTCTCTGCACATGTCTGGAGCTTGGTTTCTGGAAGCCAAAATGACCAAGAATCCTGACAGCTAAAATAGGGTCCATTTCCCAGCCATTTATTTGGCCACCAGAAATTATGTCTCACTGAACAATGCATACCAACATTAAATAGCACAGTATTTTCAGATTAACTGCTCCAAGGATAATAATATGTACCCACAATTATATTATCGTCTTCCTTATAGACAAATGTTTCTATGTGCTGAATTTTCAAGTTTCAGTACCAAACATTAAAATATTCCAATAAATGTAAGAGGAGCACCGACACCTTGGCTAAGATTAAGAAGCATCTTTGTGAAAGTGTATTTTATACCCAAGGGGAGGTAACATACACATGGAAAGTAACTTTAGAACTAAACTAGGAGTATAAAAGAACCATAAAATTTAAGAGCAGGTGAGAATATGAGTCTGGAAAAAGTAATATTCAACCTGTATTTCAGTTCTTAATGTGTTGAGTGCTTAATGCTTTTTCAGGTTGCCCTCTGTGTTTGATTGAGGATTTTCACTAGCACTATAAAAAAAAAAAAATGAATGGAGGAGATGCAAATGTCAACATATTACAAATCAGGCTAGCATCCTCACGGTCCTTCCTGTCTTAGCCGGGACATGAAGCACTTGACGCTTAGGGTCTAGGAAGAGCCCTGGACTTAGTGGATCCAAATCCCATTCCAGTCCTGGATTCAGGACCAAGGCAGGATCCCCAGACTGCTACCCTTCTCTGACCCTCAGTGTCTCCATATATAAAATGAGGAGGTCGGTGTCCATGGCATTTGTGATAACTTGTGGCTCTCAGACTCTGGCCGGCAACACCGATGAGCTTACCTTGTTAGATGGAGGACATGAAATCCAGCATTCAGATTATACTGGATGGGAATTTTATTACATTTAATATTGCTTAAAAATGTTGAGCTCCCAGCTAGAGCTCAGAAGTCTTTGGGTGATGTTAATAGCATTGTTTTCATGAGAATTTTCTTTCTAATGAGAGAAATTGACATGCAAGCAAATGTATTTTCTTCTTAGGTTGAGTGTTTGAGTTAACTAAAAATAACTCATTTTTCTACTTTTCGTCTACATTTAGAAAAAAAAATTCTGGTACTGGAAACATCATTAGAGGGTTTGGTACCTCCATGTCTTTGCTCTACCTCCCAAGAAGAATTTTTTTTTCCTCCCAAGAAGAATTTAACTAAATCTCAAAAAGTCACCAAAACGCCAATCTTTCACATGCCACCTTCAATATTTTTTCACCTGTACTATTATTTACTTAACGTTTTTTCCTCTGATTCATTTTTTTTTAATCTTAAATGCTTACAATAACCTCATGCATACCAGTGGTATGCATATCGTCCTTCAGGGTAACAATGCCCTAAAGGTTAGTGATGATAATTAATATTTATAGTCCACCAAAAGTCCCCACATTAGCTCATTGAATCCTTACAACAACCCCCAATTTTACAGATGAAAAAAAATACAAGCTTAAAGAGGTTAACCGATTTGCTATAATTACACAGTTAATTAGTGATTAGCTAAAATTCAAGTTCAAGTCTTCTCTCTATCCCATGTTCTCCTCGCTACACAAATAACATTACAGATTCTGAGGCTCATGCTCCACTTCTCTTCCTAAAAGCATTTCCCATTTTGGCTGTGTTCTCTTTCCTCAGGACTGGGGAAGTGAGGAATGTGCTAAGCTAGAAGAAAATATCCAGAGTTCTATATTTTATGTTTATGACATATTATGCTCTAAACTACACTTCGTACTCTATGCTAAGCAGTATATATTATATATTATATATTTGCGCTTTTTAAAGATAGAAAGTTCAGACATCTTGTTTTGATTTTTATTTCCAAACACTCATGAGCAGAAAGACCTGGTCTTTAGCTCCTATAAATTGGGCTTATTTCCTTGTGAATGCAAGCAAAATTGAATTCCTCTCTCCTTAGTTAAAGAAATCAGATAAGTTACTGATTGGAGTGAGATATTCTGATTTTGATTTATTTATTTTTAGCGTTAATCGTCTCACTTGGTGAGTACGTCTTGGTTGAAAAGGAGTTAAAAATACAGTCAAAGAGATTTCCTTTCCTCCTTTCTTCCTGTGGATCATGACCTTTGCTTTTTTCAACTTCCTCAATTTAGATTCAGTAAATTGTCATAGAGCGCCACAACACCTGCTTCGGTACTTGAGAAATTGACTTTTCCTGCAAATTACCCTGATCAGTGACCTTGTCTTGGCTACCAAAGGGTTCGGAGAAGGAGGGAGGCTGTACGTGTGGCCATGCCCCAGCCCATGATTGGTATTTAGCGCTTTGAAGTTCACAGTTATCTATTTAATGTACAGAAACAAATACCACATTATAATCTACTGGAAAACCCAACTGTCGCCTCTTAGAGAAATAACATTTGATCTCACAAGGAGTAGACTGCAGTATAATTTAAAAGCTCCCAATTATAATGTTCTTGAAGAGGGGGACATTTGGTAGACTTGCCTTTTTTGTTGTGAGTGCCTCTCTCCGTCAGGTCTCTGGGTGAGTCATCAAGCACGAGTGATAGGACAGAGGATAGAAACGTTCAGTCAGCACCCAGCTCGTGTCTTTCAAAGGTGTTTCTTTGGGAAGAAGTTGTAAGATGGGTGCCTCCTGCCACACAGACTTTGGATGAGATCAAAGGTCGCCCCTGGAAGCTCAAGAGGTAAAATTATATTTTTATCCTTTAGCTTTGATTTTGGGCGGCTTACTGCATTTAAAAAAAAATTAATTGCTCTGTCCAGCCAACAGGTGTTAGCCCTCAAGTGTGGGCCCAACGGCTGGCTGCTGGGCCGGCAGCTTCAAGCCCCATAACTCACTGCAACCTTGAGCTCCCTCAAATTGGTCCAGGAGAAAGTTCTAAAAGTACTTCAAGGCCAGATGACATGGGAACCTATGTCCCTGTCAAATATCAAAGAAAAACAGTTAGACTGTAAAAATGTAAACTTATAAAGCATGCACTTAATTTTGACAAGCTTTTAGTATCAAGTTGCAGATTTTAGGCAATAAGGCAGCTTAGGCTGAAATCGGCCATAGGAAGCGGAACCTGAAAGCTCATTTCGAATTATATGGGGAGCCCCTGACTCATTTTTCCACATCTGTTCAGTTTAATTTAGACAAGGAGTTTGATGCACAATTTAGGGACTCAAACTGACTTTGTACCTGGGATTCTTATAATTCTCAAAAAAAGATTTTTTTTTTCCTGTTTTCCAAGAAGTTTCGTACAGGTTAACGGACATTTTGCAATCGATTAAAACTCTTTGAAAATATTGTTTTGAACATTGTCATGCCATAAATAAAAACACAAGCTTTGCTTTGCTTTGCCTTTTTTTTTCCACCTTTAACAACTGAAAGAGCCAGGCTTAATAAAATATTTGACCTCATACTGAGTCGGCTTAGAATGTCTCCAGAAAGCCTCATTTCAGCAGGGCCATCTGTGCCCTGTACCCGGAAGGAAGAGAGACTTCCAAAGCTAGAACACAAAGACCATCCAACAGCCATTTTCACGATGCTCGGAGACCAGCATTGAAGGATCATCCACAGTTATGGTCTGTCTGTGGGCGTGCAGATGCATTGTAGGTATGTCAGCTCGCTGGGCTACAAGAAAGTAGTGATGAGGTTGAGGCCATGAGTGTGCCGCGCAGTTACCTTTTCTCGATTCCACCGACCAAATGCCCTTCCCCTTTTGGGTCAGTCATGGTGGACCAAGTGACTCCATGATGGGGGTGAGAGGATATCGTAGCCTACATACTGAGTAAATATGTTACCTCACCCATCTCACTGGGCCTGGGGAAGGAGAGCAATCCCGGTGTATAAAATGACAACATGAAAAAAACAAAAAATTGGTAGGACACAAAGGCCCCGTGTTTGTACGGGTCGTTCCTCAAGTTCTCTTCAGCCCAGCAGTTCTGGGACTCCATGAAAGACACCCTGGGAAGTGCCCAGGCAAGTTCAACCTCACTCATACCCCGGAGACTATAAACCATAAGGTTCTCCAGGCTTTAAAAACTATTCTGACTGAAGGGTTAGTTGTATTTCCTGCTGCCTCTTTCTTCCCACCCCCACTGCTCCAAAAAACATTGGCTCGGTGACCAGGCTGCTGATATCACAATATGCTTTCTCACATGGAAAGGAGGCAGAGCTTCAGTGTGTGAATTGTATTCTCCACAACATATGGTGGAGAAAACAGACAGTGGGAAGGGACGTGATTTGTGACTGTTCACCCCAATGTGCGCTCTATTGTGTTGCCAAAAAATGATAGACTTAAATAAATTGCTCTTTTTGGAATTTATACTCGTGCCTTATTCTCATTTAAAAAAAAAAAAACGAAAAAGAAAATCCTCATGTCCATGTAGAAATTCTCATTTATTTATGTGGTTCCCTGGCCTGCCCCCTCCTCCCCCTGACTTCCTTACCCCAGCAGAGCCAAAGGCATTTCGGATATGGAAACTGCATATCCCTTTGCAGTCGAGATGAACAAGAAAAGGGGATGAGCTAAAAGGGGAGGGGAAGTGATTAGGGTGGAATCCCAAACTCCGGATTCTTCTCGGAAATTTTTATGGCTTTTCTTAGGCAGCTGAGGAGAGGCTGGATTTACTTAGGGAGACTATTAGGCCTAGTGCGAATTAATTTTTGTTGGTCTACATTTTCCGTTTTAATTCTGTCAATTGCAGCGCCTATTGTCGAGAAAAAATTAGTACCTTAATGCTGTCTAAACATAAATCTCATCTTGGATCTGCTAACATTCAGCGGTGGCGAGAACAATTAGATGAAGTGTTTTTTAAGTATTATTTACAAATACACTTGCAAAAGAATGGTTTAAAGAGGCATTTGCGTAAATGGATTTAAAGACAGGCAAATGAAATTAATCAAGAGAGTCTTGCCATTCTAAATGTTATGGCTTCTTGCTGGGGGGAGAGCAGCCTGCCACAGCCCTGATAGAGAGCAGCAGCATGTGAGGGCGTCACGGTGCCCTCCAGAGAAGGAGGAAGCAAATGAGGCCAAGAGAAGATTGAGAATGCCTACAGATCATAGAGACGGGCTGGAAACGATCCAGGGGTCACAGTGGACACAGAGCCACATATATAACCCTGCTTATAGATAAAGCAGTGAGGGGGTAGAGAGACATCGCTTACCGTGTTGTAAAATGAGGATTATAGAAGAAAACATCGGTGGGCAGTTCTGGTTTTACGAAAAAGGAGAGACGAGGAAAGTTTTGAGGACTATCAAAGCAGAGACATGATGAGGAACAGCAGCGGGGATACAGAGATACAGGGTAGACAGAGGCTGATGTAGGTTTCTGCAGTCCAAGGAATGCCCACGATCCTGGTTCTCCATCAGGGAGCCTGTGCCAACACGGGTGTCAGAACCTGAGCGGGTGGCACCATGACCACTTGTGCTGGTCAGGTCAGCCTCTTCACCCAACCCATTTCTCCAATCAGTCCTACAGGCCTCCTCTCTTATTTTCTATCCTCGAGCCAACCTGGACTTGCCCCTGTTTCCCCCCATTGCAATGCTTTCTCAACTGGCTGAATAGAGCATCTGTTCACCCCCCTCTAAACATAACAATCCTTTACACACATCATTTAACACACCCCTCCCGACAGCCGTGAATCCCATTTGCTAGATAAAGAAAGTGAAGCACCGGGATCTTAAGTAATTTCTCCCCAACCTCACCAGTGAAATCTGCCAGAATTCAAACCCTGCTGGTCAGACTCCAGAGCTCAAGCTCTAATCAAAGTAACTTTACCATGTAAGGAATTTCAGTGACACATTTTCAGTCTGTCTTTTAACGAAGCGTGGAATACCCAGCCGATATCTGCGTATCAGCCTTATCTTTTCTTGTATCTGGCAAGCTATTTTCCTCTGCCCCGTTGCTGATTTTCTCTCTTGCTTCCCGTATGGGCCAGATCATGCCCCCCTCCACCCCATGCTGTTCATATCCATCCAGAACCTCAGCATGTGATCTTATTTAGGAAAAGGGTGTTTGCAGATATAATGGGTTAAACTAAGATGAAGTCCTACTAAATCAGGGAGTAGTCCCTGAATCCAACGACTGATGTCTTTCTAAGAAGAGAGGACACAGAGTGAGACCGGGGAAAATTCCACATGACAACGGAAGCAGAGACTTAATGCAGCTACAATGCAAAGGAAGTTAGGACAGCAAGGAGCCACCGGAAGCTAGGGAGGGGCAGGGAATGATTCCTCTGGAAACTTCAGAGGGAATGCAGCTCTGCTGCCCCTGATCTCCGACAGGGGCCTCCACAGCTGTGAGGGAATCCATGCCTATTGTTCTGCTGGTAGCAGCCTTTGGTTTGGGTCATCCAAGGAAACTCACGCACTCACTTTTTAACTTAGTTATCCCCTTGGGTCATGGTTAGTTACCTTAATCTTAGCCTTTTTTTTTTCCCCAAAGAAATTGGATAAAAATTTATGTAAATAAAATTAAATTTCTGCAAAAGCATTAAAAGAAATTGACTAAAGAGATCTTTCACTCAACTGAGGAAGTTCTTCCTTAAAATATGGAGGGGGTGTGTGAAAATCACTCTAGAAAAGCCTGGGCCAGGACACGGGTTGCCCAAACTGGGTGCCACGGGAGGCCAGTGTGACTGCTGATGGGGAGAAGCATGACATTTATTTTAAGGACAAACACACAATGGTTTCAAAGAGCCCTAAACTGATCACTACAGGCTTAACTCTCTCCAAATCCAGGCTGAGTCGCCAAAGCGTGGCTTCGCAGAAGGGCCACCCACCTGTGCTCTCCCGTGTGTTTCCCGGCCGCGGTTAGTGGTCACGTCTGACTCACAGCCCAGGATTTATAAACTCCAGCCTGTCTCCTCCCCCTTCTGGGCTGGGAGTTTTCCCTGAGCAGCTGTGCCTTTGTCACGTACCTCTTCAGCACTTAGCATGGTTCTTCCTACGGAGCGGTCTCCGAGTAAAGTCTGTTGAATCTGATTTTTGAGAGTAAGAAAGAAAGACACTCCCTCCGTCCTGACAAATGCTTAATGCATTTGAGATGGAAGACATTTAGAACAATTATCATGGTCTTCTAATACCCTATGGGCCAGCATAAGTCTGATCAAAGCTTTCCGTATGAACACTAACTCTTAACCAAGTGCCTTAAAAATGTTATTAGTCAGGGTGCCTGGGTGGCTCAGTCGGTTAAGTGTCTGCCTTCGGCTCAGGTCAGGATCCCATCGGGCTCCCTGCTCAGCAGGTAGTTACTTCTCCTTCTCCCTCTGTCCTGGCCCCCCACTTCTGCACTTACTCTCTCTCTCTCAAATAAATAAATAAAATCTTTCTAAAAAAATGTTATTACCCAACTGCTTATAGCAAACCAATCCACAATTTGGGATTTTTCCCCCCCAAAGAAATGGGATAAAGATTCTTTGAATTTTTTTATATCAAATCTATCTATACTCGATTGGAGGATAAATTCATTAATACGGAAATATTCATAACATGAGTTAACTCTTCTTCAAGCAAGTTCACGCACACCATCTCCTCTGATCTTAACCAACGCGTTGTATAGTAAGTGAAGCGGATACTACACCATTCTAAAAAAGAAACAACTGAGAGCCAGAAAGATCAAACGAACTTGAGCTGGAGTTTGGGAAAAGAATCTTCATGGACCGGGACGCCTGAATGGCTCAGTGGTTTAAAGCCTCTGCCTTCGGCTCAGGTCATGATCTCAGGGTCCTGGGATCGAGCCCCGCATCGGGCTCTCTGCTCAGCATGGAGCCTGCTTCCTCCTCTCTCTCTGCCTGCCTCTCTGCCTACTTGTGATCTCTCTCTGTGTGTCAAATAAATAAAATCTTTAAAAAAAAAAAAGAATCTTCATGGACCTCACTCCAGAAGTGATCTTAGATACTGTCCATTGGACCCCAGACCAGGAAACTGATGACTAAACCTGTGGTCTGATGGGCCCAGCGAGGACCTGGACAGCAGGCGTGTGAGCCCGCGTCCCAGGAAACATCAGAAGGTAGAGTTGTGGGGTCAATCCAGCACAGTCCAGACAGGTGGCGGGCCCCCAAACCCCTCCGGTCTTCACAGGCTGACCTCTGAAGTGAAAGATTCGCAACATCTGGTCTCGAAGGGCGTTCCTAGTTCTGAATCCTGAGAAAAACCCCATCAACCTCTTTGTCATCTTGTGTAGACTTTGCAGTTGGGCTTCAGTGTTTGTTTTTAACCATTTGAATTTTTTTTCCTTTTCTCCCTCAAGGGCAGGCGGCTAATGCATCAAACATATACAGGCAGCAAAATTTTATAGTTTTGAGTAAATGTAGCACTTGAATTGTGAGATATTTCCTTGTTTTTTGGAGTGGGGAAAAAATGATAGTTTCAGTTCTGCATCATAAATTGGATGTAGGAGCAGAATTCAGCACAGGGACTCAGAGGATGTTCAGAGGATGTTAAATAATGGCTTTGTGATTGCATTAGGGAATCCCCAGGGTTGACAAAACTCAAACTTGGCTGAATTTGGATTTTGGACATTTACTTGACCATATTAATTGTAAACAGATCAAGAGGATGCAAATTAATTACTCCCTTGTGGAGGTTTGTTGTTTAAACCAAAAAGAAACATTTCTTTCTAAATAAATGACCTGTCACCACTTCACCCAGGTCTCTCCTTTGCAATCCATCTTACTCTCCACCGCTGGCTTCATCCTCTCATTATGTTAACGTTCCCCCACTGACCTTTCCCAGCATTCCTTCCTGGCCAGAGAAAGTCCTGTCACCTGTCCCACCTAGTTGGGCCCCTTTTCCCACCATAACCCTTCAGAAACACCCTTTGGCAGAGGTCCTGAAGGCATGTCAGTTCATTGCCCTTCAAGAAGACGAAGAGACCCACCCTTGGGCTTTTCCTTCTTTCTCCTCTTTGGCTGAAATCTCTTCCCCTTCTTCATTTTAAACTTATTTTTGGGGCCAACCCAGTCCAAAAATAACAGAAACAGTTTCATGTCCATACCACTAACTTAGCACCTCCTCATCTTCTTACCTCCAGGGCTGGTCTCCTCAGAAAGGGAACTCCCTTAAGACAGAGACTGAGTCTTCCTGCCCTGAGATTGCCTCAGACAGAGGTAATTGGCAACAGAGAGTTCCTGATGGTAGGCAAGAAGGTGCCAGACCCTGGCCTACGTAGGTAAATGGCTTCTCCTCATCAGAGTGCCTTGGATCTATTAGCGAACCATTATTGAGTATCTCCGTAAACTGAGGGCTACCTTCTGCTAGCTCTCAATTCCTTACTCTCAAACACTTTCTCTCATTATGATTTTATAAAAGATACCTTGTATTTTATTGTATTGTTTTATTTCACTCTCCTCTTCGAATGAGTCTATCCTGGAATCTCTTAAATCTGCACACAGCAATCAGATTCAACAGAGAAATTCCTTACGCTATATCCCCAAGAGACCCTCCATGACCACTTCCTCTATGCTTCCTGCCTCTTGCAGAACTATGTAGGCAGATGGGAGAGATTCAGTCTCGAAAAATGTTTCCATCCCATAAGATTTTTGGGTGCCCGAGAAAAATTCAGCTACAGTGTACTCTGTCGGTAATTCAGGGTCAGCATGGGTACCATCTCTTTTCATCATTACATGTTCCTCAAAACGGTTCCATGGTTCAGAGTGTGGCAAATCCAAAGGCAGGTAGAAGAGACACTGCAGGATTTGGCCTCCATTGCACAGAAGGAATCTGAAATTCAAAGAGGATGCCATTTCTCCAGCTTGGGTCCAGATGAGGATTCAGAATATAACTCAAGACTTTCAAAAGATGATTCATGAGTTGGAGGAGTTATGGCGTGGGATTTTTGAAGGGGGTGGAGAAGTAGTAAATTCCCATTCTCTCATTGAGTCCAAATAAGTCTCATGCTTGGAACCTGGAAATATTACGGCAGGTAAAATATTCTCCTTTTAGATGATAGGGAAGAAAGCTTTCTGAAGAGATTAGTTCACATAATTTTCTGTGGAAGAGAATTATTTATTTCACAGAGGGAAGCAAATAGGCCAATTGTTTTGTATAAATCTTTGGGGGAGTCTTGAGTTTTTTCTGATTTTTATAGTGCCATTTCCCTTTCTATAAAACTGGGATACTAGTATGTGCCTTATCCCCATTTATAGGGTTCCCAGCAGGATCAAATAAGATAGAAAATAAGAAAGTATTGAAAGTGTATAAAGAACTAAATATAAGGGAGCATTGTTTTTATTCAGCGAGGGTTTTGGATAGCCTTAATGATTGAAGATTTCTTCAAAAAAACTTGTTGAGTACTTATCTCTAGGTTTTACATCTAAGTTTGCTTTGTTTACCTACTCTGCAATCTATACTTTTTACATTATTATTTTTAATGGAAACATTTATTCTCTTTAAAAATAAAGATAAGTGAGAACTTCGGCTTCTGGGAAGATAAAGTGGAGGTACTTTTCCCTATCCTTTCCTCTACATAGAGCTAAAAATCTTGGATATTATATATAAAACAAGCATAAGGCAACTCAGAATGGCAGAGAGAAGGCAGATGCACTGGGGGTCACAGGATGTGAAGAACAGCACAGTGATGAGTCCCCCTGAATTTCCTTTTTGCTTCATATGTCCCAGATGAGGCACTGGAGAAGCTAGTAACCTGGAAATGCCAACAGATGCAGACCAAAAAGCCTCAAGAAAAAGCCTGCTCTCTCTAGCTAAAGGTCAAAGAAGCAAGTAAGAAAACTTCCCACAAACTGGTAAAATGACGACACCGGTAGACTGACAAACTATGTATACTGTAATATACAGTATATACTGTAATATACAGACAAACTATGTATATATAATGTAATACCCGGAGCAACACTTAAAAAAAATCTCTGGAAAGAGATACTTTCAAAACACCATAAATAAATCAAATTTGAATTGTAAAAAATGTTTACGTGAATCCCAGGAAGTCAGGAAAAATAAAACTGAGAAATAAAAACAGAGCACAAGCAAAAAAAAAAAAAAAGTGACAAACTTAAACCTGATATATCAATAATAATTTTAAATGTAAATGATTTAAATTCATCAATTAAAACATGGAGAAAAGCATAGCAGATTTAATAACATGATCTAAGTGTAGTCTGTCTACAAGAAACTCACTTCAAATTAAAAAAGAAAGGCAAGGTAGAAATAAAAAGATGGAAAAAGATGTTTCATGCAAATATTCATCAAAGAAAAGCAGGACTTCAGAGTGAAAAAAATTACCCATGACAGAGGCAGATATTCTGTGATGATGGGGGGTGGGTCAATCCACAAAAAAGACATAGCAATGCTAAACATGTATGCACCACAAAACAGCAATAAAATACATAGATAGAACTGAAAAAACTGATAGAACTGAAAAAAGAAATAGTCAAACCCACAGTTATAGTCAGATATAAGCATCTTTGTCAGTAATTGATAAAACAAGGGTGCCTGGGAGGCTCAATCAGTTAAGCGTCCAACTCTCGATTTCAGCTCGGGTCATGATCTCAGGGTTGTGGGATTGAGTCCCACGTTGGGCTTTGCACTGAGTATGGAGCCTGCTTGGGATCCTTTCTCTCCTTCTCCCTCTGCCCATCCTCCCCTCTAAACTCTGTGTGTGTGTGCGTGTATGTGTATGCATGCAAAAAAGATTTAAAAAATTAGAAAAAAAATTGATAAGTGACAAGACAACAACAACAACAACAACAACAACAGCAAGGCTATGAAAGAGCTCCATGACATTTTCAATCATTAGAGTCTAGTCAACATTGAGAAAATATTCCACCCAACAACAGAAGAATACCTATTCTTTTCAAGTCTCCATGGAACATATACCAAGATAGGCCACATTCTGGGCCAAAAAGAAACCTCAACAAATTTAAAAGAATTTGAATTAAACAAACATTGTGGTCTTGTGACCACAATGAATTCAAACTAGAAATCAATAACAGAAAGATAAGAGAACTATCTCCAAACATCGAGAAACTAAACAACATACTTCTAAATAACTTGTAGGTCAAGAAAATGAAATAAAAACCAAATAAAAATGGAAATACAGCATATCAAAATTTGTGGGGCATAGAAAAAGTAGTCTTGAGAGGTAAATTTATAGTATTAAATGCATATATTAGAAAACAGAAAAGTTTCAGATCAATAATCTAAACTCCCACACCAAGGACTTAGAAGAAGAGCAAAATAAACTGAAAGAAAACAAATAATAAAGATAAAGGCATAAATAAATGAAACTGAAAACAGAAAAATAATGGGGAAAATCAATGAAACTAAGACCTGGTTGTTTAAAAAATAAATAACACTAACAAACCTCTAGCAAGCAAGACTGAAAAAGAGAGAAAAACACAAATGACCAATATCAGGAGTGAAACATGGAGTATCTCTATAGACAGTGAAAACATCAAAAAAATAATAAGGCAATGCTTTGAAAAATTCTATATACATAAATTTAACAATTTAGATGAAACATAGCAATTACTTGGGGGAAAAAAGAAAACTACCAAAACTAACCCAATATGAATTTATTTATTTATTTATTTATTTATTTGAATGAGGGAGAGAGAAAGGGGGAGGGAAGGGTAGAGAGAGGGAGAGAGAGAATCTTAAGCAGGTTCCACACCCAGCACAGAGCCCAACACAGGGCTCAATCTCATGACGCTGAGATCATGACCTGAGCCAAAATCAAGAGTTGGATGCTTAACTGACCGTGCCATCCAGATGCCCCCAAATAGATAACTTAAATAGCCCTATAAATATTAAGAAAAAATTGAGTTTATAATTTTAAAATTCTCTCGAAAGAAATCTCCAGGCCCAGATGGTGTTACTGGATGAATCTACCAGAAATTTCAAAATTAACATGAATTCTACACAATCTGTCCTAAATAATAGAGGAGTAGGGAACATTTCCCAATTTATGTTTTTTTTTTTATTTTATAGACTTAATATTACCTTGAAACTAAAACCAGATAAAGACAGTACCAAAACAACAACAACAACAACAACAAACTATAGACGTATTTTCCTTATAAGTAGAGATACAGAAGTCCTTAACAAAATATTGGCATGTAGAATTCATTATTACCAAATGGAGCTTATTTTAGGGAGGCAAAGCTGGTTCAATATTTGAAAATCAATCACTGTAATCTACCATAATAACAGGCTAAAGAAGAAAACTCACTTGGCCACATCAACTGACGCAGAAAAAGCACTTGACAAAATTCAACACCCACTCTTGATTTAAAAAAATAATTTTCATAAAAATGAGAATAAAGGAAATTTTCTCAGTTTGATAAAGAACATCTACCAAAAACCTAGAGCTAACATTATATTTAATGGTAAAAGACTGAAAGCTTTTCCCTTAAGATCAGGAACAAGGCAAGAATGTCCATTCTCACTGCTCTTACACAACATAGTACTGGAATTTCTAGTCAGTATAATAAGGCAAGAAGAGGAAATAAAAGGCATCCAGATTGAAAAGAAAGAAAGAAAACCACCCCTATTTACAGATGATATGATGGTCTATGTAGAAAATTCCAAGAAATCTGAAAAAAAACAAAAAACAAAACAAAGCCACAAAAAATTAAGAATAAAAACACAAAAACAAAAACAAAAAAACTCTCAGGGCTAAGTAAATGAATTCAGTAAAATTACAAGGATACAAGATAAATCTGCAAAAATCAACTGTATTTCTATACACTAGCAATGAACACAACACCAATATTAAAAATACAGTAGCATTTATTTATTACTGTTCAAAAAAATAAAACCCTTAAGTGTAAATTCAACAAAATATGTACATGACTTTTAAGTTGAAAAATCTACAATACGATGAAAGAAACTAATTAAAATCTAAATAAATGAAGAGACCTACTTTATTCATAGATCGGAAGACTCACAATAGCAAGAATGTCAATTCCACCCATATTTATGGGCAGGTTTAACATAATTTCCATCCAAATTTCAGCAATTTTTTGTAGATATACACAAGATAATTCTAAAATTTAGGAACAAAGGGACTTCAATAGTTCAAACCAATATGAAAAAGAAAAAATAATAGGAAGGATCAGTCTACCTGATCTCAAGATTTATTATACAGCAATCTATAGTAATTAAGGCTATGTGGCAGTGGCAGAGAAGTAGACTCATAGACCAGGAGAACTGAATTAAAAAACCCAGAAATAGACCCAAACAAATATACACAACAGATGTTTTTGCGAAAACATTCGATAGGTGAAAGATAGCCTTTTCAACAAATGGTACTGTAGCAATTGGACAATTTCCATAGTGGGGAAAATTAATCTCGACCTAAGTCTCACACTTTAATTCAAGAATTATCTCAAAATAGATCACTAACTTAAATGTAAAAGATATAACTAAAACTTCGGGGCATGGTAAGAGAAAAGCTTCAGAAACTAGGGCTGGTCAAAAGAATTAGATTTGATAAAAAAAATAATAATATACTGGAAAAAATTTTGATGAGTTACACATTACAAAAGTTTAAAACTTCTGCTATGTAAGTGATCTCATTGAGAGGATCAACATACAAGCTGCAGAGTGGGAGAAAATATTTTCAAACCACATACCTGACAAAGAACTAGTATCTAGAATATACAACATACTCTCAAAACTCAACAGTGGGAAAGCAATCAATCCAATTTAAAAATGGGCAAAATACATAAACTTTTCATTGAAAAGAATATACAGATGGCAAGTAAGTACATGAAAATATGTTCAATGTCACTAACCATTAGGGAAATTCAAATTAAAACCTCGAATACCTATCCAAACGGGTAAAATTAAAATAGTAACAACACCAAATGTTGAAGATGATGTGGAAAAAACTGGGCCATGTGTGGATGTAATGAGGATGTAAGATGGTATAGCCACCTTGAAAAACTGTTGGTTTCTTAAAAACTTAAATATACAAATTACAGTAGCACCCAGCAGTTTTGTTGCTGGGCATTTATCTTGGAGAAATAAAAACTTAAGTTTCTGTCAACTTAAAACCTTCAAACCTGTAAGTTTGGGTTCTTGGCGGCTTTATTTGTAATAGCCCAAACTGGAAACAATCCAGATGTTCCTCAGCAGGTAATGATGAAACTCTGGTACATCCGTACTATGGGATGTTATTCAGAAATGAAAGGGAAGGAACTCCTAATACACACAACTATCTGAATGAATCTTTAGAGAATTGTGTTGAATAAAAAAATTCAGTCCCGAAAGATTATGTACATACAGCTTTCCATTTATGTTACGTTCTTGAATGACAAAATGACAAAAATGGAGAACAGATCAGTGGTGGGATCGGGAGGCAGGGAAGTGGGTATGGTTAGAAAAGGCCAGTGTGAGGGTTCCTTGTGGTGCTAGAAATGTCCTGTATCTTGACTATATCAATGGCAATTTCCTGTTTGTGATTGTACTATAGTTTAATAAGATGTTGTTATTGGGAGTATACAAGGGTAAAGGATACAAGGAGTCTGCATTATTTTTTGCAACTCTGTTTGAATTTCTAATTATCTCAAAATAAAAAAGGTTAATTTAAAAAACAGGAAAGGGCTTAGAAAGCTACAAGACAGAACAATGATATTTTGAGGAGTCAAGTGAAAACCTCAGTAATTTTTTTTTTCAGTAATTTTTTTTTAAAGGTAAGCGTGAGAGAAGAAATCGTGAAAACGGGAGATAGAAACACTGAGTTACAACCCATTTCAATGCTTCTTCAGCTGGGAGTCCTGACTTAGCTGTCAAGGTTCAGAAATAACAGAATATTGCTACTTCCACTGTTCTGTTTACTTTACCTTCTACCCTCATGGCCTGCTGTGATCACAATGGACATTCCTGAGTTATTTAATGCATAGTTATCATTATAAGAACCCGAAGACTCACACAATACAGTGATAACATTGAATTTAGAAGCAGTACTTGCCCTAAATGGAAATGGAGTCTAGGGTAAATATATATATATATATATATATATATATATATATATATATATATATATATATATAATTCCAAAGCATTTAAAGAGAAAAATGCTGATGTATCTGATTCTGAAGAATTGAAATGGGCACTTTTTTTATACTCCTCCCATCCAGAAGTGGGGTCTGTGTTGCCCTCCTTTGGATCTTGACAGCTTTTGGGACTGCTCTGACAAGAAGAAGTGACATTGTGCCAGTTCCCAGCTCAGGCCTTAAGACACAGTTGTCTCCTAGCTCCTGTCTCTGGCAGGGCTCATTCTGAAGGAAGCCATAGGCCATATATGATCAAATTCCCCAGAGACCATGATGCTATGAGGATGCCCCACAAGGTGTGTGGGAAAGCCTCATGGAGAAAGCAAGGTGCCCCAGCTCTTCCAGCAATCCCAGCCCAGAGCCAGACATGTAATTGAAATGAGGACACTCCAGGCCAAAAACCGTGACACAGAGAAGAACCAAGGGAGCCAGCCAAGAGCCAGAACCCGGGTTCCATGATCCCAGTGAGCCTTGCCAGTTATCCTTAACCATCAGAGTCCTTCCAAGCAGAGATGAGCCATCTCCACTGTGGCCTAAGCCCCCAAATCATGAGTCTAATAAAATGGTTGTTGTTTAAATCATTAATTTTGGGGTGGTTTATTATACAGCAATAGATAACTGCAACACCAATATATCCAGATAATGAGCATTAACTGGAATTTCCCCAGGACATTAATATGCAAAACTTTGGCAACAGGCAGACAAGGGTCTGAAACTAGTCTCTGCCTTCTACTAGTTGTATAATCTTAAGGAAGTTAAACCCCACAAGGCTTAGTTTCTTCAACTATAAAACAGTAGATGCTCAATAAATACTCATAGAAATAAATACTCATAGAAATAAATACTTTTACAGTTTATGAACAGAAATTGCTCTCCACTCAAATCAGACACTTGTCTCTCCTGGATTCGGGGAGCCAATTTTACTTAACTTGTGTTTCTCACCAAAGGTTTCACTTCCATTATGATAACATGTCTAACTTGCTGCTTTTGATAATAAACAAAACACAGACCTGCCTTCTTCCTGTCTGAAAATATATTTCTGATGACAAAATATGCACTAAGAAAAATTTCTCTTGGTTTTAAATTTGGAAAATAGTGACTTCTATCACAGGTTTCCCTTGTCAGGTGGTAGTGGCTTAACCTATAGTCTTTTAGTTTGAAACTGCATGTCTTAACACTCATGCAACATTTTCCGCTCAAAGACCTAGAAAGATCCCCTGGCATAAAGGCATTGAGATAGCAATGTCCTGGGGTCAGCAGTCCTCAGTCCAAACTCATTAATTTGTTCAACAAATACTCATCTATTGTGAGAAGGAGCCAGATCCTGGACCAGACTCTGAGGGTTCAGGAGCATAGCAAGGCGGGCATGGCCCCCATCTCCTGGAACATGCAACCAGTGGGGAGACCAACATCAGCCAGTTATCATGAGTAACTGTAAAGTCACAGCTGTAGAAAGGCCTCCAGGGAGAGGTACACTGTGCTATGCAGGGGCCTTCCCAAGTCTGAGGCAGTGGAGAGGGATTCTGATGGCCTCTCTCAGAAATGGCCATCACACTGAGGTAAGAAAAATGAGTACGCATTCCAGATAACAAGACCAACATGTGCAAAGGTCCTGGTACAAGGGAGAGCAGGAGAAGGTCAGGCAGCCAGAGAGCAGAGAATGGGAAAGAGAAGGGTAACAGGCAAGAAGGGTGGGTGGCCAATGCCTTGGAAGCCTCAGAAAGGACTTCAGTCTTTTCTAAGAGCAAGAAGAAGTCACTGACATGTTCTAAGTAGAGGGGTGATGTGTTCAGATTCTCTTGTAAGACGATTGCCACAGCTATAGTGCAGAGAACGCCCTAGGAGAGGGAAAAGTGGAGAGCAGAGATCAGTTCGGAGGCCACTGCAGCAGATAAAGAATATGGTAATGTGGCAACAATGGAGATGTTTTCAAGAAATATGTGTAAAGTAAAATGGACAAGTTTGGTAGCATATTGGCAATAGAAACAGAAGGGAGCATGGGAAGTGACTCTTGGATTTTTGGGTTGTGCCATAGATGGAAGATTGTATTTTTGGCTAAGGTAGGGGAGCCTGGAAGATGACCTGTTTTGGGGAAAGAGCATGAGTTTTGTCTTATTCCTGTTGAGTTAGAGGCATGTGGCAGACAGCAAGTGCAGAGATCATGGAGCGGCAGGTATGAATGGGCTCGGAGTTCAGAGGGAACTCTTGAGCCAAAGATGTAGGTGTGCAAATACCTGGCCCGTGGCAGTGACTGGTGTGGATGAGACGATCTGAGCAGCAATGAGAAAGAAGAAGACCCAAGGCTGAGTCCTCCACGAGGTCAGCATTTCACATTCTGCAAGGGGAGGGGGCTCTGCAGTGAGAAGAGTAGTTAGAGAGGTAGGAGGCAAACCAGAAAGCTGTGCCCTCCCAGAGGACAAAAGAAAGAAAAACACTCAGGGTTAGATCTGCCTCAGCATCCACTTCCAAGCAAAGGTGTGTGACAGTGTTAAGTGCGACCGAGTGCGACCTATAAAATGAAGGTTCAAAAGATGTCCATGTGATTATGAACCTAATACTTATGGGTGACCTAAGCGAAGCAGACTGGTGGGATCAGAAGTCAGACAGGAGGAAATGAGGAGGAAGTACAAATGGAGGAAATAGAAATGAATTAAGTTCAAGAAGTTGGTGACTGGGGAGCCCCTGGGTGGCTCAGTCAGTTAAGTGTCTGCCTTCAGCTCAGGTCATGATCCTGGGATCATGGGTCCTGGGATCGAGCCTCACATTGGATCCCTTGCTCAGCAAGGAACCTGCTTCTCCCTCTCCTTCTGCCTGCTGCTTCCCCTGCTTGTACTCTCTCTTTCTCTGTCAAATAAATAAATAAACAAATAAATAAATAGTTGGTGACTGAAATCATGAGAACAAATATGGTTGCTGGGCAGGGGGCTTGGGGATCAAGGAAAGGTTCTTTATGTCTGTGAGAGTTCGGTGAATTTAAAAACCAGTATGAAGGATTTACTTGAGAAATGTGACTATGTGGGAGGGGATGGACAGTTGATTAATGGGGGAAGGGGGGGGGGAGTCCTGAGAGGCCAGGAGGGGATGGGCTGGGAAGCAGGCATGTAGGATTCAAACTTAACAGGAGGGGAGGTGAGCATAGAGAACAGGGGTGAGTATGTTTGTTTGTGTGGAGGGTGAACAATGCGGGATTCTCAGCTGAAGGTGTCCATTTTCTCTGTGAAGCAGAAGGGAGTATGGTACTGAGGGTTTAGGGGTTTTTACTGTTAGGAATTTTCAATCCCATCTAAGTGACTTTCCTCTTCAGGTACTGACTGTCGGGACATAGAAGCTCTTCCAACCGCTTGTTCGAATTGTAAAGAATTGTTAATAAAATAATAAAGTTATCAATTAAGTAACCTAAAGGCTTAAAAGGACAACTTTAAGACATCCCGGAGGTAGGGGCGCCGGGGTGGCTCAGTCGGTTAAGGGTCTGACTCTTGATTTCAGCTCAGGTCATGATCTCAGCACCGAGTCTGCTTGAGATTCTCTCTGTCCCCTCCCTTTGGCCCTACCTCAGCTTGCGCTCTCAATCTCTCTCTCTCTCCTTCAATAAATAAATAAAATCTTGAAAAAAAAAAAAAGACATCACAGAGGTAGCTACTGCAGAAGGCAATAACCACACCTAGAGCTGGTGTAACAAAGGAAGATGACAGATGATGAACATTTGGAAGCTTCTAGGAGGGACGGGAAGGGGGAGGGGAGGGCCCAGACTCGGTGTGTCCAAGGGCACTGTGAGGCTAGCTGTGCAAGTGTTGGGAAAATTGTGAACTTGATTCAGCCACCGCCTCAGAAAGGGCCTGCAGCTGCTGAGGGAGGGCAGTGAGCGGAAGCTGCCAGAAACAGGAAGCAGAGGAAGGAGGTGGGAGGAAGGAGCGCGCCTCTTCTTCCGGCTCCCCCCCCCCCCCGCAGCTCCCCCTGCTGGCAGAACCTCTCAGGAGCGCTGACGGATCAGTCCGTGAGGGGCTCCGCGCAGCCCAGCCCCAGCATCCTGGGTTGAACAAAGAAGAGTAGAGGCAGAGCCCAGAGGAAGTAATTAGTTCTGGAATGCTAAAGACTCCCTAAACGGCCTGAATTTATGTGCATTTTCTGTCTTTTTCAGTGAGCTAACACTGGACATATAATAGGTGCTCAATAAATACTTGTGGAATTGACCAGGAGACCCCATTTCTGAACAGAGATGTCCTGGTGTAGCCTTTAGACCCTGCCAGGCTGACGCAGGAGGGAACAGGAACTGCCGGATGCCCGGTGGGGGTGCCGGACCCTTGTGTCACCGGCTGATCCCCACTTCGTTTTCACCTAGATGGGCATGGGAGGGTTCTTTTTCTTTTTCTTTTTCTTTTTCGATTTATTTCTTTATTTTAGAGACAGGCCGGGGGTGGGGGGACAGAGGGAGAGAGAGAATCTTAAACAGGCTCTGCGCCCAGCACAAACCCCAATGTGGGTCTTGACCTCACAACCCTGAGATCCTGACCTGAGCGGAAGCCAAGAGTCAGACCTTTAACCGACTGTGCCACCCAGGAGCCCTTCTTTTTCTTATTGCTCATGTTTTCATTAATTTGAGAACTGCCCTCATTTGGCAAAATTCGATATATTCAGAAAAGGAGAAAGAAACATATTTTTTAAACCACCCAGTATTCTATTACCGAAAGACAAATTTGGGGTAAATGCTGATTTCCATATCCTTCCTGCCTTTTTATGCATGCTTTCTGTTTTATTTTATGTCATTATAATAATTTAAATTAAAAACTTTATGTTCCGATTGTTTTTTCACTTTATCTTACAAACATTTTCCCTGTTGCTACAAAGTCCCTGTAAGCATCATTTTTATCAGCTATGGACTGTTCCTTTCAGGGGGACAGCCCGTAATTTACCCAACCACTCTTTAATGAGCGAACATTCAGTGATTTCTGCTTCCTCCCTCCTATAAATGATGCTTCAGTACACAGCCAGGGCATAACGGCTTTCCTGTATTTAATTATTTCCCTTAAAAAAAAAAGTGATTTGAAAGGAATTACCGAGGCAAAGGGCATAACTTAAGAAAAAGTGCAATGATCTTGGACTTGGGAAATGCCCGCAAGAACCACAGCTGAATTCGGACCCTATGAGCCATATCTGATGGGGTATGGAGCCCTGGGGAGCCTAATGCAGTGGGACATTTTAGTCTTGCTTCTTGGGTAAGGAGAACAACCCACAGGGTTTCTCTCTCCTGGGTATTAGTGCCTTGTTCGAGCTGAGTTACTGGTGTGTGCGTCTCATTCACAAAACGTTGAGACAGGATTGAGAGTCGGGGCTAAGGGAGAGGGGCCATTCTTTGTTTTGGTAGGATTTAAACTTGTGTCTTCAGCATGCAGAGTGTTAGGAGGAACTCAGTAAGGCTGGGGCCACTGGCCTTGTCTTTGGAGCCACGTGGAGCTGGCACTCTGGCCAGGGAATCCATTTTGTCTTCCCCTGGCAGCAGGGATGGCGGTGAATTGTTCCTTCCGTGTGGCTTCCTGGGGAAGAAGCTGGAAGGACCTTTGAAAGAGGTCATTCAAGAACCTTCTGGGGATTACCAGAGGGAGCTCTGCCTCACAGGGCCCTCCACATTATGTATTATTGCGGGGGAGGGGGGAGCCAGGGCTGTTTGGTTTAGTCATTAAAATGGGGCCATTTACCCAGTCAAGCTGGTGAAGCCTGAGAAAACCAGGGTCAACGCTTTTCTTTCATGAAATTATCGTCACAAAAATATTTATTGTATAATATATATCGTAAAATGTATAACATAATGTATATTGTGAAGCGTTGAAACCGGTTTCCTAAAACTCCTTTCAAAATGGTCTCCCTGAGACATAGGGAAGACGGTAGACGAAGGTAGACGAAGGGAAACCTGGAGACTTAAAACCAGTTGGGAACCTCTTTGGACTTCTTTTTTTTTTTTTTTAAGGTGGGACATCCTCGTGAGAAAACAGCAAAAATGTAGACCAAAAAGCCAGAGCAATTTCAAACTCACAGCTAAGTGATTAAAAACAGGAGGGAGGTAGATTCTGCTCCACGGTCCTCGGGGAGACCCTCCATCAACCCGCCTTAGAGGCCCAATCAGAGGAGTTTCTAGCAAGAGAGAAGATGGAGGATATTTGCTGCCTCCCTTTCTCCTGGGAGCTGCAGGATTCTTCAGGAGACCTGCGGGAGGGACCTCTGCTAAACCTGCACGAGGCAATTGGGAATATGCAATTTGGCCAGAAGGGTTTGTGCCCTCCCGGCCGTCTGCAAATGCTCCCCCGGCTGCTGAGTGGGCCTCCCCATCGGAGTTTCTGCCGAACGAAATGACTTGAAAATGATCCAGTCAATGACAAAGCATTGTTGGCAGCAGAGCCCTTGCACGTCTGCTGAAAATGGACTCCTTCTCCTCTGAGACAAACCTTGGCCACCTGGGTCAATAATTATGGAGTTGCTGACTGGAAGGAACTTCGCCGGGGTCATCGAGCCGGTTCCCATGCACCGCGGTGGGATCACGTTCATTCCTCTAAACAACCTGTAATAAAGAGGTCCCTCCTCTCGCCCAGAATAGCTCCAGGGATGGAAATTCCACCTTCTTTGGCAGTTCATTCCCTGTTTTGCTTGTTCTCTTGTTCCGTACAATCTCGGTGGTTTTGTTTGGGGGTTTTTTTTGTTGATTTTTTTTTTTTTTTTTTTACTTCTTCAAGCTCTGAGCCCATGTTTTCCCTCCTGTAACTCAAGCCTTGGGAAGCGAGTCCTGATAACATCTTCTCACCTATTGTGAAAGTGCTCGGGGCTCTGTCTCGTGTTGTCTTCCTAAGAGGGAACACCCGGTCGGGCTCTGCCCCATTCTGTCTTCCAGATCCGAGTGCCTTTCTTTTGTTGGTGTGGGGTTTTCTCCCCTCCTTAAACCGAACTCTCTAAAGTTGCTGCAGCTTTTAAACAAGAGCTCACAAAAGCCTGTGTGGAGAGTGAGCGGGTGCCCCAGGTTCTTGGCCTTGGGCTCTCAGGACGCTTCGGTGGAAGGCCGTGAGGTAGGAGTGCAGGGAAGGATTTCCGGCGGAATTATCATGAAACAGTTTCCCTGCATGGATATTCAAGGGATTATCAAGATGATCTTACGATTCGGTTTTGACTGAAACACAAATGGGAAAAACATTTCCAAGTGTGCCCACTTCCTTCACAAATAAGGCCCAAACCTGAGGCTGCTCATTTCCGCCCTGAATCTCTCTCTGTCTTTCTCTCTCCCGCTTCCTGTTCTGCAGCCCTAGGCTCAGCTCCCCTGGGTGCCCCACCCACACACCCACCCACACATCCACAGCTGCCCTGCAGTAAACCCCATGCTTCTGTTGAAGTTCAGCTGTTTGCATCCAGGCAGCTGGAGGATGGGCTGAGCAAGGCGCCCCTCAGCCTTCTTTCTCCTGGCCAGTCAGAGCCCGGAACTGCACCCTGGGGAGCTCAGAGCTAATCCGAGCCCTGTTTCATCTTCCCCACCGTCGTCAGCTCCCAGGGCAGGAGGCGTGACTTCGTCTGTCTCTGTGGGTCCTTCCAGGCACCCAGGCCTGAAGAGTTGTGCTTTATGATTTTTGGAAATTGTAGGGCCCCCATTTTAATTGATTGCAATCCCACTTGTAATCAGGTGAAGAGTTGAGATAGGCAATCTCAGTGATGATAAAGATCAGGGCCCACGCGAAGCCTCCCCTTCCTTTGCGAGGACCTCCCAACACAACCTCAGTCCACTCTGACCAGTCTCTTCGATGTCTTGGTTTCTCAGTGTTAGGTCCGTGGATCTCAGCTTCAGGAGAGCCTAGAAACTGGATAAAAATGCAAATTGCCTGGCCCACCCCAGCCACAGCCCATCAGCATCTCTAGGGATGGCGCCCAGGAGTCTGCATCCTTAACCACCTCCTCGGGCATCGCTTGAGCCAGAGCCACTGCTTGGAGCGGAGAGGTATACGTCTTTGGCATTTGCCTTGTGCTACTCTCCCTTCTATGTGTCCATCACTCTGCGTCTTCTCAGCCTCGTCCTAAGGCGAGGTCTCCAGGGCAATGGGTAGCCCACCCTCCCTACAAACTGAGTCAGCCAAACTTCACATGCCCGACATAACGCGCCAGGTGCAGAGCGAGCAGCCGGGCACTTTCCACAAGGACAGAGCACAGATGCGCAGCGAACTAGTGTGCATCAGCCAGCCTTCGGGGGACCTCCACAGTCCTTCAAAGGACGGCTCCCGTGCAAGTGCTTCCTATGGGATGCCGGCCGTGGCTGTCCTTCCCCGAGCTCTTCTTGGGGGGCAGCGCTCTTCTGCCCAGGACTCGGGGTGAACAGGGCACTTACCTCACGGGATGATGAGGAGCTGGGAAGAGCATGAAACCGGTGAAGGGCTTAGACCGGCCCCTTGACTGTGGTGAGCTCTCCCGCCATTACTGTCTACTATTGCCGGGATGGTAAAGATAACGAAGAGGAGGAGGAGGAGGGCCAGGATGGGGAAAACTACTTAACTGAGTTTTTAGAGGCATAATTCCAGGTCTTCACACAGGTGTGCCTGGTGGACGGAGCCCAAGCCTCCAATCGGAACATGGTTGCCCCCAGCTTGGCTGCAGGGGCGCTGTCACCCCTTCGCTCCCATAGGACCCGGGAGGGAGCAGGAAGAAGGGCGCAGGGCCATGTGCACACAGACGGAACAGGCAGCTCACATCTCATCTGTCCCCACTAGGAGCACAACTCTCCCCACACCTGTCCCCCACACTGGTCGGCTCTGTCTCATTTCCTCACTCAGCTGCCAACCGGTCCCCCGCCCCCGCCCCCGCCGTCCCAGCTCCTGGGCCCCCACCTTCCACTGGCCAGTAGCTAATAAAGGTGAAAGCTGTTAATCTGCCCAAGAATGTTATTTTCTCATAGAGGAATGGGAGCAATGTCAAAGTTCCACAGAAGGCATCTCTGTAGGTAGAATTTCATAGATATTACCTATATATTTGTATATATAAATGTTAACTTTAGGGCGCCTGGGGGGCTCAGTTGGTTAAGCAACTACCTTCGGCTCGGGTCATGATCCTGGAGTCCCAGGATCGAGTCCTACATTAGGCTCCCTGCTCAGCAGGGAATCTGCCTTTCCCTCTGACCCTGCTCCCTCTCGTGCTCTCTCGCTTGCTCTCTTGCTCTCAAATAATAGATAAATGAAATCTTTAAATAGATAAGTAAATGAATGTTAACTTAATCATTTATGATCCATTACTTTCCAAGGACTGGATGAGGCTTACCATGTAGGATGCACTAAACAGAACTTTAAAAATTAAAGAAAAAGAGTACGATTTTACTGTGGTGAGGGAGGGAGAGTGTCGCTACTCCCTAACCAGGCCAACGCGGCTGGTATAGCTAAGCATTCCACCGAACCCCAACCTTCTGGGTAAATGGGACAAACTCTTTGGGAAGCAGACCTACTCCCTCAATTCCTGAACACATAGCCATTGTCTCCCAGCAGAGGTGACGGGGAGAGTTTTAATAAGGCAGGAGGCAGCATGAAATCGATAGCTGGCACCTCCAACTCTAGGTTCTAGTGGGGCTCAGCGTCAGCAGAAGGTGCTGGAGAAACAAGAGTCCCCCATCACTGGTCAGTTGGCAGAGTGGTGCCGTCTGCCACGAGGCCAGATGCAGAAGGGCTGTGGACCCACACGGCATGGATGGGGGCTGGGGTCTCACCTGGAACAGAACGAGGACAGCACATTCCTCCCTGGAGAGAGTGTGTGCACGTGCGTGTGCACCACACTTATCTTTGGGGTGTTCTTTCTGCGATGAAATAAGAACTGACTTTAATTCTGAAGATGCCCCGCACCCTCCCTCTGGAGCCTGGCAGTGGCCCTGGGTGTGAACCACAGTGGCCACAGCAGGGCTGTCCTCTCCCCTGAAGACCTCCAGGACAAAGAAGACACCCAACTTAGGAAGGTGAGATGCCTTTTAAAAATTAGACAAAATCTTAGAGGGTTTATTTCCTTTATCTCTAGACCTACATCCATTAACCTGCAGTCGAAGACAATCAGTGCCTCTGTTTGGGAAGGCAGCTCAAATGGGTCGAAACTGCCATTGTATATCCAGGAAAGATAGAGACACAACACAGATTTTCCTTTTTTCTAAATGCCCGTTTCCAGGGAACCAGCTCCTGTTGAATGCAGCCTGATAGAAATTTGAGATAAAAACTCTCATGGATTCCGCCGAACCATAAAGTGCTACTTAACAGGCAATTTGCACAGTCTCTGAACTACTCCTATTCTCTGAACTTCTTTTTTTAGCTGTCCTAAACTCCATCTCATCAAACTAGTATCTTTTAACTGTCCAGAGCAGCATTTAAAATGATAAATTTCAGGGAGGACGGAAGAGAGAAGGCTTTCATGAATAACTGGGACGAGACAACAGCCGGAGAGATGTCTGACTTTCTTATGAAGAATCCAAACTCTGAACCGTGACTTACTCTGGGCCTTTCTGATCCTCTTCGATCTCCTAGGACCTCTCGCTACTTTGAAACACTTGCAAATTTCCCGGTTCCTTTTCCAGGCCTCACTGTGAATATCTACCTTTTTCCAACAGTGGCTATCTCTTTGAACGCTTATAATACACACGGACTTACTCTCTAGCTCTTCTTGTGTGTCGCTGTCTATCAAAAAAAAAAAGAAAGAAAGAAAGAAAGAAAAAAGAAAGGGATTTATCTTTCAGGGGTTGCGTTCTTATCTTCTGTTGCTTAAACAATCATCTTCCGTATTGTTGAGAAAAACCCAAAGCTGTCAGGTTTCCTGGTCTCAGCTCTCTAGCAAACTCACCTCCCCCCCACCCCCGCCCAACTCCCATCTGCTTATAATTTAATGCTCTGTATGTTTTAATCATTTCATTAGGCATGTCTTTATTTTGAAATGCAACTAATTCTTCAGTTCAAACAAACAGCCAGTAACTCTAAAACGAGACCATTCTTTTCTTTTGGTTAGAGACTGACTTAGAAGCAATATCACACCTAGTTTGAGAGGGTTTGAAATAATTCAAGTGCTCATTTTTTTTAAAACCATTGCTTCTTAAAAATCATCGCTTCTTAAAAGTGGGTTCTTAGAGATGCCTCGATTATCTCCACAGGTGTGGAGCTAACTTTTGAAGGGTCCTCTCACATCCCCCTGAACACTTTGCAATAAAGCCAGTGTTGTTTGTAAAGCCCATCAGCAAACAGACTAAAAAAAAAAAAATTATGCCATGAAGTATCTCGTTCCTATACTTCGTGACAAAGGACACAAAAGAGAAAACTGACTCCACTGCAAGGCTTGTATATTTTATTAATTTACTTTCTTTACAGGAGTTTAAAATTTATTAAGGCAAGGGGGATTATGTTTTGCTATAAGGGGGAAGAGAATTTACAAAGTGTCTCATATGGTTTCCTAATACTTGTACTACTTTCTGGTAGTAAAATGTTCTCTCAATATTTTAGAAGCACGAGTAACATTTTGCATACAAGAGACATTTCATAAATGTGTGCCGAAGTATTGGTAGATAAATGGGTAGGATACACACTGACATTTAGCATTTGTGTCTTAATGCAGCTGTAAGC